>CM061041.1:5576093-6776093 GCA_030762985.1 Adelphocoris suturalis | reverse complement strand
TGACGGTAACTGACACAGCTATTTGATGTAGTTTTTACCAATTTTTCAGCAAAATTCAATGAAATTTAAGTACATTTTTCAGCATAATTTTGTGCCAAACATTTTTAATGTCCTAGTTCATAGTGCACAATCTTTTATTCACTAAACTTCTGGTCATTACAATAGCTTCATTTTCTACGGAACTTCGGTAAAATCCAAGAATTCATGAAATTGCCTGCAATTTGATGAATTATTACACTTAAGTTCCAATTGTGAGAAATCATAAAATGCTTGTATGTACGCTCCCCCTCCTCCTCCACCACTTTTCACATACTTGTTATCCCTACAACCAATACACATAGGTACTAAAATATTGAATCAGATTTGAAAAATCATAAATTTCCATTACAACTCTGAAATACATACCGATAATATTATTGTTTACAGACTTCTGTCTTCTGAACTTTGATAAATTTAATGATTTTTCATTTCTTTGCTCATTTTACTGCAAAAATTTGGTCAATATGTGTATTTTTCATGATACCTAATTGCGTACAAGAATAATTCGCACCCATCCTAGAATAAGGGTACAACTCAAAAATTGTCATTTTCGGCAAATTGCATTCAAAGTTTTCCTTCCACACCATTGGCTACCCGTTCTTTGGAACACGATGAACATAATTTATCTTTGCGAAACTTGTTTCCTACATTATTACTCTAACGCCCCATGGTGAATAAATAGTTTTTTTGCCAGTGGGAAGGGAGTGGGGGGGAACGGTTTTGTTGATTTTTTAAGAATTTTTGAGTTGTTCCAACTCAAACACTGAAATCTCACCAGTCAGGATCCAAAATGTTCAGAAAAGAAAGACACAAGTTAAAATTGTCCACACAAAAAGGAAACAACTCAAAACGAGACACAGACTGCGTGAACTCAACTGAGTTGTGTCTTTCTTCCTAGGACGTGAATTGGTTACTCCGTCCATAGAAGAAAGACACACGCACTCTCTAGCGGAATTAGAGTGCCCTACACATATCTCCACCTTCTACAGACAAACTAGACCGTTTCTACTTCTCAGAACCACAACTAACTCAAAAATCGCGATTTTTGAGTTGTACCCTTATTCTAGGACGGGTGCGAATTATTCCTACAGCACCTACACGCCTTGTCAAAACCCTCTGTCACTCCTGAATCTACAGCTGATCTTTCATTGTACAGCTCGAAACATTCTATCTGTAGTGATAATTCCAACGTAGATTCGATGAATGTATGTTCATAATACCTACCTGCTTATTTTGAATATTTGCATATCATGTATTACTATACGAACATGTATTCCTATGCCCTTAATTCATTTGATGCCAACGGTTCTTCCAAAAACATTAGGTATTTTTCTCACTACAATTACCTATGTTAGTTTCTTGGTAAATACATTTAGTAGAATAAATCTATATTTCTGTCAAAATAGGTTCACAAGATTTATTAACCTGGGCACTGTATAGTATTTGTTCGAATTTTCGTTCATTAATAAGCAAATTGAAGTTGAGAAAATCTGATTTATTGTGTGCAACTTCTTAATTACAAGATGAATATAAATAATACGTTACCCAGGTGCCAAGCGCCTATCCACCGGGCATCGGTCTGATCGAAATTCGGGGTGACTTCCGAATTTATATACTGTTTGAGAGTGTAAGACGCCAAAATATATCCCATCGGCGGTCCCACGTACCTCATACAACTTGAAACAGCTGTAAATACAGAACTCGTCAGTATGTGTTGCCTCAACTTTGACAATGATTTCATTAGTTAATACATTGCATTATTGATTAGGAGCTGGTGATTCACCATTTTATAATATCAAGTGGGGTGGCTTGGAAACGTGGGGTGACTTGGATCAGTTGGGCAAAAGTTTTTTGTTGGTGTGTTGGCAGTCCTGAATAAATATTTATCAGCTGTTTGAGGTCGGTTTCTCTTTGTCTGTTTCTTGGCTATTTTGTGGCATGAAGTTGGGCTCATCAAAATAAGTATTTCTAGGATTTTTAAAATTATGAATGTTGTATCGTAATATCCACACTTTTGAAGTACAACAAACGTAGGTTCGTTTGTTACTAAACGTCAGTCCGAGGGTGACAAGACTTTCAGGGCAGATTACTGTGGATACATACTTTCAAAAGCCGAAGCCATCACCCCCCGTTCGTGCATGGTTGTTTTTTAATAATTTTGTAAACAAAAAACTCCATATGTTGGGGTGACTTGGAAATAGTGTATTTTGTGTAGTGCATTTTGTGTAGTCGTAGGTTACTAATTGGTTTAAAAAAAATGTTTTCAGGCATTATGAGGACATAAAAAAAGAAAGTGGGGGGGGGGGGGGGGGGTATATGGATTATGACCAAGCAACACTTCAAAAGGCAGTTTCTGATATAAAAAACAAGAACATGAATGAAGCTAAGACATGCAAGTAGATTGTATGGATAGTTGTATCCACATTATCACGCAAAGTGTGTAATTTGAACCCAAAAAACATGGGGGCCAATGTATTTCATCAATAAAAGAAGAGAATTACATCTGCAAAAATTTGGATATCGCATGTGAGTGGGGTTTTCCATTAACATCTATGCATGTCAGGGGGGTTGTGCAGCAATATTTGAATATGAAAGGTGTTAAAATACATGAATTTAAAGAAGTTTAATATAGTTGATAAACAAAACAATTTATTACCAAGTCATCTTTCCAACACATAAAAGTGTTACCTATACCTACTGTATATTGATATCATCTAATTGGTCAAATTTCAAAAAATGTGCTGACAAAATCACTGAAAATAGCTAAGAATCTTTAAATTGATATTTTTTAGCATAACATTGGTCAAATAAAGTTTATCAACTATGAAATAGAACATTCAAAAATTTATGTACGAAATTATGCTAAAAACTTTAACTTCATTAAATTTTGTTTAAAAAATCTATAAAATTGCAAAAAATAGCCTAAAATCCAAAATCTCTCTTTGAATAGAAGAGTATCATTTAGAATACTTTTTTTTTCCCCCATAAAATCAATAGCTAAAATTTTCTTTTCACTCATAAATCTCCAATTTCTATACAACTTACGAAAAAAATACATTTTTTCACCTACTTTTGGCTCATAGCACCCATGAGAGTGGAGCGATCGAGCTGGCGAGAAGTTAGGACCAACTAGACCCCAAGTGGAGTCTATGTGCGAAAGAACAGATTTTTTAAGTCAATTCTAAGGCCTTTTATGGCCCGGACGGCGGACGGACATTTCAAATTTGGATTCTACGCACCTTGAAACGTAAAGTGACAAAGTTTGAGGGTGGGTTATAAAAATTTTTTGCTATAAGATCACATAGGCTTATTATTGGAAATAATAAACCAAAAGGGGGGCAGGAGCCCCCCAAATTTTTTTTTTTTTTTTTTTTTTGGCAAATCATCTGAAAGAGGAGATTCTAAGGAAGCTACATTGAGCTCGGGAAGCATTTAGCTTAATTTCTGGAGGAGAGTATCTTCAAAAAACGTCTTTTTTTGTCCGCCTTCACCCCATTTTACGGTACTTAACTAAATCATCAGATATGTAAATGTATGGAAAACTATCATTTTCTTAATAAATCACATTATGATGCAAACGAAGTAGTAATTTAATTCCATATTCTATTTTGAATGTTTTCGAGATTTCGATTCTTCAATATTTCAACCCTAAATTTGACCCTTTGGTAGGTATATTTTACCACTCGACAAAGAAGTGATGCCTTGATTACAGACACTTCTCTGGTCAATGTAGTATGATTTTTGGCCCAAATGTCTTACACTTTGGCCCTGTAAGTCGTAGGTACATTGGCCAGAACGGAATTATTCGACTCATTGAATTGATTTATGTCTTAATCAACGAAAAATTACTCTTTTATTTTTAATGTTTTCGAGATCTCGATTTTTTATTTAAACCCTTTAGGACATACTAGGTAGACCCTATAGGTAGTACCTATTTTAGTTTATTTGTTATATTTGTTCATTTGTTTGTTGTTTATTTATTATTGGTTTTGTTCGTTTTATAATTGTTATTTAATGCTGTTCATGTATCTACTCACCAAAGAGGAAAGGGAATTTATTCTTCATTACATTGTCATCCAGATAGGCTGCTCCTAATGTGTAGTAAGCTGACATCCCAATCCCTATCAGCGCTTGTGATATACACACTAAGACAAAAGCCACCATTCCTTCTTCGTTCAAGGAGCAATTCTCTTCATCGTCGTACCCACTCATGCACAGCATATCTATAATGGAAAATAGATAGATAGATAGATAATTTATTGTGTAAAAAAAATACATTATACAATGCAATCAATAAATGTACATATAAACTGTAGCGTGGTTAAATAACCATCTGCCGGAGGTATGGGTTTTGCTCTCTCTAAGTGACAAAGGACAGAATAAGAAGAAAAAAAGTATATCTAGACTCAACTACCAATGGAAACAGATTGCCTCGTGGGAGCTCTAGATCGCGCAGTTTCGCTTGCATACGAGTCTTCAACACGTTGGGACATTTTATGTCTTTAGTTGAAGACAAGTATGTGTTGCAGACTCGTATGTAAGCTCAAAAGCCACTCATCTGATCCGGACCCTGAGCATCGTCAAGTAAATGTCCTGAAGAGGCTACATACGAAATTACAGCTTCCTAGAGTGTAAAGTATAGAAATTACCTATTAAAATGATTTAACCACCGCTTCACAAATCAAACCGTTCTCGCAATATTCGGATCACCTGCTATGAACCAAATCATCGAAACATCAGCTCAATGAAATATCAGAAATTAACAAGCGGTTGCAATCATGTTCACAAATTTGTGTACACAGTTATTCATATAACCATGCTCATAACTCAGCTTGTTGGCCACGCACTTCGCAGTAGTTAACATGATATGGTTGGATAAATCGAGAGCTTTCGAACGAATGGTAAAAGAATTTTGTGGGGTGAAAAATGACGAAGTACCATTTCCCTAGCAACGACTCGGTTCTAAGCGGAAATCATCAGAAAACCGACCGTAACGCTTTTTTTAACGCATTTTTTAACGCCTTTTGTTAACGCTTTTTTCTTTCATGTGCCAAAGTAAAGACATAAAATATCAAAACATAAATTGACATCACAACCTAGATTTTCATATTTCGGCTAATGCCTTTTCCAAATGTAGAACTAACAATGAAGACGATTTTGGGATTAGGCCTTGGCAAGAAATTTGAAAACTGGAGCAACAGGATTGTTGTTCTGGAAACGTATATTATAATGTGTTGAAATGCTCATCTTCAAATATTGAGTGCGGGGGGTTCATAGGCCCTCAGGACATTACTTACTATGAGACCTCTCTGTCTGAAGCAACTTGGTCATGTTTTAATCAGGCTTCATTTTTCGGAGGACCTTTATCCCAAAGCAATCGTCAAACAGAGCTTTATGTGAAGTGGCATGTCGACTTATTAGGAGTTCCTGATTTTGTACCCCCACTGAGTTCCTGTGATTATTGACTCTGAGATCCAACCCAGTCTCTGCTTTTCCAACATAGAATGCTGGACGATTTTCACAAAGCAGTACCACCCTATGTACGGAGCCAGTAATATGTTTCAATTGAGTAAACCAGATCTTTCAACCCCGATCGCCTATTACAGGTTGTTATTATTAAGACGCAAGAATTTACAAAAAGTTCGATTTCTTACCTACCTTTGTCAGAAACGTTGGCACGTGCCACCTTGTCTGAGAGCTGCTGCTTGGGGATTTTGAAAGTTTCTTCCCCAGGACCGTAGATATAGTGGGGTGCGGTTCGTAGAAAGCAGGCAATGGCCGCTAAAAGAGACCAGTAAGCCACCCATCGTGTCTTGTGGCCAGAGCTCCCGTAATAAGCTATTAGCATAGTAGCCATCAAGGCTCCTACGTCACAACAGCTCGCTGTTAACCCTTTAGAAATTAAAAACATATCCAACTATTAATAGAATAGAAAACATGTATTTTCATAGCTATTACAGGGTACAGCAAATATAAATATATATTACCTATACAATTAAGCAATGGGCTGTGCCCATCTGTTGAAGAAGTAAACTGATATCAGTAGATCAAATAAGTTACTTACTGTTAGAAATACCTAACAAAATAATACAGGTATATATCTATAGAATTATAATAAATTAGGGGATGAATTCAAAATTAATCCAAATTAAATTGGTAGACCAGCTCCTCACTATTTATGACCATGACAAAAACCTGCCAGGGGCATCCACACTGTACCATTCAAAATACTGAGTGACGTTGGAGAGCTGTGGTGATCCAAAGTATTCCAGGAAAATCTTGCCCAAGACTGGTAACCCTTCAAGAAATGTAAATTGTTCTCAGGCAACCCCCCCCCCCCCCCCACCCCATTGCACAGTGGGTAGGTCATGCCAGTAGGGTCCTCAGCATCTCGGGCTAGAGTGGGCATTGAGCTTTAGCAAAAGGCCCCGGTCTCTGCACACTCACTTCAGCACAAACAATGTTGCTTTTTGCCCGGCAGAAGTCAGATCAATGCCCCAGTTAAGACCAACATAATTGCGCCCCTGAGAAGACTCTGGTTCTTATAATTTCCAACGAGGTAGACTCCATGCATCTCTGGAGGCATCCAAGGTTTTTCTTCCAAGCTTCTAGTCCTTCAAAATCGAATCGAATCGGGAATTGATGCTGCTCACCCAACTTACTCATGGCCCAATGCCAGAACAACCGTCGCCTCACCATCTTGACGGCTACGAAATGCGGAAATGACTTTCCGGCATCACGAGAATCATGAGCAGGTATTCGTTGTGAAGAAAGAGGGTGTAGAAGAATATAGGTTTTCTGTCTACCTACAATTAATAAAAGAGAAGCATTAACTGCATAGCCAAGAATACAACATTTCAGAGAATTGAATTGAATAAGATTGATAAACAAATTTGAATGGGCTACTTATTTTGATATTTACTAACACTAGAAAAGGTTCTAATTTTTCTGCTTTTCTTTTTGATCTGGTCAAAAATTAAGACATCCAGTGTAGATAACTAGAATGGCAAAGAGGCTCTGAAAAGATCGTGCCATTATCTATTGCACTAGGTGGGTAGGTACCTTAACCAACGCAATGAAACCTCTTCAACTATGGGAGTTTTACCTGGACATAACATTCCATCGAGTCAAATATCAGCCATCTCGGATGAATGACAGAAAAACCGTAGGTTACTGGTTCAGCAGTTACACGCTGGAAAAAGTCTCAGTCAAGCGAGGCTGCATGTGAACTGAAGAGCAAAGAGGGAGATGGATAGCACGCTTGATACCCTAGATCAAGATATGATTAGATAGAAAACATGAAGAAGTTAACTTTTCCCTGACTCAGTTCCTTTCAGGGTATGGGCTATTTTACACCTAGGTACCTCTATAAAATGGGAAAAGTAGACGCCTCAATATGTCCAAACTGCTGGGAAACAGATGATAATGTGCTTCACACTTTCTTCGTATGCAAGCAATGGGCTTCGGAAAGAAGGCTGTAGGATGAGACACAGGAGAGGCCAAAATGAAGGAACAAGAGGGACATCGGACTTCTGTAGATGTCTAAATTGAATCCTTCAGAAAAAGATCATCTTGGAACGGGAGAGACAGAGGCGGGAACATATGTGTGGTGAATTAACCACCCACTTTCACCAGCCCTTTTCAGGGCTACCACATTTAAATCCTCAAGGTAGAATTACACACTTAAGACGTCGGGTTAAGCCCACGCGAAACAAAGTATTTCGCCCGAGAGTTTTCACAAAAAACTCTCTCACGGACGAAATATCCGCACGAAATCAACAAGCCAAACACCCACTGCGGGAGAGAGGCTCGACAAGACAACACAAAAAAGTTGCCTTGAGAACAACAGCCCAAGGAAACGATCAATTGACCTCTACGGAGCTCAAGGGCGAGGCTAACAAACCAACTCGACAATCTTATGCACAGATTGTGAGAGAAACTATGCGAGCCAATAAAGAAACACCTGTTGAGCTAAAGAAATTAAGCGGACCAACCAGGAGACAGCCCGGATGAGCCGAGAATTTGAGAAACTAATTTGCATACTAACCATAAAGTGGCCACCCGATCGGAGGCGGCCACCCCCCTATAAATACCACGCACGGAGCCCAGCGTGCTCATTCGAATCTCAACCCTCAAGCTGATGTCATCTCTCTCTACAGACGAAGTGACTACACGCATCGAGCCAGATTTTCTACCTTCCCATTCTCATCGACTTCTTGGTAGCTTCGAGTGCGGACTCCTCCACTCACTACCCAACGAAGCTTTCTTCAGTCAGGTCATCGCCCGGTGCAAGCTAAGATTTCTATCTTCCTTGCACGCCCGCTGGGGTGACTTAGACATGCCACCCGGACCTCGCAGCCCTAAGCTCTTGGTCGCCCGCAGGGACACGCCAGTTAATCGCACTTCTCATACGATCCGATTAACTGTCCAAGGAAGTCCTTCTAAGGACTCGGAGAGGACCCTAACATCGATCTGGGAGAGAGATCTGTTAAGCGAGTCCCTCCTCAGAAACCCTCCTCTGAAAAAACCCTTTTTCAGAGCCAAAAAGGTATTTCCGAACAAACTTTATATTTCGTTCGTACGATGGAGAGAGGTCCCTCTTTCCTCGGAGGAGCCGGGGAGGAGGATCTCGGAGCGGGCAGCAAATGCTCCGAGACACGCTATCCACCCGCATTCCAACGACGATCCACAGCTAGTTTCAGTGATGGGATCGACGCGTTGCCTACCAACTCTGCGACAGACTTGGTGATTACACATTCACCTGTACAACAGGTCGAGGATACTTTCCAGACCCTTTCGGAAAGTAATTCTACCTTCAAGCATGAATATCCTCGATATTCAACACACGGTTACTCCGCCGACACGAGTGCATTGTACACTCCCGTCATGCATAAATCACACGATCGAAACGGTACTTTTCAGTACTCTGATCAAGCCAACTCGGCTCCGCAGAAAAATATCTGCCTAAAACCCGATTATTACACGGGAAAACAATACCCAGCTCGACAACCCCAAGAGGTTCGAGCCGAGCCTAGCGCTCCTCACGGCCCGACAATGAACGAGCCTTATAATTCTACGATCAACCCCGTTGACCTTGACAATGCTGCTTATTTCCCGTCCGGAAACCACCTAGGGTTTAACCCTCATAATCAAGGCATGGGTACTTTTCATAACACCCCACTTGGTCTACCTACACCAAGTAAAACGTATATAAATCCACTACAAATAGCACTATAAATCCACTACAATATGGACTGAGGATACCTACTGAAGACATTTCTCAAGGACTCTGCCAGAAGAAATGTGTTAAACAGTTCCAGACTGAGTTCCAGCATGGGAAAAGGAAGGTGATGTTTGAATCCCACATAACCCAGAGTGCGGTCCCTTATGACAGGCATATTACAAAATCTGATTATCACCTTAGGATCTTAGATTTCCTCACCTGCCCACGTAAAAAACCCCGAATGATATTAGGCACCTATTACTTGGCGGTTTCCTCCCATTAAAACTGCTGGCTTATCTATCTCAGGTTTTTACTGTAAAATTAAACGGGACTGTCCAACACGCTGAATGAGGCTGGCAGTTTTTCCTACTTAACCTACGATGGGTAGATAGCATGGCTTGGTCGACTGACTTACCATTTAGCGTCTTACTCTAACCCCTCTTTTGGCACATCTTCTCTTTTTGCAACCACCTCCACAATTGGGAGGGGTAACGTTAATTCATTAATAATTAATAAGTAAAGGAGTGTAAAGGTAATTCTCTTATCTGCGTCCCCATTAGTGCCTATTTCGGTCCCTAAATTGTCTGCCTCACTACAAGTGGATCCAGCACTAATATATTTATATGTATATTTACCAGAGTAAGAGCTGGGCAGTTTGAATCTCTTCTCGAAGGTCGTGATGGTGGCTATGTAGTAAGACCCCAAGGCTGCTTGATTCATTCCCAGAAGGCCGTAGACAACAATAAACAATTTCTTGCTCGCCATTTTCTGCATCCATGGAACGTAACAACCCAGGAAACCACATTTTGTATCCTTTGATGATTCTAAAATGCAACATATCAATTAAACTCACGATGTTAAAAGAGTGTTACGCTCCAGGAAAATAACTCTCACAGTCGAAGAGGTTTGATCACCCTGGCCTCATAGGGCTTACTTGAGGACAGATTGATGAGATCATATTAAAACAGGATAAAGAGGTAGGTATTAAATCACTCCTAGGGAAACCTGATCAATACAAACTGTCCTCAAGTAAGTTTGTTTGTAAGATCACTAGCTCTGGACTCAAATGTGTACTCCCCACTTTCCTGATGCACCTCGTCCTAGAGCTTCATCATCCTCAGGCGGGCCATGGATGTATTCACCCCCATCATGTATGTCCTTTTATCGCTCATGACTGTTGACAATGAATTATCATTCTTAAACAGTAACAATGTATCAACAATTATTCACGTGAGGGTTATTTTCCTGGAGTGTAACAAGAGGTAGGTAATTAAATTATGAGAACCAATATTTTTTTCAAGAGGCAAGAACGGTAAAAACTCCGCCAAAATCTCACCTTTTCAACAGTGTAGATAATTTTACTTTTAATTTGCTGATTTGGGGAGAAAACCATGTTTTAATGTTGGAAAACACTTGTAGATCTCCCGAACCCCGTTCAAATCGAGTTTTACACTTAAGCTATTTTCACCCCTATAAATGCATAAAATTTATCATACCAAATGAATTCAAATTTATGAGCCAAAGTGTAAAACTTGGTTATGGAGATGTGGAGATATGCAAGTGTTACCATTCGATTCAGTGTAGAAAAATACGTAGAAAGCGACACCAAACTCGTATTTCCATAGAGGGTCATTTTTCAAAAAACCCTCGACTTATTAAAAAAAAAAAAAGTTTCTAACATAGAAACATAGTTTTCTTCCCTAATTAGTAAAGTAAAAGTAAAGTCGACTACACCGTTGAAAAGGTGAAATTTTGGCGCAGTTTTTACTGTTCTTGCATTTTGAAAAAATATTAGTGCTCATAGTTCAATTCCCGACTGAAAACACTCGAGGTTTCCCAAGTAAGGTCAAATCTGCTTTTCAGAAGGCTTTTTCATGTCTCAAACCTTAATACTTAAAAAAGGTCAGGCATCTATCCAATAGAGACTCTACTGCTCTTTCCTAGGGTACCTATCCTCAAATTTGAATTTACACAGAAAATTAGGGGAGTTATGATTGTTTTAGTGACAGAAGGTCGAAAACACGAAAATTATCTTAAAAATTAAATTACTCAAAAACTAAGTGTTTGAAAAAATCTCGGAGGAACTTTCGATCAGAAATGAGCTGTAGAATCGACTACTGGCCGGTGGTCCACCCTTAACGTTTACACCCGGTATTGTGATGTGCTGCACATGCTGGGTCAGCACGAGTACACCTACCTACCTACTCTTCAATTTATTTCAGATTGCTGAGGCAAGCGTTATTGCTGCATAAATCAACTCATCAATTCGACGCAATTTACCTGAATTTCGTCTGTTACAACATCCAGAATGGGAGATGCTGGTGGCAATTGATGCATGTCTTGATCGAGGTTGGTACAATGAACAACCGAGTTGTGTTACCGACATGAAGACGACACTGCGATAGCCCTGTAGTAAGTACGTGCAGTCTGACTTACTTTAGGAACAAGGTTCTGTTCTGATCAATGGAAATCAATATAATTGTAAAAAGCAAACTGATAGAGTGATAGAAATGTTCCAGTCATGTAGCATGACCATATGAGCAAATTTTTTCAAGGTTTTCATTTTATTTTTAGGACGTCTCTCTGAAGCTATGTCTTATAGGCAAGGCTTCGTTAATAAGAGGGACCCCTATTGGAATTGATCCAGGAGGGTGGCGGACAATCCAAGCATGGGAAAAAAATAACCAAATACAAATCCGTTTCTGCCCATTCTAAGACGGCATCCGTGAAAAAAACCATAGGTGTATGTCTGTGTGTGCGAAAATTTTGTCTAAGCACTAAATTCTTTCTTTCTTCGATCCTAATTTTAGTCTAGTTGTGCAACGAACCCTGGAAATTTTGAATTCCGTGATTGAAGAGGGGTGGAAACCCGAAAAAACGCGTTTTTTCGCCAAATTTGTTGACGCCACCCAGGCTACAATACTCAACCTATTTTCGTGATTCTTATTTTGTTCGATTCTAATTTTAGTCCAATTGTGCAAAAAACTTTGGGACTTTCGGATTTGCTATCGAGGTGGGGGGAGGGGTGGAGAGGATAAGTTTTGGAACGTATGTCAGGGGTTTCAAATTTCATCTTGGGAGGGGAAGAATGGAGGGGGTAATACTGATAAATCATGATGTTTTTACAATTCTTGTCTGATTTTCGTGATTTTTTTTTTGTTCAACTATGCATTTGGTCTAGTTTTGGATCGTATATGAGGAGTTTCAAATTTCATTATGGAAGGGGGTGAATGGAGGGGGTGATAGTAATAAATCACGTTTTCGTCAATCATGTTTTAACAATTCTCGCCAGATTTTCGATATATATATATTTTTTTTTTTTTTTTTTTTCAATTATGAATTGGTCCTAGTTTTGGAAAATATGTCAGGAGTTTCAAATTTCATGCTGGGATTTTACTGTCGGTAGAGATGGCTGCTAATGGGGTGAAGGGTAATTCCTTGGATTCATGATATTTTTGATTTTTCCTCTTATTTTAACCCAAACCGAAATTATATATACAATCCATTCACAGGCCCTGTAATGCATCTTACTTAGCAATATGTTTGTTAATGTATTTGAAATTTAAGGACTTTACGTGCACAGAAATGGCCTAATACCGTATTTCATGGCTTTAAATTTTCTTCAAAATAATACCTAGTCAACAATACTAACTAATGGTTTCAATTTATTTACAGCCTTTATCTTTTTTATGGGACATTTTAATGAAATTTACGTAGGTAGGTGGGTACATTTTTCGCCATAAATTTACCGAATTTTTTTCACCATAAATTTACCAACAAATATCCTGCTTAAAAATACATTTAATGGGTTTGTTAAGAATGGGCCGATTCATCGAGCTCATGAAATACAAATTACGTTCTTGCGCCAAAAAATTCAAGCTTTTCAAATGAAAGAATAGGTACGTTGGCCAGTTCTGAGTAAATAATAACAGATAAATATGACCGTTGCTGGAAAAAATAAATAAGCAAATTTAAATGTTCTCTTCTCCCTTTCTTTCAAAATCATTGTAAATAGAGACAAAGGGGTTTTTCGGGGTGCTAAAACCGATTCTGATGGTTTTTTCCGCGGCACGTGCACGAGAAGTCCGTAAAACCACCCCCAGCCGCCCCCGGTGTCGGAACGCTGTCCCTGACCCCTTTCGGGTGCCCATTTAGAGCTCAGGATAGGTGCGAAATTTGGACGTAGTTAGACCAATATTAACGGAAGTATGGACTGTAGCCCAAAAGCGTAATAGCTATCTTCAACGAACTCTTTTAGCGGATTTTTGAAGAAAATTAAGCTATTGCTCTCGCCTCAAAATTTGTAGAATGTGAATTTTTGAAAAACTTTTATGCAGAAATCCGTTTCAGGCTATTCTGAATCATATTCTGAAGTTTAACGCATTTTAGCGAATTTTCTTAGAAAATGAAGCTATTGCAATGGCTCCAAAAATTTTAAAATAAAAATTTTCAAAAATTTTCTTCATCGAAATCTGTTTTGAGGCATCCTGAAATGATTCCTGGAACGCTTTTTTATATGTATATATATATATATATATATATATATATGTATGTATGTATATATATATATACATGTATGTGTCATTCCAGACGATAACTCTCGATAGAATTGAGATAAAAACTTCGTTCTTTCGCCAAAAAATCAAGCATTTCAAAAGAAAGGATGAGTTCGTTGGACAGCACTTTTTGAGCACATTAAATTGGTCAAATTTCAAAAAATGTACTAAAAAAATCTCTAAAAATGGCTAAAAATCGTTCAATTTATATTTTTTGGTAGAATATTGCTCAAATAAAGTTTAATAACTATAAAATAGAACATTCAAAAATTTATGTACACAAGTTTGCTGAAAAATGTACTTAAAATTCATCAAAATTTGCTAAAAAATCGATAAAACCTGCTAAAAAAGCTAAAAATTCAAAACCTCTATTTGAATAGCAGATTATTATTTAGAATACGATTTTTGCCATAAAATTAATGGTTAACGGTTTCCTTGCACTCAAAAAGCTCAAATTTCAAAACAATTCAACATTATACAATACGATAATTTACGAAAATTCGCTCATACAATCATGCTGCATGAATGGAACTTTTTTATGTATGTATATATGTACCTATGTGTCATTCCAGACGATAACTGTCCGTAGAATTGTGCTAGAAACTTCAAACAAATTTTAAAATGTTGAGGACACAAAACGAAAGTTCAAATTCGTTGGCCAGCATGATCGGATTACATCTTCGGGTTGAAATGTAGTCAAAAATTCCAAAATAGCCTGTTTTTTTGCGATTTGTTGTGCGAAATAATTTTTTCAGCATACTAACATGTGGTATATTCGGAATCAGCGTAAAATTTCCTGTAAGAATATGTATCAAGTTTTCAAAAATTTCAAAGTTGAAAAATCAGTCAAAAATCGAAATAATGCTGTTCGCTAGTTGTGAAAATCGGTAATATTTGCATGAAACATTGTCCAAATTCAGATTGAACTACTCTTGTGGAAGTATCCCCGTATAACCAATCCTAGAACCATGCTGTTTAAAACGTAGGTAGTAGGTGCTTGTTTAAAAAAAAAAAAAAAAAAAAATGTAATCACAACATGTAAACTTATATCTACCCTGTGAAATATTCCGTCCTCCGATTCTCTCGGTCGCTCTCTTTAATGTTTTACGCTCAACTGTTTTAGGACTTGGTGTAGCTTTAATACTGACTGTGGCTTAGAAAATATCAGCCATGAAACTATGAAGAAGTTCTATTTATGTACGTACTAGCATGCAGACACAAGGCCTCGCTCCGCTCGGCCGTCAGTAACGTTAATCTCAAGGCCTCCCTCCACTCCTAATTATTTTTAATAATTTGATTCCATGTTTGTCTATCAAAATCATAAACTAAAATTTCTCTACACCATCAATAGCGACTGAAATGTCGAAGATTTCTTCAAAAATTCGCTCATGGGGTCATGCTGCATGACTGGACTTTTTATTTTTTTAGCAGAATTTGAGTCGAAAGGAGTTTATCAACTACGAACTAGATACTTTATAGACAAAATTATGCAGAAAATCTACTTACATTTCATCATTATGTGCTGAAATATTGATAAAAACTTCAAACAGAAAAATTTTTAATTGCAGAATATTATTTAGGCCGAGTTGTACATACAATTATAAAACAATTCATTGCGTTCAAATTGCTCACATTTTTGAAGAATTTACCATTAATGTATTACTATAATTTCAAAAAATTCGCTCATACAATCATGCTGGATGACAGGAACTTAATTCTACTGATACCAAACAACAAAAGTGACCTTTTTCGGTTTCGCAGTGCGATCTTCAAGTTGGTAGAAACGTGGGTTTGTGGTTGACAAGATTTTCTCGCGTCTTGCGAAAGGGATTGTGGGAATAGTGGGAGGAATTAGCCGGACTAACTATAAGTAGGTGTATCCGCCTCGAGCTAATGGACGAATGTCAGTGGCCTTTGCTTGGAAACAATCTCACGATCCGCCGTCAGTCTCAGGAAGAATAGTAAACGTCAACATGATCGAATGCTTACAAACCCCCCCCCCCCCCTCCAACTTTTTTGACAACTTGTCAATATGAGATTTTGCACACGTGTATTAGCGAATTTCCGTAAAAAAAAAAAAAAAAAATTTCGCTATGGCTCGGAAAATTTTAAAATCAACATTTTTGAAAATTTTCTTCATTGAAATCCGTTTTTAGGCAATCTGAAACGATTCCTGAAGTTTGCGCTTTTCCATATCTGTACAGTAGGGTGCCCGCTATTTTGAGAAAGGCGGAATTTTGTTGACCTCCACCCGAAATTTAGTTTAAAATGTCTAAAAAAGACCCCTGAATTTGTTCAGATTTTTTGCATAACAAAAACCTACGCCGGTAGCTCGATTTTGGTTTTTGAAATACGCTTTTCTTGCCAATATCAGACTTTTGAATATAACTTTTACAAACTTCTTAGTCGACAGCAACAACTTTTGACAGTTTGGAATCTCAAAATCGTCAAAATCATGTCAAAAAAGTCGGGTCATGCAGCATGACCCCATGAGCGAATTTTTGAAGAAATCTTCGACATTCAGTCGCTCTTATTCCATAAGAGTAGTTCAATCTGAATTTGGACAATGTTTCATACAAATATTACCGATTTTTACAACTAGCGAACGGCATTATTTCAATTTTTGACTGATTTTTCAACTTTGAAATGTTTGAAAACTTGATACATATTCTTATAGGAAATTTTACGCTGATTCCGAATATACCACATGTTAGTATGCTGAAAAAATTATTTCGCACAACAAATCGCAAAAAACAGGCTATTTTGAAATTTTTGACTACATTTTTGAAATTTTCAACCCGAAGATGTAATCCGATCATGCTGGCCAACGAACTTGGAACTTTCGTTTTGTGTCCTTAACATTTTAAAATTTGTTTGAAGTTTCTAGTACAATTCTACGGACAGTTATCGTCTGGAATGACATATATATATATATATATATATATATATATATATATATATATATATATATATATATATATATATATATATATATATATACGGTACATTTAAAAAAAGTTCCAGTCATGCAGCATGATCGTATGAGCGAATTTTCATAAATAGTCGTATTATATTTATGTTAAATTCTGTATAGCAAATTAACTTTTTGTCAGTAATATTCCAATGAACAAATGAATTTGTGGATTTTTACAATTTTTCAAGTGCTCCTATCGATTTTTAGCTTATTTTAATGAAATTTAAGTACATTTTTCAGTACAATTTTGTGCTTAAATTTTTAAATGTCCTAGTTCATGTTTGATTAATTTTTTTCGAGTAGCATTCTGCTAAAAAATAGAAATTTGTTAATTTTTAGCGGTTTTTTTGCCTTTTTTAGTGATTTTTTAAGTACATTTTTTGAAATTTGACCAATTTAATGTGCTCAAAAAGTGTTGTCCAACGAACTTATCCTTTCATTTGAAACGCTTGATTTTTTGGCGAAAGAACGATGTTTTTATCTCAATTCTATCGAGTGTTATCGTCTGGAATGACACATACATTTATATATATATACATATATATACATATATATTTACATATAAAAAGCGTTAAAATCCAGGAATCATTTCAGAATGCCTCAAAACAGATTTCGATGAAGAACATTTTTATTTTAAAATTTTTGGAGCCATTGCAATAGCTTTATTTTCTAAGAAAATTCGCTAAAATGCGTTAAACTTCAGAATATGATTCAGAATAGCCTGAAACGGATTTCTGCATAACATTTTTTACAAAAATTCACATTCTACAAATTTTGAGGCTCATACACATACCCTGTATACACAGGCTGTTCACGCTTGAGATTGTTAACCTCCTAAGGATCAATTCTACAACTAATTTCCAGTACATTCAACATAGGCACCTCCGTTTGGACGAAAATGAAGAAATTCTACAAACTCTCTATTTGCCAAATCAAAATTGTAACTATGATTGGATTACCTAAGATGATTTGAAATCAGATTTACCTACATAGTAACTCTTTATTTTCGTGGAAGATTTTCCCCAACTTCGTCGCGAGTGCTTTAGTTCATAAAAGAATGAGGCTAAATACTCCATTTACAACTCAGCTTTTACAAATTCGAAAGTACGGAATTCGGCTTGGTGTACAAAATTTGCACAATTTATGGCTACCTTGTTCCAAACAAACGCTGGTCGGATCTTCGTCATTCTCCTCTTCTTCACTCGTAACGTCAAATGTCTTTTCAGCCATCCCACCGAATACAAAGCACTTGCTCAAATTCTTATGATTCTTTTCACTAAGGTAACCAAATCAAGTAGGTAGGTAAGGTAGCAACAAGATAGGTAGGTAAATGAATTCCTTACGCTTTATCGTTCACTGTTTGGTGGGAGCAAATAGCGAAGGATTTACTAGTGTTTGCCATTCGTCTGTTCACACTGATATTACGTAGTTTAAATAAATGTATTTTAACAAATTGCCGACTAAAACTGAATGGTTGGGTCCTTGCCCCAAAAAAACTGTTCTATTATTTGGGGAATTGCCTCGTTTTTCTGACCCAGTCCGGCTTTATTTGAAAATTTGCCAAAGCAGTAACAAGCTGGAAATGAGCTACCGCCATCAACAACCGATTTGACTGTAAAAAAATTCCGTCGTGCAGCATGACCGTGTGATCGAATTTTCGTAGATTACATTATCCAACAAAACAATTCAAAGTCGTGTCCTCACGAAACTGGTACTGGGGGTTTTCGAGGGTGCTGAGCCCGTTTTTCACGTGAACGTCTGATTTTTGAGGTACGGCACCTGCACTTTTGAAAAAAATCTCTTGAATTCCAGAATGATTTATGTTCAATTAAAAGGTGATATTCTTGTTGGAAATTGGACGATGAACACGCCTCATACGGCCTGGTCATACCACATATGATGTGTCTGAAATGCCTAACCTAACGTGCCTTATGCCTAAAAACGTGGTTTTTCACCGAATTTTCTAGTTTTTTGATAGTTTATGAGCAAATTACACCATTTGGCGACCTGAAAATTGTTTGTACTATTATTTGGACTATTTCTGAGACCACCAGCAGCTCTGGTGGTGAGATAATTGATTTTTTGCGATTTTTTAACTGGTACGGAAAATCGTGTTTCTAGTCAGTTTTTTTACAACTCATTTTTTCCACGTATATTCCAAAAAAAAGCTTCGCCCTCCTGGACCCGCTGGTTGTTTTACGCTTTGAGCCTTCGGCTAAAATGCTAAAACATGGAACAAGCTTTCTTCCCGCTAATTCGTAAATGTAAATAAATTTAAAACTACGACATAAATGTTTTACTAATCGAAATTAGAACAGAGTACCTAGGTAGGTAATTTTCTGTAATGGTGCGCGTCTACAATTACTATAGCCAAGATTAACTTCTCGACCAAGTGACAACAAAACAAGCTGCATTGTTTACTATATCAATTCATAACATAAATAAATATGAAACTACGACATGAATAGAAGATCAAGTACGAAAGAAATGCGTGATAAATCGAGAGCTTTCCAACGAATGGAGAACGATTTTGTCCGGTCAAAACTAAAGAAGTTTCATTTCCCTAGCAACGGCTTGGTTGTACGTGAAAATCAAAAGAAAAAGGTTAAAAAGCAAATTTCGAAGATTTCTCAGAATTTTTACTTTTTTCTTGTCCATTAGCTCTTAAAACAGACTATTTTGGAAGGGCACTGCACGAGTAAAACTTCCTCAGAATCTTAGCTTTTAACGGTATTGCTAATTTCACTTCTACTTTGCTAATTAGTGGAGAAAAGTATGCATTAATGCTGAACAACATGGGGTTTTCAATGAAATCGAGATTTTTCGCAAATCCCCAGCAACGGCTTGGTTGTACGTGAAAATCAAAAGAAACGAAACGCTTGCATACGAGTCGGCAACACATTGGGACATTTTATGTCTTTAGTTGAAGACAAGTATGTGTTGCAGACTCGTATGCAAGCTCTAAGAGCCACTCAGCTGGGCATCGTCAAGTAAATGTCCTAAAGAGGCTACATACGAAATTACAGCTTCCTAGAGTGTAAAGCATAGAAATTACCTATTAAAATGATTTAACCACCACTTCACAAATCAAACCGTTCTCGCAATATTTGGATCACCTGCTATGAATCAAATCATCGAAACACCAGCTCAATCAGAAATTAACAAGCGGTGGCAATCATGTTCACAATATCAATTATTGAGAATGACCACCTGAGTGTACACAATTATTCAAATTGGCCACGCACTTCGCAGTAGTTGACATACAACTATGGTTGGATAAATTGAGAGCTTTCGAACGAATGGTCAACGAATTTTGTGGGATGAAAAACGACTCGGTTGTAAGTGGAAATCATCAAAATATTTTCGTGAGCAATTTTCCGTGACGTTTTTTTAGTTTATGTGCCATAGCAAAGACATAAAATGTCAAAAATCTCTTGAACTCCAGGATAATTTATGTTCAATTAAAAGGTGATATTCTTGTTGGAAATTTGACGATGAACACGCCTCATATGGCCTGGTCATACCACATATGATGTGTCTGAAATGCCTAACCTAACGTGCCTTATGCCTAAAAACGTGGTTTTTCACCGAATTTTCTAGTTTTTGACATTTTATGTCTTTGATATGGCACATAAACTAAAAAAACGTCACGGAAAATTGCTCACGAAAATATTTTGATGATTTCCACTTACAACCGAGTCGTTGCTAGGGAAATGGTACTTCGTCGTTTTTCATCCCACAAAATTCGTTGACCATTCGTTCGAAAGCTCTCGATTTATCCAACCATATTATGTTAACTACTGCGAAGTGCGTGGCCAACAAGCTGAGTTATGAGCATGGTTATTTGAATAATTGTGTACACTCAGGTGATCATTCTCAATATTTGATATTGTGAACATGATTGCCACCGCTTGTTAATTTCTGATGATTTCATTGAGCTGGTGTTTCGATGATTTGATTCATAGCAGGTGATCCAAATATTGCGAGAACGGTTTGATTTGTGAAGCGGTGGTTAAATCATTTTAATAGGTAATTTCTATTTTTACACTCTAGGAAGCTGTAATTTCGTATGTAGTCTCGTTAGCACATTTACGTGACGATGCCCAGGGTCCGGATCAGCTGAGTGGCTCTTAGAGCTTGCATACGAGTCTGCAACTAAAGACATAAAATGTCCCAATGTGTTGCAGACTCGTATGCAAGCGTTTCGTTTAATGTGATTTGATAGTTTTTGTGCAAATTACACCATTTGGCGACCTGAAAATTTTTTTTACTATTATTTGGACTATTTCTGCGCCGAATGAGACCAACAGCAGCTCTGGTGGTGAGATAATTGATTTTTTGCGATTTTTTAACTGGTACGGAAAATCGTGTTTCTAGTCAGTTTTTTGACAACTCATTTTTTTCTACGTATATTCCAAAAAAAAGCTTCGCTCCCCTGGACCCGCTGGTTGCTTTACGCTTTGAGCCTTCGGCTAAAATGCTAAAACATGGAACAAGCTTTCTTCCCACTAATTCGTAAATGTAAATAAATTTAAAACTACGACATAAATGTTTTACTAATCGAAATTAGAACAGAGTACCTAAGTAGGTAATTTTCTGTAATGGTGCGCGTCTACAATTACTATAGCCAAGATTAACTTCTCGACCAAGTGACAACAAAACAAGCTGCATTGTTTACTATATCAATTCATAACATAAATAAATATGAAACTACGACATGAATAGAAGAGCAAGTTCGAAAGAAATGCGTGATAAATCGAGAGCTTTCCAACGAATGGAGAACGATTTTGTCCGGTGAAAACTAAAGAAGTTTCATTTCCCTAGCAACGGCTTGGTTGTACGTGAAAATCAAAAGAAAAAGGTTAAAAAGCAAATTTCGAAGATTTCTCAGAATTTTTACTTTTTTCTTGTCCATTAGCTCTTAAAACAGACTATTTTGGAAGGGCACTGCACGAGTAAAACTTCCTCAGAATCTTAGCTTTTAACGGTATTGCTAATTTCTAATGCTGAACAACATGGGGTTTTCAATGAAATCGAGATTTTTCGCAAATCCCCAGCAACGGCTTGGTTGTACGTGAAAATCAAAAGAAAAAGAAACGCTTGCATACGAGTCTGCAACACATTGGGATATTTTATGTCTTTAGTTGCAGACTCGTATATGCAAGCTCTAAGAGCCACTCAGCTGTTCCGGACCCAGGGCAACCTCAAGTAAATGTCCTAAAGAGGCTACATACGAAATTACAGCTTCCTAGAGTGTAAAGCATAGAAATTAGCTTTAAGAGCCACTCATCTGATACGGACCCTGGGCATCGTCAAGTAAATGTTCTAAAGAGGCTACATACGAAATTACAGCTTCCTAGAGTGTAAAGTATAGAAATTACCTATTAAAATGATTTAACCACCGCTTCACAAATCAAACCGTTCTCGAAATATTTGTATCACCTGCTATGAATCAAATCATCGAAACACCAGCTCAATGAAATCATCAGAAATTAACAAGCGGTGGCAATCATGTTCACAATATCAATTATTGAGAATGATCACCTGAGTGTACACAATTATTCAAATAACCTTGCTCATAACTCAGCTTGTTGGCCACGCACTTCGCAGTAGTTAATATAATATGGTTGGATAAAACGAGAACTTTCGAACGAATGGTCAACAAATTTTGTGGGATGAAAAATGACGAAGTACCATTCCCCTAGCAACGACTCGGTTGTAAGCGGAAATCATCAAAAAAATTTCGTGAGCAATTTTCCGTGACGTTTTTTTTAGTTTATGTGCCATAGCAAAGACATAAAATGTCAAAAAATTTCGTGACACATCCGCGTAACGTTTTTCGTTAGTTAGTCCAAGGCTAAATCATGTTCCATGCTAAAACAAACAAAAAACACGTTTTTCGGTAGTTGAAAAATCGCTTTGTAATCCAAATATGTTTGGATTCAAGACTTACATTTTAGAAGATGAATCCAGAAAAATTGGTCTTATCGTTTCCATAACTTCCCCTTATGCATTCCTTCCTTTGAAGTGTTGTATTGTGTAACCAAAAATGTAAGTATGGTACGATATTGATCGAAGCTGCCTACTGATTTATCTTTACTTTAATTTATTTTGTTTATCCCTTATAGAGATAGAATTATGAGGCATACATTTACGACGAATAAAAAGCCAAAATAATTGAACTACACACATTCCAGGAAGCTACAAATAAATCCAAAGGTAGATAGTCTTAATAAGTAGGTAGCAATATAGGTAGTATGTATCAAAAGCCTCCAAGCAGGTATGAGGTTGTATCCGGTTTCAATAATTAGTAGGCATTAATATTGAGTTATTTTATTTAATAGCTATGGCACCATCGTTCGGAAAATAACGTTTAACAATCTGGAGTCTTGGAATGGTATGACAAGATTATGTATACAACAAGGCGTAAACAATTACAACAAAAATTTTGCAACTGAAGTTGGTTTCCTGTTTGTAGGTAAATACCCATAAGAAAGATTACTACCACCAGGAAAGTCCGTATTTGTTTTCGTTTAAAACCTGAATAACTTCAAAAATTAAAAGATAGAAACAAAACAAAGAAAATCACGAGTATTGACAAAAGATCCTTGGTAATCAGTTCAGAACTTGAGGAAGGAATCAACGTTTAAGCTCATCCAGACGATAGTTAGGAATCATAATATAACTAATTATACTTACAGTTTATACATTTGTAAGCAGTAAAGAGAATGAAGGTTTTAAATTCAATAATAATTGAATTCACAAGCGCTAATCTAATCATCGGAGAGATCTATTACAGTTTCTGGTGCAGTTCGAACAGGAGGTGGACGCGGTGTGTCTATAGTCGGGTTTCGGAAGATGGGTGCCAGCTTGGGGGTCGTAGGCGTTTTAGCGGATGGACTGACTGTTTTGGATAGAGTGATGGGTTGGATTCTCTTACGAACTGGAGGAGTTCTTGGGAGGGATTGAGTCTTAGTGATTCCACGAGGTTCGTTCCCATTTTCAGTGTTAGAAGGGGTTTCGGTTTTGGAGCCTTCGGTTTGAACTTCTGTACTTCCAGGGGCAACTGATGGCTTTTCCGTGTCCGTCAAGTCTACTACCGGAGACACCAAAGTAGGAGTGACTCGCCTTCTTGGTTCCGAGGGCGTGGGCACCTTTTTAAGGAAATTAACCAGAGCAGTTTCTTTGGGTTTGGGCGGAGGTGTGTCCACAACTGGAGTTACGGGAGGTGGCACGGTTGGAAGTTCCAAATTCGGAAGGTTATATTCAGCTCGTAACTCAGGTAATACAGTCCAAACTGCTCTACCCACTGCACTTGGAGTTTTGTAGCCGATCTCTTTAATTTTTAATGACACAGCTCGCTTGGAGATACTTGATAGTTGTTTATCCTTATCTAACGAGTTCATAAACTCAGTGACGAGATTAATATGCGACGATTTACTACCATGCACAAGTCTAACAAGTTGTTCTATCAAAGTGGGCGGAAATTTGATATTCAGCAATGATGGTGACGGTGTGCAGTCAACAATAGCTGGACCAGATGGATCGATCGGCCCTTCAGACTCATCCCATTTGCACCTGAAATTCATCAAAGTTTCATACAGACTACCTTTGCTTACTTCCGTTGTTTCGTTACTAATCCAAACACAGCCCAACAAACGAGGTTTCAGGCGAGTTTTACTTTTCAACTCTTGCTCGAACTCCTGTTTCAATACTTTCAGTTTCAACTTTTGGTCTTCTGGATTCAAATTGTCCTCTTCCTCTGCAGCTTCTTCATCACTTAAATATCCATGAGGTACGAAAGTGTTGTCCAGTAAGTAGCCATCTTCTCCAACGTTATCATCGTCACTTTGTTCCTTATCGGAGTCCCCTTCCTTGTCGATGTCCTCACCCTCTTCTTCGTCTTCCCATTCGGAATCAGAATCCACCTCATAATCAAACACTTTGTCCTGTCCAAAAGGCTTCCTCGGAGTAACAGCAGAACTTTTCTTGCGCCACGTCCCCCAATACGGAGGCCGTCTGTTGTCGTGGAACTGCAGGAGTTTTGCCCTTTGGCCTTTTGGCTTCACACTCATCACAGCTTCATCTTCCACACCTGACTTCTCATCAACAATAGACTCTACAATAATTACGTCATGCTCCTCCTCCGACAGTGGCCAAGTAGCTGGACGAGTGAGAGGTTTCCTCAAGCCCTCTTTGATCTCGTCTAAGTACAATTTCTTAGGCGAACAACCCGATTCTAATGCATCACTCAAAACCTTCTTGTCTCCGTCATTGATCGAATGCCGAACATGTACAGCCAACCTCATGTCCCCTTTGACAGGGAATGGCATGAACTTGGGGGTTTCCGTGTTCTCCACTGGTTCATCAACTTCTTCTTTCTTGGGAACAGTGGACTTTGACTCTTTAGGGATCAAAAATTTCAATAATGCCATACTGGCCAACTTTTCTTTTCTCTCTTCAGCTAACCTAACTTCCTCTTTCTTTTTCCTATCTTCCTCCTTACTTTCCTCTTTTTTCTTCTTCTCCTCCTCCTTTTTTCTCTTCTCTTCTTCTTTTGCTTCCTCTTTCTTCTTCTTATCTTCTTCCTTCTTCTTCCTATCTTCCTCCTTCTTTCTTCTCTCCTCTTCTTTAGCTTCTTCTCTCTGCTTCTTTTCGTCCTGCTTTTTCTTCCTTTCCTCCTCCTTAGCTTTCAAATCTTCCTGTTTTTTCCTTTCCCTCTCCTCTCGCTTCCGTCTTCTCATCTCCTCCTTCTCTTCTCTAAGCCTTATCTTTTCCTCTCTGAGCTTACGACGGTCGGCCTTTTTAAGTTTAGGGGTAGTAGCGCTACCCTTCTTGCTTGAGGATGAACTAACGTTTTGCTCATCTTCACTGCTAACAACAGCACTACTATTTGGATCACAATGATCTGATTCGATAGATTGATCCAATTTAGTGTCTACCAAACTCGCATCAAGTGAATTTTCACAAGATTTGTTCTCAGTAATAGTTTCCTTAGATTCAGGAATAGTTTCCTTAGATTCTTTAGATTCAGGAGTAGATTTTGAATCATTTTTCCCATCGTTTGCCAACTGTGGCCCATCAATTGGAACATCCTCATTGTCATTTTCAGTTTTTGAATGAGATTCGTTAATTGATTTCGATTCAACAACCTCACTCTTTTTTTCATTCGTAGGAACCTGCAATTTTTCTACATCCTTGTGTTCTATAACCATCTCAGTAGCTTTGATTTCCTTGACGTTCTCGCTCTCGGACGTTTTCAGTATCACGCAAACACTATCCTCTTTAGCTACAGGTTCAACAACATCGTCACACAACTCTTTGCTTTTGACATCAGGTTTGCTCTCTACTTGTCTTGGTGTTTTATCGTCCAAGCAAGTAGCTACATTTTCCTTGGCAATAGCACTCTCTTTGGTTGGTTTAGAAATGTCTTCTTCATCCTGGTCACTGGATAAATCTATAACTGATTCAGGAATTTTACCGACGTTGTTAACCTTGACGTTTTCCTTATTGAACGCCAAGGACCTTGGGTTGGTGCTCTCCTTCCGAGACACTTTCGTCGCTAATCCGCCTTCAGGAGACTCTGTGTTCAATTTGCGTTTGTTGCCGGACTTCTCCGCCGAGCCGATGCAGAACGGGAGTTGTGCCTGCTTCAACTTTTTCTTCGGAGGGCCATCCACATCTCCCACTCCCATGGTTATTATTCCTGTGGACAATAAATAGAACTCATGAGAACAAAGGGCTTTGAACACATTAATGGAGTAATAATAGTATTGAGAAATTAATCAATTCAATTTAACAAATTAGCAATGTAAACTTTAATCAAACCATTTTTGGACTTTTGGTAAAGAGTATCAATTACAATTCGCCCAAGGTTCCAATTAGAAAGATAAAGCTGTGAGAATATTCATTTATCATAATTATAAATTTATTACGTCACAAGTTTAGACTGATTCGTCAAAATTTAGCTGCCAGTAAATAATGAAGAACACTGAAAATTGTTACACAAAGGTTCATTATTTCAGTATTAGAGAGCCTTCCTACGCAGAACACTGCTCCATAAAAAATTACCTATCAAACTGAATCTATGGTGCATTATCGAAATGTAACTGGACGACAGCATAATCTTATCGTTGAATACGAATACGATTGTAATCACAATAATTATTCGGTGATTCTGAATCAACTGCGATTATATTCGTGTTCGTGTAATCATATTCTTGTAATCGTCTGTCGGCAATTTCACGAATACAACCCACAAAAATGAGTCATGGTCATCAATTTCAATACGGCGTCCCTCCTATAATATGCGAAACCTTGCTAACATTACCTAGCTTCAGAGGGACGTCCTATTGAAATAGATTTGAAACAAATAGGCTGGGCTCCAATCGTTGAATTCGCGTTAAGGGCGTCCCTCTGAAGCTAGGTAATATTAGCAAGTCTTCGCATATTATAGGAGGGACGCCCTATTGAAATCGATGACTGTGACGCTTTTTATGGATTATTTGTGTAATCGTCGACAGACAAATACGATTACACGAATACGAATATACTCGCAGTTGACTCAGAATCAACGAATAATTATCGTGATTACAATCGTATTCGTATTTGACGATAAGATTATGTCCAACACTGCTGGACGATGTCACCTACCCAAACAAAATAAATGAATTAACTGAAAAGAATAAATAAATGGAAAAAAATCGAGTGATTGGGAAGAAAGAATTGAAAAATGTATTGTCTCCACTGGGATACAAACCACCACTAGTTGGATTCATGGTCGGCGTGCCGCTCCCGAAATCGAGTAGTCTAACCACCAAGCTATGATCGCCTGTATGCTAGCATCACTTTATTTCTCTATATTCTCTCGCCTGGAAATCCGAAGATGTTTTAGCAAATTTTTGAAGAAAATTAAGCTATTGCTCTCGCCTCAAAATTTGTAGAATGTGAATTTTTGAAAAACTTTTATGCAGAAATCCGTTTCAGGCTATTCTGAATCATATTCTGAAGTTTAACGCATTTTTTTTTATGTATGTATGTATGTATGTATGTGTCATTCCAGACGATAACTGTCCGTAGAATTGTGCTAGAAACTTCAAACAAATTTTAAAATGTTAAACAAAACAAAACGAAACGAAAGTTCAAGTTCGTTGGCCAGCATGATCGGATTACATATTCGGGTTGAAATTTTCAAAAATGTAGTCAACAATTTCAAAATAGCCTGTTTTTTGCGATTTGTTGTGCGAAATAATTTTTTCAGCATACTAACATGTGGTATATTCGGAATCAGCGTAAAATTTCCTATAAGAATATGTATCAAGTTTTCAAAAATTGCAAAGTTGAAAAACCTGTCAAAAATCGAAATAATCGGAATGACTGGACTTTTTTCGAAGTTCTAGACCTTAGGGAAAGCGAGTGGTTCAACTTACAGCGTCGCAGATGGTTGTAATTGATTCTTTGGGATTATATTTATCACTGACAAGCGAAAAATCATAACTGTTATATTGAAAGTTTTCAAGATCTCGATTTTTGAATATGTTAGCCCTTAATTACTACCGTTTAGGTTGATCAAAATTTACGCTAATGTTACTGGCACATCTCTGCCAATGTATGATTTTTGAGCCAAATTTCATAAAAGTTGGTCCAGTAGTTTTTGAGAAAAGCTCTGGACAGTGGACCGCGTACAACGGATGGACGGATTCTTTTTATTCAATTTTTGGATTCTACGCATCTTGAAACGTAAACTAACAAATATTGAGGATGGTTAAAAAGCCGTTTTTTGTATTGAAAATAATAAACCAAAAGATAGAAGTTGATGAAAACATCTGTTTCCAGAAAATAGAGAATTACAATCTAACTCTTGTATGTTAGATCGATTTATTCAATAACTGACATTGTTTTTTCTGATCACGAGTTAATTGTCTCACTTGATCCTTTGCAATTTTTAGCGAATTTTTGAAGAAAATTAAGCTATTGCTCTCGCCTCAAAATTTGTAGAATGTGAATTTTCGAAAAAATTTTATGCAGAAATCCGTTTCAGGCTATTCTGAATCATATTCTGAAGTTTAACGCATTTTTTTATGTATGTATGTACAGGGTGGGGCAACATAACCCCCCGATTTTGTAACGCAATAAATAAAAAAGTATTAGAGATATTTGTTTACTTTTTTAAATTATGTGTAGGAAATATCTTAAAGTTTTTTTTTCACATAGTTTTGAAAATCATATCGGCCAAGTGACGCCCTCCATTATCGATGCACTGAACGAACCGATTTCGCGTGTTTCGCATCACCCTCTCCAACATGTCGACCGGTATGTTCGCCACTTCCTCGCGGATGTTGGTCTTAAGGTCATCAAGAGTCCGTGGACGGTTATTGAAGACCCGGGACTTGAGGTAACCCCACAAAAAGAAGTCGCACGGGCTTAAATCAGGCGATCGTGGTGGCCACTCCAAATCGCCTCTGAGAGAGATGAGGCGTCCAGGGAAGTGCTCCCTCATCGGTTCGTTCAGTGCATCGATAATGGAGGGCGTCACTTGGCCGATATGATTTTCAAAACTATGTGAAAAAAAACTTTAAGATATTTCCTACACATAATTTAAAAAAGTAAACAAATATCTCTAATACTTTTTTATTTATTGCGTTACAAAATCGGGGGGTTATGTTGCCCCACCCTGTATATATATATATATATACAAATTATACATATACAACAAATTATACAACAAATTATATATATATATATATATATATATATATATATATATATATATATATATAAACGATAGATAAACGAAGAAAGGAAAAAGTTGTTTTTGATATTTCGAATGAATCTTGTTCACAAGTTAGAAGTTGAAAATGAAAATGAAAAAATAATTTATAGATTGTTCAGGTGATGGGATGGCTTGTTGACAGGGAGATGTATGTAGATAATTTCAATCGCAAGGTGAAGATAATTTCAATCGTTAATGTTGAGGCCGGGAGGTACGTTTGCTTTCAAAACCCACTTGTGTGCTTTTTCTGATTGGTGGAGAAGTCGGTCGTTAGAACCTGGTGGCATCTTCTTCAAAACCTTCACCCCAAAACATTGATCAAATGATGCATCATGAGATCTTGCATGTTCGTTGATTGGGAGTGGCTGGTTATGGGTAACTGAAGCACGATGCTTATTCATCCTCAGATTCATTTGCGATGCTTTGCCAACGTAGAAACCTTGTTGATTGTTCGTGCATTTCTGGCATATTAATTGGTAAACACACATTTTGGATTGGCACTCTGCTGAGTTTACACATTTGTAGGAATGTGTAGTGTTTGCCGAAGTAAAATGTGTGCTTTCAATCACACATATATATATATATATATATATATATATATATATATATATATATATATATATATATATAATGTATGTATGTATGTGTCATTCCAGACGATAACTGTCCGTAGAATTGTTCTAGAAACTTCAAACAAATTTTAAAATGTTGAGGACACAAAACGAAAGTTCAAGTTCGTTGGCCAGCATGATCGGATTACATCTTCGGGTTGAAATTTTCAAAAATGTAGTCAAAATTTTCAAAATAGCCTGTTTTTTGCGATTTGTTGTGCGAAATAATTTTTTCAGCATACTAACATGCGGTATATTCGGAATCAGCGTAAAATTTCCTATAAGAATATGTATCAAGTTTTCAAAAATTTCAAAGTTGAAAAATCAGTCAAAAATCGAAATAATGCCGTTCGCTAGTTGTAAAAATCGGTAATATTTGCATGAAACATTGTCCAAATTCAGATTGAACTACTCTTATGGAAGTATCCCTGTATAACAAATCCTAGAACCACGCTGTTTAAAACGTCGGTATGTTATTTAATTTTTTCAGCATACTAACATGTGGTATATTCGGAATCAGCGTAAAATTTCCTATAAGAATATGTAACAAGTTTTCAAAAATTTCAAAGTTGAAAAATCTGTCAAAAATCGAAATAATCGAAGATTTTTTCAAAAATACGCTCATACTGAACTTTTTTCGAAGTTCTAGACCTTAGGGAAAGCGAGTGATTCAACTTACAGCGTCGCAGATGGTTGTAATTGATTCTTTGGGATTATATTTATCACTGACAAGCGAAAAATCATAACTGTTATATTGAAAGTTTTCAAGATCTCGATTTTTGAATATGTTAGCCCTTAATTACTACCGTTTAGGGTTGATCAAAATTTATGCTAATGTTACTGGCACATCCCTAGCCGATGTATGATTTTTGAGCCAAATCTCATAGTCTCCGAGAAAAGCTCTAGACAGCGTACAGCGGATGGACGGATTCTTTTTATTCAATTTTTGGATTCTACGCATCTTGAAACGTAAACCAACAAATTTTGAGGAGGGTTAAAAAGCCGTTTTTGGTATTGAAAATGATAAACCCTTCCGGTATAATAAAACCCCTTCCGGTTGAGACGGGGCTTAAATTCTTAAAAAAAAAAAAATGACTAAAATAAAAAATAAACTAAAAGATAGAAGTTTATGAAAACATCTGTTTCCAGAAAATATAGAATTACAATCTAACTCTCGTATGTTAGATCGATTTATTCAATAACTGGCATTATTTTTTCTGATCACGAGTTAACTGTCTCACTTGATCCCTTGCAATTCTTTATTTCGTCCTCATTGAAATAGGTTTCCAGAACGTTATCACGTGTGATTTAGTTATAAGATTTATTTTAGTGATGACGACGAGTCGTGTAGACACTCTTTATGATTTGCTCTCTAAGAAGAACTGCTCAGACTGGGAGCTCCAAGGAAACCCTTGAATTGAATTTGAAGGGACTGGGAATTAGCACGTAAGGAGCAGGTAACAAACCATGAAACGTAAGGAGCAGGTTTTTGCCGTCACTATTAGAGAACTATGGGGAGAAGCTTTTCTCAAACAAATCAGAAGCTGGAGTTGAGAACTGCAAGGTGACTTGAGAAGTGTATAACATACTATGAACTACAGCTCTCAATGGCAGCTTCTAACTGGTGTGAGAAGAAATACAACAGTCCAATAGTTCCCATAAGGCTCCCGAAATTCTTCATAGCTGTTTTCCATCGGTCATATCGAACTGTGATTCAGTCAGGAAGTGAGCACTTCTTGTCGGAACAATAAGGATCCGTTGTTGAAAACTGTAGGAAGCAGTTCATCTGATTGGCGTAGGAGAAAGGAGAGGGGGTTGAGGAGAGTAGGAATGAGGCCTGTGGTTTAGGGGCATTTGTAGAGAATAAACGAGGTCGTTCCCAGTCCTTCAAGTGAACTGCACTTCCCATCACTAGTTTCGTTTTGTTTGTAGGTTTATTTTGTTTTTTTGTTTGTGTGAATATTGTTAAGTAAACTAAGTCTGAACAGAAGACTTTCATCGTGAAAGGACATAGTAGAGATGAAATCTGAAGGTAGAATGAACAAGACCGGTAGCGAGAGAATAGGTGTGTTCCAACCACCCCTCTGAGTTCATGAACTCGTGAGTTCATGAACTCAGACGGGTCCCATTAGTTCATGAAACTTTTAGGTTCAAGAACCCGTCGGTGGGAACACTGTAGTTCACATGACAGTCAATGCACTAACTAGCGCTAGCGTCATCTTTAGTAACGTGAAAACCTCATCTCGGTTATTTATGAGCCCTCTTGCTCTAATAACTAAAATAAAAAATGTTCTATGAACCGGTCACCCTCGTAGAATCGGAGAACATTTTCAAAGAAACCGATGTTCTTAGGCACGACTCTATTCGCTGCAAATTCTTGTTGATCTAAGTCCTCCTCCTCATCGGAAGTAAGGACCCACTCCCCATCTGCTATTGAAGTATATACTTCCGAATTCGAATCCGATTCTTCTAGAAAGAATCCCCCCGCTATTTTATTGAGATTCATGACTTGCAAGGTAAGTGAGGAACAATAAATGAAGAATGAATTGAGAACGAATGAAGAAAGAATGAATGAACAAAGAAGTGAAGAAGTGAGGAACAAGTTAGGAACAAGAACAATTAATTTAGCGTGAAGGTTCGCAGTGAAATGAGATTTTTGGAAGGTTACGAAAGGTTTCCTTCAGTTCGAGTTCTCAACCCTATCCCCGAGCAGGTATCATGAACTCACTGAACTCACCGAACACAGTTCGTGAACCTGACGCAGTGGGAACACCGTAGCGAGTGTTGAGTTCCTGAACTGACAACGGTTGGAACACGATTCACGTGCGCATACGGTTCGATGCCGAACCAGTTCCGAAAAGTTCATGAACTCGCGGTGGTTGGAACACACCAAATGTACCATGCATACAATGGAGAAAATCACATGGAAACTGTGGACAGAGAGTTATGGAAAGGCTACAACGGATGTCTCAGCAAGTTGAGGTTGTGAAGCAGCATTGTCCCTCAGCCACGCCTTAAATTGTAAGCAAGGAGGTCTCATAAAACAAGGTCATGATCGCATATGAGACAGAGGCTACGCTCACAAGATTGGAGTGGAAAAGAGTAGTGGTTAAATCAATTATATGTGAGGGAGATGATGGAACATCTGGCCTTATGGCAGACATTAAAATACATGGGGTGTGGGATAGGAAGGGAGCAGCTTTCTCTGACAACTGCGTAATAAATGTGTACGCTTCTTCCTATTTCAACCGTGACTGGTCTGCAGTTTCTGATGGAGCAGTGCAAGAAAAGCACCAGATATACAAAGCCACCACTGACCGTACGGGCTCCTTCATACAACTCATCATATCCTGTGAAGGGGAACTCTTCCCCAAGAGAGTCTCGATACCGCTCCCAGGTTGTCACAGATCAAGTGCTATCTGACGGAAACTGGTGCAACGGACCCCAGTTTCGTTGAAAGAATTGGCACCTCAATTTATTGAATCTTTGACGGCTGCTAAAATATAGGTTAGGAGGACAAATAAGTTCAGAATATTGTGTATAGTGGCTCGCATCTTAAAAATATAAATATCCTAAATCAATCCTTTTAGTATTTACAGATTAGTTAGATGAATAGATCAAAATGACGTTTAAAAACTCGGCCCTCCCGGCCTCGCAAGGGGCCCCTTGACCCCCCCGATCATTTCTGCTTAGAGCCTAGGGCTAAAATTCAAAAACATGGAACATGCTTTATTCATTCAAAATGTGCGAGTTCTGAGGGCAATCGGGCCCAGGACACTGAAACATCTCCGGGGCACGCTCGAACCAGACTGGTATGTAAATGAGGACTCGCGACTCAGATGTTATGACTCACCCACTCACTACCTTACAAGGAGGCATTCCGCGCGTTCCCCTTCCGCGTTCCACTTCCGTGTAACGTTTTCTGGCAGTTAGTCCATCGTTATTGCATGTTCCATGCTAATGTTTCGGAGGATGAATTCAAATGCAAAAAAACTTAGTACCGAATAGGGATCGAACTTGGGACCCTTGACTCATTAACCTCTAATGCTTACTACTAGAAAACGGTGGACCTTGGCAATGATTTTTATTCTTGGCAATGAACAATCACAGAACTTCGCTACTCAGTAGGGAGCTTACTCAATTGCTCGGTGGTAGTGAGGCTCCATGACAACCGGAGAGGGGTGTTGAGACTCTCATCTCTTCCCCACCCAAAAATCCCTCTCGGTGTGATCAGAGGGGTATTTTTTGGCCACAGCCATGAGGTCAAAATCATGAACGAAGTTCTAAGTCCTGCTGGTCAATTTGCTAAACTAATTTAATTGCAAAACGCACTGGTATGCATAAAGCAAACCACTCTAAGAATATTTGAGAAGTTTTGTTGCATTCCCATTCACCATGACTTTGTGGGCGCTGGTAATTTCAACAGGAGGTGCGTTGCAATGCAGTCCCTCCACTATGAAAGCGACATCAGCCAGGATCTTATTTCAGGGGCTACTTGAATTAAAATATTGAAGCTTCCTGGAATAATTCTGGATATTGATGTCAATTAACAAGACATACAAAGGTACCTAGGTATGCAGATGGTTTTATATTGGTATGTAGTGGCACTTTTCGACTATCACGTTAAACAATTTCTTGGGTCACAGGATCGTCCTACTATAAGTTTGTTTCTGCTACGGTTTAGAAGTAACTAATTATTGCAAAGAAAAAAAAGTACCTATAATTGCTTCTAAACCATTAACTTTCCATCGAAATGTTGGTAAATATTCATAGATATCTGTAGCTTCGTTCTCAGTAAGCGTTCTGACAGTCAGTATTAAAGCCGAAAAAAAAAAAAAAAAAGCGACCGAGAGAATCGGAGGACGGAATGGTAAACTCATCAGTTGTGACTGTCAGAACAGGGATACTTCCATAAGTTCGGGACTGGGTTCGCAAAACACTGCGAATGCCGAACTCGAATGCAATGCAGTCCCTCCACTATGAAAGCGACATCAGCCAGGCCAGGGGCTACTTGAATTAAAATATTGAAGCTTCCTGGAATAATTCTGGATATTGAAATTAACAGACATACAAAGGTACCTAGGTATGCAGATGGTTTCACTTTTCGACTATCACGTTAAACAATTTCTTGGGTCACAGGATCGTCCTACTATAAGTTTGTTTCTGCTACGTGAAGTAACTAATTATTGCAATACCTATAATTGCTTCTAAACCATTAACTTTCCATCGAAATATGTATCTGTAGCTTCGTTCTCAATAAGCGTTCTGACAGTTCCGAAAAAAAAAAAAAAAAAAATATATTGCTTAAACATTCAATCATAAAATGGTTCAATCCCCAACCGGTTTGAAATCACTTTAAAAGTTGGCAGAATTCGAGCATGCACACTTGACCAGTATCCAACCAGTTCAAAACGGTTTGCAAGTCACAGAAAACTGCCTCAGCGAACAAACCTAATAACACTTGAAAAGCACCATGCAATTTTAACAGGAGGTGCGTTGCAATGCAGTCCGCCCACTATGAAAGCGACATCAGCCAGGCCAGGGGCTACTTGAATTAAAATATTGAAGCTTCCTGGAATAATTCTGGATATTGAAATTAACAGACATACAAAGGTACCTAGGTATGCAGATGGTTTCACTTTTCGACTATCACGTTAAACAATTTCTTGGGTCACAGGATCGTCCTACTATAAGTTTGTTTCTGCTACGTGAAGTAACTAATTATTGCAATACCTATAATTGGCGTTCTTGGAGTTCCGGAACTGGGCGTTCTGGCACTGCGAACGACAAAACTCGACTGCGCTTGCTCAGAACCGTTCCGAACTCGCAGAACGCACACTGATAACGAAGCTTGTGTCATCAGTGATACATGTGTTGTAGTTTCTGGTTGTTACAGCAGATTAGGTACATGGTGGGAGCAGGACAATAAGTTTTAGACTAGGCAAACCTAATAATTAATGTAAATCGTTTTTAGGATGTTTCAAATGTAATGATGAAGAAGGTGAGGGGTCTTACGATTCCAAATCCTATTTTCAAAAGTAGAAAACGATGGTTTTAAGTGGAGAAATCACATTTTGAAAACGGGTGATAAGAATAAATTACCCAAGTTCACCTTTGTTCCAGCAAAAGCAGCTAAATGCACGAGGAACCTCTACATACCTACGTAGTGAAAGTGGTTTGTAAAGTTTTCAGAATTACAAACTAAGAACGACGGTCGACCTAAAGATCGAGGTGAATTCTTCCCACATTAGCCAGCCATACACGAGCAGATATCTGCGACAGATATCGCGTTTTTAAACGATATCTGTGGGAAAGATCTGAGCGTTAGTGGGCGTTAAAAAAATGATGAAAGATGTGAAAATCGACCAGAGATATCTGCGAGAGTTCAAATCTAGCAGATGGTAGTCGGGCGTCCCCCTTAACCTGCAGACTTCTCGGAAGAGATGTCTGTGGTTCACAGAACTGTTCTATTGGATCGGGCAGACTCCCTTAACGTTAAGATCTTCAGTTCAGTTGTCCACGTGTGTTTTCCCCTGTGAGATCTCTCCTCTAAAGAAATCAGTTTCTATTGGTGTTTTTTTGTGCGGTATCAAAAAATGGGTAAAAAAGAGTGGCCAAACGAGTTAATTGAAATGATGATCGACATGTATAGAGACAGACCTTGTCTGTGGCAGTTGAAGCATGTTGACTACATGAACAAAATCGTCAAAAACATTGCTTACGACGAAACCCATGACTTCTCCCAAACTTGTCTTTTTTTTTTTGGCTTAGCCGTTTTTTGGGCAATAAAAAAATACCCGCCGCAAAAGCCGCTAATTTACGCTTTTTACTACGGACAGTCACTAACCCCATGGCATCAACTTACGGAATGTGTGACCGATCTGGAAAAAATTTCGGATTCGACCGATAACTCGAGTCTGCCAGACGAACGTCGGTGACAGACCTGAATCTGTCAGATTTCATCCCACGAACGAACAGATGACGTCGGGCACTGGTCAGGTGACAGATCTCGGGCATGAAAGATCGGCCGATAAGTTTTTCGTGTTAAGGGGCAACGACCGATCTCATCGGTCACTCCAGATCGTTAGCGATATCTGTCAGATGAGATCGGGCGACTAAATCTGTCGCAGATATCTGCTCGTTTATGGCTGGCTATTCCCCCTCAAAATCATCAGCTGGAGGCAAGAAAAGATTGAGCATGGACCCAAATTGCATGGATTTCTTATTCCTGTTGGAAGGTTTGTTCCCAATGAATATTATTAATTTTTCAACCAGTTTGTTGTCTTGTAGGCCATCTCTTTAGGGTTCAGGTTCTTTTTGATACCTATTCAAAGGATGGCACGAGTCCACTAAGCAGGCTAAAGCTGTTGGAGGCTATGCGACGGTTTACTTCAGTTAAACCAGTTCCCAGTGCGAATTTGGTTACCAACGGTTTGAAATTAGGTGGTGGTCACGCATGCGCACTAATCCAATCACAAACCTGGTTGCCAACGGTCGGCAACCGTTTCCAACCGGCACTGCGAACAAATCTAATATACATTCGAATTGTTTCGTATTGGTGTCGGTTACGTCGCCACTCATTGGAATGAATTTGATTTTAATAATTGCTTCATTTGTGTAGGTAAGATTCGGGTACATAATTGTAAATACTTATACGTGCAAAAAAGGTAGTTACACTGGATTTTTTGTAATTCTCAAAATACATGCACAAATCCCACATAGGCGGAAGGCCATATTTGATTATTTTTAAATATAATTATAATAAAAAGGCTGAATACAAGTATTGCAATAAGTGAAACAGAGATCGTACTAATATCTAGACAAACTGTTTTATAAAGTGTAGGTACAACTCACAATGAAATATTTATTGAGATCCATCGTTTTAGATGTATTTTTTCTAGTTTTTGTAGGGAGGCAAATGTGAGATGGTAATGAGTCGAAGTGGGCCCTTGGTAGGTTATTATGCTATAATAAACCAAGCTGAGTAGTAGGACTTGACAAGTCATGAGTCAAGGATATTAGAGAGTTCCTAAAGCGAAAGGGAGAGATGAGGCGTTTATCGTGAAGAGAAAACACTACTGGGCATGTGCGGGCAGATGAGGCGCCTCATTTCCAATAAGATAAATTTATTTCACCTAAACATAAGACGCTAGAGAGTTCCTAAACGATAAGTCAATTGGGATAAGGTGCTTGGGGATTTTATCATCTGGGCGAGCCGCAGCGGATGGTAACCTGATAAGGCCAAGAGGGTCGAATTAGCATTTCATCTTAAGGCCCAGTCACACAGGACCCGTTATAACGCGACGTTATGGGAACGCGCGTTCCCCCTGACGTTCGGCGATATAGCAACGTCACAGACACCGCGTTATTATTGGGCGTTATCAGGGCGCGAGACCCAGTCTTGTCTGTGCTACTCAAGGGGTTCTCGGTTCCCAGCGTCTATAATTTATATAATCTATAATGATTTCTGACAATGACTCTGACGAGGAAGAAACTCTACTTCTTCTAGCGCCCGCAGCGCGCGATATTTTGTAATTTTGTACAACCCGCTTGGCTAACGTCGCGTTACTGAAAGTATCGCTGAGGGGTACCGCCGTGTGTGTGACAGGGGTGATGCAATGTTGTGTCATACTACCGCATCGCGGTAACGCGACGTTACTGGAACGCCTAACGTCGCGTTATAACGCATCCTGTGTGATCGGGCCTTTAGAGTGATGCTACTTATCTTCAAGTAACACTGAACCACCAAGGGGATTTTCCCGCCTATCCCGTGTGTTCTGTTTCCAGCATTTCTACTTTTCCTAGTTCTTTTCTTATTCACGAAAAGGTTTTGCAATGCCAGATTTTGAAAATTTATGAACAAGCAAATAAATATAATTTTCATGAATACCAACAAGAAATGAATATCACTGTTATCGATGTGTAAGGTTACTTTGCGATAGGGAGGAAGATATGAGATAGGTGGGTCATTCTCATTTCATTTGCCACTTTCATGTCCCCGACGACGAATTCTCACAATTCTTGATCAATACTAGCGATTTTGGGGGAGAAAAAGGTAGTATAAGTTGGGAGATCAATGAAGAAATAATTTTACTGCCCAAAATCCCCTTTAACCAATACACAGTGTCAACGAAAAACCTTGAAATCCTGGAAACTCATGAGTGTTACCGTTACGGGTTACTGGCTGCAGTAGGTTGGTTCCTCTTTATTTAGAGTAAGGATTTAAATTTTTAAGATTTTTCCAAACCCGTGAAAAACTAGTTTTTCAGTCAGTCCCCCATCTCTTCTCAATGGGACCACAGGAGTGTTACCATTTTTACGACCAAGAAAACCGATGGAAAATGGTGGGAAACAGTCAGATGTGAAGGTTATATTGTCCAGCTGAAGATGTGAGACTGAAGTGGAGTACTTGTTGTTGCAGCAGTTTTTACAGCGAAACAAGCCTAAAAACATGGGGAGTATTTTTATTTTCAATCATGAGTGTTACACTAATTACGAGTGTTTTTAGAGCTTAAACAAAATAATCCGATATCAAGAACCATACTGCTTGGTGACAGGTTTCAAACAGTATCCATCCCCAAGTTTTGCCACTTCATCATCCAGTGTGACGCCATTTTTACTGGAAATTCTCATGAGTGTTACCTCTCAGGAGTGTGACGAAGGATGGGTAAAAAATATATAAAATACAACATCAATGAAAAACTCACTGTTCATCTATGGAACACAAATCTGCAATGTACAATGAGTAGTATTTGCCGATCTAACCTCATTTTCGAGCACTTTCATATTTCATGTCTTTGAGGTTCTCAAACAAAACAAAGCGGCAAATGAAATGAGAATGACCCAAGTTGCTTCAGGATAAAGCGTCTTATGTTAAGGTGAAATAAATTTGTCTTATTGAAGATGAGGCGCCTCACCTGCCCGCACATACCCAGTAGTGTTTCTCGTTCACGATAAGGCGCCTCATCTCTATCTCCCTATCGCTTTAGATACTCTCTGCTTCATCTCGAACCAACCTATCTCATTTCTTCCTCCCTATAGCAAAGTAACCTTACACATCGATAACAGTGATACTCATTTCTTGTTGGTATTCGTGATTAATGAAAATTATATTAATTTTCTTGTTCATTTTTTCAAAATCTGCTGTTGCAAAACCTTTTCGTGAATAAGAAAAGAACTAGGAAACTTAGAAATGCTGGAAACTGAACACACGGAATAGGCGGGAAAATCCCCTTGGTGATTCAGCATTACTTGTAGATAAGTGCGTCACTTTAAGGTAAAACTCTAAAGGCCCGATCACACAGGACGCGTTATAACGCGACGTTATAGGAACGCGCGTTCCCCCCAACGTTCAGCGATATAGCAACGTCACACACACCGCGTTATTATTGGGCGTTATCAGGGCGCAAGACCCAGTCCTGTCTGTGCTACTGAAGGGGTTCGCGGTTCTCAGCGTCTATAATTTATCTAATCTATAATGATTTCTGACAATGACTCTGATGAGGAAGAAGCTCTACTTCTTCTAGCGCTAGTAGATCGCAGGAATGGACGGTATTGGGTGCACCCAATCAATCAAAGGAGGGAAGAGCTTGGGGAATACCACCGTCTATGTCGGGAGTTGCGCTCACATGAAGATCGTTTTGTGAACTATTTCCGCATGTCGAGAAAAAATTTCGAGGACCTACATGAACTACTAGCGGTGAATATCCAGAAGATAAAGGACCGAGAAGGACAACGAGGCTGAACGCCCTCATTTTGTAATTTTGTACAACCCGCTTGGCTGGTTCACGTCGCGTTACTGAAAGTATCGCTGAGGGGTACCGCCGTGTGTGTGAACGCCTAACGTCCCGTTATAACGCGTCCTGTGTGATCGGGCCTTAATTTCACCCTCTTGATTTTATAAGGTTACAATCCGTTGTGGCTCTCCCCAGACGATAAAATCCCCAAGCACCTTATCCCAATTGACTTATCGTTTAGGATAAGTCAACTCTCTAATTTGTCTTATTGGAGATGAGGCGCCTTATCTGCCGCACATGCGCAGTAGTGTTTTCCGTTCACGATAAGGCGCCTCATCTCTATCTCCCTATCGCTTTAGGATCTCTCTATTTATGGCGACCATACGCCCGCCCTATTTCCTACAATTCAGTATCCCAGAGATTACAAAAAAGTCCCCTTTCCTGCAACGAAGTATATATTTATGAACAACTATTCTCCCCTTAACCAAGCTTCAAACTACCCCAAGTTTTAAATACCTAATATTAATGCTAACGTTAAAGTTTCTTGAGTTGAATTTATTAATTTATCGAAAGTATATATATATATGTATGACTATCTCTGCGAACCTTCCTAACCAGGGTGATACGCAAGGCTATTGCACCCGCCAGGGTGATCTGCTTCAAGTTGCCAAGCAACGTCTCGCAGTGACAAAAATGGGGAATCCTGATTCGAATGGTGTACGGATTCTCAATCTGCTGCCACCCCAAGTAAACAAGCTACCCAAAACGGCTTTTCCAAAGCACTTGAAAGCCTGGCTTATTAATAAACCACCTTGTAATTATGAGAAGATCCTCGGTGCTATAAAGGACATGCAATAGACATATATAATGCTTACCTACCAAGTATTTTATTTTTACTCTATTCTCACTCTTTTGTTACTCGTTTTCTGATTTTTTTTCTACGTTTGCTATGTGCATTTTATATGTTGGCGAATAAATTTGTCGATTGATTGATCATCTGTTCTTCTATCCATCTATAATAAACAGGTGGATGTTTTATTTTCTTTATACCTTCATTAGAAGATACAAGATGTCATTAAACTATTGCGTCCCTATTAGAGCTCAAACAATTTGGACTGTCAAACCACTTGTTGATATCACAACATTTGACAACACTAATAAATCTGAAGTTCTAATAAGATCCATTAGGTTTGAAAATAGTAATTCAATGAATATTCTGTACAAATGGATGCAAAGAACGTCGTCAAAAAAGGTAGGGAAATCATTGTTTAGCACATTAGATAGGTACAGACCTCTTCGAGCAGAAAAATTGTCCCAAGTAGAGATGAAGAGTTCACCAACACGATTGCAAATCACGCGCACTTCATGAACTTAAAAGAAAGACTGTTTGATTCTCATAACTTCTTTATATTCGGAAATTTGATTATTACTTTTCAAGATAAATTAGCCGAGAATAAAGACAGAAACGAAGAATCAGGACAAATTTACAGATTACAGGAGGAACAGGACAACAGGAGGTTTGATGACAAAGAGCGCGAAACAGATAAAACGTATTCCTTCTAAATGAGGATCTGAATTTTTCTGGAGCCTCTTGACTGTTCGAATTCCTGTTTTTTCACATCAAATTTCTTCTTAAATCATTTTTATTTCATTTAAAGTGAATAATAATGTAGCAAAAGATGTTTATTTATATTTAATGTTCTTTGTATGTGTAAGGATATGCGCGTATGGTGGTAAAATGAACGTTATTGATCCTGCAAGGCGTTTTCGATTCCGGGTACATCGATAGGGACGAATATCGATATATCTATATCAATATATAGTATATCGATGTTTTGAAATTGCGCTAGAAAACAAGGAGAGACTTGCTACCTTGCTACCGTTCTGTGCCAAGGCGGGAATGTACCTACCTACTCCAAAATGAGAATTCCTCATATTTAGTTGTGTCCCAGATTCCTTCTACTTCTAACAGAAAAAATATAATTTAACCGTATATTCCGAATTAGATTTAAAATATCTGATCGTTAGAGTTGGAACTCGGATGGTCCCCTATGAATTATATCGCGCAGGATCAATGGTAATAGTCTGCATATTGACTATTGACGGGTAGAATGTGATCAAAGTGTTTTGACCTACGCTTATCTGAATAATCCAAGGTTATTTCGCCTGTTCGTCTCACCATTGTGGGTTTGAATTGAAATTACACCGATTTTACCGCCCATCGGGTGGGTAATGCGGCTAGTATAATACATTCTGGTAATAATAATAACTTAATCACAATTAATTCTGTAATAAACATCATATTGCAAAAATTAAATTACCAAGCACCCGCCTACCTATTCGAAACACAGATAAGGTACCTAGCATAGGTAGGTAGGTACCTACCATGTAAACATGTTACAATTAAAATGATGACGCCTTGAATAATGAATACTGTCCACCCAAATCGGTACCTGTTTTGCAGAATTGATTATTTTTGCTGATTTTGACTCCGATTGTCCGCTAGACACCGATCATTTTCCCGCTGTGAATGAGTAGAAATCAACATTCATTCGAATTTTGATTCGAATGATACACTTGAAGTTGGGGATTAATGTTGGCAACATTGGCTCCAACCCTTCTTTCCTCCGAGAATCAAGCTTTCTAGTGACTTCCATCTTTCAAATCTAAAATTTTGGGCATCTTTTATCTCCGTTGTTTGTCTTGTCGGCTGATCGTGGAATCTTTGCAGATTATTCGCAACAATGGTTAGTTCCAGTATTTATACATATATTTTAGTTATTAAGCTGTTTTCCGTTAGGAATTTCAGACGTAAACGTTGTCAGCCGGTTCGTCTTTTCCGGATATATAGGTTATACCGTTTGGCGTCCTATGAGGCATTGTTGTGGAATCGTATTCCCCTATGCAGTAAAATGTTTCTTATGTTACAGCCTGGCTTTTCGTTTAACCAGTTTCGTTTTTAGATGAATACATCGGTGTAAATAACGCATTTACGCACCTATTCTCTACCTAGGTTACTTCCCTATGAAACCCGTTGTTCAATGTTGGCGGACATTTTACTGGCATTATTTATCTTTTTCTACATGTACTTACTGACACTTCGTAGATTAACAGCCTGGACGTGGACCTACTTGGTTGTTTGCGTTTGTATTTTACAATTAGGTGTAATATCAGTTCTTATCAAGAATTTCGGTTTGTGCTTATGATGCACATACCTAACTGAAGGGTGTCATTGCTGACGAGACCGACCCATCCCGTGAATGGCGGTTGCCGATCTCATGGGACTTGTAAAACTTGACATTACCTACCTAGCAGGTATCGAGACTACATGGATGGCTTATTTTCAACAGCCTGGACGTTGTTCGTATTTAGAGTTTAGATTGTAGATAGATATTGTTGTTGTTTGTAACAGACTTGGTTGTTTATATTTAGGTGTAATATCAGTTCTTATCATGAATTTCGGTTTGTGCTTATGATGCACATACCTACCGAAGGGTGTCATTGCTGACGAGACCGACCCATCCCGTGAATGGCGGTTGCGGATCTCATGGGACTTGTAAAACTTGACATTACCTACCTAGCAGGTATCGAGACTACATGGATGGCTTATTTTCAACAGCCTGGACGTTGTTCGTATTTAGAGTTTAGATTGTAGATAGATATTGTTGTTGTTTGTAACAGACTTGGTTGTTTATATTTAGGTGTAATATCAGTTCTTATCATGAATTTCGGTTTGTGCTTATGATGCACATACCTACCGAAGGGTGTCATTGCTGACGAGACCGACCCATCCCGTGAATGGCGGTTGCCGATCTCATGGGACTTGTAAAGCTTGACATTACCTACCTAGCAGGTATCGAGACTACATGGATGGCTTATTTTTAACAGCCTGGACGTGGACGTACTTGGTTGTTTGTGTTTTACAATTAGGTGTAATATCAGTTCTTATCAAGAATTTCGGTTTGTGCTTATGATGCACATACCTACTGAAGGGTGTCATAGGGTCATTGCTGACGAGACCGACCCATCCCGTGAATGGCGGTTGCGGATCTCATGGGACTTGTAAAGCTTGACATTACCTACCTAGCAGGTATCGAGACTACATGGATGGCTTATTTTCAACAGCCTGGACGTTGTTCGTGTTTAGATTGTAGATAGATATTGTTGTTGTTTGTAACAGACTTGGTTGTTTATATTTAGGTGTAATATCAGTTCTTATCATGAATTTCGGTTTGTGCTTATGATGCACATACCTATCGAAGGGTGTCATTGCTGACGAGACCGACCCATCCCGTGAATGGCGGTTGCGGATCTCATGGGACTTGAAAACTTGACATTACCTACCTAGCAGGTATCGAGACTACATGGATGGCTTATTTTCAACAGCCTGGACATGGACGTACTTGGTTGTGTTTTACGATTAGGTGTAATATCAGTTCTTATCAAGAATTTCGGTTTGTGCTTATGATGCACATACCTACCGAAGGGTGTCATTGGGTCATTGCGGACGAGACCGACCCATCCCGTGAATGGCGGTTGCCGATCTCATGGGACTTGTAAAGCTTGACATTACCTACCTAGCAGGTATCAAGACTACATGGATGGCTTATTTTTAACAGCCTGGACGTTGTTCGTATTTATAGAGTTTAGATTGTAGATAGATATTGTTGTTGTTTGTAACAAACTTGGTTGTTTATATTTTACACTTAGGTGTAATATCAGTTCTTATCATGAATTTCGGTTTGTGCTTATGATGCACATACCTACCGAAGGGTGTCATTGGGTCATTGCGGACGAGACCGACCCATCCCGTGAATGGCGGTTGCCGATCTCATGGGACTTGTAAAGCTTGACATTACCTACCTAGCAGGTATCGAGACTACATGTGTGGCTTATTTTTAACAGCCTGGACGTTGACGTACTTGGTTGTTTGTGTTTGTATTTCACAATTAGGTGTAATATCAGTTCTTATCATTAATTTCGGTTTGTGCAAATGATGCACATACCTACGGAAGAGTGTCATTGCTGACGAGGCCGACCCATCCCGTGAATGGCGGTTGCCGATCTCATTGGACTTTTTAAAACTTGACATTACCTACCTAGCAGGTATAGGGCGTACCTACATGGATGGCTCATTTTATACGATGCTTCTTATGTATTACAAAAGTCTTGTTAGATGATGAGTTGTTATGTCAGTTATTGTAATTTAGACCAAATGATCAAGTAGTGGATAGGTCCGGTCTCTTCAGCAATGACATCCTTCAGTAGGTAGAGCTCTCTCTCAGGATTTAGAAGTGCAAAAGGACCGGTGACGGGGCAGTGGCGGGCTGATGCGAGACTGGGCTGTTCACGACTTGACGTAGGGTACACAACATGCCCCACTGTGCGTGAACTGAATTGTAACTACTTTCCTTGGCGCCTCAATTTTTATTAATCTATGTCCGCTGCTAAAATATAGATTAGTTGGACAAATAGATCAGAATGATTTGTGTACATCAAGTATTAGTTAATATCTCATATCATTCTGATTCAAGTAGGTACTTAGTCAATCCCTTGGGAATAATCCAGATTAGTGGGACATATAGGTCAGAATAATGTGTACAGTTAGGTGGTCTGTATGCTCGCATCTCCAAAATGAGCCTGAGGTGAAGAGAGGGCCCATGTCCATTATTTGCACAATCTGAAATTCTCGATAAGTACTATATTACATCATCTGATTCCAAAAATACAAACTACTACACCACCTACATATGACCATCCAGAATTGCCCTGGGTTTAGCTCCTAAGTCGCCCACTTTCGTGTTTTTTAGAACACTTGGGAGAGAGAGATGTGATAACAAACGTAGGAGAGAAAGTGAAAACAGTTTAGAGAAGGTTACGCGAACATGTAGTTTACTCAAGGGTAGCAGGAACCCCATAACCCTGTTGGAACGCAATTTCGAGCTCTGAGCTCTTCTAGGGCGCCATTTTGTCCTTGTTGGAAGAAAGCTACTATATTACAGAAGTGGAGGTGACGGTTTAATACGCGGCCTACCTAGGTACCTATTTTGAGTTCGATGTGCGGCCTACCTAGGTACCTATTTTGGGTTCGATGTGCGGCCTACCTAGCTATTTCGGGCATTCCTTCGGAAAAGTAGAAGGTGTTTAAGGCAATTAAGTAGAAGGTATGTGGTCCGGATGTTGTCCAGAAAAGCCACGATCTGATCAGGGGGTGGGGGGTCTGTAACTTTATTTCGATGGAAAAACTTTTCCACAGTAGAAATACGCCGCCATTTTTGCCTTGGAGAACTTCTTCGGTGAGGTTGTTCTGTAACTGTTGGAAATATAACCAGCCGTAGACTAGTTTTCCACTGCAGTAATTTTTCACCAACAGGCAAAGTGCGTGCAAAGCAAGAGTATTAAGTTTCAGGTATTACAGCCATGTTTCAACTGCTTTGGCAGCAGAATGAATGAAAATGTCTTCTTTTTTTTCACTTCAACATTAAGGATCACAAAACTCATGGATTATATTTAAATTCAATACATGAATAATTGAAAATATAAATCAATGAATTACAGAGTGCTATAGGACGAAGAAATACCAAAATCTCAGTGTAAATTCACTCAGACCTCATCTTGTAAATCTTATGACCAGCTATGGAGTTAGAAAGAAAGTTTACTAGAGTGGAAAAGATAACTGCCTTACAGAGCACCTGGAGAAGTTTCTCCCATGCAAAGATGACCTCTAACTGGAACTAGTCAGCCATGGTTTCCCATGGATAACTTCTCAAGGTGTTCTGTAAGGTAGTTATTATCTTTTCCACTCTTGTAAACTTTCGCACTACCTCCTTAGCTGCTCATAAGGTGTCAAGATGAGGTTAATAAGTGAATTTACACTGAGATTTTGGTGTTTCCGCGTCCTGAATTCGTTGATTTATATTTTTTATCATTCATGTATTGACTATAAATTTATTTAATCTATGAGTTTTGTGACCCTTAATGTTGAAGTGAACACAAATGAATACATTTGTATCCATTTTTCCGGAACATTTGATGTTATGCGTGAGCTGAATATGCACCCAGAATGGTTTTTCAGGCGCGATTTTCTGCCAGGCCTGATCTTGGGCGTTCCTGTTGCAATAATCCGCACGATTTTAATCAAATGAACACGGATTCTTCCCAACTTCTTCGGAAATTCAATGTTGAATTCAACATCATTCCGCGTTTTTATTGAAGTGAGGAGTGGCACGGAACTGGCGCGACCCTCCTCGAACGCCATGAGCGACGGCGAACGGATGTGGCAGGGGCGAAAGGGCGGCTGCCTGCGCCACGTCCCTTCTGTTTACATTGAACCATTTGTTTACATAGAAAGACGCGGAAGTGACAAAGGTCGGCGCCACGTCTTCGCCACACGCCCGTTCTGTGTGAATTGGGCCTAAGAGTTGAACCATGGCGGTTCTAGCAGTAATGCCCTAAACTAAATACTCTTGGTTAGTTTACTACTGTTGCTTTGTCAGTGTTTTGCTTGTTGGTGGACAATTAGTCCAGTGGAAAACAAGTCTACTGCTGGTTATATTTCCAAAAGTTACAGAACACCCTCCCAGGTTCGTTTTGAAGATGGCGCTTTAAGCTGTAATGGTCCAAATGAGACTGGATATGGTGGAATGGGGATCCTCGCATTCTTTCTAATATTTTTATTTATGCATGAAGACCTATCAATAGATTGATTGTGTGCTTCAGTATGCGAGTCAACGTAGGCTTCCTGATGGTTCACCATTTTATGGACGAATCCTCGCGAGACCAAGCACCTGAAGGCTGCCCACTCTTCTGAGTAAATTTCGGAGCCAGCCCTAAATTCGCGCTTAATTATGGACAATAATGTGGCCTGAGTTTTATGGACTGAAGTGCACCCCTCCCAGCACATATTGTACCACTCAATCACAGTACATTTACTTCTTCCGATCAATTCCACAGCCCATGCGATAGGGATTTAAATGAAAGATAAATTAACGAGCTCAACGATTTGGCTTATAATCAGCCCACTATTGGCTTGCCCTAGTCATAATATCCAGAATTTCTACTTTTTAAGATGTTTGTTGTCAAGAGTTGTGACTACAATTCTGGATAGTCTGTGGACAGTTCTGGTCCAAAGAATTTGCTATAGAAGCCCACATGTCCAAACCCAGCAGGAGCCCCGACCCCTCATATCCTTCAGAGGCTCACACAAATGCACACAGTCCTATCTGTTGTATGCAGTCCTCGATGGTGGGTTATCACTGAAGTTATCTCTATCTTTGGTACGCTAGAATCAGTTTTCGTTCAACAGCGGCACAGTGGGGCGAAACGGCCTTTTTGAGGGATATGCTGTTTTCCTCCGTTAATACTTACACTAAAATGTTTAACTTGGTCATGGTCTTGGTCAAAGGGGGGAGTGTGGGAGTATTGAATACTTCGGAAAACTTTTTTCTGTTTTTTCGCCGATTGCCACCTCATTTTAAAGATTTTTTAGTACTGAACACGATGGCGAAACGATTGCTATATCTTATTCCGTTCTCGGATTGGAGTTTATGAACCAGGAAGAAGCGCGATTTCGTAGCGAATTTTCGTAGAAAATGAAGCTATTGCTCGGGAAATTTTAAAATAAAAATTTTTGAAAAAATTCTCCATCGAAATCCGTTTTGAGGCTTTCTGAAACAAATCCGAGAGCTTAACGTTTTTTCATATGTATGCATGTGTGTATATAATGTTATTCCAGACGATAACTCTCCTTAGGATTGAGATAAAAATTCCGTTCTTGCGCCAAAAAATCACCAAACGAAAGGATGGGTTCGTTGGCCAGCACTTTTTGAGACATTGAATTGGTCAAATTTCAAAAAATGTGAGTAAAAAATCACCAAAAATTGCTTTAAAAAACGGCTGAAAATCGTTAAAATGATATTTTTTGCAGAATATTGTTTAATAACGTTTATATAGAATCGTGACCGTTGTAATGTCCTTTTGACACCCCTCTTTGATTGTCGCTAATGGCCCTTCCGGTTGAGACGCGGCTTAAATTCTATAACATTCAAAAACTAATGTACAAAATTATGCTGAAAAATGTACTTGAATTTCATCACGATTTGCTTTACAAAAAAATCGACAAAAACTGCAAATGAGCTAAAAATCCCAAACCTCTATTTTGAATTGCAGGTTATTATTTAAAATAAGTTTTTTGCCATAAAATTAATAGTTTACAATTTCGTTGCTCTCAAAAAGCTCTAATTTGAAAACAATTACATATAATTATGCAATACGGTAATTTACGAAAATTCGGTGGTTTAGGTTAGTTTGGTGGTTTTAACATTGTTGCATCATAAATAATAATCTAGCACTGTCACGAGATGAATAATTACAAACATCCTCCTTCTGTCATGGAATGGACGCTATGTCCAGCACAAGAAGGGTGAATTACAAAACCTTATTACAATTTATACTATTTTAATCGCAAGTATCCTGACTGAAATCTAATTTATAATTTTGTATTATTCGCTACTAACTTATAAGACAAGGCTTAAGACTGATGATTATTAGGAGATTTTGTGCCATGTTAACTACCTATGTTTAGAGAGCTTGGGTACATCAGAACGTGAAATCCACATGATTTGTATTAAACTCCTAAATAGCCCTTGACACATAGTCGAAATTCGTCTGCATGACATGAATCTAGGTCCTTTAAATCAGTGAACCAAATTATACCTACCTACTGAATAAGCAATTCGCTATCACCAGAGACCTCAGTGCCCACCAGACAGTATGGAGCAGAGGTACCCACTAGGGGTGTGAAAAAATCGATTTTTCCACTTTTCTATTTAATCGATTTTTTTGGACAAAAAATCGATTAAAATCGTATGAAATTTAACCTCTTTAATAACAGATATCTGTTCTAAGTAATTCTTCTAACTAACTCAAAAAGTTCTAAGTAACTCAATCTAAGTAATGCTAAGTGCTCTATTAGATTTATTAAAGTAATTCTGAAGAGCACTAAGTGGGATGCCCATGGATAAACCATGGTATGCCCAGTTACATCTCTGCTGTCTAGGCAAATAGGGTAAAGTGAATAAAAAGGCACTCTTCAAAAATGAATCTGTAAAAAATGAATAAATATGTTAATAGGTATAAAAATTTAAAATTCATTTTAAAAAATTGTACCATTCGAAAACTTGGAAAAGAGCAAATTACTAATCTAGCTTCCTAGTTGGAACTAGAAAAATATAGAAATATACCTAATAGATAAATTTAGGTTCTTCCATTCGATTAAGACGATTACTTTTTTCATTATTATTATTACATTTTTTCAACCATCATTCGCCCAGCAGAATGCGCATAGAATACAGCTAGATAATCACAACATGGGTATCACGCCAAGAGCCTGCTTGCTCTAGAAAGTATGTAGGACGTGCGAAGGTAACGATTTTCATGATAAGGATGAATTTGTAACACCTTGTACCATTAGTATTTATCCATTAGTTTGGAGTTGGATAAACTTCGCGTCATCTCGTTCGATCATGAGTTTTACATCTCGTTTCTTCAACAAATCGTGAGGATTCACGATAAAATGTGGTTTAAAACAGTACCACCCATAAAATCCGATTATTAATCGTTGTTCCCCCCGAAAATCAATTCTTTCGATTTTCCCAAAAAATCGATTTAATTGATTCTAACATCGATTTTTTTCACACCCCTAGTACCCACCCTTTCTTCTTCCGCTCACCCCTTACCATTTTTTACAGACATAGTACGTCCATAGTTCTAACTACTTGTTTTTGCTGTACTATAACAGTATTAGAGAGGGTGTAATACACATTTATTGCAATTTGTTGCAGTTTGAACAACTGATCGACTCCTATGAATGGAAATTTACTTAGCTAAGGAAATAGGATAGTGATACGTTAATTTCTGCTGAACGCCAAATTTGCGCAGTCATTTGCGAGCCCAGTTCAGAACGGTTCTGACAATCCCTTTTTTTCCGGACCTGTCAGAACTCGAACGCAAGGACGTAGTTAACGCATTTATTGATATTTGCAACACCAACTTTGGAAAACACCGAAAAGCCTTCATTTTAGTACGCTTTTTGGAAATGTGTAAAAAAGTGCAATTCTGGTCAAATTTTCGGCGTTTTCCCAAGTTGGTGTTGCAAATACATATCAATAAATGAAAACCATTAATAGGTTCAGCATGAAAAAGTACTCCAAAATCATGTATTACATGTGGCATTTGAATATCTTCAAAACCCCAGTATTTCACAGTTATTGCACTTTTAGAGCGGCATTGCGCACTTTTGGAACGGAACTGCGCCTCTGCGCGCACTTGAAACATCGAGTGATGGGTCTTCTTCATGAAATTTCAATTCAAATCTGCAATTAAAAATGGGGGTTCCCATTTAAAATAACGAAATCGATGACAATTGCGCACGTGCGCAATGCGCAGTTTACTCATTTGTGAGATTCTTGGAAAGAAAACCATAAGATTGTATATATATATATATATATATATATATATATATATATATATATACACTTAAATTGGACACAAACTATTCACAAAGGAATTCATAAATAAATTTCAAAAATTTGTTATCAACGTTTCGCATTTTGCGTTATCAAGACTGTTGGGATCTGGGTGAAACTCATCTTCTTAGCAATATATATATATATATATATATATATATATATATATATATATATATATATATATATATAGCCCATTAAATTTTACTGCAGGGGGGGGGGGGGGGGGGCTGTATAGGTGGAAATGATAGACGACACATGAGATTCTTTCCAATCAAAATGTTATTCATAAACTAAACTTTCCACTCAATTTTATCCTGCAATGGCTTCAGAAACATGTTATTCTAAGGAATCGGCTACTTCTACATTTCTCCTCATGATGGGACATCTTCATTATTCTTGGTAATGGGGAAGTTTCTTGATCTGTCTGCCAGTACGGGTAGTTGGAGGTTATCCTTCGACGTTGGGCTATAGAAGTAGCTACTACAACAGAAACACTATCACATATTTGAAATACTTCCTGGAAATGGATCACAAAGTATATATAGATGGGGAAGCCAATCACATACTCAACCATTTCCGTACTCTTGGACGAAAATCCCACCCACATGTGTTGGACACATCCTGGGTCCCAAGAGATGGTTCATGTTACTGGATTTAGAACAAATCTGAACTCACATATTGATCATTTCTGATCTCAACATTTCCACCATTAAACAGGAAGTTTGTTCTCATTGCAAGGCCACAACCTTATGGAACTTAGGATGAAGACTAGAAGTGGAAGCTATGCTTTGATGAATTACAAAAATTTAAAAACTGTGATAGCACTAGACAATGCCACCAAATGGTTATGTTTCTATACTAGGTAGGAACAGGACGGGAAATGTATATACCTAATTTATTTTTATTTGGGTTGAATGACCACACCAGTCTTGGAAGTTTTTTTTTTTTTATTTTTTCATTTGCGATATTTTGGTGCCGTGATGAAAAAATAAAAAACAAAACTTCCAAGACTGGTATGGTCATTCAACCCAAATAAAACTGAACATCGACCGAGTCACAAACCAACAACAAAGTACCTAATTTATGTTCGAAGTATATTACAAAATCAATTGAAAAAAATAAAAGCTCAAAATTTTAGGTTTTGGTGGAATTTTAAAAACTGTTTTTTTACGATCATTTACAGGTGAAAGCGGCAACTAAACCCCAGGCCAATCAGGAAGAGCTACAGTATCGGAAAGAACAATTCCCAGGTAACGATTGTCTTTTGCCTTATTGACATAGGAAGCTTTCTTTAGCGGAATCACTTTTATTTTGTGCGAGTTTGTAGATATGATAATTACAGGTACCTTATTACTTGTTTATATTATCTTTCTTAACCCTCAATCCAGACTGATGTCAGCACCTTACTGACTGATAGACTGAGTGGTCCCCTGGGACACTTACCTCTAAATTCTACTTTTTTATGGATTTCTTATTAAGGCATCAAAGTCTGTGTGATTCAAAACGTTTCTTCTACTCAAAACTCTTTATTGACTGTACAGGACTGTATTATTGTACCCATGGATACACGAAGATCCATGAAAATGGAGTCACATTAGCGGAACTTCAGCAAACACCCTTGTTTTTGTGCCCTCTGACGTCCGACCTTCTGCTGTTCTGTGTAAGGTTATATATGTTTGAGGAAGGATACATTGGGTTATCTAAAGTTCCAAAGAGCACACGCGTAGAACAAGCTCCACCTGGTCTCCTGGGGGAGCAGAAAGTTCTGTGTTCGGATCATGTATCTTGGGCAGCGGGGACACCTGTTATCTTGTGCCGAATATGATCTGGGATCCTGCGGAAACGCCTTTTTCTCACTCCTTCTTCACTGCGCAGCGGAGCTTGACTTGAACCGGTTCGGTAGTGCAGTGGAAACAATCCTAGTGTAAACTAGCAGGTGTGTATTGCATTGCACTGGTTGTGAGGTGGAGGGCAGTAACATACCATTGGTTATATACACAGTATTATTAGTGCATATTCTATTGCTCGGTGATGCTGTGTAGTTCAAAGATTTGTGGCAGCAGTCCAACTGTTTCCCCGTGCAGTAACTTGCCCACAAAATATTGAAGAATAGTCAGCAAACATCTACCCTATTGCTGGATTTCTTAGGGTGATAGGAACTCTTCATGGTTCAGTGATCTGACACCCCACACGACTGGTTAAAGCCGTATCAGACTTGCATTTTTTTCGCATTTTTTCTGCGTTTTAAACGCTGAAACGTGAAGAAGGCAAACTGCGTTTTTTCAAGGTCAGTAGTGAATGTTGAAGAGGAATAACTGCAAAAACAGCGCATTCTGGCGGAATGCGTTTTTATTAAATCTGTCAGGTTAGGGCTCCTTGGGGTTTTTCATTGAATTGTAACCTCCCCAAGGGTTATGTTTAGCATTTTTCTTGCGTCAAGGTAAAAATTAGAACGTGTTCTAATTTTCCCAAGTGAGTTTAAAAACGCTCCGCCAGGATGCGCAATGGTCGAAAAAGCTGACCTTGGAAAAACGCACTTCTTCTTCTTCACGTTTTTGCGTTAAAAACGCAGAAAAAATGCTAGTGTGATACAGCCTTTATGAAGATGTTCTGTCAACTGTCAGGGAAATCATTGCAAATCAGTGCATGTTTGTTAGTGGCCTGGCAGTTTAGGCAAATGGAATACGTAACAGTAGCCACGGAACAGTAGTTTGCTTCGTAACAGATGCCTTATTGGCCAATGGAGCGTGTTTCTAAATTATGTGATACCTTAGGATTCAGCCTACAGACTAAGAATGTGCCTATATTGCTACTCTCATAATGATCCTCAAGAAAGCTGATAGAAAATACTATACGTGATGTATAGCAGAATGTACACTTGGCATTTTAAAAGGGAAATTCCCATTTCTGAACAAACCAAAGATGACCCCCTTAATCATAGCTAGCGAAGTTAACAGTAACAACAAAATATATAACCTCACGCTTTATAAACCACACTTTATACAATTTTGTGTCCCTCCCAACACCTCTGCTGGTTAATATTTCTGCCACTAAGACTCGTAAAATTCATCTAATAATATTATTGACTTGTGAAACGTGCAACAGAAAATATTAGTAGGTACTTGTAATATTATAACTTGTGAAATTTACTTATATTACTAAGCTACTGTGCAGCACGGCCCAGGTGTCTAGAAGCTGATAGGATGAGGTTATTATGTTCCACAGATTAAAAGGATTGTGCTCAAAATCTGCACTGGGGAACATGGAACGATCCCATGTTGTTCTATGTATTTGTACTGTATTTTGTGTTCTCTTTCTTCTTCTTCGACTTGTAAACCCCAGTTTCCTAAACCAGCATCTTGAGGGTGTATATACACACGTTAAACGCAAACAGTAGTTTGAACAAAGTTCAACATTGAAACTGCAGTTTCAGCTATGCCTCAGTTTTAAACGACTTGTACCCCTGACCCTACAATCCCCCCCCCCCCCCCCCCCCCCCCTGGTATCCCAGTTTACAATTGATAGAAACGTTTCACTCTTACACAATTAATTTTGTTTGCAGATGTGAAGAAGATAGCAGACAAGAATGTCCTGTGCACATCGTGCAACTGCTCCGTAAAGCAACTAGTCTTGAAAGGAAAGCCAAAGAGCCATCCATTCTTGGAGACATTGCTGTGCGAGGTAATTTTGCTGAACTGATTTCGAGAAATGTATTATATTAAATTTTGCCCTAAATTTCCTACACTTCTTTGGGGTTGAGTGACGTTCGAGGCCAAAATTTTACTTTAACATACGACATCCACCTACGGTTCACTGCTGATTTTAGATTATTATTTTCAATATGAACCTTTGTAATCGACCCAGAAAAATAATGTTAACCCCACTCAAAATTTGTTGGTTTAGGTTTCAAGATGCATAGAATCTAAAACGCTGCAAATTATGACACAAAGGCTTATTCGATAGTAGGTATACCAGAAAAACCATTGTCTATTCATCAAAATTTTACAGGAGACACATAAATTTTACTCATTTTGCTATTTTCGCATTTAGAGCTACATTTTTGTTTTTATTTCATCAAAAGGGTAATTATGAATCTAAATTAATTTTTTTCAATCTGAATCATTATTTCATCAAAAGGGTAATTATGAATCTAAATTAGTTTATATATATATATATATTAGAGATGAGTCGATACGAAAATTTATGGATTCCCGATACCGATACCTAAAAAATTGATTCCCGAGTCTCGATACCGATACCATCGGCGCATAATACCTAACTTAACTGTAGGTGAAAAACAAAAATTCCTCTTGAACTAGTAATATATTCACATTTTTTGTACTTATACAAAAAATACAAAAACTTTTTTTTTTGTACTTGTATTTTTATTTTCATTCAAGGCTTTAATTAATTTGATTTGTGCAAATACAAAATTTGATATTTTTTTTGTTATCTATCAAGTATCAATTAATAGGCAACTTTTATTGCCTAGGATTGATTTCTTTCTGAATAAAACAAGTTAAGTAGACTGACTTGGTTTTTTAGTTTTTTGTCGGTAACTGTAAGGTATTTCCAAATAAGACTGGCTCTAGGCTTTTATACTTGGAAAACATAGCTTTGTCTAATGCTTCTGTTGTCACAAACAAAATAACACAAGCCTACTTGTAAACAAAGTTATAATTGTAAGTTGTGTTTTGGACAATTCAAGTTTCGCAACTGCTAACTTCACACAACGGTTGCACGGTACAACCATCTTCGTTGTTAGATGGTTGCAATAGTACTGTAGTGTAATAGAACGCCCATCATCGGGCGGTATCGGTATCGGCTTTAGGCGATCGATTCTCGATACCGATACCAATGCCTAGGAATCGGTGGTATCGAGAATCGGTTTCGGGAATCGACTCATCCCTAGTAGGAATGAAAAAAAAAACAAAAAACTATGGATTACAACCTTCCATTTAAGTCCTATTTTTTTTCTGTAACTTCAATATTGCCAGAAATACAGATGTTTGAAACTAGGGCATTCTTTTATGAACGTCCTGTATATACTTTTCATTGACCAACCCTCGAGAAACCCAAAACATTTTACATTTAACTCAGTGCTCGAGAAAACCCAGCCTGGCTATTATCAAATCCCATAAGGAATTCACAAATTATCATTTGTGTTCTTCAGCAACTGAATTGGTGTTTTACTTTATTTTCCAGAAATGTTACACGTTCTTTGGCGATGGTGATTTTTCTGTCGATGAGGATGGCAGTGACAAATACTGCCGATGGTGTGGCCAGGGCGGCACTCTGTACTTATGTTCAAAATGTACCGCAGGTTTTTGCAAAGTGAGTTTTTAAAATACGTCTCCTAATTCGATCGCCAGTAGTAATACGTTATTTTGCTTCCTTCCCAAGCTCATTTACATTTAAAACCAACAACCCCTTTAGGGAAAATGAACCAAAAATGTTCCATCTGAGTTAAATTTTATTATAAAATTGAAAAACTTCGGGAGGGGGGATCAGCATGCCCTTGCGAGCAATTGTCTTCACGATTAATACCGGCAACATGAATTTGGCCTCATTTTTTGTACACAGTCATTTGTAACATTCAAATTTAGGGCTTAGTCCAATTTTTTAGCTTACTGTTATATTCTAATGTAAAGTATAGTATAATTTATTTAGTTTCTAACTAATAATCTATTTTTTACCATTTCTTGGCGTTTCATGAATTTATTTGGCTACATTTTTGTGTTTTGAAAGTGCTATGCATATTAAGCATTTTTTCATTGAAAAGAGGGTATTATTACAGCCGTCAGCACGGCAGCACTTGGGGTGTGTGTGTGTGTGTATTTATATCACTTATTGAAAATGACGCTAGGAGAGCTTGATCATAATCACAAAATTAAAAAAGATAACAGCAAAAACATCACAAAACTATTTTTATATTTCGGCTTTTTGCCTTTTTCAAACTAACAAAGAAATTGATTAATTGTAGGAAATTGGTTTTCAACGTTGACAAGGAATTTCGGTAACCTTGGATTTAGTTTCATCGTTTTATGTTGAGGCCTGGAGGATCGTAAGCACACAAAACGTTGCTATGTGAACACAACATATCCCTTTTAGCGAATTTTTTAAGAAAATTAAGCTATTGCTCTCGCCTCAAAATTTGTAGAATGTGAATTTTTGAAAAAATTTTATGCAGAAATCCGTTTCAGGCTATTCTGAATCATATTCTGAAGTTAAACGCATTTTTAGCGAATTTTTGAAGAAAATTGAGCTATTTTTGTATGTATGTATGTGTCATTCCAGACGATAACTGTCCGTAGACTTGTGCTAGAAACTTCAAACAAATTTTAAAATGTTAAGGACACAAAACGAAAGTTCAAGTTCGTTGGCCAGCATGATCGGATTACATCTTCGGGTTGAAATTTTCAAAAATGTAGTCAAAAATTTCAAAATAGCCTGTTTTTTGCGATTTGTTGTGCGAAATAATTTTTTCAGCATACTAACATGTGGTATATTCGGAATCAGCGTAAAATTTCCTATAAGAATGTGTATCAAGTTTTCAAAAATTTCAAAGTTGGAAAATCAATCAAAAATCGAAATAATGCCGTTCGCTAGTTGTAAAAATCGGTAATATTTGCATGAAACATTGTCCACATTCAGATTGAACTACTCTTATGGAAGTATCCCTGTATAACCAATCCTAGAACCATGGTGTTTAAAACGTAGGTAGTAGGTGCTTGTTTAAAAAAAAAAATGTAATCACAACTGATGAGTTTACGCTGTGAAATATTCCGTCCTCCGATTCTCTCGGTCGCTCTCTTAATTGTTTTACGCTCAACTGTTTTAGGACTTGATGTAGCTTTAATACTGACTGTGGCTTAGAAAATATCAGCCATGAAATTGTGAAGAAGTTCTATTTATGTACGTACTAGCACGCAGACCCAAGGCCTCACTCCGCTCGGCCGTCTGTAACGTTAATCTCAAGGCCTCCCTTCACTCGGCCGTCAGTAACGTTAAGCCTAAGATCAATAGCGACTGAAATGTCGAAGATTTCTTCAAAAATTCGCTCATGGGGTCATGCTGCATGACTGGACTTTTTTCTGTTTCGTGAAGCAGTCTCTTGTTCTCGTGGGGCCTCTTTTTAGCGAATTTTAGTAGAAAATTAAGCTATTGCTCTCGCCTCAAAATTTGTTGAATGTGAATTTTTGAAAAAATTTTATGCAGAAATCCGTTTCAGGCTATTCTGAATCATATTCTAAAGTTTAACGCATTTATATATATATATATATATATATATATATATATATATATATATATATATATATATATATATATATATGTCATTTCAGACGATAGCTGTCCGTAGAATTGTGCTAGGAACTTCTAACAAATTTTAAAATGTTGAGGACACAAAACGAAATCTTTGGGTTGAAATTTTCAAAAATGTCAAAAATTTCAAAATAGCCTGTTTTTTTCGATTTGTTGTGCGAAATAAATTTTTCAGCATACTAACATGTGGTATATTCGGAATCAGCGTAAAATTTCCTATAAGAATATGTATCAAGTTTTCAAAAATTTCAAAGTTGATAAATCAGTCAAAAATAGAAATAATGCCGTTCGCTAGTTGTAAATAGCGACTGAAATGTCGAAGATTTCTTCAAAAATTCGCTCATAGGGTCATGCTGCATGACTGGACTTTTTTTCCAAGACTTGTATGCCGAAACAGTCATCAAATGTCCCATTATGGGTTGTGGCATGTCGGCTTACTTGTAGGTCTTCATTAACACTCACCACAGGTGCCCGGTGATTGTTGACCCTCAAGTTGAGTTGGGTTTCGGCCTTCCCGACATAAAATGGACACTTTATAAATCAACTCATACACACACATTGGTGTCTGGCAATCTGCTGACCCTTTGCATGTGTATTAGTTGGGATTGTTGGCCGATCAGAAAATTTAATGGCTAAATTTAAAATGACTAAATGGCAAATCATCTTGCGTCTGTGGTGAGTGTTGATGAAGACCTACCTGTAAGCCTACATGCCACAACCCATAATGCGACGTTTGATGACTGTTTCGGCATAAAAGTCTTGAATAAAATGAGACCCCACGTGAACAAGTGACTGCTTCACGAATCAGAAAAAGCACATAGCAACGTTTTGAGTGCTTACGATCCTCCAGGCCTCAACATAAAACGATGAAACTAAATCCAAGGTTACTGAAATTCCTTGTCAGCGTAGAATAAACGCTTGCATACGAGTCTGCAACACATTGGGACATTTTATGTCTTTAGTTGAAGACAAGTATGTGTTGCAGACTCGTGTGCAACCTTTGAGAGCCACTCAGCTGATCCGGACCCTGGGCATCGTCAAGTAAATGTCCTAAAGAGGCTACATACGAAATTACAGCTTCCTAGAGTGTAAAGTATAGAAATTACCTATTAAAATGATTTAGCCACCGCTTCACAAATCAAACCGTTCTCGCAATATTTGGATCACCTGCTATGAATCAAATCATCTAAACACCAGCTCAATGAAATCATCAGAAATTAACAAGCGGTGGCAATCATGTTCACAATATCAATTATTGAGAATGATCACCTGAGTGTACACAATTATTCAAATAACCTTGCTCATAACTCAGCTTGTTGGCCACGCACTTCGCAGTAGTTAACATAATATGTTTGGATAAATCGAGAGCTTTCGAACGAATGGTCAACGAATTTTGTGGGATGAAAAACGACGAAGTACCATTTCCCTAGCAACGACTCGGTTGTAAGTGGAAGTCATCAAAATATTTTCGTGAGCAATTTTCCGTGACGTTTTTTTAGTTTAGGTATGTGCCATAGCAAAGACATAAAATGTAACAAATTCCCTACAATATAATCAATTTTTTCTTTGTTAGTTTGAGCAAAAAGCCGAAATATAAAAATAGTTTTGTGACGCTTTTGCTGTTGACATTTTATGTCTTTACTGTGGCACATAACGCATAAGTGTGACGTTACGGTGTGACGAAGAAAGCGTTATGAAAAATTTCTAATGATTTTCACGTACAACCGATTTAACGATCATCGTACAAAAATCGTTCACCACTCGTTGGATAGCTCTCGATTTACCTAACCATATTACGTTAACCACTGCGGAGTGCGTGGCCAACAAGCTGCGGTATGAGCGTGATTGTTTAAATAATTGTTTACACACAGGTGATCATTCTCAATAATTTATATTGTGAACATGATTGCAACCGCTTGTTAATTTCTGATGATTTCATTGAGTCTGCGACTGACATAAAATGTCCCAATGTGTTGCAGACTCGTATGCAAGCGTTTCTTTTGTTATCTTTTCTAATTTTGTGATTATATATTAATTGCTATGCAATTCTTAGGCCGACCCCCAATAATTTTTTATGTAACGTCCGGGACAAAATTAACGATGATTTTCACGTACAACCGAGTATTTGAGTAGTTGCTATAGATTGTGTCACAATTTCAGTGTTTTTCACGTACAACCCAGCCGTTGTTAGGGGAATGAAACTTCCGCAGTTTTCATCGCACAAAAATCGTTTGCCACTCGTTGGAAAGCGCTTGATTTATGTGATAAATGTTCACATTTCAAGCTACCAATTTCCCTCTCCTTACGTACCTGGCTACATTCCAAAACTAAGTTGATTCAGGCTAAGAATTGCATAGCAAATTATCCTCGTTTTCTACGCTGTAGAAAAGAGAAAAGATCCGGCGAGGCGCGAAGCGCCGAGTATATATATATATATATATATATATATATCTATATATATATATATTGTTTTGGTATGATGTATTACCATGGCGGAACTTGTGCCTCGCTGACTTTGGTGAGGATCAGCTGACCACAAGCTGTAATATCAATCACAATGATGACAAAGTCTTGCTCAAATCTCTCCTATTCGCCGTAGGATGACGAATTTTGCTTGGGAGTCTCTTTGGGACATCAAGAGACGAGCAAAGTGAGGAGCTCCATCCTGATCAGCTGAGTGAGCTAAAATCTCTCTGCTCACCGTAGGACGTTGAAATTTGATAGGGAGCCTTTCTGAGATAACAAGAGATAAAGGACCTTACAGGCGTCATCCTGATAAGCTGAGTAAGCTAAAGTCTCTCCAGTTCTCGGTTGGACGTTGGAAATTGATAAGGAGCCTCTCTGGGATGACAAAACATGAATGATCTTACAGGCGCCCTCCTGATCAGCTGAGTGAGCTATAATCTCTCCTGTTCACGGTAGAACGTTGAAATTTGATAGGGAGCCTTTCTGAGATAACAAGAGACAAAGGACCTTACAGGCGTCATCCTGATAAGCTGAGTAAGCTAAAGTCTCTCCAGTTCACGGTAGGACGTTGAAAACTGATAGGGAGCCTCTCTGGGATGATAAAAGATCCTTTACAGGACCATCCTGATCAGCTGAGTGAGCTATAGTTTCTTCTTTTCACCGTAGGACGTTGAAATTTGATAGGGAGCCTTTCTGAGATAACAGAGACAAAGGACCTTACAGGCGCCATCCTGATCAGCTGAGTGAGCTAAAGTCTCTCCTATTCACCATAGGACGTTGAAAACTGATAGGGAGCCTTTCTGAGATAACAGAGACAAAGGACCTTACAGGCGCTATCCTGATCAGCTGAGTGAGCTAAAATCTCTCCTGCTCATAGGACGTTGAAATTTGATAGCGATCCTATCTGGGATAACAAGAGGCGAAAGACTTTACAACCTCCATCCTGATCTGCTGAGTGTGCTAAAAGTAATGTCCTCTGTCTGATTACAACGACATTTGATGGGGAGCCTCTCTAGGACATCTATGGACAAATGAAATGACGGGCTCCACCCTGAGCTCCAGCTGACCGATTCACGTGGCGTTTTTTGCAACATGCTCCGCCAACCAGCGTCACGTAAATAGGAAAGCATTTTGTAAACAAATTTTCCAGTGACTAAGTCAAAATTAATATTGACCACGGCTCACCTAGCGACAAATAATCACAGAAATTTTTTCAGTGAAACTTAACATTCGTGTTTGAAGCTTGACTTTTCACCTATCTCTATTCGAAAAGTTGGTTCTGCTTACGCAAACTGCGTAAGTGTTTTTTGATAGTTTCTATTGGAAGAAGATCCCGATTTTATATCACAATCCCTAGAACAAGATGCCTGTGACAAGATTCGTCTGGCTAGAGAGGACGTATGGATAAAGAATTGTTGATTTCTATTTTTTATGTCCCAATACGAATTCCATGTAACATCTTTGTAAAATTAACAACTAAAAAGTATTAGTGTTCTCTACTACTTGAAAATCATAGGAAACTCTCAAAATTAATGTTGATGCTTTTTGTCAAATTGAATAATGGATTGAATACTGAATGAAATATTTCAATTATTATCCTTTCATAATTTCATATCTTGAACGCATTTAACAATTTTCAAAGAGCTGTTGTGATTCAGTTTGGTGCAAAATGCGTTACGTATTTCCAATCTCGTTTTTATGAATGGACTGATATTACAATTTACAATTCTGTGAATTAAAAGTTTGCGTTAACTTGAGCGATTCTGTGTTTGTACTGAAGCTTCAAAGTACAACTGAAAAATTGAAAACCATAATGAAAGTATACCGAAGACAGAAGAAAGAATAAAGAAGAATTGAGAAGACGATTTTATTTTAATTTGGTTGTACTAAAAGTTGTTATTCTTTTCATTTGCGTCACCAACTTATACCATTTTGCTTAGAAGATTGACTATTGTATTCCTGAATCCTCATTTTTATCTACAGAAATCATATTATGATATATAGATTCAAGACTTCCTTTCACATTTTTATTTCGATTTGAATTCTGCCAAGTTATCAATTTTTGGGCTGTATCTGGCGCAGACAGTAGGTACCAAACTTTAATAGGTAAGTAATCTCTCTCCAGCCAAATAGCAATTTAAAAGAGGTTTGGCTGGGGGACCGCTTGACTGTGAACACGCTTACGCTAGTCTTAGGAACTGTAATAGTTTGATTCCTATGTCTATCATAATGAAGATATGCGGAAGACAGAAGAAAGCATAAAGAAGAATTGAGAATACAATTTTCTTTTAATTTGGTGGTACTAAAAGTTGTTATTCTTTTCATTTGCGTCACCGACTTATACCATTTTGCTTAGAAGATTGACTATTGAATTCCTAAATCCTCATTTTTATCTACAGAAATCATATGATATAAAGATTCAAGACTCCCTTTCACATTTTTATTTCAATTTGAATTCTGCCAAGTTATCAATTTTTGGGCTGTATCTGGCGCAGGCAGTAGTTACCAAACTTTATTAAGTAGGTAATCTCTCTCCATCCAAGTAGCAATTTAAAAGAGGTTTGGCTGGGGGGACCTCTTGACTGTGAACACGCTTACTCTAGTCTTGGGAACCGTAATAGTTTGATTCCTATGTGAAATAATGACGGATTACACGATGGTATAAGTTAAATTCTCATTCAATTCCTTTGTTTGTTTATCCGTTGCCTAGGTGTTTGAATATCATGTTTTCATTCCAGAAATGCATCAAGAGGAATCTTCCACGATCCGTCTTGAAAGACGTAGAGGAAGATGATTGGGAGTGCCTCTGCTGCAATGTGAAGCCACTTTATGAGCTCCGTGCTTTCTCTTGGGCAGCACATGAATACGCTGGGACCAAAACTAAAAGCAAGGTAATATAGTTAGCTCATTATGGGGAAGGAAAATCCTTCATATTTATTAGGTCTATCTCTAATATTATTGAGTAGCAATTAGTAGAACAATATATTTGGATCCTTTCTGTTCTCGCAATGAAATCTTCTCTTTTTGATTTTGACTTGAAAGCACTCAAACACAACAGAAGCGAGAAACAGTTAGTGCCAGTTCTTCCAACGCTAGTTTACCTTGATTTACCGAGGGCTGTGTTTTCTCTTCAAAACGGCAAAATGACCATTCCACCATCGCTTTCCATCTACTTGTGATAACGGGAATTTCGGATTCCCTGCACTGATCTGCAACTCTGTCACAGCTCGCCATTTTGAAAATTCGTGTACCTATACGTATTTCATTTGGTGTTTTTCTTTATAACACGATCCCGCCCTATTTCAATAATACAGGGTGATTCCCTCGCAGATGCAAAAAAAAAAATTTGGTGAAACTACATCAAAAATGGAGTAAAATGCCGCCAACCGCATGTTTTTATCTCAATCCGTACTCGAAAAATATACGTTGGCGGCATTTTACTCCATTTTTGATGTAGTTTCACCCAAATTTTTTTGGCATCTGCGAGGGAATCACCCTGTATAATTGGATTTCTTATTCCGTCGTGATAATAAAGAAACAATTTGATTGTCTTCTGAAGACGGAGGTATCGTGGCATCAGTCTATGAAAATTCCCCAAATGAGAATATCTAGCGAAGAGTGGACTGCTTGAATGATTAGGTGGATAACAAATTTTTGTGTCTTTTCTTTTGCAACAACGGAAAAAGTCGACAGTTTTTACTGGGTTACTTACTAAAATTTCTTTCTGATGATTTTAACTTACAACAGAGTCGTTCCTAGCAAAATGTAGCTCCGTCAGTTCTTTCCTCCCCACAAATGGTTCACCCTCATTTGCTTACAAAGCAGCGATAATATGGGGCAAGTGTAGTGCAATAGTAGGTTAGCGAGCGAGTTAGGTAGTTGGATAGTGCCTATGACACACAAAACCTTCCTATTGTCCACTCGCTACTCGCCTCATAACACTCGATTCCCAATTCGTATGCAATACTGACTGCTTTTACACCCTTTTGCTGCTAGTTAAGCCTTGACACACGGCCAATTTAGGGGCCGTTTATCAATCACAAATAAAGCCCAGGCAAACTCTAGGTAACTACCAGCCTCAGATAACATCTCGTTGGCTGTTTATCAACTCACATTTATCCGCAAGGTACCGCTATCTGCTTGGTATCCTTACCTGAGACTCACCTCCCTCAGTTAGCGATTTATCTTGTGGGTAAAGTTATGTGGAGAGGTTATATAGCTTGTACTAATAATAATATAATCTATATAACAATAAAATAAAGTCATATAAGACAGCCATGATGTATAATAACGAAGTTGAATTGATGGATTCGGACTTTTCGGATGAGATCATTCAATTTTTGGAATATGAACAGAAACCGTGTGGTCCAGCCACGCCCGGATTATTTTAATGAACTTGACGATGTAGATTTTCACACACGTTTCCAGTTGTCAAAAGAAACTACTATGTTTGTGCTGCGGTTGATAGAAGGTAAAATAGAATCCCACAGTGATAGGAACAACTCTATATCGCCTATCACAAAACCATCCTCCACCATCCTCACAACCGTAATAAAATATAAATGACCTGTTTTTACAAATTGGTCTAAAATATATTTATATTACCCACTCCCTAATTCACCGTGATGAAATTTTTGTTTACTGAGAATGATTTCTATAGAGACCAAATTATATCGAGCAAAATATTATAAAACAAAGGGGGGGAAAGAATAAAATACATTTATAAACAATCGGTTGAAAATAGCGTAAATACTACAGTTCATTCCCCCCTCCATCATTCCTCCTCACAAAAATCCGTCCCCAAATTGAAATCTCCGATTTTTAGCACATCCAAACGAAAAAAGCATGATTTATCGGGATTACCCCCTCCTTACACCTCCATCAATAGTAAATTTGAAACTTCCAAGGTTTATTGCATAACTAGACTGAAATCGGGATCGAACAAAAACCAGTCACGGAAATCAAATCAGAATATGGAAACATTACGGTATATTTATATCTATTACCAGCTCCGTTCACCCCTTCCACAATTAACTTTTTATTTCCTAACATAATTTTCTTATAAATAATTCGAAATCTTAATTCATCACATAGGAGATCACATGGGAGATGAAACGGAAAGGACAGGAGTGTTGTTGTTGTTGTATTGTACTATACCTATCTACTTTTTACCGATAGACGTCACGTAGAACTAAAAATACCAGTGTTGTAAGGCTGTTTTGTGGGGAAATCATTGTTGTAGTAGTGGTACCCCTTTTTCCCTCAGACGAAGTTATCTGAGCAGTTAGCTATCTATAGGTAGCTACCTGAGGAGATAAAGTTGATTGATAAACGCCCTACGAAATTTGTTCGAGAGGTTGCGGTAACCTCTAGGTAACTACCTGAGGTTTGTCTAGAAGTTACCGCTGTGATTGATAAACGGGCCCTTAGTAGCCAAGAAGCTCACTAGCCATCGGGCAGCTAGTAAAGTAGCTGGGTAACCAATGACATGGGGCGAGTTTACTAGCGGCTAGTAAACTCGCTGGCTAGTTGCTAGTATACGCGCATCGTGTCATCGAGGTCTTATTCTTAAGCTTGAACACTCTAAATTTTTTGTTGTTTAATGTTAGGCTGTGACAACCCACCGATTGTTGTGATCAAAATTCTTGGATTTGTACAGTATATTTCAATCTTTTGATGTAATTTTGGGACTCAGATGAAATGAGTAGAACAAGATTTCAATCACTTGGAAAATTTATTACGCTTTTCTTTATGTTGCTCTAAAAGAAGGGGGGGGGGGGGGTTCTATCTAGCCTGTTGGTTGATTAATTTCTTATATGCACATTCATTGTGACATCCTCAATAATGTCAAGTACATTTCCAGAAAAATGTAACGTAATTTGTTGAATATTGACTGATTTCGAGCGTTTTTAGTCGGAAGAGGCAAAGCTTGTAGAGATGCAAAAAAAAATGGCTGGGCCCTGCTACTTGAGGGACGTTGAAATGGCCGATACTGAAAGAGTTAATTTGTAATTTCGAGGTTTGTAGAAAACAACTAGCTGTAGCTGAACACCCTTAAGAGGAACCTTCAGTCAAATTTGAGTCTATAGCTTTTTTTTGTATTATCGCTTTAACTTTTCAACGTGTGGACCGATTTTGATAAAATGTGATCCGTCCAGCTTAACCCTTTCAGTCCCAAATTATTTGTAGTGAACAGAAAAATCTCAAATTTTGCACGCAATTTACTATTGGTCTAAGTAAGCTCTGGTAAAAATTTCATGACCCTAGTACCATCGGTTCAAAAGATGTACCATGTACAGTATAGTGCACAATTAGACTCAAGCGGTGCTTTGCAAAATTTCGAATGTACACTGTACTGCACAATGAGACTCAAGCGATGCTAGCTACCCAACCTGGATTCAAATTCGAACACATTTATTGAACAATGAAACTATAAAATTTACCCTTGATAAAGAAATAAGGCAGGGCGAGTAAAGTAAAGACTCTTTTGTTCTTTGAAATCACAGAAACACATTGTATCACAAAATTATTTCAGTCTCCATCCCCAAATTTCAAGTCAAACGACTAGCAAAAACTGCCAATCAAAAAAATTCATGGCTTCACATGCATGCGGCAAATTATAAACAGCACCAAAAACTGGCTGTGTACCTAGGTAGGTACACGAAAATCGCGAATTATTTTATGACTGGCTTATTCATTGTGAACTGCTCTCCTATGATGTCGTTTCTTGGTATTATCGTTCCAAAATTGTTTCCAACCAACGTTCTCCAACATCCACAGGGGTGCTGCTTGACACCCGTGATCATTCCCAATAATGTCTAGTTGCCGAAATCGGCATTATCCCCGCCGAAGTTTCGACGGTCTTCTCATATTTTTGGATTCAGAACATCACGCGATCCACATCGCTCTGGTGCTATTGTACAACCTACTGTACACTACGTTTGAACGCTTGGCACAACTTCATTTCGCAAATAACCAACTCGATTTTGGCTTCTATAGTAACTAAAGGACGTCTACAATCTATACCAAGCATAAAAGAGCTGATGGATCGTATTTATATTGCATAAAAAACCAAAAATTGTGGTGCTTGCCTGTATCTTCCTTGACGGGCGGGTAGAGGACGGAATCAATCAGCAAAAAAGGCTTTAGTTTACATTGTGTGGAGCTTGAAGTCACGCTACCGTCGTTGTTAGGGGGTTATAGTTGCTGTTGAACAGAAATTATGGCCCTAAAACGGCTCTGGTTATGGAAAACAAAGTGAGAAGGTCATGTACAGTATACTGCACAAAAAGACTGAAAGGGCTAAAGAAAACCTGTTCTTGTTTTTCAAAGGCTATTTTCGTATACGAGAAGTACGAAAACTCTATTGTTCCCCAACATCTTCGAATCATCCAGTTTCAATTGTAAGCATCACAAACTTCTGCTCATACCTACTCAGCTGAACAGTGGGGTTCCTCTTCTCATCACTTTTACCCAATTCTCCCTGGAAATAAGTCCAAAATTTATGCTAGCAGTTTTGATTTTTGGAGTTGAAGTAATACCGAACATTTACTCTCATTTACTTAGGTAGATCACATTTAAGTTCTACATCCATATTTAGTCGTGCAGCACTATAATCAGTTTCTTATACAATGCTTATCTCGTTTACAGAATGAGTCTTCTTCTCGAAAGAGGAAAGATCGCAAGAACAATAGCGATGACGAAGGAAGTGATGCCAGTTCGTCCAAGAGCACCAAGAAAGCAAAACCTGACGATTCGTCTGATGAAGAGACTTCTAAAAGTAATAAACGTAGCTCGAGCCAAAGGGCTAAGAAATCTAGGAAGTCAGAAGAGGAGGAAGAAACCCCTTCCAAGGCCTCCAAGAGACCGAGGAAAGATAACGACTCGGATGCTGAAGATTCAAAACAAACTTCCCGGTCAAGTAGGAAATCAAGTAAGAATGATTCTTCTCGAAAGAGGAAAGATCGCAAGAACAATAGCGATGGCGAAGGAAGTGATGCCAGTTCGTCCAAAGCAAAAGGTGACGAGTCATCTGACGAAGAGACTTCTAAAGGTAGCAAACGCGCTTCAAGCCGTAAGACTAAAAAAGCTAAGAAGTCTGATAACAAATCATCGGATGAGGAAGAAACCCCTTCCAAGACTTCTAGAAAGTCAGCAAGATCTTCCAGAGACAAAAAGTCAAAGTCTAAAAGTTCACCCGGAGATGGGGATTCTGGGGATGACGGGTCTGCAAGTAAGGCAAAAGACAAACTTCAGGTAAAACAATTCAAACTTGCCAGGTCCAAAGTGTCCACAATCCTGCAGGATCTAATAAAACTCAATGAAGTGACGAACAACAAAGCGAGCGACTTCATGAAGCGAAAGGTCACTGCTCACAAGGTGCACGACCTCGAAACGTTCCAAGTCACTGCTGAAAGTGTTACCAACCTCCTCCAGTCTGTGGAAGACATGACAAGAAAGCTCCGATCAAAGTTTACTGAATTTGTGGCCAAGTTTCAAGATACCGTTTCGGAAATGAGCAAAGAAGAAGAGAATGGCCTCCAAACTGAGGAGAATGGTGATGCCATAGCTAAAGAAGATAAAGTAGAAGTAAGTTAATTTCCTTGTCAAGTTGATTATCTGTGAATTTACAATATCATTTTAGCGAATTTTCGTAGAAAATTAAGTTAATGGAGAGTTTTTGTATTTCTTGTATTGGTATTTCTCGTAAATACGAACACAAGCTGTTACAGCGAGCACGATGAATGCTAACCTTTTTGCATCTATTTCTCGTAGCGTTTTCGTAAGCCCAAGAGAAAGAGAACTCTTATAGAGACGTTAACGTGACTCTTGTAGTGAATCACTGCTCAAAACTCAATTTTCACAGTAGACAATTTCCAAAATATAACATGAAACGTGTAAAATTAACCTTGAAACGAAATTTTGAGAATGAAAAAGCTGAAATCTTCGATAAATCGTCGAAATCAAGAACGAAATGCCGCTAATGACCGTTCTGGTTCTGGTTAAACCTACAACAATAAACGGCACGGGGGAAAATTCAGGCGATTTTGTTGGGTGTGAGTGTGTGTCCATGCCAACTGCATCATATTTGCTAAGTTATTCTCGAGTTTTATCCTAGCGATTAGGATTCTGAAAAAGCTGAGCACGAGTAAAGCTGACTCTGTCTCGGTCTAGACGATAACTCTTCGTAGGATTGCGATAAAAATCTCTTTCTTGTGCCCAAAAATCAAGCTTCCAAACGAAAGGATGAGTTCGTTGGCCAACACTTTTTGAGCACATTAAATTGGTCAACTTCTAAAAATGTACTAAAAAAGTCACTTCGAATAGCTGAAAATACGGTCAAAATGATCGGTATGTTATTTTACTTATGTTTAGCAGAATTTAAGCAAAAAATATTTTACAGAAAAATTTACTCAAATTGCATTAATATTTGCAGAAAAATGTATAAAAACTCCCTAAAAAAGCTTAAAAATTTCAAATCTTGTTTGAAATGCAGAATATTATGTAGGAAGAGTTTCGACTCTGTAAAATTGGTAGTTAATTATTTCTTTGTGCTCAAATTTCAAAACTACAACCAATTTCAAAACATGGTAACTTATAACACGACTATTAGCGAAAATTAGCTCATACGATCATGCTGCATGACTGGAACTTTTTTAGTAGAGGTGTTTTTGAATTGTGTTTTAGTTTAACAACGATGAACTAAAACGTTGAATAATTTCTGCACAAAATTATGATGAAAAATTTACTTAAATTCAATCAATAGGTATTTGTTAAAAAAAAAAAATCCAAAAAAGCTTAAAATCCAGATTTTTATTTAATCGCAAAATGATATGTACACCAGGTTTTTGGTCATAAAATTGGTAGTGAACGATTTCTTTGCACTCAAATGCTAAAATTTCAGAACAATATAATACGATAACTTACGTAAATTGGGTTTCTCCAAATGTGGTTTTCTCCTATTAGTTTATGATTTTGATAGACAAACATGGAATCAAATTATTAAAAATAATTAGACCTAAATTATCAAACTAATCTTGTATGGAATGCTGGGTTCAATCTGAAGTTTTTCAGATTTTGCAGAATTCGACAAGGTTTCATTTTCAAACGAAAGTCCTATTTATCCAAACCACACAAAAATTATCTGAATCGATACATTAACAAGGGAATTTAATGAGATTTTTAGTGGTAGTCATCAAATTTCTTTAGTTAGCGCCTTCATAAATTGTTTTCACGCCAGTTTCATCTAGGAAAAGGTTCGCGATTTACGGAAAAACGTTGAATCCTTATATATAAAACTCAAAGTTTGTATGTATGTTCCCAATATGTGGCTAAACGTCTGAACTGATTCTGACGGTAGCGGTCGTCAAATGATCAGCGAGTTCCAGCGCACAGCAAAGGCTAGGTCTGGACCGCCAAAACATCCTTCTACTCCATAAATGGCGCTACCCTTCGCAACCGACTTGTTTGGTTCCCGAACTTTTGTTTTTATGTTGCTAACAGGCAGAAATTCGGGATAAGTGGAGAAGCCTTGACAGGTTGCTAGACGGGTGTTCCGAGTGAAGCATGGGTCGCATTATTGATAGGCGATGGACGGGAATTAGATAATTCGTGCAAAGCACGGGACGGAAAACCTATTTGTTTGGCTCCCGACATTTTATTGATTGCCATCACGCAGTTTGGGCCCTTGGTTTTGACAGTTTCGATTATCCGAGTGAGCTGAATTCTCTCCTATTCACCATAGGAAGTTGCAATTTGATTTGGTGACTCGTTGAAGCATTAGAAGACAATTGAAATTATGGGCTTTTCCCTTATAAGGTGACTCTCTGGGTCATTAACCTTTTTGCGCCGGGGTCTGCATGTATGTGGAGCTACCTAGGTGAACGTCACTGCCGGGGTCTGCATATATGCAGATTGCTTTTCGCTTTTTTATGGCGTCACTACAGTAATTTTTCCTCCCATCATTCATAGTTTTTTGGACTCAGAGCGGTTGTTGGAAGACTACTGTGTTTACATTGAACATTCGACATTACTGGGCGACATTCTCCTCCCAGAAGCTCCAGTACCGCTTGCCCTTGTGTACAAGTTTGTCTTGTATTATTCCATCCGTGTTATATTCTGTGAAATGTCGCGAAGAAATCGCCGTGCTTTCATGGATGAAGAAATAATTGAACTTGTGACAACTTTTCCCAGTGTTTGAAGTTGATTTATTTTTATTTCCGCCTCATTTTTGGAACCTAACTGTTTAGAAATACGGTTGAATATAGAAAAATACTGGATATTTTTACGTGACTGAATACTATATGATGTAACAAACATTATTTCAAAATTTGGTGAAATTTGAACGAATTTTGAACCTGTAATGCTTTTTAGAAGATAGGCGGAACGGAAGAGTGCAAAAACGCAAAATAAGTCAGGACAGGAGAGCTGTCTTGGTCCGAGCGGGCCCTTTAAATCCAGGACTGGGGAGCCCCGTGGGCATTTAAAAGTCAGGCGCAAAAAGGTTAAGAGATGATTGAAATGATGGGCTCTTTCATGATCAGCTGAGTGAGCAAAATTCTCTCCTGGTCATTCTAGGAAGTTGAAATTTTGCCAGGGAGACTGTGCGTGTCATTAACCCTTTCGCGACGGCCGCCGTATTATTACGTCAGCACAGATGTCCTCCGTAACGCCTAACGACGTATTAATACGTCAGCACAGATGTCCTCCATAACGCCTAATGACGTATTAATACGTCGGCCATCAAGTGCTCCATAACGCCTGCTGACGTATTTTGGCGTTTTCGAATTTCCCTCCATTCTATCGACTCTCATGCCATCCATTGAGAGGCATTGTAACTAACATTTACGTCTAGTATCAATCTAATAGAATGCGCTGAGATCAAAGACGTTGTTGAGAGTTTTTATTCCCATCAAAACAGCGGGAAAAACGTTGACTTGGTCACTGTTTTGTTTTTTGCCCACATTCTGTCTTTGTCATAACTTTACTCATACCTGTGTCCATACTTGTACATTCTTTTACGTTTTTATTCCTCACCATGGACCACCGCAGGTGGGCGGATGAAGAAATCCTTAAAGAAATAATAACCAGGAGTGACAGTGAGTTAGGGAGTGATGTGATTGACGTTCAAATTGAAGCTCTTTCAACAAACTTTTTGGATAGTTTTGACGATTTTCTCGATAATGGTGATCATGATACTCGGGAAATTTCAAATTTTAATATTCTTGATCCAGTTCCGAAAAGCGAAGGTGGTTCACCGCGAGTGGAGGGCCAATTATTCAGGCACGTTGGAGGGCTCCGAGGCAGCCAGCCAGGCACGTTGCAGTGGCTGAACGACGCCTGTCGCGAAGGGGTTAAGAGACGATTGAAATTATGAACTCTTTCCTGATCAGTTGTGTAAGCTGAATTCTCTCCTGTTCACCCTAGGAAGTTGAAATTTGATTGAGCGACACTTTGGGACATTAGGAGACGATTGAAATTGAAACAGACCAACCCGTACATGTAGGTCCGTGCAACGCACGGGTAACTGGCTAGTTATAAAATAAATCGAAAATTTGAGTATTTAACAAAATTGATGTTGGGATCTCAATTGGGAATGAGCTTAATAATCGATTCATATAGATCAGTTTTGTATTAGTTGTTTACATATACTATTGCTTGGTTTGAGTGACCTCATAGATACACTTGATATAATCAGAGTTGACATTGTTCGCAGGCAGAAGAATCGGAACTAGATAAATCCACTAAAGCAGCAGACAAAGAGGACGAAGTGGACAATGAGGACGTTGAAATGAAGGATGATGCCGAGAAAAGCGGCGAAGAGAGCACGACAAAAGGCGATAGTGAAGAGACAGAGGCGAAAATTATCAACGAAGAGAGCACGACGAAGACCGGTGAAGGAGAAGAAGAACGAGAGACGAACAAAGAGGAAGCAGACAAAGACTCCCCACAAGCTGAAGAAACTTCTGACCTCAGTGATGATGCTGTTAAAGCAGGAGAAACCAAGAATGAGGCAGATGACGAATCCAAATCCACATAATCAGAACTTCTACCACGCAATTGTAAATATATGAAACAGAATGGCTCTCCGCAAGAGCACAAAAATATGGGTATGATTGAGACGTGTTGATGTCGTTTAGGTCCTGAAGTAATTTTTGAATCGTTTCGTATTAGTTTTTATGTTTTGATTATGTTTTTGTTCTCATCCCACCACTTGATTAAATTTTTCCGCAATATAGAAGACACTATCGGTGGCTCAATGCAGCCTCCTACCTCCCCAAAACACCTTAATTTCATGAATGAAACTACAATCGTACTTGAAATTAAGGTATTTTGGGGAGGACTCTGCTTTGAGCCACTCATAGTGTCTTCTTTTTGGGTTTAGGAAGATGAAGTGGAAGTTTACATCAGTCGGACTGATGTCAGGACATTCGTTCATGCGGTTGTGGTAAAGTGAACAATTTCTATGTTTTTCTTACAACTCCTTACATTTGAGGAAGCTCTACTATTAATACTTGTCACATTTAGTCCACAAACGTGAATTGGTATTCACTGAATCAATACATTTTGGTGGCTAACTAAACACAAAATTGGTTATTGATAAGATAAAGGTATGACTCTGCAACGGTGGGCTTCATTTCGATTTGATAAGTTATCAGATCTGATAAAGTGTGTGTGGTTAGTCATTAATTTGTGATTAGAAGATTTAAAAAGCAATCATTAATTTCTAAATAAAAATAAGTACCTAACAAAAAAATGAAATGAGATGAGAAACGTTATACATACCATTACTTTAGAATTTTGTAAGTACATATTCCCAAATCTCTTGTTATTTGCGAAAGTCGTCGTATTTGTTAAGTTTACCCTGACACAGATTACCTATCTTGCATCGAAAATTGCGATGAAATAATTTGAAAATGTAAACTTGGTTGTTTTCTACAGTTTATTTATTTTAGCCCTCCTATTCGAATAATCCCAGCTCGCGGTGTACCCTACCTGGAAAAAAAATTGAAAAATTGCGAAGTCCGAAGCGTCGTGAAATTGTCAGCCCAGGCGATTCTAAAATCGCATTCCTCCATTTTACCCGCATCTTTCTTTCGCAGTTCCTGTACGATATGATGAATAAATCAGAATGAAAATTATCATCTCGGTTGATAATGACTAGATTAGTTCGAAAAACGTACGATGGATATTCTCAACGCTTATAACATTCGAATAGGAGAGCTATAATGGCTTCTTGAAACAAAACTTATCTTCATTTTCGTCATTTTACTGGCATTTTCCCCCAAGTTTGACGATATTACCGTCTTGTTCGTAAGAATATCTTGTACCGAAGGGGGGTTCAGTACCTAAAAATACACAATTTTTTTTTTTTTTTTTTCGTTGTATCTTAATCTGTACTAAATTCTCAATATTTAGGTATATTGCATCAATGGAAACAGTTGTAAATACAGAGTTTTTGCTTTGCACGGTGTTTGCCACACAGCCCTGCCCATGAACATAAACCTAGGGACAAGACCAGGTGGATACTAGCCTGAACGCTAAACTCTACGGTCACAAGACCAGTTCCTATCTGCATGGCATCTTCCCATAACCTGACACATTCATCCCATTCCCGATAAAACAATAGAATAAAAATGAGAACTAGCCAAATGATGATCCTCGGTCTCAATTATGATGGCAGGTGTTTCCAATAGTTATGTTTTACATTCCTCTACTGCACTCATGATGCATAACACAAAATTACATTATTTTGAGTTGGTTTATTAACATCGGATTGAGAATCAACTAAGGTACACTGAACCAAGATGGTTAGGAGTATGAATAAACTATATAATTGACCAGTGCCTTTGTACAAAAACATGGTCATGCATCAATTGGTTCTAAGTATATCACTTCCCAGAGACAAGGAATCGTTCGTAACAATTGCATTAGAGACTTTTTGGTACAGTTCGGGCGACGTAGCAGCCGGTACCATCTGGAAAAAAATGCAGACTGCTCATGCGTGATGTACAGTGCGTCAAGTACCCGGTGTGATGTACCGTGCAAAATCGGTTTCCCACAGTGTCTTTTCGTGACAAATGGGACGTTACATAACCTTACTCATTTATAACCCAGTTTACCTACTCGTTGTTATTTCAGTCTATCCGTTTTAATCACTTAGTATAGGTACTGTATTCTGTGGTTTTTAATTATGGATGAACTCGAATTGTTCTTTCGCCTTTTCTTCTACACAACAAAAAACGAACACGGTCACCGGGAACTAATAAATTGTCAGCTACAACAGTCAACAATCGAAACGTTTTCATAGGGTTAAGTAGGTAGGAGTCACAGAATACAGTAGGTATATTGGTAGGAGGAAACGTTCCGTTTGAATAACCATCAATTCCAACTATCCATCACTGGTGAAGTCACGTTAAACGTGACTTCAACAGCCGGTAGTCTTGAAGCAATTTGTCATGGAAGTGTTAGCATCCAAGTGCTCGCCTCAGCTGCACCACGGTTTCCTAGTCGTCTAGTACCAAAAAGTCTCTACTAAGTTACCTACAAACCCGACAACAAGGTGGACGTTTTCTACAGAGGTTCTCTTTTATAGCTTTGTCTGATGAGTAGATCAAGGAGCTTCAAGTTTGCAATCTGTCTTTATTTGTTTGTGGTATTTGGTTTTTGGTTGCCGTCGGATCAGCTGACAGCGCCTTACAGCCACGTACGGTCAGCTTCCGTAAAAAGCCAGGGAAGTTCGCAACCTCCGGTGTGTTAGTCTGGAAGAGCGCTCACGGCTGCATGTCCTTTACTTAGTTGCCCGCTATCTTCTATGGTTATTGGTTATACCTTTTTCCTTTTTAGATCCTGCATGTAAAGCCAGGCCTCAAATAATCAAGTTTAATACCTAAAAAGTTTGTTATCATGCAAATCAAAGCCAACAATCAATCGTCGCCTAACCAACACATCGCCCTTCATTTTATGTCCATAACACACACGGTTTTTGAATATTTTATCAACTCTCAGCACGATAGAAAAAAGTACGGGTTGCAGCTACATGAGTTTGATACCGTACAAAAAGTATCCAAATATCAAAGCGGAATAAATTATTTTGCTTTGTAATGATGTCAGGCAAACCTTGGAGTATAAATAATATGGAGAGCTTTTAGTGGTAGTTGAGTCGTCAAACCACGGGTGCCGCTTTTCTCACAATGGACCAGGTAAAATACGCGACTTTCAAGGTGGCCGTACACCGATTAGCTGATGTCATATGAAATGTTAATCGTTAATACTAAATTCTGTGGTACCTATTATCGTTTTCTATGAATCTTATTTGAATATACTTACTCAAATTGTTCGACACAGGATATTTTTTGATTTAATTTTCAACTAATATCTACTGCAGGGTGGCCCCCAACTGGAAAATTCCCAATTCTTCGCATCGGGAAATGTAGAGATTTTTTAAAACGAAAACTTCGTGTAGTAATGTACAGTGTTTTTAGATATATTCTAACTCCTAAATATTCAAACTTCAATAGCTTACTTTATCATACTACGTATTATTTCATAGGTGAGTTATGCAAATGAAATATATAGCATTTCCAAGTCGAATTGAGAATTTTCCAAACCAATTTGAGAATTTTCCTAAGAATGTTCTAAAAAAGAAAGGAGAAGGGGATTATCCAAACCAAAGTGACAATTTTTCAAAGCAAATCAAAACTTTTAAATAGGAATAAAATTGCACAATACGAGTACATCATTAAAAGAAAGAAATTCTCATTTTTTCATTTTAAAAAAATCACATTTTTCATATTTTTTGAGGAAAATTGGGTATTATGAAAATTCAATGTAGAGGGTTCCCAGCTGCTGCGTTCGTTAATTGCACGAACATGTCCATCATCCAATTTGTGCAATCAGCTGATGAAATGTTGGGGATGCTTCGAGCTATCACTTCACTCAAAACGAGATTCTGCGGTGACTCACTAAGTACGTTTCTCACGTAAAGCTTGATTTTTGAGAAAGCATTCTTCTTTTTTTCTTCTTCTAGATTCTCAAATTGGTTTGGAAAATTCCCATTTTGGTTTGGAAAATTCTAAATTCGATTTGGAAATGCTATATTTCATGAATATTACATAAAAAGTCATGCAGCATTCTAAATAATGGTCTGCTATTCAGAAAATGATTTTGGATTTCTAGCTATTTCTGAAATTTTAACTGATTTTTGTCGCACATATTAATGTTAACTTTATTTGAGTAATATTCCGCTAAAAATGTGAACTTAGCCATTCGGTGCTTTTTACGAAGTTTTCAAGGTTTTTAGTTACCTTAAGTATGTAGGTACTCGAAACCATTCCTTATTTTAGAGTCAATGAATGTCTAACTGCGATTTTTTGAAAATTGTTAATACATTCTTTCGCAGATGCAATTACTTTAAAAAATTTATCTTTTTTCCTATGCTTCATCTTCACTGTTACCACCACTATGCTGGAGTAGGTTGGTTTCATTTCTCTCTTAAATTATACGATTTTCGTTTTAGAAGCATTTAAGGTGGCGCGTTAAGCAGCACGTATCAACTGACAGAAAAACAGCGTTGGAATAAGAGCAATAGCCCTTCATATTGTTTATACTCAGGGGTAAACACGAGACATTTGCGAACAATCAATTTTAGGCACGAGACTCTAGACCCTGATCATCTAATATAAATTCTTACTAAGGGATTGACTACTTGATGTTATGTATTTTTGAGATGCGAGCGTAGAGAGCATCCAGACCACTAATCTAAGCAGAAAAGGTGGTCTCAAAAATGGCTGAAATTGAAATCAATTCCATGAATTGAAAATCAATTGATTTTTGATTTCCTGCCACATTTGTCTCAACTTGATTGTTTGCGAACGTCTCGTAGAGGCAAACTGGGAAAACGCGAGTAGCCAACGCATTACCTTCTTCCCTGTCAACACAATGTAGTAATATAATAATGGAGAAAACCGTACTAGTCAAAGACACACTAATAAGTGAAGAAAGATGGACTAGTCTTGAAACCACGATCCACTACACAAAAGCCATGGAAGAACTTGAAACGCGTTTTTCTCGAAACACATTTACACTACGTTATATACATTTACATGTACATTTTTCTCCTAAACTATCCGAAATCTTTTTTCCTCTATGTTTTACATATCAAGGCCTGCCTTTCAGTAGAATCTCGAATTTACTTATAAAGTTCAATTTCTAGAATTCTGGGGAGAATATGAATGATCAAAATCGGTTCAACAGGGCTGAGAAAAATGTATCTAAAACCTGTATTAGTATCTACCACAAGTTAACTGGAAGTATTACCACACTAAGCACTACTGTATCTACCACAAGTTAACTGGAAGTACTGAACCCCCGTAACTAAAAATGAGGAAATAGAAAGTTTTGTTTTAGGACTGATTTAATCTTGGACTTTGTTTATTTGGAATCGAATGTAAGGTGTATCCAAACTAGCAGTATAAAACTACTCTGTAATTATTGTGTATAAACAACAGACAAAAAACTTATAGAACCAAGAGCTGTAGAGTTTTACCGAACTTGAATCTTGAAAAGAAACAAATTTAAATTTCTTTGGTTAAAGCGTCAAGGGATGTGTTCTATTTCTCCCAAAAGTTTTATCAAACCTTGTGAGCCAAGCCTTTTGGATTCGTAGCGTTGTTATGTACCAAAACCTTCCTTACGATAGACGTGCAAGGACCAACTGCCACCTAAGCAAACATGAATAGTGTCGTATCAGTATTTCAGTACACGGACTAATGATACGATCATGATGAAATTGATTAAATCGTCTTTAACTAACTTCCCTCCGAATTTGAGCTGGATCTGGCTTTTAGAACGTGATAAAATTATACTTGAAGGAATTTCCGTTATCACATGAAACTGATAGGGAATCAAATGCAGTCTAACCCGCACATACCCCAAAAATGTCTTCGTAATTTGATGAAAACTGTTGAAGTTAAACGTGTTGACGATTTTGGAGAACATAGCGTATTAGCTTTACCAATATTTAGCTTTTTCCATTCAAAAATGTGTTTTAATTATTCTAAGGTAAGTGAGACTTTGGGTAGGGGTGGCAGTTTATGTTTGCCCATTTATTCAGCTTGAAAGCTCAGAACGTATGGAATAGGGTCAGTTTGGCGGAAAACGGCGTGTCAAAATGACCAATATATCCTTTTAAACTAAACAAGCACTACTTCGTTAAACCATCAAACTTCATAACCAAAATGTTGAATGGGAAAAATTGAAATTGGTTTTCATGTATAGTATAGGTCGTAATTGGATGTAGGCTGAAGATATTTTTTTTTTTTTTTTTTTTTTTTTTTTTTTTTTTTTTTTTTTTTTTGCATGTGCAAGTAAAGTCTGTATCTTATGAGAGAACAGCAAGAAACAGAGTGGCAAATAAAAAATATCCGTTCGAAAAAATCAGCTTTATTCACAAAACTTCGATGTTTGGACAAAAGTAACAAAACATTCTTCTGCAGTTCTCGTGTGAAAAAAAAATTGAAAAATGAAATTTTTCTTTGAAAATAAATTTTTTTAATATCGGGTGGTACCGTCCCTTGCTTGTACCACAGCCTGCATTCTTCTCGGCATGCTGTTGATCAAATTTGAAACCGTTTCTTGTCTGATGAGGTCCCATTCTGCGACCACCGCTGTCCTGAGGTCTTGGAGGTTTACAGGAGGGTTCGGTCGCCTTCGGATGCACCTCTCTAGCTCGTCTCATGGATGTTCTATGGGATTGAGGTCGGGGCTGCGAGCTGGCCATTGTAGGGTGCGCATGCTAACCTCTTCGAGGTAGTCAGTAACCACTTTTGCTACGTGTGACCGCGCGTTATCGTCCATAAAAATAAAATTATCGCCGGTGTAAGGGGCGAATGGCACTACATAATCTTCCAGGATGTCAGAAATGTACCTCAGTGTGGTTAGACTCCCTCGGGGATACACGTGGAGTTCCGTTTTCGCCTCTGAAGTGATTCCACCTCAAACCATTTCAGACCCACTCCCGTAAGGCACCCTTTCAGCACTCTTAATGTTTTCCGATGAGTCCAGGTTTTCACTATTCGCTTCAGATCGTCGTGTTAGAGGGTGGAGGAGACGAGGGCAGCGTTTCGCTCAGTGCAATATTTCTGAAAGGGTGCCTTACGCGGAAGGTTCTGAAATGGTTTGGGGTGGAATCACTTCAGAGGCGAATACGGAACTCCATGTGTACCCCCGAGGGAGTCTAACCACACTGAGGTACATTTCTGACATCCTGGAAGATTATGTAGTGCCATTCGCCCCTTACACCGGCAATAATTTTATTTTTATGGACGATAACGCGCGGTCAGACGTAGCAAACCTGATTACTGACTACCTCGAAGAGGTAGGCATGCGCACCCTACAATGGCCAGCTCGCAGCCCCGACCTCAATCCCATAGAACATCCATGGGACGAGCTAGAGAGGTACATCCGAAAGCGACCGAACCCTCCTGTAAACCTCCAAGACCTCAGGACAGCGGTCCTGGCAGAATGGGACCTCATCAGACAAGAAAGGGTTTCAAATTTGATCAACAACATGCCAAAAAGAATACAGGCAGTGGTACAAGCAAGGGAAGGTACCACCCGATAATAGAAAAATTTATTTTCCAAAAAAAAATTCATTTTTCAATTTTTTTTTCACACGATAACTACAGAAGAATGTTTTGTTACTTTTGTCCAAACATCGAAGTTTTGTGAATAAAGCTGATTTTTTCAAACGGCTATTTTTTATTCGCCACTCTGTTCCTTGCTGTTCTCTCATAAGATACCGACTTTACTTGGCACATGCAAAAAAAATTTAACCAATTGAAGCTTAGGTGAAAAAATAACAAAATATAGGGTGCGCCGGTTTTTTTGCTGTTAAGTTTAGTTAAAGAACATTCAAAACAAGCGACTTAATTTTTCGCCAATTAATGAGTGTTGCGTGCTGTCATCCGCATTTTGAGGTAAATATTTAATGCACATTTTCAACTATATAATGTGCATTAAATATTTACCTCATATATTCAACATTTTTGTTATGCAAAGTTTACAACTTATTAGCAATTTGATGTTGATCTTATTTACTACATCTAGGGTGGAATTTGTAGACGAGAATCGAGTCTGAGTGGGCACCTAAGTGTTGGTGTACTCAGTGTGCAACCCAAATGCACACTCGATGGAATTCATAAACAAAAACTAAAGTTGAGTTGAGTGTCACCCGCAGCTCAATGGTGCAAGCGATGTGTGTCCCCTGAGTGCACTGTCAAACTTTTGTAATCTGAGTGTGCCCCTAACTGCTGACTGAAACACCCTTCTTAACTATAAATTTGAACCGGTGAGTGGAGGGTGGCCCTTCCATTTAGGTTAGTTTGGGTGAAGACACAGTTTGGGTGAAGACACACACACACGGGCTTTGTTTATGAATTCCACCCCAGATCTATTAATAAGAATGAAACTACTCCGTCTGTTTGTCCACGCTATGCTCAGCCAAATTGCTGAGTGGGGGATCTTCTTGGGGTTTTCTGAAAGGGATTGTAAAAAATTTAAAATTTTCCACCCCCACTCAAAATATGGGCTGGAGGGGGGGGGGGGGGGGGGGGGCATTTTGTTGAGGTTAGGCAATGCATTATATTTTTTGAATTTTTCTGCGATATATAAAATAATAGAATATCCATCTCTTGAATTGGTTTTCGCCGGCTTTCTTAAAACTTTAGCAGGAACTAAAAATAACATTCTCCCGTTACTGATTTTTCCATTAGTTCTGACTGCAGACACTTTTCAACTAATCGCCTTTAGCCGCATTTTCAAGCACCTACCACACATTTTACATTATTTTTATGTAAATATTAGGTTGGAAGTTTGATAATGGTTGAATTAGTTATCTGCGATGGGCAGCCATTGCGTTTCTTGTATCTTCTTGTCGTAGATCCGGTTCATGCGTTGAAAAACGACGCCCAACTATTCCAGATCTTTAGGACATACTATGGACTTCGAAAATTTCAACATTGTAGGAGGAGAATCAAATTTGCAAAAAAGAATATTTCTAGAAATGGTTAAGATAAAAAATTCAATTAACTTCCGTAAAGACACTCAAAACTTGAGCAAAATTTACTCGTATTTGATTGATAGATTCTAAATTTATAATTACCGTCACCGGTGAACTAGGTAAAACGAAAAAACATCTTTAACTACATAAACGTAAACAATTTTAAATTTGATTTTCAAAAAACTCATAACTTTAAATTCGATTTTTAACAAAAAAATTATAAGTAAGTAGATATTTTACTTGAATATTAATCTCCCTGAAGAATCCCCAGTTCCTGTGGAGACACGTTGGAGTTTAATAAAATTAAAAAAACCAATTTAAGGACAGAAGGCCTTGTTTTTATAAAGCTTGTTATTATCTGAACTGTCCGAATAATGAAACGTTACAACTACACTACCTTCTTGCCAACCACTAGGAAGTAACCTGGTAGGTGCCATGTTGCACGAATTCATCCGTCATGACAAGTATACTTACACAAAAAATAGAACACGTCCCTTAACATCAGAAAGAAGTATTTCAGTTGGCCACGTACCACAATCACACCTGCTTGTATCTGTTTTTTACAGCTCGAAGTCCCCGAGTTGTAACTTCGGAAAAGCCTCGAACCTCTCACCTTCTGGAAATGTACCTTAGAACTAAATCTATTTACGACTTGGTACCTGGGGATTATGGACGATGGTTGTAGCGACAAATTAAAGTACCCTTTGCTGGTACTACCAACGTTTGTATTTTTTCGTCGTAAGAATAAATTTCTCTATTCTTTGTGTATATATCGATATTCTGTAGGTGAAATTCCGCTTTTCATGTTATATTTTATGCTGTAGAATTTTGCCCTTTCCTAAATAATTATTAAACTTCGTGAAAAATCTTCAGTTCTGGCTCTAATTGATTTCTTGTGTATCCTTTTCCTTGGGGGCTACAGTACTTTTTTGTTAGTAAATCCTCAAAATCGGTAGGCAGCAGTTAATAATAGTCATTCATTTTCAGATTTCTGTATATATATATATATATATATATATATATATATATATATATATACTCGATGCTTCGCGCCTCGCTGGGGGGCTCCGCCCCCTGGACCCCCCCTATTCTATACTCGGCGCTTCGCGCCTCGCCGGATCTTTTCTCTTTTCTACTGAGTAGAAAACGAGGATAATTTGCTATGCAATTCTTAGCCTGAATCAACTTAGTTTTGGAATGTAGCCAGGTACGTAAGGAGAGGGGAATTGGTAGCTTGAAATGTGAACATTTATCACATAAATCAAGCGCTTTCCAACGAGTGGCGAACGATTTTTGTGCGATGAAAACTGCGGAAGTTTCATTCCCCTAACAACGGCTGGGTTGTACGTGAAAAACACTGAAATTGTGACACTATCTATAGCAACTACTCGGTTGTCACGGACGTTACAAGAAAAATTATTGGGATTCGGCCTAAGAATTGCATAGCAATTAATATATATAATTGCAAAAACTAAGTTGATTCAGTCCTCGTTTTCTACGCAGTACAAAAGAGAAAAGACCCGGCGAGGCGCGAAGCGCCGTATATATATATATATATATATATATATATATATATATATATATATATGGACAACATTTTGTGCTCACTACTCCTCCAAAACCGCTGGTCCGATTTGGACCAAATTTTGATATGAAGTATTATCATGTCGGAACTTGTGCCTCGCTGACTTGGGTGAGAATCAGCTGACCACGAGCCGTAATATCGATCATAATTATGTCAAAATCCTATTTACCTTAGGACGTCGAAATTTGATAAGGGAGCCTCTCTGAGACATCAAGAGATGAGCAAAGTAAGGAGAGCCATCCTGATCAGCAGAGCTCTCCTGTTCACGATAGGACGTCGAAATTTGATAGGGAGCCTCTCGGAGACATCAAGGGACGAATGCAATGACGGGCTCCACCCAGAACTCCAACTGATAGATTCGAAAAGTTGGTACTGCGAACGCAAACTGCGTGTTTTTTCTTTTAGCGAATATTTGAAGAAAATTAAGTTATTGCTCTCGCCTCAAAATTTGTAGAATGTGAATTTTTGAAAAAGTTTTATGTCGATATCCGTTTCAGACTATTCTGAATAATATTCTAAAGTTTAACTCATTTTTTGTGTGTATGTATGTATGTATGTGTCATTCCAGACGATAACTGTCCGTATAATTGTGCTAGAAACTTCAAACAAATTTTAAAATGTTAAGGACACAAAACGAAAGTTCAAGTTCGTTGGCCAGCATGATCGGATTACATCTTCGGGTTGAAATTTTCAAAAATGTAGTCAACAATTTCGAAATAGCCTGTTTTTTGCGATTTGTTGTGCGAAATAATTTTTTCAGCATACTAACATGTGGTATATTCGGAATCAGCGTAAAATTTCCTATAAGAATATGTATCAAGTTTTCAAAAATTTCAAAGTTGAAAAATCAGTCAAAAATCGAAATAATGCCGTTCGCTAGTTGCAAAAATCGGTAATATTTGCATGAAACATTGTCCAAATTCAGATTGAACTACTCTTATGGAAGTATCCCTGTATAACCAATCCTAGAACCATGCTGTTTAAAACGTAGGTAGTAGGTGCTTGTTAAAAAGAAAAAAAAAATGTAATCACAACTGATGAGTTTACTCTGTGAAATATTCCGTCCTCCGATTCTCTCGGTCGCTCTCTTTAATGTTTTACGCTCAACTGTTTTAGGACTTGATGTAGCTTTAATACTGACTGTGGCTTAGAAAATATCAGCCATGAAATTATGAAGAAGTTCTATTTATGTACGTACTAGCACGCAAACCTTCGAAATGTCGAAGATTTCTTCAAAATTTGCTCATGGGGTCATGCTGCACGACTGGACTTTTTTCTTCTTCATATAATTGCAGAAATACTTACTAGGGAACGTAGGTCCTCATAACGCCGTTTCTGTATGCTATCTACACCGACACGGGTCTCTGCTGGTGCCGTGCCAATATCTACACCTGGGTTCGAGTGTTTTGAGATGATGTCACGCATCTTGAAACGTAAAACAATAAATTTTGAGGGGTGGTTAAACTTTAGCGTAGAACACGCTTTTATCGGGACCTAAAAGTGAAAAATGTTACAGAATATTGTCACGAAAAAACGAGACTAAAGTAGCGGCGAAGTCTGGAGCCCCCCACGGCTACTGAGCGTCAGTCTAATTTCTTTTGCTATTCATTCTATAAAACCGGAATTTGAAATGGAGGGCTCTTGGGACATTAAGAAACGAATCGTTAAGTTCGAAGCTCACTAAATCCGCTGAGTGAGCTCCAGAGTTAATTTTCTTTGCTATTCAACATATGAAGCTAAAATTTGATATGGAGGCCCCTTGGGACGTCTAGAAACGAATCATTAATGTCTAGAGCCCACCAGGTCAGCTGAGGATCCGGGTCTAAGTTCATTACGATTCAACTTATGAAGCTGAAACTTGAAATAATGGGACATCTAGAGCTCCCTAGATTAGCTGGGTGAGCTCCAGGGCTAATTTCTTTGTTATTCAACCTACGAAGATGAAATTTGAAACGGAGGCCTCTTCAGACGTATAAATGAATCATGAAGTCAGAGTCCTCCCACATCAGCTGAGTGAGCTCCGGAGTTAATTTCTTTGATATTCAACATTTGAAATGAAGAACCCTTGGGACGTCTAGAAACTAATCAAGAAGTCTAGAGCCCCCTAGATCAACTTAGTGAGATCTGGAGCTAAGTACGTGATATTCATCCAGTGGAGGGTGTTAGACGTAACTCAATGTTTAGCTGAGGCTGAAGGTGTAAGCAAAAGGGGGTATGGGGTCTCTCCTGCCGGTTCAAGGGGTGGAGCCCTTTGAGAGGCGTGCATATAGAACATAGAATAGAATAGAAGCGGCACGCGACGGGAGGGCGGTGGCACCAGCCCGCCCGACCCGACCCCCACTCTCATACACCCTAGTCACTCCGTTCAAGCTATCCCACTGCTGTGCTTTTGACCGAGATTTTCCAACGTTTGCGGGCAAGAATAAATAATACACCACTTCTTTTTTGTAATAATTGGTATAATACCTTACTGGGGTAATACAGTACTGTGGCTGATACAAAATACAAAACAATATTTTAAACAGAATTAAAGTTATTGTCCTTTAAATAGAACGATTTTGTTATTTTTCGCTCGAATCCGTTCTCTGTGCAGATCGTCATTAAGAGTTTTCAAATGATGGTGCATTCGAATTAACAACTATTAAACAACTACACGAGTCTTCAGCCTCAAGCTCAAATGCAATAACCCTTGACAAAATCAATATTCTGGGAGTAGGATCGAAGCCATCATGCCCTATAAATGAAATCAATTCGACTTTCTCAAGAAACAGAATGTTAGATGAAGACACGAGTGAACCAGGAAAATTTTCACTTACCTACCTAACTAAAAGAACGATATCTTCAAAATTGACAATTAATCCATCAAAATCATTATTTTTCTTTGACTTGGAACTCACGCATTGATTTTAGAAACAGATATATCGGATTTGTTCTCAGAAAAGTGCTGGATGGCTGTGAAAGATATTGCAGAATACATATCTATCGAAGATACGAATATATCGAACGTGACGCAAGATATTGTCGAATACATATCAGGTAAAAAATGTAGGGGCACAATACAAACTGATAAAAAAAATCGGTGTGCGTCGGACCACACGGTGGAAGTTATACTTCTGTGGCCATAATTTATAATTAATAAATAAATTATGAATAATAATTTATAAATTATAAATTTATAATTTATAATAATTATAAATTTATAATAAATTTATAATTATAATATTTATAAATTTATAATAATAATCTATAAATTTATTATAATTTATTAATTATAATTTATATATTATGAATCGATAGTTCTTAAAAATTTGTTCTTAAAAATTTGTTCTTAAAAATTTGTTCTTAAAAATTATAAATTTATAATTTATAATAATTATAAATTTATAATTTATAATAATTATAAATTTATAAATTTATAATAATTTATAATAAATTTATAATTATAATATTTATAAATTTATAATAATAATCTATAAATTTATTATAATTTATTAATTATAATTTATATATTATGAATCGATAGTTCTTAAAAATTTGTTCTTACTTTTCAGCGTGACGCGGTTTCTCGACCAACATCCCATCCCAAAGGGTCTAACTCCTCCTCCTCCTCCCTCACTCCTCCTCCTCCGCCTCCCTCCTCCTCCTCCTCCCTCCTCCTCCTCCTCCTCCCTCCTCCTCCTCCTCCTCCTCGATTAATCGATAGTTCTTAAAAATTTGTTCTTACTTTTCAGCGTGACATCCCATCCGATAGTTCTTAAAATTCAGCGTGACGCGGTTTCTCGACCAACATCCCATCCCAAAGTGTCTAACGGGCGCAAAGAAGTATAACTTCAATAAAATGATAACTACTCTTACATTAAAAGTTAATTATTTATTCCATGTCCTAGTACCATTTACTTGTTTAAAGTATAGCATTTCCTTAAATTGCAGGATTCGCTGTAAGAAAACTGAACTTGATGCTAAAATGTGAAGCCTGTTTTTAAGCTATTGAGGAAAACGTCACTGCTAATGGGGAAGGCCTACCGTGGAGGATTGATTTTGCCAGATGAAGATGTAGTTAATATTAAATATTATGTACGATTTGTGAAAAAATGTTCAGGAGCAAAAAGGACAGAAAAGAACTAACGGCGGACTCGGCGACTTTTAGGGTCCTTTTACTATAACAGTGCGTTGGGAAGAATTTTTTCGATAAGTCTGCTCATTTTTCAAAAGAAGAAACTCATACGTCACTTAGAGCAATTGGACAGCTGTGTATGAAATTCGAATGCACCATCATTTGAAAACACTTAATGGCGATCTGCACAGAGAACGGATTTGAGCGAAAAATAACAAAATAGTTCTATTCAAAGGACAATAACTTTAATTCTGTTTAAAATATTGTTTTGTATTTTGTGTCAGCCACAGTACAGTATTACCCCAGTAAGGTATTATAACAATTATTACAAAAAAGAAGTGGTGTATTATTTATTCTTGCCCGCAAACGTTGGAAAATCTCGGTCAAAAGCACAGCAGTGGGATAGCTTGAACGGAGTGACTAGGGTATATGAGAGTGGGGGTCGGGTCGGGCGGGCTGGTGCCACCCTCTTCTAGTCTATTCTACGTTCTGTGGGCGTGCAGCACCGAGTTTTATTTCTTGATCGATTACAAAGGTTCATTAATGAAAATAATGAACCAAAGCATTATACTCCACCGCGTGGGCCAGGTTCACGTGATATTTTCTAGGATTTTCATTGGTCTGCTGTCTGACATTGACGTATGAGACTGTTAGGTACGAAAAGTACAGTAAAAACCCTAATATGATCAAATTGGACAACGGAATAGAAACAGATAACCAAGGAAATAATTTTGTTTACTTACAGTTGATCAAAGAGTAATAATATACAGATACGTATGATAGACAATTATACAGTAATACATGATAGTGATAGTAAAAAATATAGCGCTTATCTAGGGTGAATAAATACTTTAGAAAACCAAAACTTATTTTGTGATGGTTCTTAGGTACAAGTTGATTTTTTCCTTCAAAACTGGATCACATTTGGGTGCCAGGATCTCTAACGCTTCCTGGTCTCGTCTGTCTAAAGCTATCTGAGCAGCTTCTTCCAGCATTCTGGAAAGATTAAAAAAATGTTGAGATAAATCTTAACCTAGTGATCAAAGCAGAGGGAAATAAGCTATCTGATTTTATCTTTAGAGAATGGAAGCCTTGGTGGCAGAGTCTGCAAATAGCCCAGATGATGTTCTGTGGGTCATTTCCATTATTTCATCAATTCGTGCTTCTTGTTTTTGTTTCAATATGGTATGGACTTAGAATATGGAGCGGGAAAAAGATTAGATCCATTAGTTTATTGACATGCACAAGGCGTAAGAAGTGTAGTGGGACCCAAATCAAGCTCACTATTACAATAAAATTTGTCTACTTTATAAAAGTTTGTCTATCCACCAATGTGGCTTCTTCTTCTTCCGCTTTCTCACAATGTTATCAATCAAAATGTACGGAGCAGCTGCCACATGCTCTTGCGATGCCATGACGAGACCTCAGTACATAAGAGAGGTCCTCCTCACAGAAGGTTGACATTTGCTTAGGAGAGCCGATCCGTCGTGGACTGTGCCCCCTGCCGGCGGGACACAACTCTCGACCTCCAATGAGGGTGGGAGGAACAGTATGACTCACCATTCAGGAGCCCTTGCTCGGAGCTTTCCCTGCAAGATACATACAAGCCAAGGCACTGCAGGCAGAGGTTAAACCTTCTAGCTGGTTTCTCCCAGCTAAGGGAGCTGGTATCCAAGTTTATAGCAAAACTTACATGCCGAGACACATTACCAGGGTACAAGTCCCTAGTGATGCGATCTACTCGTCAATCATCACAAGAGAGGGGCTATGGGAGAACAAATGCTGCTCCAACGACATCATCTGGTTCACAGATGGGTCAAAAATGGAAGCAGGAACTGGGGCAGGAATATATGGGGCCAAACCCAGGTGGAACACCTCGTTTCCACTTGGGCAACACACTTCTGTATTCCAGGCAGAAATAGTGGCAATCGAGGCAGCAGCTGAGAGCCTTAGGAGGAGGCATAAAAAAGCCCACGTCCGCATCCTTTCCGACAGTCAAGCGTCGATAAAAGCACTAACGGCTCCAACCATCTCGTCCCGAGTGGTATGGTGCTGCATGCAAACCCTCAACAACCTAGCCAAACACAACCGGGGTCGCCTGGATTGGGTGCCAGGGCATAGAGGCATTATTTGTAATGAAAAGGCTGACGAGCTCGCGAGAAGGGGCTCCCGAACCCCAATTGTAGGGCCTGAGCCAGCAGGCGGCTTACCAAAAATTACCTTCAGAAGAACCATCAACACGTGTGTCAACCAAAAAACCGCTAAAAGATGGTCCAATATTGAAGGTCACGCCCACAGTAAACTTATGGTGGCTGAACCCAACACCAAAATTACTGAAGGGCTACTTAGGAAAAACCGTAGGGAGCTAAAAACAATGGTTGGCCTTATAACCGGCTTTGCACCCCTATGATTTCACCTACATCGCATAGGGGTCACACAAAACTCAACCCTCTGCAGACTATGTGAGGAGACTGACAAAACGGCATCCCACATAATCTTCGAGTGCCCTGCACTCACCCATCACAGAATTGAACTCTTTGGGGCACAAACCCCAATGAGCTCTATTCAGAGCGAACAATTAATCAAGGGCCTCCCACCCCTTATCAGGGGACTGAGTCTCTTTGATTAAACAAAAAACTCTCAGGAAAGTACAACAAGCCAACAGCCTTCCGAGCTGGGGGCTCTAAACCCCCACCCTGAGAATTTTTCCATCTACATCTAGTGATGCGATCTCTACCCCTGGGCCCCGTGTTCCAAGGCTGGGGTGTTCAACCACTGCCACCACGAATCCTACCTCATCAGGGGGGCAGTCTGGTGACACTTTGGCATAGTGCCGGTAGCCTGGGGCTCCCCCCAACCTGTGGTACCGGTTTTGAGATGGGAGATTACAATGTTACTGGACTCTCAGCTGTCTCCACATGCCTGACCGAGTAGCAGTCCCAAGGGCAGAGAATTTGTATCTGTCCTCTAACCGCTCTACCTCCGCCTGAGTGAGGACATTCTTCCCCAAACTCAACCCAAACAATATGGGTGTGGGGAGGAGGGAGGCTCGTCACGAGCGCTTCGGTGCCCAGTTAGGGGGCTGGCTGTACACACCCAGCCAGCCAAAGGTGGAAAAGACCTCAGTACAACTAGAAATACGCTTTATTCTCCCGACAACTCTACCAAACTCAATTTGGAACGTTACGATGTTTGCAGCACTGCGATGACTTCAGCCGAAATGTTAGGATCAGAGGTACGGACGTTTGTTACAAGTGAGTACCTACCCAGCTTTAGAAAGTGGCAGCCAAGAACTAAGGGTTCCAGCTCAAATAGGCCCACCCGCAAAACCTTGCACTACAATTCAAAATAGCACTTTTTGGTTCCTACAGGGAACCAAAATTGTTCTAAAAGCCATAAAAAGCAAATTGAAATTTGAAATCTTTAGAAAACAATAATATTTTCAACATCTCGCACAAATATAAGGCAAACTGAAATCACTTTCAGGTAATGAGGAAGCAAAAGTGAAGCAATTATTCAAACGTAATATAGTTACCCCAGTTTGGTGTAGTATTGCACTTTCAACTCGTCCCTCACTCTGGGCAAGTATTTTTTCGCTTCGATTTTCTTCTCCTTCTTCAGGCAAACATCGACAAAAGGCTGCAAAATCGGTAAACATTGCGAAATAATTTTTCACTCAGATCGTGTTACAAGAAATCAGGCATATAAAATCAAGGGAAACAAAGAAATGATGGCTTACCTCATAACCGATTGGAGACTTTTGTTTTGAGAACTTTTCAAGTTCCACGAACTCGCCTTGCTCCCCCAACACTTGTATCCTTAGCCACCAATACCTGGAGACAAACTTAGCGTGTTAATTACTTCACTATCAATTAGTTTTCTAGGAAAAGAAGACCAAAAGGTGAATTAGTTTACTGTGCGAAGAAACGTCTGCCAAGTCGGGGGGGGATCTCGTAATAATATACGATTTGAGCTCCCAAAGGTGCAGTGAAATTGTGAAGTATTAATTGTAAATTGTACAAGAACTTTATATTCTGTAAGCACTGCATTGCTCACTAGCGCCCTTCGCGTCCTGCGGACGACGAAGGCAAATGAATATGAGTCTAATTCCGCCTCCCGTACGAGCCAAATGGCTCTCCCGCTATTATGTTTCCGATCCCGCCTTACAGTCATTAAAGTGAACCGAACGCACGAGAGTTACCTGTTATTTAAGCAAATGCGATGAAATATAATGGACCACTTCTGGACCCAACAACCTCTCGAATTTCAACGAAATCGGTCCAGTAGATGATAAGAAATTGACGTTATACGAAATTAACGTTTGCGCATGCGTACAGACTACTACTTATCAAATTGCAATGAAATTTATAGGGAGCCGTCTAGGGGCTTTTTCTATAATTTTCTAAGATCTTTAAAACAAATTGTATGTGGTCTAGAAGGAAGAGATTGGAATGTTCGGGCTGCTTAGGATGGAGTCAGTCACTTCATTCGACTTTTTTTGTCCCAGAGAGGCTCCCTGCCAAATTCTAATTTCCTAGGGTAACTGGAGAGAATTTAGCTCACATAGCTGATCAGGATAGAACCAGTAATTTTTGTCATATCTTAATGCCTTAGAGAAGCTCCCTATCAAATTTCACATGCATAGGGTGAATAGGAGATAATTTAGCTAACTCAGCTGATCAGAATTCAACCTATCAATTCATTCGTCTTATAATGCCCCAAAGATTTTTCCTACCAAATTTCAACTTCCTTGAGTAAACAGGAGAGAATTTAGCTCAGTCAGCTGAAGGGCAGAGCCCATGAGTTTATTCGTATCTTGATGTCCCAGAGAGTCTCGCTATCAAATTTCTTCCTCCTAGGGTGATATAGAGCCGTTTTAACGTTACATATTTGGCACCAGGCAGGTGCTCCCTGACATACCCCTTCCAGAATATGCAAAGATTTTTTTTTAACACAGAATGTGTTTTTGCGAAGGGTTATTTGGTTTGAAGGCGTCCATCCCGTAAGTTCCCCCCCGACCCCCACCCCTCTCCCGTACGAGCTGCTACTCCCACCGCCCGTCCGCTCCACCACCTACTTCCTTCGCCTTCCTTCACTCCCATTCCCTTGCAGTAAGAGTAGGAAACTTTTAAGCCGTTGGGAGGGATATGTTGATAATGGTGAGTGGAAACGCTGCTCAAGTGTTCTCAACGGACTGGGCAATCAGTACCTACTCACGTAGCCCTGCGACCCATCATTCGCGCGAGTGTGTGTACAAATGAAAATATGGCTGAACCCGGTACCAGTAGCCAACAGGCTGAAAAACGAGCGAAAAATGCGGAATACCAGAGAGTGTATCATGCAAAAAAACGTGCAGCCGCGGACTAAGAAACTTCAATGGTTAAAATGGCTAGAAAAACGATATCCATAATATAATATTCATATAATATAATACATAGTGGCAAGCATTATTATAATATTATAAATAAGCCGGTAGGTAAGAAAGACCGGTACGTACTGCTCCCATTTCATTGACAGTTAGTAATCAGACGATAGTTGGATTGCTTGTAATCTTTATGATTATTTGACTAATTCATCAGGAAGTGGATGTTTTAATTGAGACACAATTGAACGGGATTTGTAAGTATAATTGCAAAACACAACTTTTGCGAAGGCGTCCTGTACGATAATGCTCCAACTCTACCTGGCCAGAGGGTTTTCCTAACCATCCCTACCTTTCCTTGGAGGGGACGAGCAGTCGGTCACGTAGGCCCAAAGTAATGGCTTACATGGAAAATCATCGAAGGAAGAATGGGGGTGTCCCCCTGATTTCATTTTACAATAAATGTACCATCATGAACACAAACCACTGGCGGCTAGACACCCCCAACGGCAACTTTTTTTTTTTTTTTTTTTTAGAAAATTAAGTTTGAGGTAGGGAGGGGGTAAAATTTGGCCCGAAGTTCTATTTTGTTACTTATCTCGGCGCGTCTCGTTGCAATGGTTTATTGGAAGCTTAGCAATGCGATTGCAATGGTTAATTGAAAGCTTGGCAATGCGATACTAGCGTCTCACTGAACCAAAGAAACTTAATAATGTACTATGTAGGCACTTCTCATTAGACTTACGAACCTGCGATTGGGAACTTTGTACTCGCTCCTCAACTTGTCGGCGAGTTTGATTTCTCCCACATTCAACAACTTTTTAACCGTTTCATGAAGAGAGAGTCCATAAAAGGAAGTCTTGAGTTTGTCCTCCATGTTCCTCTGATACTTGAACAGCTTCATTTGTTCATCGCAGAGCTGAGCGTTAACGTCCAGTTTGACTTTTTTGTAACTTTCGTGAGCAGAAACCAGCAGGGCGTCTTTTGTGGACGAGTTCTGGCGAAACAAACCAGAAATTAGCTGCTTTATACGCACACAAACTTATAAGGCAAGTTTTACACTTTAATTCATAAATTTGGGTTCATTTGGTATGATAAATTGTATGTAACTAGTAAACTAAATTGTAAAACTCGGTTATTACGGGGTTAGGGAGATATGCATGTATTACCATTTTTCAGGGGGCTTTTTCATGTCTTAAACCTTAATTGATAAGAAAGCTCAGGCGTTTAATGTTCTTTCCAACGGTATCCTCAGATTTGAATTTACACAGTAAATTAAGGGAGTTATGATCGTTTTAGTGACAAAAGGTCGAAAACTCGAAAAAAATCTTGAATATTAAATTAGGTACTCGAAAACAAAGCGTTTAAAATAAATCTCTAACAGGGACTTTCGATCAGAAATAAGCTCCAGAATCGACCTCTGAAGTAACTAGAAGTACCTATTGACCACCCACCTTATGCTGGTCACCCTGCATGGAGAGATATTAAAGAGTTTTTGTTCTTCCCGTAATTTTCTACCCGTGTACGCAAAAAGACTGAAATACCAACTGCGCATGCGCGAATCTTCACGTCAACGTGTAGAACTACGCGTGTACGGGAAAAAGGCCTATCTACACGTGCACGGGAAAATGCATTCGTTGGAATTTTGGCCTACGGGTAGTCATCATAGCCTGCCGCAAGGGTAACAACAGTTGCCGGTAACCACAGCGTGACCAAGGTAACCGTAGTTACGCAGTTACCAGCAAAGGTAACCACAGTGTGGTTGCCAACAACACGTTGGTTGGTCAACAAGTCGAGAGGTTATAGTGAAGTGCTTCGCTACAAAATTCAGCCATTTAAGGTACCTAAGCAATAAATGTATTTATAATTTATGTATTTGTGAATAATTACAAAGCAGTTAATTATTTAAATAAGAATAGGTTGTACGAAAAGAATACGAAACAGCTTCTGAAACACTTACAGAGACGTTAACGTGACGTTAGCGTTTGGTTTTTCACGTATACGTGTAGAAATACGCGTAAAAATCACGTGAAGAGCTAGCATCTCCAGCTGCTTGCTCTAGACGCTGCTCTACGCGTCAACGGGAGAAAATCTTACGGGAAGAAAAAACTCTATGGGTTGGAAACTGCTTCCGAATTTGAGCAATTTCAGAAATGTTTAGCTACTCTATCTTTATACGGTCTCCCGGATTCTCCTACGCATTCTTTTGAACATTCGCATGTAATTTATAAGGAAAATCCGCCTGATATAATTATGACTTACTCTAGGATCCAAGCACTCCTTGATGGCGAGTTCAGCCAACGATTTGTGATCATCTTCCTGAGTGTATACATCTTTCAACAAATCTTTATTGTGGTGGGCACAATGCTTCAGATACAAGGCCTGAGCTAGGGGATACCTTCGGATGGCCATCTAAAGAAGAAAATTTGAAATATTACATTATAAAGGTTAAGTCATGCAGTATGGTCTTATGAGCAAATTTTCGTAAGTTATCGTATTATGTTATATTGCTTTGAAATTTGAGAACTGGGTGCAAATAAATTGTTCACTACCAATTTCGTGGCAAAACACTTCTAAATAATATTCTGCCATTCAAAAAAGATTTTGGATTTTTAGGTTTTTTAAAGCGAATAATATTGAAATATAACTACATTTTCATCATAGGTACTATTGTGCCATGTACATTTTTTAATGTTCTAGTTCATCGCTGATAAACTTTTGTTAACTTAAATTCTGCTAAAAATTAAAATTTAACAATATTATTAGCAATTTTGAGTGATTTGTAGCACACATTTTAAAATTTGACCAGTTCACTGAGCTCAAAAAGTTCTGGCCAACGAATTTATCCTCAATACTCTCTTTATCCTCCTCGAGTTTTTATCTCAATCCTAAGGAGAGTTATCTTCTATTAATGACACACAAATATACATGATAAAACGTTAAATTCTAGGATCTGTTTCAGAATGCCTCAAAACGGATTTCAATGGAGAAAATTTTCGAAAATGTTTATTTACATATTTTTGGAGCCATTGCAATAGTTAAATTTTCTACGAATATTCGCTAAAAACGCTGCAAATTATTTCACAAAGGTTTATTATTTTTCAATTGAGTTTGATCGTAGTTTTAGTTGGCTTGCGTACGTCCAGGCCCCTCGGCGTGTCCTATTTCGAGTTGCCACAACCTATACTTCTACAATAAATTATATACGCATGTTTATATTTCTCGATTTGAGCTCCTATCTATTGAAATAGTTATTGCCTTAATAATATCATTATCTAAGTACGTACGAAAAGTCGAGAGGATATGTTATTAAATATGCGTAGAAAAAGCATTGGTATTAACACACATATATGAGCTAGAAAAAAACATATATTCATGCCTCGAAGGAACGTTGTACCCGCCTCAAGGTGCCACGGTGTATTATATGGGTATAATACGTAAAAGTAATACATATCCATTCTCCAAAACCCCTCTGCTAAGCCCCTGGTTACTCCAGCCACCGCAAGGTGCCGTGGCGCCTCCTCTCACTCCACCCCCCGCTCACCCTCCTCACCACCCACCGTGACCCCCTGCCAAGCGTGCCAGGCGTGCGCGCATGCGTCAGTCTAACACTCAAAGCCTCGAAAAAGACACTTTTTCGCCCGTTTTTGGCTCATAGCATCTTTGCGAGTAAAGCGATTGGGATGGTTAAACGTTAGGACCAACTAGACCCCAAATGGAGTCTATGTGCGAAAGAACGGGTTTTTTAAGTAAATTCTTAGGCCTTTTATGGCCCGGACGGCGGACGGACATTTCAAATTTGGATTCTACGCACCTTGAAACGTAAAGTGACAAAGTTTGAGGGGGGGTATAAAAATTTTTTGCTACACGATCACATAGGTAGCCTTATTATTGGAAATAATAAACCAAAAGCGGTAAAGTCTAGGATTCGTTTCAGATTGCCTCAAAACAGATTTCAATGAACGGATTATTCTATAAAAATCCGCTAAAAACTAACAACATAAGAGACACATTACAACATTTATGAAATGGATAAATAAACATAATTTATGTCTACATGAAAACTTAACTAAAGATTTCAACTAACCTGAAATTCAGCCTCCCCAATTTTCTTGCCAGTGTGATCCAAAACGTAATAAACTAGGTCGGTGTTTCCACTATCAATAGCTTTATTCAACGCCAAAAAATGTTCTTTAAGTTTGAGGAGTAGAGGTATCTGTAGATCCGCTCTTGGTTCGTATTCTATTAACTGTAATTCGATGTAACTGATAAATATACGAGCATAAAGACAAACTGTAACTACAAGTACAGATAAAGTGACTAGCAAGTTCAGGTAACTCTCGCAATTACAGTTACAAGCCCTGGAATTGCTGTTTTTTGGGTCAGATACTTTTACGGATACTGTAACTGTATCCGAAATCCGCGGATACATGTGCTTGCTAAGGAAACGTAACTATGGATACAAATATAGGTAAGTACTTGTATCTGTAACTTCAGATACAATCACGAAAATTGTCCTAATTTGACTGGAATTCGGAAAATTGACTCCCGCTGCACCCTAGTCACAGTTTTGGAGTCTAGTGAAACGGGGAAGTAACAAAATCCAGTAATGCAGCATAACTACGGAGTCCATTTTCAAAGAAACATGCGGTTTTTGGATTTTTAGTTCAGCAAATACGCAAAAACTGAATCTTGGCACAGCCGAAAAAATCTTAAATTTTGATAGTATACTCCTTCGACCCCCAGAATTTTCTGTACGCCGTATTGACGTGGTTTTGCCTTAGGGTCAATAAAAAACATCTGAAATTTTCACTGTATACTTTTGAGGCTTTTAGAATGTGTTGTACGAAATTTCAGATTTTTCCGACTGAGCCAAGGTTCAGTTTTTGCGTATTTGCGGAACTAGAAATCCAAAAACGGCATGTATCTTTGAAAATACACACTGTAGTCATGCTGCATGACTGGAATTTGTTACTTCCCCGTCACAAACTCTGTAGACTCCAAAACTGCGACCAGGTGTGCAGTAGGGATCAATTTTTCGAATTCCAGTTAAATTAGGTCGATTTTGACATGGATATGTCTTTGCTCTGGGGGGTCAACCAACAATTTTCGTCACGCAAAAGTTGATGTCACAATTTCTAATGATGTTCACGTACAACCTAGCCGTTGCTAGGGGAATGGAACTTCCGCAGTTTTCATCGCACAGAAATCGTTCGCCACTCGTTGGAAAGCGCTTGATTTATGTGATAAATGTTCACATCTCAAGCTACCAATTTCCCCCTCCTTACGTACCTGGCTACATTCCTAAACTAAGTTGATTGGACTATAAACAATATTAATAAGCTGGTTACAATATTGTTAACATAAAGCAATAGCATCATTTACTCCACTCCATAGGAAACATTTTCATCCTCTTGACAACAGTCGACTGTTAACAACAACTCATTGTAGTGGCTTCTCTCCACAGTTATTTTCAACATTTCTATAAGTAAACCGTTGTTTTGTTGGAATTAGTCGGGATGCGGCCCAGGGATTTGTTTAAAGTTAGAGGATTTGTTTAAAACTCTCGAGGACAACCGTTATGAAATCCCCAATCAAAGACATATCCATGTAACATGGTATATCTGCTTGTAAAGCAGATAGTGGAACTCGTTTACGAGTTTAGCATGGAACATGCTTTAGCCTTGAGCTAACTGCCCGAAAACGTTACTCGGAAAAGTGTCTTTAATTAAATTATGTAGTGTAGGTGTTTGGTAGTTTATGTTTGTATCCGAAAAAGTAACTAGATACAGTATTGTATCTAGATGCAAATAACTGTATCTGTATCCGTAGTTACTTTCCCCCAGCAAGTCTCTCTGGAACTGTGGATACAGTTACAGAATCCGTAGAAGTATCTGTGAAGGTAGATACAGATACCAAGTATCTGTAACTACACCTTCACGATTCCATTTGTGCAACTATACAGTAAATACAAAGAATTTGATAAATTGGCTCATTTAGCACCTTTTTCGGCAAGAATTCCTCAAATTTGCTAGAAGTATCCTAAGAAGTATCTAGTGAAAAACAGGAGGCTTAATATCCAGACGCCATAACGAAGTACGAGATATATTGGGCGAACTCATGTTGGAAGCCTGGGGAAATGTACTGAAAGAACCCGTCATAGTGGAAGAGTCCAATATATCAACAGGGCTTAGGGGCGATCTGGCGTGCAGAGGTTTATGGGAAAGGCAGAGAGAAGCCATCTGTGATATTTGTGTCACAGACACTGATGCGCCTTCTCATATTTCCCGTTCAGTCTCGGCAATTCTGAAGTCTGCAGAGGAAGAAAAGAAAAGGAAATAAAATGACGTATGTATACAAAGACGATCCTCCTTCACCCCAATGGTTTGCACGACAGATGCAATATTCGCTCCTCAAATGGCAAACTGTATCAAGGTAATGGTAGAAGGGTTGGCAGACAGATGGTCCAAACCACAAAGCCATGTTACCAGGTGGCTACGAGCGTGGGTTTCCTTTGCCATTTTGCGTGCAACATCCATGTTATCAAGGATCTAGGTAGCCCCCCAGAGGTGCAATGGGGTCCTAAATCCTCGAAAAAGATGTAGACGAGGATGACAGTATCCCGTGAGAGAGATACCACTCCTACTAATAGCATTAATGTGCTATGTTCGGAGTAGATTGGATTTCCAGGATCTGGATCACCCATCCAACGCCAAACTCAGCCTCTCAAGAACACGAGAAGAGGCGTACGACGCCCGTTGTTTTCCAACGGAGCGACGGCAGCGCTTTCTCTGGAATTCTGACGGGAACTCTGTCACACTCCCCCGCTTAAAGACATACTTGATTGAAGAGCAAGTATGTTAACCAGGTGGAATAGTTTACTGGCTGAAAACTGATGCTCATTAATAAATAGCTGCATTGGCGATTGAGGATGGGAAAAGAGAAATTAAAACAGGATGGATTGTCAATGAATCTTCATATGAAGTATTCATTAGGTAATTAACCCCCAATCAAAGATTGGAACAATCGGGAATAAACGGTGGCTCAACTATGGAGACTTATACCTTAAGGAAAATAAAATAGATATACATTAATATGCCCACATTGGGGACTTAAATTGGGAACTAAGCCCTGGAAATTGGGAACAATGCCCGGGTATAAAGAATAATAATAAAAATGGCATACCAAAATAAAATGGCAATACCATAGGTATGAAATTGAAAATATAAAATGGGGAATACTTGAGAAATTATAAGTCAAAGACCAATGAAATTATTTATATACCAAAGGGTGATAATGGGAATTCCTTCTGGAACCCTGGGCCATGTTTCTTCTGAAACATTAACGTCCCAAAAATAGTGGATTGGATTACTAGGCGTTAGCCGTCCATAATCCTAACCACACTCTGCTACCATATCAAGGATCTAGGTAGCCCCACAGAGGTGCAATGGGGTCCTAAATCCTTGAAAAAGAGGTAGAGGAGGATGACAGGAACCCGTGAGAGAAATACCACTCCTACTAATAGCATTAATGTGCTATGTTCGGAGTAGATTGGATTTCCAGGACCTGGATCACCCATCCAACGCCAAACTCAGCCTCTCAAGAACACGGGAAGAGGCCTGCGACGCCCGTTGTTTTCCAACAGCAGCGCTTTCTCTGGGATTCTGACGGGAACTCTGTCACAATGTGCATAAGAGGAACTAGGAAGAAGTGGAGAACAGCAGAGGACCTGATAGGCTTTCGTGATGGAGCCGCGATAACAATGGGTTTGGGCCCTTCATCTTGTACACAACAGGAAAAAAAAGAAATGAACTAGCCTAGCAGGGGGAAAAAGAGAGACAGAAGAAAAAAACTAACCGATCACCCAGCGCTTTAGTGAATGAAAAAGAAGCCTTCTCTATAATTAACTTGTCTATAATCATTATTATTAAATGAAATATAAATAAAAAAGAATCTACTCGTAGATACCCAGGTAACTAGATACTGCCTAACTCTGCATAAAGAAAGTAACGAAAAATTGAAGAGTGATAGAGAATTGATTATTTCTTTGGCGCAGTCACCATCTATTATTACCTTGATAGCAAGATCATGTTTCCCACAGTCAAAGGCTTCTGTAGCAATATCTTTGAAAGATACATTTTTCGTGTTTCCAAGTTTGTCTTTTATTTCGAGAGCGACGTCGTTCACATCTTTCTTACTGTGCTTAACCTGGAAATGAAATCGTGGCTGGATAAGTTATGTACATCATTCATATAAACATATTTATAAAACACTAATATGAAATGATTTATACTGAATGGTTCAGAAAAATTTATAGAAACATTGAAAACAAATGTTTGCCATTCGAAAAACTGTGCCTTTTAAAGTAAATAATAAAAGCAGAAATTAATACAGCACTTCGGTAGACTACAGGTTGTTCAATGCATACGAACAAAATCTAAGAATACCATAAGAGTAGGACTTGCTGATTAATTCTAGAGATTTCAAGCAGTAATAAGAATTGACAATTCATTTCCATTTATCAAAAACACCCGCGTTACGTATTAAGAAACCCTATGTTATGATAGTTGTCGTACCTTGTAACGAGCCCAATGCAGCTGTATTTTACTGCAATCAGGCATTTTCAGGAAGGAGGCCAGATCAAGAGCTAGGAAGTGGTGTCTCCTGATCATGAGAAGTTCCATGAGACCTTGCAAGGTAAGTATTTGCAATCTGAATGGAAACACTGTTAAGGAAACTTTTGTATAAGAATGGTTGTTCACAATAAATTATTGTTATCCTAGGAGTTCAAGTTAATATGACATTAGGTTAGTAGCGTAAAAGGCCTTGATAGGAGTGTGTCGGGGTTGTACGATATGGATGTATGACCACGGCTTGGACATCGATAGGGATATGGGGGAGCTGCAAAGAGATAAACACAACCCCAGTACACGTACACATTCATCCCTACTCACATACTTACATTATTTGCATGAAACCTACAAGTAGATATGAAGTCAAATTATTGCTATACTCTACCTTGACTAGAGAACAGGACAATAAAATATCAATAAAATTAAAGCAGCCATATTCCTTCACAGAGCTTAGCAAAACATGCGCACTATTGCAAGGAGCTCTAATTATAATTCGATTTTCAATGTTTTAACTGGAAGTCTCATCACATCCTCATTCTCACCCAAAAAGTAAGCTGTGATAGAGGTTTGACCCAATCGTCGGCAAGCTTCTCAGCCAGCCACCTGTGGAAGGTGTCGTTCTCTTTAAGTACATATCCATCGCACCCAAATACTAAGGGCGTAAAAGGTACTCGCAGATCTTCCACAGCCTCGTCATATTTTCGGTGCTTCGCATTTTCTGCATTCTGGACAGTGGTTGGCCAATCGTGTGTATTGTAAGAAGAGGCGTCTGAGTTCATAAGAGGGGTCCACCCGCTGTCAACCTTGAAGTCTGCCACCAATCGATGCTTACTTCCCACATTACCAGCTCAATACCGACTAATTACAGTCACCCCTCTGCAAAAATATAAGTAAAATTCATGAAGAGAAATTGCTGATGTTGTACTAGAACAATATATGGCGCCACCTCCAATCGTTTTGATACTAACATATATTGTAGTGGAAAGATAAGCAGAGATATCATACACTTCATTCTGACCTACATGTCCGACTAATCTGTATTTTTACTAAGGGATTGACTACTTGATATTATGTAATTTTGAGATGCGAGCTTGCGAGCATCCAGACCACCAACCTATACACAGCATTCTGCATTCTTGGTGGTCTGGATGCTCGCAAGCTCGCATCTCAAAATTACATAACATCAAGTAGTCAATCCCTTAGTAAAAATACAGATTAGTCGGACATGTAGGTCAGAATGAAGTGTATGTATGTGTGTTCTTTCCAATTATGTAGTTATTTTTGGTATCCGGTACGAAATATTTCTATAGGTTAGGTGGCCTCCGTTTAATACTCAAGTACCAAAATTGCTTATCAGGATCCTTTCAAGAGCTATATTTCGTTTTTGGAAGGTTATGAGGAGGTAGACTGCCTTACCAGGTTGGGGTCGTCTAGAAATTATTACGGGCTGGCCCCAGCCCTAGGCATAACGTGGAACGCGTGTAAGGCCAAGGCAAACACCTGGCCCATCAAAGATCTAGAAGAGCTATGGAGAAAAGAGGACAGTAGGTATAGACAATCTAGGATGTGCATCTCTGGCTGTGATAATAGTCGTTCAGATTGGATTATATCACAGCCTAAAACACAAATGAGGAAAATAATTGGGGTCCTCACAGGGCATTTTAGCTTTAACACGTTCCGAGCGTAATGGATCGATCGATCCAGGCGCCCTTGTTCGATTCACCCGGAATGGATCAATAGATCCAGCTACAGAGAGCACATAGGCTCCAACGTTCTGCCTTCTGACGAGATTACCACGCATTCTGTTGGCTGTGGAATTTAACACACTTATTGTGGATGATCAAGCCTCCGAAAGAATGCGTTCCGTTTCGTTCCCCATTGATATCAAGGCCCCCGTTCAGTAACATTTTCGCGCCCTTTCATTTCACGCCTTTTTCATTTATTAGCGATGTTTTAAAGTAGTGATGGATCATTTCCCTCGACAGCGAAAGGATTCCCAGGTAAAAGGAAAAGTGGCAAGGCAGATGAGATGTAGGCAGTGCCAAATAGATACTACTATTGTAAAAAAAACGTGCTGGTACTGTCCTGCATGTCCCGAGCAACCAGGTCTGTGCCACGTACCATGTTTTGAAAAGTGGCACAAGAATGTATTTGTAGACAAAGATACCAAGATGTGAATACCTATTCCATCATCCGACAACATCTTTCTCTTAGTTTAGTAGTACTATATTGTCAATTTTTTATTCAAATTTATAAACATGGACCTGTATGTTTCATATCTACCTAATTATACAATATGTTTTATATCAAAATGAGTTATATTTTATCGTTCCTTGAAATATATATTTATAAAAATCACTCATAGGGACCGTTTTCAGTTTTATGTTAAAATTATAATTTCCTAATAGTATAATAATAATAAAAATAATAAATTCTGTATAGATTCATCTGCCTACAAACATTGCGGTTCTGTTTAGAAATATATAATAATCCTAGGTTTGGTATATGGGGACATCATTCGGACGACTAGGAGGGACAAAAAATGAAACATTAGGGATAAAAAATGGGAAAACGTGTATTGTTCTTACCGGGATTTTAACCCGAGGCCTCAAAAGAACACGCAACCATTGCCGATCTGGATCGATTGATCTAACTTCTAAAACTCCGTGACATTCATCAAATCGATTCCGCATCGTTGTTTTAGTCAATTGCTAGACATAATAAGCAGGTATCAACAATCATCTCGAAAAAAAAGGTGACGTCACAAGGAGTTTCCACCAAAATCAGCGCCGCTCGGAACGTGTTAAGAGGTCCCTTTTTATCATGTCCAAGGTACCCTCTACACTCTGCGAATGTAAAAACGAGGAAGATACAGCTAAACACTTCCTGTGTGATTGTGATAGATTCTGGAGATCTAGACAAGAGACCCTGGGACTTTATACAATTGAATATTGCCTCACTCAGAGACATAAATTTGAAAAAGATTAAAAAGTTTGTTGCTCGAAGCGACAAATTTAGGGACATGGTGCAGCAGTCGAATCCCCAAATCAAAAGGGGCCCTTTTGGGGACATACAAGCCATTAGGCCTCGTATTTCTTTCTACAGAAGCCCTATGCATTCAGTCAGTCGTTTTTTGAGTAACTGTTATTGTGGAAGAGTCTTTCACGTTTGACTGTCGAGGCATCCGTATTCAATGTCTCCTCTTCTTCTTTCTGTAACTCGATCTTGATGTTGGTGCATCTCAAGGCTACTTCCTGTCACTAGTGCGATGGCGAATATGCTGGTGGCCCCTTTTGAGGCAGAGCAATTGAAGCTGCTGGTCTTCACGGGGTCCTCTAGAGCCAAGCCACCCAGTTTGACAGGAAGCTTGAAGAGTTCTGCATCCAAGACATTGACATCTTCTCCCAGAACTGCTGGTAAGAATGTGCAAAGAATAAAGTCCCTTGAGGGTTCATATTTCCCTGTAAGGTCTTCAACAACCCTTAGCAGGAAAATCCACTCCTTCCAAAGAGACTTTGTGAATGAGATATCCCGCTTTCAGACTATTTTTTGGGGCAGAAGCGTTTTGGTCTTTTCAACCTATTTTTCTCTTCACAAACTCTTACGTGGATATAGAAGTTCCAATGCGGCTTCCAAAAAATTACTAGGAGTATGCAATACGTATACAATAGATATGCATAGAATACTTGGACATGTACTTAATATCAAACACATCCAAGTACATAATATTCATGAATTTCAAAAAGTAAAACATCCATTTTGAAGAAAATTTTCACATTGTAATAAATGGGCCTTATTAGACCAGGATAAAACTCCCGATACAGTATTGCCCTGAATTGAATTGGCTAAAACAAACATATAAATCTTACTGAAATATAAGGTGAGAGGTATAGTTACAAACCTCATATAGATAAAACAATAAAATGAAATTAAAAAAACAACATGGGCTCTGCACCATCAGAGGCAGCTATTATAGGACGTTTACCTTTGACTGTAATGTGCCTAACATTCTACTTAAGGGCCGGTTTATCAATTATCTACATTAGAGAGTTGCTAAAGACGATTTTTAACGGTACAGCAAAGCTAACGACGTTAGTGAGTATGTCCTGTACATGCGTGCGAGCATGTGCATTATAACGGTGTGAATTTACGTTTTGGCGCTTAACTAAGACCGTACTAGGCCGGTAAACAATGGTACTCAGTCAAAACGGTCATCAACGTAATGTCTCGCCGTTGGGGTAAAATAACTTTACAGGATGGGAACACTTTTCTACCCTCCTGGCTAAATCGGAGAGTACATGCCCCTTCGAAAAAACAATCAACTCTGTCATTGCTATCGCCAAGGCCGACGCAAGAGAATACAAAGAGCAGTAGTGCCAGGCACTTTACATCCCTTGGATCGAACGATTTCCGGTACCCCGAGATGTACCAACAACAAATCAATATCAGGTTTCCGAAATTGAAACTGGAGAAGAGCATCTTCTTACGATATTCCATCAAGTGAAAATCTTCCAAACTCCTCTGCTAACTGACGAGGAATTCGGGGTCGGCCCTCGTTTTCCACCAAGTTATCCAAAACGAGTAAAACTCTTCGGCGGAGATAAGGCCCACGATATATAGATGCATGAAGCGATCCATAACAAAATCGTTCTCTTCAAAATAGAGAAAAGTAAAAATAAATAGATATATAAATAGAAAATACAGAAAAATAAAAAATACGAGATTCAAACAGGAAAGAGCAATCAAAACAGTGATCAACTAGGTAAAACTAACAGTGAATGGGAAAATTGGCGTCGCTTTTCAATTTAGCGTCACTTAAATTATGGCCGTAACTCTCCATCACCTTAATCCTTCCATGCCGTTATTTTGCATCCGAGTTAGCTTCAGAGTGATTCGCCCTAGACAGACTGCGTAACGGAACCACCACTAACGGCATACCATTATCAAAAAGCATCCTAGGAACTCTCTATTAACTGCAGGACAGCTATACTGAGTAAAGCGCTATAATCCAGATAAAGCATGTGAGTCGTTTATCAATGCCGAAATACCTAGCGGATAAAATTATCCCTCAGATAAATTCTGTCTGGCACTTAGCGCCGTTAGCTTCCTCAGAGGTGTCCGTAGGCGACAAAATAAGGACGATTTACCCATGTAAAGGCTTCTGAATGGATTGAACTCCATAGAAACTCATTCTTTGAGCTCAACAGGTCTCTAAGTGGCCCTGCTGCAGCACTAATGTTGGGAGAAAAACTTCCAAGCTGATTTACCATACCCAGGAAGGATCGTAATTCGGTCAAATTTTTGGGTTCACGAAATTTAGTGATTGCCTCAATTTTCTTCGGATCCACTTTTATCCCTGATTTTCCCACAATGTATCCAGCATATGGTAACTCAGACTTAGCGAAAATAAATTTATCCCTCTTCAGTGTGAAGGAATGTGCTCGACATCTGTCCAATATCTCTTTGATTCTAATGCAATGAGTCTCGAAGTCCTTGTCGTAAGCTAAAATGTCGTCCACAACTTTTTGAATATTAACTCCACTTAATGCCTCATCTCCACGTCGTCAAAATTCATCTCCAGAGCTCACTAGTCCCATAGGAGTTCTTAGGAATTGATATCGCCCCCACGGAGTTAAGAATGAGGTTAGTTTTTGACTTTCTTCATCAAGTTCCAACTGGAAGTATCCAGAAGCTGCATCCATACTTGAGAAAAATTTGTTTCCATTACTAATATCGGAGACTGCTTCCCACGGTGCTTTAAACGGATGAAATGGTCTTTTCACGGTTTCGTGAAGTCCACACAAACCCGAATTTTTCCACAAGGTTTGGGAACCACAACCAGAGGGCTAACAAAATCAGTAGCTTCTTCTGGCGATGACCTGATTATGTTATTCGAAACCATATCATCGAGCTCAAGTTTAACCTGATTTCTCCAAGCGAAAGGTACTTTACTTGGACAAGTGATGGCAAATGGGACTGCGTTTTCCTTTAGCTCAATATGAACTTTTTGGCCTTTCATATGTTTCAGAGGCTTAGTATCGAAGACATCTTCATATTCACTTAACAACTTAACAAGCTCTATTTCTTCAATTGAAGGCTCTTGAGATGATGACGTGATTCTTCTAATATCACCAAAGCCAGTAATGGGGCGGGGAAAATCTTGGTGGATCACTTTTAGTGTACGTAAGGTCGCTCTGTCGACGAGCAAGTCTCGTACACCCACACAGATGTATACGTACAGAGTAGTGTAGGAGCTACATTTTTTTCATGGACCGTCTATTAAAAAACCCGGGTCTGACGTCCAAAACACAACAGTGTCATCATTCTATCAAGCTCGGCAAATACGAAACCACCACATATTTGCTATTTGCTTTATTTCTACAGAGAGAAAGACGTATACGAATTGCGATATTGCAACCAGTATCTTTGTCCAACCACAACCTCAATAAAAAACGCACTCGTTCCATTTTAGTAGGTGATCTAGTGATCTACGCGGGCTCTTACTAGGGTGTCCAACGAGACGTTGACCCCTCCCTGCTAAAATCGTTACTTGTGGATCAAAAAAAAAATTTTTTTTCCAAACCATGTTTTTTTGTGAGGATCTCAGAAATGAAAAAATTGCGCGGCGCGCAATTGCGCAACCAACATCAACTTTGTTTTTTCAAATAGGAACTCGCCTTTTTTATTCCATATTCAGATTCTACACACAATTTCATGAAGATTTGACCCCTCATTCGATTTTTTCGGCCACTCGCAACCCGTTCAGCGAGCGCTCAAAGTTGCGCAACCCTATGGTTGCGCCAAAATTCGGATGTACGAAGTACCCAAGTGTGACACATGAAATTTCATTATTTTTTGACGCTGAGTCACGTGGTGCTATCCATTTTTCATTTGACTAAATGTTAACGCTATTACAGGGTAAAATGTGGTTATTTTAAGCGATAAATATTCTTACGAGGTGTATGTGTTGAATTTTCATAGTTATTAAACGCTGATTCGCGCAAGTGCAACTCGTTTTTTTTTTCCTAAGTTTTCAAGATAAAAATAAATGATTCCTTGCGAGTGAATACGAGAAGAGTCCTAGTTTCATCAAAACAGGGGTTCAAAGTTGGAATGGGGTTCAAACCGGCCCTTAATGGGATTTAAAATTATTTCAATTAGATATTTGGCATACTTATACTGACTATAATCTACTTAATACAGGAAGGAACTGTATCACAGTGAACTGTAAGCTACCTGAATGGTTTTTGTTGACCCTAATTCAACAAGCTTTTCAACATTTCAAAAACCCTAGCAAACTAATCCCAAAGAACTGAGTAAAAAATAACTGTATTTTACGGTGATTTTAATCTTATCCATTTGAAGGATACTGAGTACATGTGAGTGGAAGCCCGATTTTGGGGTGTCGGATGGTATTCAAACACCTCAGTACTCTTATCATAGTGACATAAGTCTCTGGGCTACAATCATCAAGACAGATTTTTCCAAACTGAGCCGCCTGCAAAAATAAATGAAATACACGATAAAGTTATAGCCGTTTGTGAAAATTCATTCTTATCCAACACTTAATATAATAGACATACACCTTTGATGGAAACCATTGCACATTTAGTGACACCATTTGCATGATCCATCCTGCACTCCTATTAGATTAACAATATAATCAGTTCGACTAAAATTGCTTTTTCATTCAAATTCATACATTATAACCTTGCTAAGGTATTTTTTTTATTTTTTTAAAGTGATTTTTCCAGTTTCCTTAAAAATGTAAAAGAGATTGCATAGACTGTCTAGCAGTAAAACACTGACCTTTATTAACATCCTTTGTGTTTCGACATCAAACTGATGTCCCGCTGCATCAATACACTGCATCACGGCCTCAAACAAATTAGGTTTCACGAGGTGCAAATACTCGTTAGCTTTATGGCTCTTCTTCTGCAATCAATAACACAAACCAAAGAGGATTTCTATCAGAAAACAAATCAAATTCCACACTGGACTGTCACAGTTGAGATAAGCAAAAGGTGCACAAGAGTCTGGTGGATATTCACACTGTGGATATACTGGAGGAATTCGCAATGTAATAAAGCTAAGGAGGAGCCATGCGAAACCACTACTTTTTCAGAATTTGCGAAACTGTTTCAGCTTGTTCTAGTAATGAAAAATTTTAATTTATTCATTATCTTATGGGTGATTGAAGAAATTCGGAAACAAACTCGGAAAACAGATTCCAATTAACCAGTAATAAAAACCATTTACTGTGGGAGAACTATTTGTACAAGAACAGACTGAGCAGTGGGGGCGGGGGGGGGATAGCTTTCCGCGCCTTTTGGGGCAGCCGGTGGCGGAGGCTAATTGCTAGTGCCCTCTGAAGGGGGTGAGTTCAGATTCAGTTGATCGAGGATCCAACTATGATACTTAACCTTTTCGACGCTACGCCTGAATGTATTCGGGGCGGAAGTGTCTTACATGCCATGCTATTCCCAAAAATAATCGGGCTACTCGATACTGCTTTGGTGTGCTATGCACGAATATATCCGTGCTCGCTCCCTCGACCTACCGGTTGCACAGCTTAGATCCAAAGATGTTTACGGACGATTGTTGCCATTTTATCTGCTTGATAACTGTTGAAGCCAGCACTTTAATCGAATGATTCGTTTAGGTTGACACCGGGGCTGTTTGTCTTCTGGACCTCGACACCTATCAATCTGTATCCAAGTCCACTTTGTTGGGGTTGGTGGCACGGTCAGTCGAGTCTAGTCCGTCGAGCGCTTGAAGCCTCTCGTTCTTGTTAATGCTCAAGAAGCCCAGCCTTCCCCGCCAGGCTATTGCAATTTTAATTTCCGCGACCGTTTCGGGATTTTTTCTATCATTTCGAAGCGAATTTAGGTAGGGTTTCTCTTTCCTTTCACCCTCAGCCGGCTTCCTTGTTTGACCATCCTCTTTCCACGTAATACCTTGTAATACCAAATCCTCTTTCTTCACGTATTTGCTACCACCTGCGAGTTGGAGATCGCTGAATTACAAGGTAAGGTGTAGCATAATTCTTTATAGTTTCCGGATATTTCTATCCGGTGGTCCTTCATATTATTTGATTGTGGGTTTTGTGGTGAACCAGCTTAATACCGTTACCCAAGGGTGAGTCTTGTATTTGCAATAATTCATTCGCCCCCACAATAACAGTTTGGTTTGTTTTGATTTCCCTGGCATTCACAAAACAAGTGAACTCACGATGTTGCGCTGCGTTTACACTGAACAGGAACTATTGAATATTCTCGAAAATAGTGATGACGAAGATGAATTATCTTGTGATTTGGTTTCTAATGGTTCCCCTTCGATGTTTCCCATTGAGTTACCTGTTTGCCGACGTCTCAATGATTCCAGCAGCGATTCTGATGATGAAGAGGAACCAAAAGCCGAACAAGTAAGGAACTATACATGGGATAATTCCGAACCAAATATTGTTTCTCACAATTTCATGGACAATAGAAAGTGGGGTTCTGGCCAGCAACATCAATGATCAACAGAGCCCTTCAAGTGCCATTTTGCCATGGCGCCATCCTTAAGTGCCATGTTTGGCCAACTTTTGGGTAAAAAGCCATTTTTGCCAATTTCTGGGAAAATGCCACGTTTGTGCGATTTTTCGCCTGATTTTCTTGAAAATTTGTGAAAAAAAAATTTGGAAAATTCGTAAAAAGTTGGCGTTTCAAGTATTTTTTCAACAATTTTTCAAAAAAATTTTCAAAAAACAATTTTACAAAAAAATTTTCAAAAAAGTATTTTTTCAACAATTTTTCAAAAAAAAATTTTTTTTTCAAAAAAACTATTTATTCAACAATTTTTCAAGCAATTTTTCAAAAAAAATTTCAAAAAAATTTATTTCAACAATTTTTCAAAAGTTGGGGTTTCAAGTATTTTTTCCACAATATTTCAAAAAAGGGCTTTTCCATGTGGGCAAGCTCACAAGTCAATGACCGAGGATTAAGGTCTCCAATGTCCGAGGATTACAGCCATTAGTGCTTGAAAAGGAAAGGGTCATGGGGGAAAAATTGAAAAAAGAAGAAAAAAGTTTGGATTTTGAAGAATAAATGCCATGTTTGGCCAAAATAAAAGCCATGTTTGGCCAAAATAAGTGCCATTTTGCCATGTTTTTTAGAGCCACGTTTGGCAAAAATAAATGCCATGTTGTGAAGGGCTCTGATGATCAATCATCCAGATAGACCAAATTGCATGTTGCTAGTAAAAAAGGATTTAGCACAGAGAACCTGAATGAGCGTAGAAACATGCAGATAGCCGGCGCCAGCTGGCTCAGCCGGGCGCAGCAGCTAAAAGGTTAATGTGGACAATGATGTTACCTTCAAGGAAAACTTCTGCAGTGGCAGAGGTTCGATTCAAATCGGTCTCGTAGCTCATCTGGTTGGAGCGCTGTTACTGAAGAAGAATTTCTCCTTTGCAATTAAGGACATGGGTTCAAACTTCGTCGAGGTATCAAACAATTTTGGCTGTTATATTTCGTGCTCGACAGTAGAACCCAAAATAATACGAAACAATTAATTAATCCCTCTCGAGCCAAGACTGTGAACATCATAATCCCTGATGTAGCAACTTTCACTTTCTCACTCACTTGAGCCAAAACACACTGTGACAATGACCTCGCTCGACTGCTGGGCTTCTTTCAGCAAGCATCTACAAAGCCAGATGCTTGCAGTTTCACTTCCTCTTTTGTTCGACCCCAAACCAGTCGAGATGGATGGTATTTAACTCTGGGGAAATGTTAGGTTCAAGGACACAGGTGGCATTCTTGTTTTTAGCTATGAATTCGGTAGGTGCCCCTAATGCTTGGTGATGCGATGCAGATACTTCTTGTGAGCTAATAGATGTTCAAACGTCACAGGAAGTAACGAGAAAAACAAGTTTTATGTTAGTAGAGTTTATTGAGCGTGAAAATGGCCATACTAAATCTGGATTAGGAAATCGTGACAACACACTAGTTGGCCAATCATGGATTGTTCTCAGTGCCTTCCTCTTCTCTTGGTTATAAATTCGATTTTAATTATGAAAATAAATTTTGGTGTTGTGCTGCATCATATATAATTTGTGAATTGGAGGTGGTCTAGAGTATAGTAAAAAAGGTTTCAGGCTGAATTTCAGTTAGGTGCAAATTTCTCATTCTCCCAGCAAGTTTCTCATGTAATTGTTTGTTGTTGGTGTCGTGAGTCTCTGAGTCAAATGACCAGAGTCACGAGCTTTGTTTGGTCAGACGGAACGTGTTTGCATTTGAACAAGTCATCGAATCGAAGAGGACTTGTTTGCCTTTGGTCAGGCTACCTATTTTCGACCTTTGAAATGAAAGTTTCATGTTTGACTTTGCTCGGTTTTGATATAACAGACAGTTCGTCGTTGGACTGTAGGGCCTCTTAGCGGGTTCCCCCTGGTTGAGGCCAGTGGAACTCCACCTTGAAGGGGGCACACCCCAGCAAGGCCTACTTTCTAGCCCCCCCCCCCCCCCCCCCCCCCCCCCCCTCCCGGATAGGGACAGGGGAGAACTACAGGGGCGTGAAAGTTACTACCCCCGTGAAACCATCCTCAAATGGGTGGCAGACTGGACCAGCTCCCCAGCCCAGTGAGGCACGCGAAGAGCTGAAAGCCTGGGTCCCCACCCGCCCGCGGTTCCAGTACGAGCACAGCCCTTAAAGGCCAAGAATGGTCGCTGGCTCGGCACAGAGAAGAGGACTCTGCACCTACCGCTTAACCCCACCCAGTCTTGCATGATTGCAGCACATATAGGGAGGCCACGGTTGCCCCTGGGCCTTGGTCCACACGTATGCCACACGTATAGTGTCATTAGACACCCCCAGTACTGGAGATATAAGAGACATATGAAACTCAGCCCAATGCATAGAATCGATAGGTACCTACCACTTTGTGGAAAAAATAGACATGTTTGCTTCATTACGTGACACTACGCGCCAACCTGACTGCCTTCTATTGGTTGGTTGGAGAAGTGGGGATATCTGTGATATCGGTTCAACTACTAGAATCTAAAGTATTATTTCGATGGGATCTATGGGGTTTGCTCGTCTTTGACAGAAGAAAATAGTTACTTCAGAAGTATTTGAATGATGGTCAACTATGAAAAACCAATTTTATAGCATTTGCTTTCAGAGAAAAAGACATCCCCAGCATTCGCACTATCAAATGCCATGTTTTAATTCAAACTGCTCGCAGCCTAATTGTGTCTGTCCTGAAATAAGCCACTCGTTATTTAGGGGTTGAACTTGACCAGTGCTTGAAGTGGGATAGACATATGTATTCACTGGTAGCAAGATTGCGTAAGTTGGTCTACCTATGTCAAGAGGTGAGCATTCTATCCAAGGAAGCCATTAGAATGTTTTACTTTGCCTTAGTGCAGCCTCTATTATGTTTGGGGTCTCCGGATGGGGAGGAAGTTGTTCTACTCTTCTTGGATCTATCTAATTAGAACAAAAACTTCTAATAAAAGTTTTGTTGAAAAAAAGGATGAGGTTCCCTTCTTTAGAACTATTTAGACAGTTGCGAGTACTTCCATTGCAACACATATTGAATAAAATAACCTTAATTAAGACTCACAAATCAATTTAATTGACCACAAAGAATGGAAAGCCAATACAAACTCGAAAAACTTTCTTTTTTTTTTGTGTGTGGTTTATGAGGTTTTGCAGAGCTCCTCTTCAGTTGGTATCCGTTTCTACTTTAGACCTTATTAACATAATGACAAGCTTTAGCCAAACTGTAGAACTCCTCATATCTACCCTTAACAATAGGTAGATTTCGTTACCTGGAAAAATTGTTTCGAAGCTTCAAGGAGAAATGATCCTGGACTAGAACTGTTGTATTTGAAAATATCCCTAACGTCGATAGGAACTTTCTGGATAAGATCCATCGTATGGTTTGAGATGACGCGAGTGCAGTCAATTTCTTGGATACAAAAGACGGAATCTTCGTAGGAGTAGGAAATATGTTCATTGCCCAAACCAAAGACGTCCAAACTTTCGCCCCAATTGAGTACAACAGCGTCAGTCCCACACCTATAAAAAAGGATACAACGAATCGATAAATATTTAATAAAACATCTCCAGAATTAAAATTTGATCGAACTTGGAGACCCTTAAAACCGTAAATCTGAATCCTCTTCATTCAATTTACAAATTGAAATCATAAGATGCATGGATCTTTATATTATTTATATTTACACTGCCAAGCTTACCATAACATCTGGGAGAGTTGAGGAGAACTAAACCTGACGTCGCACGTTGCTCGGTTTATCCCGTCGATGGTCCCTATCCACAGTTTACCGCGATTCGTCAGAATAGCCAACATTTCGTAGTTGGATGAAACTGCCAAATCCTTCACCATGCACGGATCGTCGAACAGGTTAATCGGCTCCAAAAACACAACCAACGAAACTCATTAATCATAGGAAGGTAATCAATAACAATATTATCAACCTAAAACCTATAACCCGGTATCAACAGGAAAACATTAAAGTTTCAACATGTGACAATCAACAGAATGGCTAATTATTAAACATTTTTTAAATTCCAAATTTCTAACACAAAATTGACGTTTGTTTTTATTAAATGAGCGAATGGAGTTGAATAAATATAAAAATCGCCTGTTCTCATGGACGGTTCAATGCTGATTCAGAAAATTTTGTTGACAGTTGAGAAAAGTGTATTTAAAACGGAGAAAAGTGGGTTTTTATGACAAAAAACGTTGTTTTCTTGGGAGAAAAAAATCATTTTTTGGCAACAGATTGTCGGATCATCTTTGAGGAGATTGGCCTCAGCAGTGACCCCACCTCAAATACGCCAACCAACCGAGGATTTATAAGAACCACGAATGCCGAAATCGGACATCTTTCGTCACTGGACTGTCAACTCTTGGTAACCATTGGCCTTCGTTATCCTGCACCGTGAGTTGGATCCGGGACGAATAGCTACTGTCTCGACAACGACAGTGCACTCTTGGAAGCCATCTTCTCAGTGTCGCTCTGCTGCACGAAGACGCCTAGACCTTCTAGATCTTCAAGCCTCTACGTGACACAAAGTACAACGAGAGGAGACTTCAGAGTGAATTAGGGTTTAAAAAATTGTATCTATAAAGGGGGTAAATTTATCACTCTCTTTGTTTAATATCAACTCTTCCCAAAATTCCTAATCTTATTATTGATTGAGATAGAAAGGCGTGGTTGGTGGCTTCTGCTCCACTTTCAACGTAGTTATCCCTGATTCTTGCTTTCACAGTATGTCATGGTCACCCTGTATGGTAGGTAGGTTTGATTAAATCGGCCTCATATCTCATGGGGTTGGAATGTTGTTACTAAAGAAGAATTTTTCTTTTGTAATGAAGGACACGAGTTCGAACTTGGTCGAGGTATGGAATATTTTTAGGCCGTAAGAGGTGGCGCACGTCAATGGAACCGGAGAAAATACGAAACAATTAATTCCTCTCGAGTCAGACTGTAAACATCACAGTCCCTGACATAGCATCTTTTATTTCCTCACCCACTTGAGTCAAAACACACCGTGACAATGACCTCGTTCAAGCTGGATTTCTCCCAGCAAGCATCTGCTGAGCTTGTGGTCTGCAGTTTCCCTTTGTCGTTCGTCGGACCTCAAACCAGCTGCGACAGCTGGTATTTGGTTCAGGGGAAATGTTACGTTCAAGGAAAACTTCTACTGTTGAAGAGGTTTGATTAAATCGGCCTGATAGCTCATCTGATTGGGGCGTTGTTACTGAAGAAGAATTTATCCTTTGTAATTAAGGACAGAGTTCGAACTCTGCCGTGGAATCAAATATTTATGGGTCATCACAAAAGTGTAATTAAAGTTTTTGCAACACTAGGAAGGTCAACTTTGACCAGTCTTGTAATCAGTAGGCCAAATTTATTTCAATAAATAAACACAAATGAAGTTGACTCTTACCAAAACTGTGTACATGGATTCTCCTTCACTCAAACAGTAAACTTTGTCACGTGCAAAAAGCACTCGACTACTCCGTTCTTCACACACAACTACCCAGGCAGTGGGACTGTTACCACCTACAAAAAATATAAGTATGAACTTATTTAAAATAATGATAATAATGAATAAATGAATGGGTTTATTGTGATAACACTTGGTTTTTACAAGATAGGAATAACATTCAATATTGCCGAACAATTAAGATAGGTCTGTATGTTGTACCAACCCACAATAAGACTAAAAATACACTACCGGAATGCTTAATTAAAACTTTGTACTGAACTCACACTGAACACATGCACATTTGACAGCTCGGTTACCTAATATTTAACTCACAGTCAAATGATATATTAATAGGTAGTTCTTTGGTCGTAAATAGCAACAATCAAAAGTACCGAGCTTAGGTCCAGATACAGGAGTGTTCGGCGGAGGGTTGTTTGTAAAACTAAAAATACGTAACGACTAATTTGAAAATTAATTAACTTCATAAGATCTTGCAACGAGCCCACCCTTAGAAACCTATTTCTTTTGGCTTGAAATATGACAACCTGATAGCTGATGCAAAATATTGTCGAAATCTCTGTAATTACACAAAGGGCATGATTCAGTTCCATCAAATTTTGAAAAAAGGCGAGGGAACCTTCCAACTCTATTCCCAGAAACCCGAACTTGGCAAATGGACAAGAAAATGGAAAATCCGGCTCAATGCGAACAAAACCTCTCTGGTCTGCTTTACCTACAGACGTAACATCATTGTGTCGGATTTGCTACTCAATGGTGAACCAGTGAGCAGATGTGACGCAGTCAGATACCTTGGGCTCACCTTGGACAGCAAACTACACTGGAATCTTCACATCACTACACTTGCAGCGACGATTCGTGGAAAGATCAAAAAATTAAAGTATCTGTTGGCCAGCGTGGCATCCCACTCCACCTCAAGAGATTGCTCTACCTCTCGTTATTGCGCCCCATCTGGCAATATGCGAGCGAGATTTGGAGCTCAGCTGCCAACACGCAAATTCAAAAAATACAAACGCTCCAAAATCGGACGCTGCGCATTATAACAGGAGCTCCTTGGTTTGTCCGAAACGCTACATTGCATGCAGACTAGAACATACCCCAGGTTACCGAAGTTATCTCTGAGGCATACAACAAATTCGCAAACCGCATGAACAATCATCGTAACCCAATCGTTCGCAGAATGTTGGAACCTCCTCGTACACCAAGAGACCAGCGCAGGCTGAAACGAAAATGGCATAGCGATCTCCTCATTACTGCACCACCCTGACCCTCAACCTAAATGTTCAACTTCTTATTTTCAAAACTGGTTAATTCAGTTACCACCGATCTACTTTGTGAAACTTACTGTTGAACTGTTTGAACTTTGCTTATACTAATTTATTTATTGCCTACTCTAAATCATTGTGAAAAAAAATTACCTATTTATTGTGCATTAGCCCTCCAGAGGGGGTACTAATGCTACGTGTGCCATATTCTAATTTAAACGTATACCGCATTTATAAGCACACTCAATAGTGGCCAACCACAATAAAGTTTCTTGTTAAAAAAAAAAACCTGATCCTTGGTAACAACAAGCAACATGTGGTTTTCGATCAGAAATGTTAGTTTAGGAGTGGTTATATCTGCCCTCAGTAAGCCCACTCTGTTCAATTCTAGTAATAATAATAATAAACGAATTTAAAAATCATGGTTTGAAAGATACTCTTATATCGCAAAAAAGTTTTCATAATTCCATTTTGTGAATTTGGATTCTGAAAACCAATTATATCACGTCGAACTGAATGACAAAATGGGTTCGCTTCCTAAAATGGCGCACTGGGGAACAGGCGTGCCACAAGAAAAACACAAAAAAGCCCATATATATATATATATATTTTTTTTATATTGTTTTAATATACAAGCAACTGGTTTTGCATATCCTCGAGTACGCTACAGTGGTCTGGTCTCCATACTACCAGGTGCATATTGATCAGCTCGAACGAGTTCAACGAGTGTTCCTGAGGTACATAGGTTATAAGATCGGTATCCCCTCCACTGACTTCGACTATCCATCACTACTGGAGAGATGTAACCTGGTTCCACTCCGTGTGCGTCGATCGAGGAGTGACTTGTCATTTCAGTGCAAATTGTTACGTGGTCAGCTAGACTGCCTATGCCGTCTCTCCAAAATTTACTTGGCAGCTCCACTGGTCCGTACTAGAGGTACTGCACTTTTCTCGATCGACTTTTTGCCCACAAATGCTTTTTGCCCACTCTCCAGACTATTTACGCAATGTGAATTTTCTCCTCCAAACCAATCCCGATATTGATATTTTCACCACACCTATATCTACCATAAAACGGTGTATTTGTGAGTAATTATTATTAGTTCACCTGTATTATAACTTTATTTCCTTTTTATTAAGACCGAACTTATACTCACTTTGTAATTTTAGATTAACTGAAACTGATTGTGTATTTTCCTTATGTAATTGGGTTCGCCTGTTTGATAAATAAATAAATATTGGTTCAAACTTTCCAAATCCGAACGCTGCAGTCATTAAACCAAACCAACCTTTCCCTACAATTGCCTAAATATGATATCAATCTATCATCCCGATGGTCGATTGATTTTATTATTAATGATTTTCTATATTGTAAGCGGGTAGGTGAATTTTGTACTATGAATCATCTGATATCTATTGTTGACCTCACCTGGAGCTTCCGGAAGTTTCTTCACTTTCAAAGACTCCCTGACGTTATTTACAAGAAAAATGGTGTTTGCTGTCGTCAAAACTGCAACTCCTGTTCTATTTGTAGTGGAGAAGATTTTGGCATCTACTACTTTGACGTCTAGAGCTTCCTAAAAAAAATCATGCTTATAAATATTGATATCTGGTGTACATGTCACCTATCGAATTGGGTAGATGCCCACCTAAGTTCCTCCTAGGCTCAAAACATAATTTATGGATCATTGAAATTTGATTAAATGGAGGCAATACGATTATTTACTTATAAAAGGATAAGCATAGTAACATGAAGAAAAGGTTAAAAAACGATACATTAGTAATCAGCTTGAAGAAAAAGCAAAGGGCTTGGATGAATTTAAGTTTTTGCATGCGCAAATCCTATCTTCAAGCTTGGAACAATGAAATTATTAGGGAAACATCGATTCCAACTAGGGCATTCCCTGAGAATTTCGTTAATATTGGATAGAAACAGTAAAACTTAAATGCTTGGTAAGGTTATGAGAAATTACTTTTGCAAAGAGAAAGGTTATCTTACTGTGGTAATGAAATTTGTGAGGAATCTCGACCCAAACCCACACAATGCCTAGGAATTTTATGGAGATTGAACGAAAAATTTAAAATTTTATTTCATTATTTTATTTTATTTTAGACGTTCTTGGGCGTTCTCTCCAACATAGCTCTCTCAACTTGGGCGACTTCCACGCAAACTGCGTCCTTCAATTCGTCCAGAGTTCGGGGCTTGTTCTCGCATACTCTAGCCTTGAGGTGTCCCCATAAGAAAAAATCGCCGAATAACGTCCATTGATGCTCTGGCTGTGTGGGGGGTCGCCCCATCCTGCTGGAACCACACTCGTCGGGTTGGAACACGTCACCGTCGTAATTCAGGGAAAAAGAAGTTGGTGATCATTTCGACGTAGCGTATGTTGGAGAGAGTCTACGCGAACTTCCAAGAACGCCTCCAGCACAGCATCAACAATTTTGGCCACCACTTGCCTGATGTCTTAAATGCTATTTCCTTGCGAGCCTGATTGCATCAATAAATTTTTTTTTCTTTTAGTAAAAATTAACTATTTTATGATTTTTTGAAAACCGTCCGTCCTCTCTGCCGCACCCTGTACAACAAGCCAACAGGCTTCCGTGCTGGGGGCTCAAAACCCCCGCCCTGACAGTTTTTCTATCTACATCTACCACTAGCCCTGAGAAATCTATAAAAGTTTGATGAAAAATGTGTAAGTTAGCAGAACCTATAGAAGGGTTATATGTTTTAGTTTGCGTAAAGGCAATCATTAGAGAGTTTTAGTATCCTCGTATACGAAAATAGCCTTTTCAAAACGAGATGAGGAGTTACCTGGAAACGCTTTTTGGAACAGGAAGAGTCAGCTTTTTCGGAATTGTAATTACAAGACGACAACGTGACCTTTCTCCAGGATAACCCTAACTTAGCAACCACCATACAGTTGGTATGGACAAACACACCCGACAAAATTGCCTGACTTTGTGCTTTCGACGTTTTAACGAGACAATTTCAGCTTTTTTATTCTCAAGATTTATTTTACACGTTTTAAAGATTTGTGTTCTTCACTGCTGAATCTTTTTCTTATGATATAGAGATAAGTGATTGTTGTTTCTTACTTCATGTTACATTTTGAAAATTGTCTACTGCGAGTTTTAAGCAGTGAGTCACTACAAGAGTCACGTTAACGTCTCTATAAGAGTTCTTATGGGGGCTTATGAAAACACTACGAGAAATCAATGCAAAAAGGTTAGCATCGTGCTCGCTCTAACCATTTATTTTCATGTTTGCAAGATATACGAATACGAGAAGTACAAAAACTCTCTGATAAAGAGTTATAGTCATAAAACATGCGTCATAAAACTGATGACGCATCCTTTTTCCATGACAGTGACTTAGCGCCACAAAGTAACGTCATGACGCATCTTTATGCATCTCGCGTCACAGCACTGCATCAGCATATAGGTACTGCTCTGAAAGCGAATGGTTCTATAGCCTTCATTTCTTGAAGCATCATGTAAGACAAGCAAAAACTAAAAAGGCTATAGGTACAGGGTTTTTTTTAATACACAGAATGTGTTTTAGCCTTGGCATCTCCAACCAAAAAACAAAACATTTTGTGTTAACGAAAATGTGTTGCATTTTTGTATTAACGAAAATGTGTTGCATTTTTGTGAAATGAAAATGTGTTGCAACAATTTACTGATGATTTCTGCTTACAACCAAGCTGTTGCTATAGAAATGGTACTTCGTCATTTTTCACCCCACAAAATTCGTTGACTTTTCGTTCGAAAGCTATCCATTTATTCAACCATATTACGTTAACTACTGTGAAGTGTGTGGCCAACAAGCTGAGTTATGAGCATGGTTTATGAATAATTGCTTGCACACGAAGATCATTCTCAATAATTGATATTGTGAACATGATTGCGACCACTTGTTAATTTCTGGTAATTCATATTATATGAATAAATGAAAGCTTATGACGAGGAGGGGGGGGGCTGTATAATATGCATTTTTCTTGTGAGGGCTCAAATGTGAGGTTATGACGACTAGGTTTCAAATATAGCGCTGGTGATAAATGAATAAAACAACTTGACATCTAGAGATAAGATACACCTTAAAATCCGAGTCATTCTTATATGCGCGTTTCACAGGTTTATGTGAAACGCGTGAGCTAAAACACATTCTGTGTTTCAATAATTTCATTCGAAGTATGTAAATACAGGTAACCGGGGGTCCAGTGACCAGGTAGTTACCTGGGGTAACTGGCGAGTTTTGTTTGTTTGCATAAATAGGACCGGAGGAGCCCCTAAATCAAACTTAAATAAGAATTCAAAGCCTTTTCATTCGCCTTGACCCTCTACTCTACAAAATCTATAGTACTATATCACCTGTCCCATGCCGAACTTGTGCAAGTAGTTGGAAAACATGTCGTATATCAGGACTTGGCCATCTTCTCGAACGCACAACAAGTCACTACCAATCGACCAACCCATCTGGATGATGTGACCGCTATCCCACTGAAACATATATTCATTTCCATTAAAAACAGGTAGAGGTATATCTAAGATGAAATCCAAGTAAGTAAGTATATTTCGGTAGATTTTTTTATAACATCACTCTGTGCTGAGTAGTAATGGGTGTCCTCATAGATTCATATGGGCCAAATGGTGACTACGCTACTATGCTCAACTGTGAGAAGAAAGAACAACATAAAAACCTATCTTCAACATCCCTAAAATATATATGACACTACTGCGCATTTTGCTCACATTTCTGCGCACTAAATTTGAGTGATAGGTCATTCATTCATTAAAATTTTACGTAGAATTCGAATCGACATTAAAGAATGAGTGTTCCCATTTAAAATAACAAAATTAGTGTACACTCTGCCTGTTTTGTGCATTCACACATGAGCATAAATGTCACATTTGAGATCCACGGAAAGAAATAGGGGAGGTTACCATTTGAATTTTTCTTCTAACCTATTCAATTCAATTGTGGGAGTCCGATCCAGTGGCTTACCTCTTTGCCTGATAAGGTCCATATCCAATTCTAACCCATTTATTAAGGAAGTTAAGGGAAGGGTGGGGGTAGGAGGGATCTTCGTTATCAGGGACACACTCTGTATACATACGATATCCGAGACAAAACCTTATTGTGTCCAACCATCTTTATGGCTGTTGGTTTCTTAACACGTTGACAGTGTCTCTGAAAACGAAACTTCTCATGGGCCTGAATGAAATTTCGAGAACCCGATGACACGTTGAAACATCGACTTCAATGATCGATTTTGATTTTGCAATCTATCTGAGGTTACAACGAGAGGTACACTTACATTCATACACTATCGAAGAGTAATATTAAAGTCTGAATCGATTTTCAAGTCCTCAATTGACTCCTCCAGTGACCGATATTCGGAAATCGGTCGCTTCGTTGTAAGGACGTCGTTTGATTCAATGAGAAGCAACACAAGGATACTGGTTGATGACCTGCCCATCGAGATGCAGTGAACGTGTCAAGTGCTTCAATTTCTCTAGTTATGATTAAATACGTATCTAATAAAGCTGATCAAGAGCACATTTTTTAATAAATTAACCAAGGCGGTTCCTGCAAATTATCCCTGCAGTGGTGTGGTCCCTGTTGGTTTTTGTTATATACTGATGTTCCTAAAGGCACAATATTGACCATTTGCTCCTACTTTAGATAGCCTTGATGTATTTTTTAATCGTTCAATCTGTTGACAATTATGTAAAAGTTTGTTTGATCCTAGAGTGATCAGAGCTTTTTTAAGAGGGTCCCTGACAAGGGATTACAAACAGTATGGTAAATAATCAGTCTCTTACAAGGAGTGAAAGGATTGAAGTGTTATTTATCTTCTCATCCCACACCCCCATAGGGACACATTTACATGTTCATGGGGCACTTCAATTTTTTATGCAATCCATTTGCACAATATTCTATGGGCTGCTTAAGGTGGTTCTGTTAGTGGAACCCAGGAGAGTCTCGCGGAAGCCCACCTAAAGGCACAACTAGCGCATCCTTCTGGCATTCCGGGCTACTAGTCAGCTGATCGGGTGCTTGATGTGTGTATTCGCCGGCTTCCCGCTTACACATGAATCTCGTTGCTTTTTAGTGAAGCTGGGAGAATTCGTGAGTTAGGTATCGAAATGGATCCAATACGAGTCATTTCGTTGAGCGGTTGGCAACCATCTCAAAATAGGTTTAGGTAGCATCAGAGATTGAATTAGTGTTTAGCGTTTGAAGAAGTACCTAGGTACCTAGTTTGTATAGGTAGGGTTCATACCTAGTTTGTATAGGCAGGTAGTAGGTACCTACCTAATAAGTGTTGAGTGTACATAGGTACATCTTGATGTTTCATTTTTTGCAGCTCTCCTCACTTACACTCATGTCAAGCGTCTAGGGCAGATCACTTTTTGCCTCCATGCTATTTTGCTCTTTGCGGAACAAAAAGTGGAAGCTTTGTGTTCGCGACGGTTCTTGTTCAATTCCTTCATACTCGTATATAATTGGCCGATAATTTGTCCCAAAAATAGGAGAGAAAGTTAACGAAAATTTGCTCTTTTAGTTCTCAGTTTAGTTTTAGTTATGTAGCATCGCTGGAAAAGCTCAACCTTCTAAGGAATGTTTCTAGGTAATGTCCTTTTTGTTAGGTACCTATACCTATGTAAGTTTTCCGAGAGTTAATAATAAGTAATTCAACCGTCTCTGTGTGCTTGCTAGGATCTCTGGGTGTGGTTGGGACAGTTTTTAACCACGCTCAACAGACTCAGCGTTAAAAAGGTGATGAAATAATTGTCGACCAAAAATGCTTTTTTGGTTTTGTGGCCAACCTGAAATCTAAAGCACCTATGATTCGCGATATCAACAATGATACGTTACCAATGATACGCGATCAGCTGACTAGTACTGTAAGTTGCCCAGAATGCTGTGGAACCCCCCCCCCCCCCTCCCTTCACCCTTAAGTGTGATACCCAACATACCTATAAAAGGTCAGGTTTCTGGCATGGGAATGAGTAATGACAACGCCAACTCACTCTAGCAGAAGTATGGGGAACTGACTAGTTCAGTGGAAATGTAGATAGTTCAGTTGGTTCTGTGTATTACCTTATGAACAGAGCCCTTCAAGTGCCATTTTGCCATAACGCTATCCTTAAGTGCCATGTTTGGCCAATTTTTGGGTAAAAAGCCATTTTTTGCCAATTTCTGGGAAAATGCCACGTTTGTGCCATTTTTCGCCTGATTTTCTTGAAAATTTGTGAAAAAAGACGCTGCTCACAACATCTGTGGAGAAGATGGAAAACATTTCGAAGATGGACTATCCAGGAGCTGTCGGGGAGAAGATTAAAGAAAAGGTGAAGGCCGTCCTCTCCAGGAATTGTGGATGGGAGGAGATGAAGAACGTAGCTGCCAATCTGGCAGGGGAGGTAGCCACCCTGAAGGAAGACTGGGAAGCTGCAGATGTTCTCTCAATGAAGTATGCCCCGTCAACATCAGCTGACGTAGAGAGGTCATTTTCAAAATTGAAATATATTTTAAGTGACCGACGCCTTGGTTTCTGCATGGATAGCATCTCGGCCCACCTGAAATTGTTCTACAACCATTTTAACCCAGAGGAAGAGATTCTTCATTCCTATATAGATTTAAATTCAATTTTTTGTAGTCAATTTGTAATTTGAAGCATGCTCTTTGTAAATAAAATACATAATGCAATTAAAATGGCAAGTTTTAATTTTCCTATCAAAAAGAAAAAAGAAAAAAGTTTGGATTTTGAAGAATAAATGCCACGTTTGGACAAAATAAAAGCTATGTTTGGCCAAAATAAGTGCCATTTTGCCATGTTTTTTAGAGCCACGTTTGGCAAAAATAAATGCCATGTTGTGAAGAGCTCTGCTTATGAACATCTCTAGTCAATGGTAAATGCATGACATGCGTTTGAAATGCAACAAATTAAAAGTGAAATGAAATAGTGGAACATTTCACGCTAAATACAAATGTATAATTTCAAAAACGTCGCAGCGGTAGGTAGAGCTCTCTCAGGTTTTAGAAGTGCACAAGGAGCGGGATGGGGCAGTGGCAGGCTGATGCGAGACTGGGCAGTTCGCAGCCCCCACCCCTCCTCTTACCCCTCTCATAGGTGAATTCGCGGATCTTGATTCGCGGGAGCCCGCGGTGAAGAGGAAACCGCAAATTACGATCCGCGAATTCACCTATGAGAGGGGGAAGAGGACCCAGTCTCGTATCAGCCCTCTGCAGCGCCATCCTGCCCGTTTTGCACATATAAAACCTGAGAGAGCTCTACCTAATCAAATAAGCATTAAACATATTAGAAAAGCAGTTAGTATGACGGATGGAATAACATGGTGCATTACCACAAAAGAAGAAACGAACACCCCAGCAGCATTGTAAATGGAGATGACCGGCTTACTGCCACCCTGGATCTTGACGAATTTCTTTCTATCTCTGACGAGAGCGATGAGTCCACCAAAAGGAGCAGACGTCAGGGACAGAGTCTCCAAGCTGATGACCTCTGGCGTCCATTCCAATGAATAGACCTCAAATTTTCTAGAAGAAAGTTATTTGCAAATAAATTCCGTCAGCCCAACCCTAATCTCTAGCCAAAAAAGAATTTTTATTCTAAAATTCATTTTAGAAAAATTTAGCACTTACACGCATAAACATTTCAAATTTCCTTAAGAGATGAATTTATTCAACAGTTCGAAGTAGCCAAAATGAATCCAAATTACTAAATACTCCCGTGTAGCATAGTGCATAGATTTTCAACTGGTGGTGAAAACCGTTCAATTGATCTAGAGTTACTTTTTACCCGAACAAGAACTATTCACCATTTCCAGAACATTAGCAGTGAAAAACCTACCCCTTTTCAAGGCACCTACATATTAAATAAAAGTTGCTTACCTGAAATACTCATCCTTCCCAAACGGAGTCCATTCGCCCGTTAATAAGATGGCCATATTAAAATTGTTTCTGATACACTAGCTGTATTTTTTCAGAACTGCATAATCCCTATTACCATAATGTCTTTAGAACATGACCTAAAAAACAAATAGAAACATAAAATAAATAAAAACATAAAATCAACATCTGTGTACGATGAGGAGAAAATATAGAATTGAACACATGTCACCAAAAACTTACAAACCTTCACCGCACCCCAGGGCCGCCACATTGGGGGGGGGGGGGGGGGCAAGTTTGTACTGTTGCTCCGGGCCCGGGCCAAGGGGGGGCCCGGTCCGGTCCTGTATTTAGTAAATAAGGTAGAATTTTAGAATTTTTAGGCCTACATAAAACAGAGTGTATTACACTTGACGGACCCTGATCAGATTATATTTGATTTACTTCACCTGACTGTTTCTCTTGAACAGTTGCGATGATTGCGATGACCCAAATTATTACTCTTTACCCTTTACCGTCTTTACCAGTAGGCACTCGACTGAAGACTTGGGAGAGAGCATCCATGGGCCAAGAAAGGTTGAATTCCCTTGCCATTCTCAGCATTAAGCACAAGTTAGCATACAAACTTGACTTTTCTAAGGCTATCAAAGAATTTTCACTTAAAAAGGCACGAAAGTTTTTTGTGTTTTGTCTTGTTTTTCAAATGCAATTACACTTTTCCTCAGTTCACTTTATTAGTTTTAAAATGTTTCATTTTATAATACATGAAATTGTAGCATAGAAAATTCATATTTTTGATAGTTTTTCACAAGATAATTCTTGTATTTTTTGTTGTTATACATCTAATTCTTTACTGCATACCTTCATTACAAGTAGATAAACTGTAATAAAACAATTATATTTTTGTAGATTTTATTTTTTTTCCAAAGTTAATAAATGTATTCTTTCAAACATGATCATTGTTTCAATCAATTCCTTCAGCCATCTTGTATACAGAGACTTTCCTTTTTAATCCCTCCATAACATTAAAATAAAGTATGAATTACTAGAGTATAAATACTTGAATTTTCAATTCTTAAGTTACACTTTACTGTTGATTAAATGTTGAATAAAACGTAGTGAAGTAGTAAGAGTTCAGCCCCTCAAGTGTTCTTATTCGAACAGTGAACCTTGGTAGGAAGTATAAATGATTTTTCGTTTGGTTTGAGAAGGTTTAATAGTTTTTTTTTAAACAATTATCATAGCCATCTCTAGTAAAAGTGGCACGAAAAAAAAAAAGGGGGGGGGGGGGGGAAGGCCCATGGCCAGAATCTGGTCCCGGGCTCGAACTTGGAGCCAAGCACAAGACTTACAGGTAGGTAGCCGAGCGCTAGTAATTTTGTGAGCTCCATAAAAAGTAGGTATTAAATTTTGGTGGGTTCAATAGGTTACCTCGCTTGTGGTAAAATAAGAGAAATGTCTGTATCAAGCTAGAAATGTCTAGACCCCGCCCAAGCTCTAGTATCTTCTCTTCCGCCGCCACCACTGTCATCATGGAAGAAACTAGACTCTCTCTTCTTCCATGACTGTCATCGTTGATAGATCAGCTAAATATATCGACTTAATTAGTTGCAATGACCGTAGTCTTAGCGACAAGAGTCTAGCAGTTCATGCAGGTTCAGTTCCTTCCCTTCCGCAGTGAGTGCTGCCAGCGCCTGTTCTCTCTAATCACAGAGCAACATCCCTTTCATCAGCTGTTCTGCTTTCCAGTTCTCATCATTTTCTCACCGCTTTTTCGTCATGAGTAGTTTAGTCACGTCTTTTTGTCTTTATTTAGCCATTGGGAAAAGATGATTGGGACATCTAGAGATGGCATGTGGCCTGCACTGCCCCCACCCATTTCTAACCATCACTAGACGTCCCTAATCATATTTTCCCAGTTTCTAACAAATACACGAAAACATTGACTGCCACTGAAACTATGGGCCTAACCTACACCGGTACAGGCGGTGTATAAATGTGCAATTTCCAAAAAAAAAAAAAAAAAGAGGAAAAAAATCACTCAGATTTGAATTTGACACCTTACATTTCATAGTCCACTACGCTATCCAGTACACCATAGAGATCTAGTCCTCACTGTTACAATGATGGCCATATATCACCGTTAAGTCGATGACAGCAGAAGTGAATGAACCAAAGCTTCATGAAACCCTAGACAATCCTGTCTCTGTGGCGTAGTGGATTAGATGAAATACTAACTTGTCATTTTTGAAGGTTCAAGGTGTAGGGTTGTAGTAGCAATGAAAATTGATTTTGTAAAAATAACAAAATAGGCTGAATGGGGGCCTGCCATCGAGTGGGTTGGTTAAATGCCATCTAGCGGGATTAAGGAGAACTAGAGCCTTCCCCCAGGCAGCAGTTTCACACTGCTCCCCAGCAGGATCGCTAGTAGTCGTGTCAAACTCTTTCCGATTCGTCTCCCTAGTACTTTCTACTGTCTTTATTTCATTGCTTAGTGGTCACGCCCCCAGTGGCCGGACTTGTTAGTTCTGAGCTGATGTCCAGTTGGGAGTTGGGGGAAACTTCCTGACAAACCTCAAGTTTACCGTGGCCTAAGTTTGGTAGGGCGTTTATCAATCAACTTTGTGCCCTCAGGTAGGTACTTTAAGGTGAAGGCCTTCCCACTAAACTTTACTTTCAGACCTTCAACACATCCAGCTTTGTACCATGTGTCGTCCTGTTGGGCCAACACATTCCTCACCAAAATTTTGTATTCATAGTTTTATATTCTGCAACAGTTTTTTTAATGTATATTCACCACTTGTGATTATTAATTCTGCTGATAGCTGGTATCTGTTTGTCTTGTTTGGAGTAAGACGTGTTTTTTCCGTTCCACATCACTCACTGACTGGATTAGGCAAAGGGAGGGGAGAGGCGATACCCTTATACCCTTACCTAAAGAAGCCCTGGGCAAGATTACTACTTTTTCGAGATGGAGAGTTACACCCCATCCTTGATCAATAGCCACAAGGGAGTTGGATTTGTAAGTATAATATTTGTCCTGTCCAATCAAAGGACTTGGCAAATGGATTCGGTAAGAATAGTTGTAGATTAGCACTTACCAAAACGTGTTGATGTAATTTCCGAATTTGGAAAAGTACCTATCAAAATGAAGAGTACATGGCTAGATAAATCAAAACATCTCTCTACTATTCTCAGAAGTAGAAATCTATAAATCTACAACTAGAAAAACAAAATTCGTTATCAAAATGGTGATAAAAAACCAGTAAACAAACTAATCTTATCACCATTGATCATGAACCAAGAAGGGAAAGCGAATCTTGCCATGGATATCATGGATCTTCCAGGGACCGTACGTAGTGGTGGTGGTTTGTAACCTACTCTTGTTTTGTTTTGGTTCCAGCCGGTTAACTTGTTTGTAGAGGATTTGGTCTTGACTTTTGTTCTACATGTTTGGTTCTTGGTTGCAGCTACAGGGGACCTGATTACTGAACGTATGTGCTTATCAGATACCTACTCTAGTTGTTTCATGGAGCTTAGCTTCAGGTTTACTAGGTATACTGTAGTTCGAGCTAGACTGTAGCATGAGTGTTGAAACTCTCCTGATAAATTGTCAATCCTCGACAAATAAACTGGCAAAATGACAAGCTAGTGACTTACATTTAAATAACTACGACCTGGTAGGGATGGTGACGGTCCAATTATATTGACATGCTCCAGTGACTGGACAAGCAGTGACAACAGCCTGCGACTGAACAAGTTTGTAGATGGGATTCCAAGGTAGGTAGACATGACTAGGTCAAGTTCCTACAGCCTCCAAAGGGAGCGCTGATTCTGCTCAGCTAAAATCCTGAAGTCACCTGACATTACCTGTCACCTTGACAAATTCCTGCCATAGTGAATGCGGCCCTGTCTTAGGCCCGAATTCATGGTGGCACCAAATTTTTTTGGGAGACTAAAGCTACGTTTATCCTCCGGTAGCAGTGGCTGTTTGAACAGCGGCTGCTGAATCTATCCTAAATAATAGGTTAATAGTAATCTAACCTGCTTCCCAAATACATTCATTTGACATGGGAACTGCTGAAAAACTTTCATGCAAACAGTAGTGGTTGTTCACGTAGTCTTTAAATGTACTGCTGTTGTTCAAGATTGCATGATCGTAGAGCTCTCTTGATCATACAATCTTGGAATACTCGAAATGCATAGAGAGCTCATGGAAACTGCTAGTCTCCATGTATGTCAGCAGCAGTGGGACACACATCTCGCGAGGGCTGCCAACATTTGTACATAGCTGTGGGCGTATGGGATCCATGTTGCAGTGAACACTGAAATGGCAGGAGTTGGACAATGACACAAACTTGTTTTCCCTCTACAACTTTGGAGGGGGGGGGGGGGGGGGGGTATGTAACTTCATTTTAATGTGAAAATTTTTCCACAGTGGAGATATGCTGCCATCTTTGAATGGGAGAACTTCTCCAGGTGTTCTGTAAGCCTATAAATCGAAAAAGGCTGCCATGGATAACTTCCCCGGGTGTTCCGTAAGGTAGTTATCCTTCTCAACTCTGGAAAACTTTTCACCACCTTAGGGGCCGCCATTCACGAAGGAGCCAGATGGCCTGAGGCCGCTCGCTCAAGTCCTTTTGGCCCCGGTCCAAATTAGGGGGGTCACACACAGGTACACAGCCAGTAGCGTTTCGTTCTTCGGTCCTGGTGCTGTGCTCTTGAGCATCTGACCTCACCAATTCACTTTATCATCACTTTATCAATTGTACTTACCTCTTCAATTTAACTTCAGTATGAACAACGAGGAACTTGTTAACTTAGCTGCCACTGCAGTTTGCATTTATATGAAGAAGAAGAAGAAGAAACCAAAAAGGCAGTGGCAGAAAGAATGGTTTTCAGCTCGAAATAAATTAATCCATGTCAAGTTGATTGAACATCCAACATTAGAACCTGCTGACTGGTGTAATTACCTCCGCATGGATGAAGCAATACCATGAAATTGTTGCTTGAAATGGTGACGCCTATCATCCGGTATTTTTCAATCACCTCCAGGACGAAGTCACGGCCACTCACATTTGCCATCGTACACGTAGCTATCACCTCGACGTCTAGAAGTACTCTGCAAGAATTTTGGCCCAGGGGGATGACCTACACACGGAAGAGCCAGTCAGTGGAACCGATCCCCACTCACGGCAAGTCCACTCGACAGCTCCGTGGCTCGGCTCCATGGATTTTGGCCCGTCCAAAAATCCAGCAAGGCCACTAGGTGGCGCGGGGCCACTTGAAATTTCCCCACACACAGTGGAATATGGATCAGCCCGAGGCTGTTTGGCTCGTTGGCTCCGTCGTGAATGGCGGCCTTTAGGAGACGTTCCACCATTGGGGGTTAATCCAGAGTCGAGAGTTGTACCACAAAAATGGCCGTGACACACCTGGATTAGTTTGTGATCCTCCATGGTGGAACTTGAACTATTGGAAGGTATTCTTCACCTGTTCCAAAGTGGTAACGTCCAACTTTTTTTCTATTTATTTAATTTATTTATTCATTTTCTTCTGGTAGGTGACATCATCTATTTATATTTCGATAATGCATAGACTCAGTTTGATAGGTAATGTTCTCTAGACCAGTGATATTCGTAGAAGGGCTATCCAATACAAAAACAATGAACCTTTGTGTAATAATCTGCAGCATTTTTGGATTTGTTTTAGTTTATTATTAAGAACGTCTAGAGTTGGTTACCGCCACCTCAGCATGTTGGATACTCAAATTTTCCTGTTGATACAGGTTATGGCGCCAGGGTTATCATAAATAAATTTGATTCATTATTAGGTTTGCCCGGTTCCGGACTGTGGTGAAAACCACCCCCTCTTTTCAACAGCCCTTTTCAGGGCTACCAAAAAGAGGTAGACACAACACAAAAATATTTATAAGACGTCGAGTTACAACTCCGTCAAACAAAATATTTCACCAGAGAAAAAATACGAATTTCTCTCTCAAAAGTGAAATATTAACTAATAACATACAAGGCGACCTCCCTAGACACTTACTGGGCGAGAGAGATGCGACAAGTATCTCGAACCAAGTCGCCTTGAACGAGAAAACTCAAACAGAAAATCAAACGTCCTCTAAAACTAACAAGGACAATTCAAACAAGCCTACTCGCCAATCAGAAACACTGATTACACGAGAGACAATAGGCGAACCAACCAAGAGGCGGCAAGCAACCACCTCTGGTCCAGCAGCCACCCCGGGGACCCCGTCTGAACAACTGACGCAGAGAAAGCACCCGAGGTCCCCGTCTAAACTCAAGGTCGTCGGCTCCGCGACGGACGCTCGTAAGCCACCCCCGGGGACCCCGTCGCAGCGACGGACGTGGGGAAACCACCCCGGAGGACCAGCTCAGCTATCATACTCGCAGATACTGAGAAAACAATGTGCGAGCCAATGAGATTACACAGTCGAATTAATGAAATTAAGCGGACCAATCAGGAGGCGGCCACCTCCCTATAAATACCCCGCTCGGAGCCTCCGAAATTCATTCCACTCTCCGCTCTCGACGACTACACTCAGAAGTACGAAGATTTCTACACGCTCTACGCTGACGAACCTTCTGCATCCCGAGTTCATCTCAAGAACGGCTTCCTACTGCTTTCTACAAGGCCTACCTTCTCTCCACACAGATCTCGCATTGGCATCTACGAGTCCAGTGATTATTCATCCTGCTCATTGCCCAACGTAGTTCATCTGTCAGGACGCCACCCGGTACATCTATCGATATTCTCTTTAGATCGTACGCCCGCTGGGACGTTCCTAGTCGTGTCGCCCGGGTTTCGTAGCACTAGGCTCGTCACCGACCGCTGTGGGCACGCCGGTAAATTACTCAGCTCATACGCTCTAATTTACCGTCCAAGGAAGTCTTTTTCAAGACTACAAGGTAGGACCCTGACATACGAGCAAGGGAAAGAAGCTCTGTCAAGCGAGTCCACCTTCTAAACCCTCTATTTCTATACATAGAGGCATCGAAACGAGCTAATAACTCGGATATTTCGATGGAACGTCGGCCGTCCTATTTCCTCATGCAAGGGGAGGTAGACGACGGCGCGGCCGGGCCTCTTAGCCCCCGCAGCGCTACCTACACGCTGCCCGGCCAATCCGCCGGTCCCAGCGACGGCTCAAGGCTCGATCCTCACGACGAGATCGCCTTCTCACCTAACGTATTCACGAAGGAAACGTTAGACCAAGCCTCACCTATACAAAAGATCGAGGATACCTTTCAGACCCGCTCTGAAGTCAATCATTATGATTCGACAAAGCTTTCCGAATATCCACGATATTCGACACAAGGCTACCCGGCCGATCCGAGTGTCAAATACACTCCAAATGTACAAAAAACAAAGGATACTTTTCAGTACCTCAACCAAGCTCAACATATTCCTCCTACAGATATAAATCTTAGGCCGGAATATTACAAAACGGCTCAGTACCAAACTGATCGAACCCAGCACCCACTATGCGAGCCCAGTGCTCCACGCGGCTGCGACACGAACTATCTCTCAGTTCATCCCGCCAAGCAAGCTGACCTTGACGGATTCGCTCACATTCCTTACAGGAATAACCCAGGGACTAACCCGCATAATCAGAATATAAATGTCCCACTTGGTCTACCTACACCAAGTAAAACATATTTAAATCCACTACACGGACCATTTTGAAGGTGGTGTCAAAAAATGGCGTTTATTGTTCATAAAATATTGCTTATAATAATTGCTATTGACATTGGGAATCCCCATTTGAAATAACAAAGCTGGTGCCAGTTTGGCGCATTGATAATATGCTATACCGGTATAGGATTAACGATTTTGGGGCGTAAGTACTTTTACATTTGTTTTAGAGTACAAAATACTCTCAGAAAAATAGGTGAACCATCTTATAGTAGGTGTGCATATTATATGTATAGATCCACTCTTGAACCTTGCAAAATTGCAAGCTTCCATTATTATATTTCAACTATTGCTGAATTCTGGAATAAAGGGGAAATTTTCATCCTGGTAAGGATGGGGAAGGCCAGGGTACAAAAAATGTTATGGGCGGCCAATAACCTTGACATTCTTATTGACCTTGAATTTAATCTTTTTACAGGGATTTCGTAAAAACTTCAGCTCACTATGAGTAATCTCCAAGCAGCTGCTTTGGTCCCTCAGCTCATAAAATGTATGAATTTTTGTGCTGTTAAACACCAGACTCAAAGACGTAAAAACAAAGCACAGACTCCATACATCAACCACCCAATCGGAGTGGCATACATACTTACTGATGAGGCAGGTGTGTGTGATCCTGATGTCATCATGGCTGCTTTACTTCATGACACTGTTGAAGACACTGACACAACATTTGATGAAATAGAAACTTTGTTTGGGGCGAAAATCAAATCCATCGTAGAAGAAGTTACAGATGATAAATCGCTTCCTAAAATGACAAGGAAGCAACTACAGGTAGGTTTTGAGTTTCAAGTTATTTTTACCAACAAGAATATTAATTGACTGAAAAGGGTAGGTGTCTAGTTTACAAGTTACTCAAAAGTGGCCATTTTTAGCGTATTTTTGAAGAAAATTAATTTGCGAATTTTTGAAGAAAATTAATTAGCGAATTTTTGAAGAAAATTAAGCTATTGCTCTCGCCTCAAAATTTTTAGAATGTGAATTTTTGAAAAAATTTTATGCAGAAATCCGTTTCAGGCTATTCTGAATCATATTCTGAAGTTTAACGCATTTTTTAATGTATGTATGTATGTAGATATGTATGTATGTGTCATTCCAGACGATAACTGTCCGTAGAATTGTGCTAGAAACGTCAAACAAATTTTAAAATGTTAAGGACACAACGAAAGTTCAAGTTCGTTGGCCAGCATGATCGGATTACATCTTCGGATTGAAATTTTCAAAAATGTAGTCAAAAATTTCAAAATAGCCTGTTTTTTGCGATTTTTCGTGCGAAATAATTTTTTCAGCATACGAACATGTGGTATATTCGGAATCAGCGTAAAATTTTCTATAAGAATATGTAGGTATCAAGTTTTCAAAAATTTCAAAGTTGAAAAATCAGTCAAAAATCGAAATAATGCAGTTCGCTAGTTGTAAAAATCGGTAATATTTGCATGAAACATTGTCCAAATTCAGATTGAACTACTCTTATGGAAGTATCCCTGTATAACCAATCCTAGAACCATGCTGTTTAAAACGTAGGTAGTAGGTGCTTGTTAAAAAAGCCACAGTTCCTTTGAGCCTGACGGCTAAAATTAAAAAACATGAATATGCTTTAGCCGTACACGACTCACTCCTCGTCGATTCTCTGAACCCGACCCCCCATCGGCCTCTGAACTCTGTTTATCATTCTGCCATCAATCCTAAAACATGGAATCATGTTTTAGCTCCTCGCTCTCACTTTATTATAGAAATGATCACGACCATTGAGCTCTTGTGAGATGATGATCTCCTAATAGAAACTCGCGAGTAAACATTCACTTTATTATAGAAAGAGGCTAAAGAGGCTACATACGAAATTACAGCTTCCTATAGTGTAAAGTATAGAAATTACCTATTAAAATAATTTAACCACCGCTTCACAAATCTAACCCTTCTCGCAATATTCGGATCACCTGCTATGAATCACATCATCGATACACCAGCTAAATGAAATCATCAGAAATTAACAAGCGGTCGCAATCATGTTCACAATATCAATTATTGGGAATGATCACCTGTGTGTAAACAATTATTCAAATAACCTTGCTCATAACTCAGCTTGTTGGCCACGCACTTCGCAGTAGTTAATATAGTATGGTTGGATAAATCGAGAGCTTTCGAACGAATGGTCAACGAATTTTGTGGGATGAAAAACGACGAAGTATCATATCCCTAGCAACGACTCGGTTGTAAGCGGAAATCATCACAATTATTGGCGCTACTTTCGTTGCACTCTCGTGGGACATTTTTCGGTAGTTAGGTCACGGCTAAAGCATATTCATGCTAAAAAAAATGTAATCACAACTGATGAGTTTACTCTGTGAAATCCATGTTTGTCTATCAAAATCATAAACTAAAATTTCTCTACACGATCAATAGCGACTGAAATGTCGAAGATTTCTTCAAAAATTCGCTCATGGGGTCATGCTGCATGACTGGACTTTTTCTGTTGCAAGACTTATTGTTTCATTCCATTTGTTTGCTCTCTAAGCTGTGCAACAAGTTTTTAAATAGAATTTCGTCATTCCATTGTTTCACACGAATAATCAATTTGTTTTGATTATTCAAAGTTCATTATTTCATTTAACAATTACTATTTTTATTGTTTCCTAGATAGATCATGCTTCTACATCATCCTATCAAGCTAAATTGGTGAAACTTGCTGACAAACTGTACAACTTGCGAGACTTGAGTAAAGAACATCCGGTGGGTTGGACGCCTGAACGAGTCTATGAATATTTCGTTTGGGCTTCACGGGTCGTTGATGGTCTCAGAGGTACTAACAAACCATTAGAAGACAAATTAGATGCTATCATATCTCAACACGTTCAATCAGTTATATCTTGACACATGTCATTGTGATATTGCTGTAAAAACTGTTGGAATGTCTCCAACTATTATGGCTTTGGAAAAATATAGTAATCTAATATTCTGTTTCATCTTTGTTGTGATTTATAACTGCGTAAGTAGATGAATCGAGAATTTTTCTATATCCTTACGGTCCATTTCATTTTTGAGAATAAGTTAATCCAGTTATCTCACTGCTTGTTTAGTGAGATAACTCCTGACTCTGGATTAAATTTCTTTCAAGCCTCTATGGCTCTATTGAGTGTGACAATCCACTGATTGTCGTGATCAAAATTCTTAGGTTTCTACAGTATATTTCAGTCTGTTAGATGTATTTTTTCGGATTCAGGTGAAATAAGTAGAACAAGATTTCAATCACTTGGATAATTTATTACTCTTTTCTTTATGTTGCTCCAAAAGAAAGGTAATCGGGAGGGTTTTCTATTTAGCCTGTCGGTTGATTATTTTCTTATATTTTCTTCTTTTAAAGATGAAAGAAATACCGCAGGGAAGAGAGAGGAATGCAGGATAGCAATGGATTAGGTATTGGTATAAACAATGGGAGTTCATGGGGTGGAGGGGGGGTTTGGGAGACTCTATTGAGTCTGAGTGGGCCCTAAGTGTATCAATAAGGGAATTCATGCATATTCATAGAGGTGATTTGAGGGTGACCCCGAAGGAGCACTGAGTGAACTACCAAAATGCACGCTCGATGGGATTCATGAACAAAAACGCTGCAAATTATTACACAAAGGTTTATTATTTCTGTATCATACAGACCTTCTACGTAGAAAACTGACCGTAATTATTTAGCCTCACTTATAGTATATTTACTAGGTATCGAAACTCGGGGCTTCCAATATTTGGTTCACTCGTTCACTGCATTACAGCTCCAGGACCCCATAATTTTACGCTTTATAGTAAAGTTGAGGAAAAAATAAATAAATGGGGCCGTCTAGGGACACCCGAAGGAAGCGAAGCATAGAATAGAATTATGAGTATTTTCATACTCATAAACAATCTCTTCTAATTGGAATTAATTTCATCACACTCTCTCTCTCGCCTTCCCTCCCCTCCCTTCCCTCTCCCCTCCCCTCCATTCCCTCTCACTCCCTCGCCTCTCCCTTCCCTCTCACTCCCTCTCCCCACCCCTCTCTTCCCTCTGCCTCCCCTATACTCCCTCGCCCACCCTTCCCTCTCACTCCCTCCGCCTCGCCCTCCCTCTCACTCTCTCTCGCCCACCTCTCCCACCCACAAGGCGTGCGCGCGTTCGTCAGTCTAACACTAAAAGCCTCGAAAAAAAGACACTTTTTCGCCCGTTTTTGGCCCATAGCATCTATGCGAGTAAAGCGATCGGGATGGTTAAACGTTAGGACCAACTAGACCCCAAATGGAGTCTATGTGCGAAAGAACGGGTTTTTAAAGTCAATTCTTAGGCCTTTTATGGCCCGGACGGCGGACGGACATTTCAAATTTGGATTCTACGCACCTTGAAACGTAAAGTGACAAAGTTTGAGGGGGTGTTATAAAAATTTTTTGCTACACGATCACATAGGCTTATTATTGAAAATAATAAACCAAAATGGCGTTGAGCTGAGTGTCACCCTCAGCTCAATGGTGCAATATCCTGAGTGACGGCAGGAGGTCACTCAAGTGCGTCAACTGATCACTTTTATTAATAATTTGACGTAGGTGCTGGTAATATAGTAGAGCATATGTCATTTATTTTGTTCGGAGATTATTCAAAACTAGCGGCACATGAGAGTAGATGGGCTGTACCTCAACGGTAATTAGGTAAAAATTTGATGTGACCAATAGATTCCATTCGAATGTTATACAATCAACAACGGAATATTCTGTTGACTATTCCTATTCGGGAAAGGAGCCTAATAAATGAAGAGGATTTATAACCATCATAGCTAAAAGTTTTTTTTTTTTTTTTTTTGAAAAAACGCATTTATTTAGATAGGTATTGCAATACAAAAAAAGTTACACAAATCAGGAAATGCTACTCCCCACTATAAGTCGTAGACTTGTGCTGTGGGGAGGAGTAATACATAATCAGCACACTCATTCAATACCTTATTCAATAATCATCTTGTAAGTAAAATATAGGTAAATTAGAATCAATAGGTATACATCGGGTAAATCAGCAAACATTGGAATTATTCAGTTACCATCTTAAAGTTTTAATATTATCGAATGGGTCTCAGATTACCTCATTATTATATGTTGTTTCAGTTCTTTTTTGAACTTTTCAATTTTAGAAATAGAATGGGGTAGGGCATTGAACAGTTTTGCTCCCCGGTAATCATAGGCCCGTTGGCCATGGTGAGTCCTACGGAAAGGCAGTTTAGAAAGAAATTGTCCACAAGTTCTTGTTTTTTCCCTCATCTAAAAATTTCAGGTGGTTGCTATGTAAATCCTTATATATTTTAATTATAGTTATCTTGTCAATTAGCTCTCCCAATTTGAGTACTGCGAACTCTTTAAAGAGAGCTTCTGTCGAATATCTTGTCCTTTTTTTAAGTAAGACTTTGATTGTCCTTTTAAAAAAAAAGTGCTGTCTATCTTTGATTTTCTGCAATCTCTACATGGTACCAAGTTTGTAGTGCATGATTTTCCTATTCATCTTGGTTTGTGGAATGAGTTGGTGATTGTGTAATGCGATAATTTTTGAAAATTTGCGCATATGATCATACTTTATAACTTGAACTTTTCACTATACTCCAACGCCCTGTAAGGAAAAAGGGTATGTAGTGGATTTATATATGTTTGACTTGGTGTAGGTAGACCAAGTGGGACATTTATATTCTGGTTATGCGGGTTAGTCCCTGTGGTATTTCTGTAAGGAACGTGAGCGAAATCGCCAAAGTCAGCTTGCTTGGCGGGAGGAACTTGAGGATAGTTCGTGTAGCAGCCGCGTGGAGCACTGGGCTCGCTTAGTGGGTGCTGGGTTCGATCTGTTTGGTGCTGAGCCGTTGTGTAATATTCCGGCCTAAGATTTATATCTGTAGGGGGAATATACTGGGCTTGGTTGAGGTACTGAAAAGTATCCTTTGTTTTAAGCACGTTGGGAGTGTGTCTGACACTCGGATCGGCCGGGTAGCCTTGCGTAGAATATCGTGGATATTCAGATATCTTTGTCGAATCATGATGATTGACTTCAGAGCGGGTCTGAAAGGTATCCTCGAACTTTTGTGTGTGTGAGGCTTGACCTAACGTTTCCTTCATGAATACGTTAGGTAGTAAGGCGATCTCTTCGCGAGAATCGAGCCCTTGTCCGTCGCTAGGAACAGCGGACGAGTCGAGTAGCGGGTAGGGAGCGCTGCGTGGGCTAGGGCTCCCGGCCGCGCCGTGTTCTGCTTCCTCTTGCATGAGGAAGTAGGACGGGCGGCGCTCCATCGATGTACCCGAGTTGGTTAACTCGTTTTCAATACCTCTCCGTATAGGATGCAGGATTTGGAAGGTGGACTCGCTTGACAGAGCTTCTTTCCTTTGCTCGGATGTCAGGGTCCTTGGACGATAAATTAGAGCGGATGAGCTGAGTAATTTATCGGCGTGCCCCAGCGGTCGGTGACGAGCTTAGTGCTACGAAACCCGGGCGACACGTCTCGGAACGTCCCAGCGGGCGTACGATCTAATGAGAATATCAATAGATGTACCGGGTGGCGTCCTGACAGAAGAACTACGTTGGGCAATGAGCAGGATAAATAATCACTGGACTCGTAGATGCCAATGCGAAATCTGTGTGGAGAGAAGGTATGCCTTGTGAGCAGTAGAAAGCCGTTCTGAGAGGAACTCGTGAGCAGAAGGGTCGTCAGCGTAGAGCGTGTAGAATCTTCGTACTGTAGAGTGTAGTCGTCGAGAGCGGTGAGTGGAATGAATTTCGGAGGGCTCCGAGCGGGGTAATTATAGGGAGGTGGCCGCCTCCTGCCGCCCCCTGATTGGTCCGCTTAATTTCATTAGTTCAACTGTGTTTTCTTATTGGCTCGCACATTGTTTTCTCAGAATCTGCGAGTATGATAGCTGAGTTGGTCCTTCGGGGGTGGCTTCCCCGCGTCCGTCGCTGCGACGGGGTCCCCGGAGGTGGCTTCCGTGCGTCGGTTGCGGGGACAAGGATCTTGAGGTGTCTTCCCTGCGTCCGTTGTTTAGACGGGGTCCTCGGGTGGCTTCCCTGCGTCCGTTGTTTAGACGGGATCCCCGGGGGTGTCTTCCCTGCGTCCGTTGCTGAGACGGGGTCCCCGGGGTGGCTGCTGGACCAGAGGTGGTTGCTTGCCGCCTCCTGGTTGGTTCGCCTATTGTCTCTCGTGCAATCATTGTTTCTGATTGGCGAGTAGGCTTGCTAGAACTGTCCTTGTTAGTTTTAGAGGACATTTGATTGTCTGTTTGAGTTTTCTCATTCAAGGCGACTTGTTTCGAGATACTTGTCGCGTCTCTCTCGCCCAGTAAGTGTTTAGGGAGGTCGCCTTGTATGTTATTTGCTAATATTTCACTTTTGAGAGAGAATTTCGTATTTTCTCTCTGGTGAAATATTTTGTTTGACGGAGTTATAACTCGACGTCTTATAAGCATTTGTGTGCCATGTCTACCTCTTTTTGGTAGCCCTGAAAAGGGCTGTTGAAAAGAGGGGGTGGTTTTCACCACAGGGTATAGAGTCATTTTTGTCCAGTAGTTCGAATCACAGTGTGTAGGTAGTTACCTACTATGGAAAATTTTTAGTCGTAGTTTCCACTAACTATAAGGTGCATGCTCAAGTACCTATGTAATACATAAGGTACGTTAGGCAGCACTCAAAACTACGTTGAGTAATACACAAGTTTACTGCACTATTGTATCAATCAATAAGTAAAGCGTTATTCGTTGAAGACATTCTTGTTTTACCTTCATCAAATTTTCTCAATTTCAAAACAGTAACTGTCGGTAAGTAGTCAGTAGTTTATACAAAACCTTGGTAGGTTTGGTAACCGCGTCCAAACAATCAGTGAATTATGTCTCTAAAAACTCCAACAAGTAATAGTAAATAATTCACTTATTATTGTGCCAATGTTCTTGGTTAGACATGTACCCCTTAGGTATGTGCTTCGGATCAGCATTTTACGTGAAGTACGAGGCAGAGCAGCTTCATCCATCAGATCCATCTCCGGAACAACTACGAAATTCTCCATCCACGGTTTGATGGTATGCATTTCTTTTGTGCGTGCTGTGTTAAATTGCTAATTGGGTTCCTACAACTGAAGCAGGTAGGTTCGTTGCACATTTTGCTTTGTAAGATGGCTTCGTACTACCTTTGTAACACGTTGGGTGGCCCATGACTTATGCTGAAAACAGACGACGCTGACGTGACGCGGGATGGCGAAGTATGACGGGGGACCACCTGTGATGACAAAATGTAAACAAAGGATTCGGACGATCACCAACAGATTGCTCTGACGTGACGTGGTAATGCGTGGGATGATGCCGTCTAGCGTATCCTACGCCATCTACGCGTCAGGTCAAAGTCAAAAGATTTGGATTTTCGTCAGTCGTGTGAAGACATCAGCCGGCGTCAGGTCGTCTAGATAATTGTTATCAGTTTGTACTCACCTCAAGCAAACTGCCAGTCTGATCTCTACTGGTATGCTCTCTCGTAGTTGAGTCGAGCGTTTCTCAATTTTCGGACCAACTAATTGCAACAAATGATAACTACTCATTTTTCGTCATGCGGAAATACATGACGAAACGCTCTTCGTCCTACACCAATCCGGGCATCAAAGTTCAAAATTCGCCGTACAAGACCCGCTTGCTGTTGATGGGATGCACCCATATCCTTGATGCTGCTGCTGCAGCACAGGCGATTGTCATCCCCGCGATTTCTTCCTCTTCCCGTCAAGCAAGTCGAGAAGTTCATGTATTGTCGAAGATTACACATCAACTGAACACACCTTCCACCCTCCTTTGAGCACGATATCCCAGCATCACGTCCCACACCCTCACGTCACGTGAGCAAAGTGTAAACATGTGGGCCCATCTCTGACGTGGTCTGTCGCTGCCTGATCACGCGTCATCCCACGTCACGTCAGCGTAGTCTGTTTTCAGCTTTCATGAGCTGTCTGGCCAACAATGCCCATGACGCACAGTGTGAGTCAAATATTCAACGTATTTCAATGAGATTTTACAACGAAGGGAAGTAGCGATGGTTCGAATTTCAATAGGTTCGAATAATAACGTGTTATTCCGCCCTTGGTCCCTGAAGAATCTATCTAGGGACGCCCGAGACGCAAAGTGTGTGTTGTTGAGGTTAGTAACTAGTGGGCAACATCAGTAATCCGACGATTGCAAATGGGTACCCAATGAGTTAAGGAAACCTGTATTGTCGTCCTCTTAAACTTGAATTTATCCACTAAAATTAATCTTATATATTAAAAAAAAATTACGAAATCTAATGACAGTTAGTACTGCCGTTCTATCCGGCCGGTTTTATTTTTTATTATTATTTTTTTTTTTTTTTTTTTTCCAGCTTGTCCATTTTAGCGAATTTGTGAAGAAAATTAAGCTATTGCTCTCGCCTCAAAATTTTTAGAATGTGAATTTTTGAAAAAATTTTATGCAGAAATCCGTTTCAGGCTATTCTGAATCATATTCTGAAGTTTAACGAATTTTTTATGTATGTATGTGTCATTCCAGACGATAACTGTCCGTAGAATTGTGCTAGAAACTTCAAACAAATTTTAAAATGTTAAGGACACAAAACGAAAGTTCAAGTTCGTTGGCCAGCATGATCGGATTACATCTTCGGGTTGAAATTTTCAAAAATGTAGTCAACAATTTCAAAATAACCTGTTTTTTTTTTTTGCGATTTGTTGTGCGAAATAATTTTTTCAGCATACTAACATGTGGGATGTTCGGAATCAGCGTAAAATTTCCTTTTCGCCCCTAAAAAGCAAAGTAAAAGTGAAATTTACTATATCCTCGGAAAAATTATAAAATGAAGCAGTTTTCAGATTTGCCAGTTTCTTGAAATTTTGTTGGAAAAGTTGTTTAAAAGATTTTTAGAAAGTTTATTTTATCAATTTTTTTATGTTTAAGCTGTTGTTGTGGTCTGTAGATGGGAATTTTTCTTAATCAATGTGCATCACTCTTACGGAAAATTTAACGCTGATTTCGAATATGTCGTCAAAAGTTAAAATTAAATGAATTAAAGTGGAGAAATTCAAGTTTAAGAAGAAAAAAACTCAGGTTTCCTTATAAAACAATATATCTCGAAAACCGATAAATCTACTAGTAGTTCACCCTGGATAACCTTAGTTACGTTAAAACTATTTCCGAACAACATTACTGCAATTAATAAGGCGATTTGAATATCTATTTTTGTAGATCTATCTTTGCGAATAAAAACTGATCAGCTCAACCCACCAAATCGTTTTGGTATTGTTGAATTTGTTATCGAAAGTTCCCTACGTGTTAACCAGTGTTGGGCATAATCTTATCGTCGAATACGAATACGATTGCAATTGCGATTATATTCGTATTCGTCTGTCGGCGATTACACGAATACAACCCATAAAAATGCGTCACGGTCATCAATTTCTATAGGGCGCCCCTCCTATAATATGTGAAGCCTTGCTAATATTACCTAGCCTTGCTAATATTCAGAGGGACGTCCTTAAAGCGAATTCAACGATTGACCAGACTATTTGTCTCAAGTCTATTTCAATAGGACTTCCCTCTGCAGCTAGGTAATATTAGCAAGGCTTCGCATATTATAGGAGGGACGCCCTATTGAAATTGATGACCGTGACGCATTTTTATGGGTTGTATTCGTGTAATCGCCGACAGACGAATACGAATATAATCGCAGTTGACTCAGAATCAACGAATAATTATCGTATTTGTATTGGACGATAAGATTATGCCCAACACTGGCGTGAACCCACCCCATCCACATTTGAGGTGAAAGGTTTGACGCATGTCCAGTTTTTCCTTAATTAAAAACACTGCAAATTATTTCACAAGGGTTTATTATTTTTTCAATTGAGTTTGATCGTAGTTTTAGTTGGCTTGCGTACGTCATAAGGCCAGACTCCTCGGCGTGTCCTATTTCGAGTTGCCACAACTTTTACTTCTATACGCATGTTTATATTTCTCGATTTGAGCTCCTATCTATTCAAATAGTTATTGCCTTAATAATATCATTATCTAAGTACGTACGAAAAGTCGAGAGGATATGTTATTAAATATGCGTAGGAAAAGCATTGGTATTAACACACAAATATGACCTAGAAAAAAACATATATTCATGCCTCGAAGGGACGCCGTACCCACCTCATGGTGCCGCGGTGTATTATATGGGTATAACACGTAAAAGTAATAAATATCCATTCTCCTACACCCCTCTGCTACGCCCCTGGTCACCCCAGCCACCACAAGGTGCCGCGGCGCCTCCTCTCACTCCACCCCCCGCTCACCACCCACCGTGACCCCCTGCCAGGCGTGCGTCTAACACGTCTAACACTCAAAGCCTCGAAAAAGACACTTTTTCGCCCGTTTTTGGCCCATAGCATCTATGCGAGTAAAGCGATCGGGATGGTTAAACGTTGGGACCAACTAGACCCCAAATGGAGTCTATGTGCGAAAGAACGGGTTTTTTAAGTAAATTCTTAGGCCTTTTATGGCCCGAACGGCGGACGGACATTTCAAATTTGGATTCTACGCACTTTGAAAGTGAAGTGACAAAGTTTGAGGTGGGGGGGGGACAATTTTTTGGCATACGATCACATAGGCTTATTATTGGAAATAATAAACCAAAAGTTGTTACCCGGGCGACGTCGCACAGTGTTTCGTCTGATTTGTTTATGTGGGAAAAATTCAAAATAAAAGTTTTTGAAAAACTCGGCGCTTTTAGGGGGAAGCCCCCTGGACCCCCGGTTACCTCTGTTTACATACTTCGAATGAAATGATTGAAACACTGAATGTCGAAACACTGTGCGACGTCGCCCGGGTAAACAACTTTTTAATTAAGGAAAAACTGGACATGCGTCAAACTTTTCACTTCAAATGTCGATGGAGTGAGGGTTCACGCGTTGGGAACTTTCGATAACAAATTCAACGATACCAAAACGATTTGGTAGGTTGAGCTGATCAGTTTTTATTCGCAAAGATAGATCGACAAAAATAGAAATTCAAATCGCCTTATTAATTCTAGCAATGTTGTTCGGAAATAGTTTTATCGTAACTAAGGTTATTCAGGGTGAACCACCCGTAGATATATCGGTTTTCGAGATATTATATTGTTTTTTAAGGAAACCCGAGTTTTTTCTTCTTAAACTTGAATTTCTCCACTTTAATTCAATTAATTTTAACTTTTGACCACATATTCGAAATCAGCGTTAAATTTTATATAAGAGTGATGCACATTGAATTCCGTGGGGTTATCCAAGCTGGCTAGCAGGTTACAAAATACGTACTTTTTCATCCAAAATGAAAAAGTACGTATTTTTTAACCCGCTAGCCAGCGTGGATAATCCCAAGGAATTCTCGTGCTCGCTACTTGAAACATTTGCAAACTGTCAGGTTTTGAACGGCAATTTTTCTTTTACTTGGCTAACTGGGGGAGAAAAGTATGTTTGTATGTTGAAAAACGTGGTTTATCCTATGAAATCGAGGGTTTTCGTGAAGAATTACCCCCTAAGAAAATACGAGTTTAGGACCGGTTTCTACGTATTTTTTCTCGCTGAATCGAATGGTCACACTCGCAGATCTCCCCAACTCCGTTATAACCGAGTTTTACACTTTAACTAACTAGTTTTACCCTTAAAAATACATAAAATCGAGCTTAACAAATAAACTAAAAACTCGTGAGTTGAAGTGTAAAACTCGATTATAACGTTCTAGTCATGCAGCATGAGCGAATTTTCGTAAATTATCGTATTGTAAAATGTTAAATTTCTTTGAAATTTGAGCTTTTTGAGTGCAAAGAAATTGTTACCTAACTATTATTAATTTTAGAGCTAAAAGTTTTCTGATTAGTAATCTCCTATTCAAGTAGAAGTTTTGAATTGGCCATTTTTGCGTTTTTAATCGATTTTTTAGCAAATTTTAATGAATTTTAAGTAACATTTTCAGCATAATTTAGTACAAAAATTTTTTAATGTTCAATTTTATAGTTAATAAACTTTACCTACTTGAGCAATATTCAACCAAAAAATATAAACAACGTTTTTTAGCCGTTTTCAGCCATTTTTAGTTTTTTTAGTATTGGAATTTGACGTAGGTGTTTAATGTGCTCAAAAAGTGCTGGCCTACGAACTCACTATTTCGTTTGGAAAGCTTGATTTCTAACGGAATTTTTATCTTAATCCTTAGGAGAGTTATCTTCTGGAATGACACATACACACACACACACACACATATGTATATAAGTATAACCATATATGTCCTGTCACAGCACACTATCTCAATGAAGGATAGAGCGGATAATTTTTAAAGCAAGAAATCATATAATTATTATCTCATTTCAACCCGTCCTCTGGAACGTACATCGTCTGAGAACAGTCCATTTTTATCAATTTTTTTAAAGGTTTTTTTTGTTGTACTCCTAGCAACCATTTCACGCCTCTAGCTGAGCTCAACCCTCAAAACCCATATAAAAAACAAAAAACAGTAATCCCTCAATTTTGAACACAATTTTTGAAAAATCGCTTACTTTTTTCAGTGAATTTTTGGCTGTAAACCCTTAAATAATGAACCATTTTTGAAGATTTTTTTTTAAATTGTTAACTGCCTGAACTCAGTTTCTTAAAGACCTATACAATTTTTGTAAGCCCTAGAAAGAGACCAGTTGGGCAATATTTTGTTTAAAGACGCGAAAATCGATCTTTTCACAAAATGTGTTTTCGGTTTACTTCAGACTGGACCATTCTTTTGAGCTTGGATTTGTTGTAAACTCTTTTTCTGGATGTCTATTTACCGAAAATTGACAATTCGTCTCAGTGGACAGGTATTTTACGATCCGGCCACCACGAATCCGAAACTGAGTTTTTCTACAGTGATCCCTTAATTGTTCACAGAAGTGTAGTTTAATTCGAAATTCCTTAAACTTATCTGAATCTACCCATCATAGCCGGCAAGTGATATTTATTGGAACGTTCTTATAATATAAACATTAAGCCCCTTTGTTAGGGACCTAAATAAATAATAAAATATGTATAATTTGAAATGCATATTTTAACTGATCAGTAGGGTGTTTCTCAAAAAAAAAAAAAGTTCTGGGATTTCTTGTCCCCATTGTTTTTTGCTTCCTCTATGTCAGAATGACCTTCCTAAATTTTTAGCAAAAAATATTAATCCTAACCACTTTACCTGGGTCGATTTTGGCCAGTTATCGACCACTATCGTAAACCAACCTCTAAATTGGTGCCGAAGTGATAATTTGATGGAAGGATTTCAATTTTTTTGGGTAAATTTATGGGTTTTCGCATGCCCTGAACACGATGAACTTATTTATTTTACGCTCCGTCCACTAGTTATCCGGTAAACTGGAATAGGGCACTGCTTGAAGATAAGTAAAAATCGAAAATTTCACCGTAAATGCTGTCGCCTGGTTAAGAATTGTACTAGAAACATGCTATTATGGTCGGATAATATGCTTTGGCATGTTCTGAACATGATCCCGTTTTTTACTATAGTGTACTTTTCCGCCGATGATTGCTTCGTTTAAATCGGCCATAAACCTCAAATTAACTGTAGGGTAATATACAAATTTACCCTAATATCACTGGAAATTATGTCGCGTTGATAATTTAAGGTCCCGAAATACGGTTTACCCGTTTCCATCGGTTTTCCGGGGTCCAATTCGTAGTTCTGAATTGTCTGACCTGTGAATGGATCGTTAAATAAAAGATGATGTAATATAATTGAAAATAATGTAATATAATTTCAGTTTCACTTGGTCGATAAGTTGAAAGAATCCATGATCGTGGAACATAAAACATTACGTTTTAACGAGAATAACATATAATAAAAATATACAAAAATAATAATTAACCTCGATAAAATATTGAAACATAAAAAAAAGTATTTCATACAGTCTTCAAAGTTTCAACTATATCCCGTTTACGGCAAGTTTTAGGAAATTTTTCCTTGTGGTGTTGTACAGATATCAATAAGGCTTGATAGTCGTGCTATCATCCAATAGCACGAATCAGAACCCGAACTACGAAGAACCCCGAAACGAACCAGAACTACGAATTGGACCCCGGAAAACCGATGGAAACTAAGGAATTTTACAGAAAAATGGGAAAATTTTAGCTATTTTCTCCATTTTGCCGCTATATTTGGCGAATAAGTACAATGCCGGTTCAAGTCCTTGCCAAATTACCAACGGCTTTGTACCGAGTATCCTGGAAAATACCAAATTTTATCGGCACAAGGTATTTCGGGACCTTAAATTAGCAACGCGACATAATTTCCAGTGATATTAGGGTAAATTTGTAAATTACCCTACAGTTAATTTGAGGTTTATGACCGATAAACGAAGCAATCATCGGCGGAAAAGTATAGTAAAAAACGGGATCATGTTCAGAACATGCCAAAGCATATTATCCGACCATAATAGCATGTTTCTAGTACAATTCTAAACCAGGCGACAGCATTTTCGGTGAAATTTTCGATTTTTACTTATCTTCAAGTAGTGCCCTCTGCCAGTTTAACGGATAACTAGTGGACGGAGCGTAAAATAAATAAGTTCATCGTGTTCAGCGCATGCGAAAACCCATAAATTGACCCAAAAAAAATTGAAATCCGTCCATCAAATTATCACCTCGGCACCAATTTAAAGGTTGGTTTACGATAGCGTCGATAACTGGCCAAAATCGACCCAGGTAAAGTGGTTAGGATTAATATTTTTTGCTAAAAATTCAGGAGGGTCATCCTGACATTCCGAGGAAGCAAAAAAACAATGGGGACAAGAAATCCCAGAACTTTTTTTTTTTTTTTTTTTTTGAACCACCCTACTGATCATGCATTGCTTATGACCGTTTGATGTTTTAATGAGTATTTTTAGTCCGCTCATCATTATAGTGTCCGGTTTTTTGCCCTTTTCCACCTAGCAACCCTGGTCCCAGGAGAAACTGAGAATAAGCTATATTAACGTACAAGTGGAAAAGCCCGTGTCACCACGGGATGCAAGTACAAACTTTAATTATGCAAATAAAAAAGCAAAATCTTTCTGTTTCAACTTAATTTTTATTTATTCAAGTTGTATTAAAAAAAGTTACATTCATTCAGTTACAAAATTTATTCTAATGCTTCAGGAAATATAACATTGCGGGTGTATACTAAACCATTCTGATGCTGTCCTTGATTTTCAGTATTCTTAATTTGAACTTTAATTGCACTAAAGCGACGAACTCTTGAAAATGCGACGTATAATTGTCCATGGCTGAAAACTGGAGCAGATAGATAAAGTCCAATGCTATCGAATGTTTGCCCCTGAGATTTATTGATTGTCATTGCGAACGCTAGATTAACGGGAAACTGTCTGCGTTTTAATTGGAAAGGAAGTCCAGTGTCACTTGGAGCAAGGTCTATTCTCGGTATATACACCCTTTGTTTGCTGTAAGGCTTCTTCTGTATCCAATGTATACAATTGACAAAATTTGGGTGCATTTCCAGGTTGAGGAACGACGGAACCTATTCGACTATAAGATGTGCCATGAAGACAAAATGTATATGGTCCGTTAGATTGAAATTCTCTTAAACTAACTTTTTGAGAGGCGAAAGCAAAAGCACTATTATATTGTCGGATGTTCGACTGGAAATTTCTGGATTCTTCATCGGACCCCATATATAAAGCTTTTAAAGCTTCTGGGCATTCTTTCAGTTCCCTTAGTCCGGTTAACACAACTTTGCCTTTCTGACAGCACTGGCTAAAACCATCTCTCAATTTTTCTTCTTTAAAATGTAGTGCATTACAATAGTCGCACGATTCGCTCAAATCTCCTACTGAAAATGGAGCAATCTCGTCCTCAAGAGGTAATTGTCTCGCTACCATACGTAGAGAACTTGTTCTTCTATTATAATCACGGTTTGTATCACGGTTGGTTCTTGTAGTCCTAGTTGACGGTCTGTTTCGTGAGCCAACAGGTCTACCGCGCTTTCTAGTACTCATTCTTAATCTGCACAAAACAAAATATAATAGATCAATCGGAATAATGATTGTTTACAAATTTACAAAAAGTAAATAAAACAATAAACATATGGTTAAATCAAATCACATAACGAATACAAAGTATGAAAAGAACATGTGTTTTGGTTCGTCACTTTGCGCTCCCTCTACCGGCAAATTCTACAACTTTCCCTCGTTTTTGCACTTTTTCTTGTTTTTTAATATGAAGGAATCTGATTTATAACTTGGTAGAATTATCTGCACCAGTTTTCTTCATGCCGGTCAGTTTAAACAAAATTTGAAGAGAATCGGTGCAGGCGTTCAAGCGTTATCACTTTGTATGTATCCTATTATTATAATAGATATCAGTTGCCATGGTGAGTGATAAACGTTTGTTTGGTTTGGATTGATTCTCAGCCGAGTTGAAAGGGTTAAATTTCATTACTATTTGTTGAACAAATCAATAGAAATCTTTTTTGATTCGCAGAATATTATTAGGATCGAATTTTTTTCCCATAATGTTGGTAGTTAACCATTTCTTTGCATTCAAAGAGCACAAAGTTCAAAATAATTAACATAATATAGTGCTATAATGCATGAGAATTCGCTCATAAGATCATGGTGCATGACTGGAACTTTATACTGGCAATGTGCCATTTCAAGAACTGATTAGTTTTCATTATTGGTTTTTTTTCACCTACAAGGTTTTCCTGTATACGCGACAACGTATGACACAAGTCTCATTTCTTTGGCGGAATCCTTAATCCTCTGGAAATATTAACAAAACTCGACACTCGTCTACCTCGGTTATTTTACGATCCGGTGACTACGAATCCGAAACTGAGTTTTTTCGACAGTCCCTTAATTCTTCACAGCAGTGTAGTTGACACTCATCTCAATTTCAACTGCAGTTTAGGTTTCGTCGGTTGTTCCTGCGATCACGTGACGCCCATCACCCGTCCAACGCCTGCTTGCGGCCTTGCAGCCTCGTTCTTACCCAAGATCCCACCTATCTGTTGACTGAGAAAAAAACGCCATGTTTCGTTTGGTTTATCTCTTCAAATATAATAATAAACTCGAACTCGGTGCTCCGAGATTATGGAAAATCTCCGACAAACCCGACGGAAACGTTTTTGTGGACGGTTTTATCTGCCTGGAGAGGTCAATCCGTTGAGTAAGAGTTATCGTTGATGGGGGAAGGGATGGGAAGAGGCTTTTTTTCTGTTCTCAATTGAACGAGAGGGTCCCGGCTCATGAACAAATAGTTGGAAATTAGGCGGTGACGGTTGTGTTCCCTGTTGGTTCGTTGGTCATCTGAACGTCGCCTGGTTGCGTCAGGTCTCCCACATTTCCTGAAAAGTCTTTTATGAACGTTGGATTTGACATGAAAGCCGTCATAAGGACTAGGACAGCTTCCGGCAACGGAGTAAGTAGATCGATTATTTGTTTGAACACCGGATATATTGTCCAATTTATGTTTAAAGTTTGTACCTGTTGACGGGGTCTGTAAATACCAAGTTACAGCTATAAAAATGAATTTTACAAAAGTAGATAAATCAAATCCAGATTCTTCAAGTGAAGAGTTTAAAAAAAATCCCAAGTCTATGGTAGCACAAGGTACCTGTACCTATCACATGTCCTAAGTGGTGACACTTGAATTAAATTTTATATATCTCTATAAATAGCCATCAAACACGGATTTCTTTCGTGCCAACTCCCCTGTCTGGCAATACATTAAAAAAATGTAAATGTAAGCGCCGAATGTCGATAACCTTTTATTGATTGAAAAGAAGAGCCCTACATCTCTACAGCCATACAGCACGGATTTCTCTGGTGCTAACTCTCCTACCTGAAAAATAAGAAAACGTGGCGCCGGATCTCAATAACTTTTTATTGATCGCCTGTTTGAACAGAACAAGTAGGTATATTAAAAAACACCTACCTGGTACCTGTATTAAAAAATTAAAATCCTACTCAAAGATAACAGTTTGGAAACGTGTTTATAAAATATTTGGCATATTTTTTGTAGCCTTAACATTTGGCTGTATAGGTTTGGAATCATAAATTTAAAGGATTTGCTCCCTCTCAAGGCCATAAAGCTCTATAGTATGGAAAAGTTTCCAGTCACGCAGCATGATCGTATGAGCGAATTTTCTTAAATTACCTATCCTACTATAATATGTTAGATTATATTGACATTTAAGCAATTTAGGCACAAATAAATTGTTAAAACCAAATTTTACGAGCAATAAAAACTCAGTCTAGATAAAATTTGGTGATTTTGGATTTTTAGGTTTTTTGCAGCTTTTATGGGTTTTTCAGCAAATATTAATGAAATTTTAAGTGCGTTTTTCAGCATAATTTTGTGCAATAATTTTCCAATGTCCTAGTTAATCGTTGATCATTTAGTTTTGACTAAAGTTCTACTAAAAATAATAAATTTAACAATTTTTGGCCGTTTTAGCCATTTTGAGTGATTTTTTAGCTCATGTTTTGAAATTTGGCCAATTTAATATGCTCAAAAAGTGCTGGCCAACAATCTCATCCTTTCATTTGAAAAACTTGATTTTTTGGCGCAAGAGAGTTATCGTCTGGAAGGAACACACACACACTTTTTTTTTTTTTTTTTTTTTTTTTTTTTTTTTTTTTTTTTTTTTTTTTTTTTTTTTTTTTTTTTTTTTTACAAAACTCTTCTCAAAGGCGGCACAACATTAAATTGAAAAATAAACAAATAAATCAATAAAATGAGGGGAGGACGCCCACATTTACCCAACGCCGGCTCTAGGGATAAGGGAATTTGCAGGATGAGGAGGAAGAATGGGATGATAGTAAGTGTCCCTATAAAATGACCACCAGTTTAAGTAAGAAACCCTCAGGACGCGGGTGGTGATACCACGGAGCACTCCTGCTGAGATGCCCGCACCACACCCCGCGCCATGACATGTTTGCAGCCATAACCTTGATATTATTGGTCGCGAATCGTTTCAGAATGCCTCAAACCAGATTTCAATAATGGAATTTTTCAAAAATTTTGATTCTAAAATTTTCCGAGCTATTTGTAATAGCTTCATTATTTACGAAAATTCGCTAAAATTCGAGTCGTACATCATGACCATACTTATAAAACGCTGCAAATTATTTCACAATTATTAAAATTATTTGTTTATTTATTGATAAATTATTATTTATTTCTATATAAGACAGCCTTTATACGCAAATCACTTACAGCCATCTAGCACGGATTCCTCTCGTGCCAACTCCCCTATCCGACAATTGAGAACACATGGCGTTGAATCTCGATAACCTTTTACTGATTGTTTGAAAAGAAGAGATAGGCATTACACCTAGGTACCTACCTACATCTCTACAGCCATTCAGCACGGGTTCCTCTCGTGCCAACTCCCCTAGGTACCTACCTGAAAAATAAGGAAACGTGGCGCCGGATCTCGATAACTTTTTATTGATCACCTATTTGAACAGAACAAGTAGGTATATTAAAAAATACCTGTATTAAAAAATTAAAAATCCCACTCAAAGATAACAGTCTGGAAACGTGTTTATAAAATATTAGGCGTATTTTTGAGGCCTGGACATTTGGCTGTATAGGTTCAGAATCATGAATTTACCTGCGATTTGCCCCTCACTAGGCACTGAAGCTATATAGGAAGAAAAAAATCGAGTCGTGCATCATGACCGCACTTCTTACAAAACGCTGCAAATTATTACTCAAAGGTTTATTATTTATGAATTAGACCGCCCTTCTACGCAAACCACTGGTCCACAGAAAATTAGGTAGGTATACCTCTCAAACTGAGTCTATGGCGCATCACCGAAAAATAACTGGATGATGTCAGCTACTTAACAAAAAAATAAATGAATGAATGAACTAAAAACAATAAATAAATAAATACAAAATAAAATACACTGCCAAGGAAATGGCACATGAGCTTCCTCGTGACCTTCACAGTACGTCACCATTAAATTCCAAAAAACTAGAAACTACCGGTTCTGGCATCAGGGAATTAATAAGGTTGGGAATTGGAAGCTGAATAGTACATATATATAATAAATGAAATTAATAAGGAAAATTTTGATTTTAATATGGGACCATCCGTTGATGTAGAGCTATACCCGCACGATCCCTAAAAATTTGAAGAAAATCGCATCAAAATTGTGGAAATTACGGCTGTTGCAAGAACCGTAACAAGAATATTTCGTTCACGCATGCGCAGAGCGTACCGCTAATGCAATTATGATGATTGTCTTATGGGACCTCAAGGGACCTTACCCACATCATCCCTGAAAATCTGACCGAAATCCTTTCAACATTGACCGAGTTATGACCGTCACAAGGAATTCACGTTAGCGCCTGCGCAGAAGCTACCGTTGATTCGATCATGATGAAGTTGATAGGGGACCATCTAGAGCTTAACCCGCACAATCCCTGAAAATTTGGTTAAAATCGGATCAAAATTGTGGAAGTTATGGCTGTTACAAGGAAATGTGGACAGACAGACAGACACGGAACCAAATTTGTTCAGGAGGCTCTGAAACGCAAAATGCGAGTGGAAATTTTGATTTTGGAGCAAAAAAATTTTTTTCATTTCGAAAGTGAAAACAAAGCTTCCGCTGCCTTGCAGTTTCGAAAGCAAAAGTTGAAATTGATTGTGAAGAATGGAAAAATATACTGTCGCCAGTAGGATACGAACCCTAGTCGAGTGGTAGGTACCCGCACCTCGCTATAGTCTAGCACCCCTGTGCGACGGACCTTGAATGATAAATTCGCATTATTTGACGTAGGTACATAGGCCGGGACTGGATATATTCCATTTATTATGAGAAAGAACGAATGAACGTAAAGCAACCCAGATGGTATCATTCGATTTATTGAACCGCTTTGGCCGTAAATCATACAAAAACGTCTACCATGTAGGGTGGTCACTAAGTATAGCTTCGAATTATTGCCTATAGCTATAGAATTAGTTGAAGAAAGTACCTCAAGCTGAAATGATAGAAAAGTCGACGTTATAATGAATTAATATTTGCCCAAAGACGAGTATTAACCCACGGCAATGAAGTTTATAGTGGATCGTCTAAGAGTTAAACCACTCAATCCTAGAACATTTCATAAAAATCGGTGCATTAGTCTCGACGTCTTGCCTGTATCGATCAATTTTAGTTTGGCGCATATCTTATAGTTATTACTCCACTAATCGTGATATAATTCATAGAGAATTTTTATGGAACAAATACTCATCATACCTACTTACTCCCCGAGTTTGAACCAAATCAGACCAATAGATGGAAAAAAAAGTTACACTCATGCTGCATGATCGTATGAGCGAATTTTCTTGAATTATCGTATTGTATAATGTTGAATTGTTTGGAAATTTGAGCTTATTGAGTGCAAGGAAATTGTTAACTATTAATTTTATGGCAAAAACGTACCTATTCTAAATAATTGCTATTCAAAACAAGTTTTGGATTTTTTTATTTTGGTTTGCAGTTTTTATCGACTTTTTACCAAATTTTAATGAAATTTAAGTAAATTTTTTAGCATAGATTTGTACATAAATTTTTTAATGTTCTATTCTGTGGTTGATAAACTTCGTTTAAGCAATATTCAGCTAAATAATATAAATTTAGCGATTTTTAGCCGTTTGTGTGTGTGTGTGTGTGTCATTCCGGACGATAACTCACCTTAGGACTGAGATAAAAATCCCGTTCTAGGGCCGAAAAATTGAGCTTTCCAAAGTTGGTAGGTATCAACCTACTAAAAAATGTAGCTTCCTCGTTTACCTATCATGAATGTACATGTAGCATTAACAATTTTAAATGATCTTGAAAATGCCATAGCGGACAAGAGTAAATCAAGAAGTAGCGTGAAATGTCTTAATCGGTCAATTAATCGGATGAAAACAGTGGAAATTAAGGTCGTTACAAGGATTTTGATTTTACATAGGCGCGTGCGCAGTACCTAGCTATTAATGATACAATCATGTTGAAATTGATATGAGGTAATAAAGTCATCTTCTTCTAACTATCATCCAAATTTAAGCAAAATCGAACGGACTAGAATGTGAACAAATTGAGCATAATGCGATTTACGTTTGCACATGTGCGGAATGAAGTACCGTAAATGGTGGTGAAGTGGGTACAGTTTTGATAGTTTTCCACCTCTTCCAGCCACGATTTTCATAATTTTTTTGTGAACTTCATACTGAAGTAACTTCAACCTTTCGAACCACGTTTAAGTTGTTGAAATTCATCAATTGCAAGCTCGAGGGTGGGGGGTTAAAGTTGTACTATCTTCTCCCACACTTTGGTGGTGAAGATGGTTCACCGACGTTTTACACCTCCAACCAGGTTGCAGAGGCTTCTGTACCAACTTTACCATCGTTTTTAACATCTACTTTCTTTCTACAAGTGGAGGGATGATGGAAAAATGGGACTAAAAAGGTCTAAGGTTGAATCAAACGCAAGAAAAAAATTAAAAGGCCTTTATTTAGCAAAAAATGTGTTTAAAACACAGAAAGGGGCTTTATTGACCAAACAATTCGATCAAGTTAAAGGATTTTTGGGTAACTTCCCCAGGAACAACAAAACGGTATCTAAGTATCTTCAAATGGTACGAATCAGTCTTTTCAACATACCTACTCGTAGGTAAGCAAAGAAAACGACTGTACCATCTTCACCACCTAAAACTTAATTTTTTACAATTTTGGCTTCAGGAATTTTTCTTAAAGAGATAATTTGGATTTCTCGACGGATTTCCAATCCCAAATACACTTATTTGGTGATCGCTGTTCAATTGTCGCAGCCCCAGGAGCAGTTTGGCAGAAAACACAGTTCAGATTATCACGTTATCACTAATAGTGTTATCAGCGTCAAAGAGTACATGAGAAGAAGGTGCTCCACCGCTCAGATGCTGCTCCCTAGTGCCCTTGACACAAACCTGTCGCCATTTTTGTTGGGAACCCCCCTTTTCCCGCCAAATGTCAATTTATTTGAAAAATCCGTCTTTGTACCATCTTCACCACCGGATCCTTCTTCACCACCATTTACGGTATTGATTTGACAACAATGAAACTGATAGGAGACCATCTAAAACCTAAACCGCGCATTCTCTGACAATTTCATCGAAATCGGATGAAAACAGTGGAAATTAAGGTTGTTACAAGGATTTCACATAGGAGCATGCGCAGTAGCTATTAATGATACAATCATGTTGAAATTGATATGGGATGAACAACAACAACAAATCCAAATCCTTCAATCTTCCAAATTTGAGCGAGATCGGACGACTAGGGCGTAAAAACATGGAGCATAATGGAATTTACGTTTGCGCATGCGCAGAGTGAAGTATTGATTTGGCAACAATGAAACTGACAGGGACCGTCTACCCCTAAAAATGTCATCCAGATTGGATGAAAACTGTGGAAAATAAGCTTGTTACAAGGATTTCATATTGGCGCATGCGCAGTAGCTAATGATACAATCATGTTGATATTGATATAAAATGATCAAATTGTCATTCCCCAACTATCATTCAAATTTGAGCGAGATCGGACGACTAGGGCGTGAGAAAATAATGCTTGGTGAAATTTACGTTTGCGCATGCGCAGAGTGAGGCATTGAGCAAGAACGATGAAACTGATAGGGGACCCCCCTAGCCCGCTCCTCCCCTGAAAATTTCATCCAAATCGGATGAAAACTGTGGAAAATAAGCTTGTTACGAGGATTTGCGGACACACGACTGACACACGCACTCACAGACAGACACGGAACCAAAGTTGTTCAGAATGGTCTAAAACGTAAAATGCAAGTGGAAATTTTGATATTGCCAAAAGACCAAAAAATGTTTTCTCCCGAAAGTGAAAACGATGCTTCCGCTACCTTTACGTAGACTCGGAAGCAAAATCACTAAAGTTCCAGTTATGCAGCATGATCTTATGAGCGAATTTTCGTAAATTATCGTAATGCGTAATGTTATTGTTTTAAAATTAAAGCTGTTTGAGTGCATGGAAATTGTTAACTATCAATTTTATGCCAATAAACGTACCACTTCTAAACAATAATCTGATATTCTAAAAGAGGTTTTGAATTTTCAGCTTTTTTGCCGTTTTTATGGATTTTTTAGCAAATTTTAATGAAATTTAAGTACATTTTTCAGAATAATTGTGTACATTTTTAAAAGTCCTATTATATTATTCATAAACTTTATTAGAGCAACATTCTGTTAAAAAATACATATATAGGTATTCAACGATTTTTAGCCATTTTTAGTGATTTTTTTTTTAGCACATTTTTTGAAATTTGGCCAATTTAGTGTACTCAAAAAGTGCTGGCCACCGAACTCATCCTTTCGTTCGGAAAGCTTGATTTTTGGCGCAAGAACGGAAGTTTTACCTCAACCCTAAGTAAAATCGTCTGGAATGACACATATATAAATAAATAAATACATATATATGTAAGTATATGAAAAAGCGTTAAACTCTAGGATTCGTTTCAGAATGCCTCAAAACGGATTTCAATAAAGAAATTTTTCAAAAATTTTGATTTTAAAAATTTTCAAGCCATTGCAATAGCTTCATTTTTTACAAAAAGTTGCTAAAATGGGAAAAACGGCTAAAACACGGCTAAGCACAATTTTTAGTCAATAAAATTTTATCAACAACGAACTAGAATATTATACAATTCATGAAAAAAATTATGCAGAAAAATTTACTAAAAGTGCACTATAATTTGCTGAAAAATTGATAAAGACTCGCTTCAAAGGCTAACATTTCCAAATCATTTTTGAATCGCTGAATATTATTTAGAACGAATTTTGTTGCCATGAAATCGGTAATTAACTATTTCTTTGCACTCTGTGCTTAAATTTCAAAACAAAGCAAAATAATACGAAAATTCGCTCATATGATGCTGCATGACTCTTTTTAGGTTAGGGAGGTACCTACCTACGCAATCCAAGATTTTTTTTATGTTACATAATATATTGTCTTCCTAAAATACCTACTCTTTTCTTGGCAACAAACCTTGGTAGGCATGTAGTAGGTAGGTGTACCTATCTTGACTATTTACTGCCAAGGTCGCCTTCCATGGCCTACGATAATTCTATTATCAACAGGTGGGCCACTCCTTTCCTCTCTCTCCCACTCCGTCAAATTTTGCGTCACTTGCACTGGAGTACACGTCGATGCTGCAAGTCTCCCAAGTTACAACTTTCTAATCTCCAAGAAACCGGGTGTTTACCAAATTCGATTAAATTTTTACTAAATAAGATTCGGTAGTGCGTTTTTTTAAATTTTATCGTAAGGGTTTTGCAGTTTTTCGAACCTTATTTCAATTTTAGTGTGTGTGTCCAAACGCAGATAGCACAAGGTAAGATCTCGACGCCCACTTATGGTGTTATACAATATCAATTTAACGTTTTTTGAAAATGCGTGCTTTGTGAAGAAAAACAACGTGTTTTTCTTCTAGGTACAAGCAATCCGGTGTACCTGCCTATTCTGTTGCTCAAAATAGGGACCTTTTGTGAAGTGATAAGGCCGTCAGATTGATAACGCCTATTTCTTTTTCCAACTCGGATCATAAACGTTCAAATAGCTTCTATTTCGGTCACTTCGGGATCGTCGTACGAAAGGGAAGTTTTATCCACCGAATTTTTCCCCCCGTCAAGGCGGGCGCACCTTGGAAATGATTTTTGGCTCCGGGCCTGCGGTTTAGGGGCGGGGAGGCCATAACTATTTTCAACTTCAACCTCACCTTTTCATGCGAGCGTATTGTCATCCATTGATTTTCTCATTCATTAATCATTTGATAAATTCGACTCACTTCAGAGTTCGATTCAGTTTCACTTTCCGTCGTGTATCCACAACACCGAGAATCATGACTTGGGCAACTGAACTCGATTTAGAGCAACACTCGCAAGTAAAACCCCATTTCTAACTACAAATTTCATTCATCTGCGCTTTTTCTCGATAACTCATTTGATAAACCTATTATTTTAAATAATAATAAGCTTATAAAACGGACTTCTAAGTGAAATTTCCGTTATTTTTTTCAGATGGAGGACAATCAAACACCTGCCTTGCAATACAAAGCTTCGTCTGCCCCGACTTTCTTGGATCATTTGTGCGAACTCAATATTTACAGCAAAGCTTCGTTTATTCGCCATTCATCGATAATATGCACGATTGGTAAGCTGTTGTGTGGTATTTTGTAGTTCTGCCTTCAGAAACTTATCGGTGATTCTGTCGTTTGACGTCATCCGACGACATTCAGTGCCTTGACAGCTGTTTTTTTCCCAAGGATTTCATTTGTCACGCTCTATCTCTCTTTCAAAACTTTTCCTCAATCTTGTCTTCTGTTTGGTAAAATGATTCAAGCTACGGTTTGTAAGATCTCACAACCCGATGTACAACACCATTCAGAGTATCGCATCTTTCTGGAAGGATTGATGTACGATTTTATTTTATTTTGGGACGAGAGCGATTTTGATAATCCTGACTATATAAACTGGGTTGATATCGGCATCAGGCCACACATTCCTTATAATCGATATATCAGTGTACCCCTTAGGTTTACATCAATTTATTATAGCGATTTAACCCTTTGCTTTCATTGCTTGACGCGTGGGCATTGAACATTCTAAAAACTATTTGAGCATCCAGACCACCTAACCATGCACATCATTCTGATCTATCTGTCCAACTAATTAATATTTCACTTAGAGGATTGATTTAGGATTTTATTCAATTCTTGAGGTGCGAGCATCCAGACCACCAAACTATACACATAATTCTGATCTATTAGAGAGTTCCTAGTAGATCCGTGAACACAATACGTCGTGAGGTATGGACAACACCGAAACTCTGATGCAATGAGTTACGGTGACATCCTTCTGTACAGTTACGTTAATGGATCGCAATCCGTAAAAAACGTAATTGTCTAATATAATCTCATTCCATGGATTTAGCGTTACTACAAATAGATCCATTAAGGACTTGTCGTGACTTTAAGATGCGATAAATGTAGCTTTGTTTCCACTGCTGCACTGGAGCTGGTTCAGTTAAGAGCTAGGGCACCTCCATGGCTGTTCAGTTCAGATGGCAGTGGAAACACTCAAGGACATATTCGGGGCATTAACCGTGGATACACGAAGATCCATGAAATGGAGTCACGTTAGCGGTACTTTAGCAAAACCTTGTATCTCACTCTTATTCTTCGATTCTTATTCGACAAGAACCCCCCGAATCGATTCTTATCTCGTGATTCACCCCCGAATATTTAGTTATTTATTTTTTATTAGTTTAGTTTTCCAAGCACCCGGACCTAATAAAGGAATGAACAATTCAAATTAAAAAACTTTTGAAAGGTCGAAAATCGCAGAATCACTTGCATAAATACGAACAAATGACTCGAAAACAGGCTCGGATTCAAAGGAAACCAAATTTGTAAGGTTTAAGGTTACAGAAGTTTGAGGAAGGATAAATCGGGTTATCTAAAGTTCCAAAGAGCGCATGCGTGGATCAAGCTGCACCTCCTCTTCTGGCAGAGCAAGAAGTTCATGTTCGGATCATGTTCCTTGAGCAGCGGAAACACCGGACATATTGTACCGAATATGAACCGAGTAACTGCAGAAACGCCATTTTCTTACTCCTTCACTGTGCAAGCACAACTTGGCCTGAACCTGTTCGGTTCAGCAGTGGAAACAAAGTTTGTTTCTCATTACCGCATGCCATATTAGAGAGTTCCTAGTAGATCCGTAAAACTAAAACACAATACATGTGGTATTGACAATCCGGTGCCGTAACTCTGACGCAATGAGTTACGGTGACGCATCCTTCCATACAGTCATGTTAACGGATCGCAATTCCTAAAAAACGTAATCTCTAAAATAACCTCCTTCCATGGATTTAGCGTTACAACTAGATCCGCTAAGGACTCGACGTGACTTTAGGGTGCGGTAAATGTTTCTCATCACCGCACGCCATATTGAGACCTGCAGAAGGAACTCTCTATTGTCTCCATACCTACTTGTTTCGTCTTCATCATATCGATTGATGATCCATCATGTCGATGTATCCTTTGTAAGGAATGTGTGGCCTGACACCGACCTATTTAAATTGCTGTGAAGAGCATACCCCTTGTAATATATCGTAACAAGTGTATTATATGTTGAGTAACGCTTCGTTCAGGAGGACTGCAACTGTATAGAATTGCATGGGTGCCTGCGCTGTTTGTCTACCTACTGTACTAGGAGAACCCACTGCCTTCAACGGCGGTTTCAGGAGAAAGTTTAGGTTGATAGCTCTCAGAAGGTTAGGATGAGTTGGAAGGAAACCAACCAATCGAAGTATTTGACCTGGAAGGGGAGGGGGGCATTCTGTTATTTGGCTTTGAGGTTAAACCCCCCTAAAATCTTCGTCGTGGTTTATTTTTCGAGGTGTTCTGTAAGGTGGCTAACATCCATTCGGAAGTGCGACAATCCGATTGGTCTTCTGATTGGGTAGCTACAGTTGGAGAGGTGGAATGAATCTTGCCAGAGAAGCACTCTTGCAACAGACTGTCCACATCCAACAATTTGATATTTTACCGGAATGCTGCAATATAAATGTGGGTAGCAAACCTACCATGCAGAACAGAAGCTGTTGTTGTTGAACTGCACTATGGTTGCATGTGAGTCCACATTTGTATGATTCTAAATTAAATTTCTGTAGCGCTCGTGTAAAAAAAGTGATAAATGAATAAAACCTCAAATTCAACACAGTCTTACGCAGGTGAAGCTCACAAGATCTCACAATCGACCTACCTAATGATCCATTTCAATTTGTGAATTTTTTCAACCTATTGGTTGTCAGTTTTCTGCTTTTCAAATTAGTAAATAAGTAGGTAAACAGGTATTTGAAGGGAGATAACAGATTTACTAACATGTAGAGGAAGTATAGAAACACTTACCTGTCCTTACGAAATTGACTGTAATTTTATTATAGATTGAGTTAATTGTAAAAAAACAACGTCACTTTAAGAAATGAATAGGAAACTTTAAACCTATTTCTATTCCAGCATTGTGTTCCTGAATGAACCGTTAAATTCATTGTCAATTTTATAATGAGTTCTTATTAAACATCTACGGTTAAATTATGTAATTCTGCGTAAAATAAGTTTGAATTACTTTTTGATTTGTCAGAAACATTCATTTTTGGCAAGTTTGGCCAATTACAGTAGATGTAAAACAATATATTTAACAAATTAAGGATTTGAAGTTAACAAAATGTTCTTCTGGCTAAGGGCGTTTTATGTTTCACGATTTAAAAAAAAAGACGATGTTCCTCTTCATAGTACGCCAAATCCAAATCTCCAAACCCCTAGAAAATCTTCGGCCGCTCTCTATTTTGTGTGTGTACTTCTCTGGCAAATACTAGAGGTTCGAATTACCGTAAAGGCAATGCGGGCCCTTAGATATCCTTTAATGGCACTCTGAGGATGCATCCAGTGCTCTTGTAGCCACTCAGTCAACACTCTCACAAATCCGGCCATCTGAGGGTGGAACATAGTGTATATACCAAAGGCGTGAACGAAGCAAGTCGTGTTTCACATGCATCCATTTCTCATTTTTCCTGTTCTGCTGCTGTCAGTACTGAGAGTACTGAGCGGGAAACATATGAGGGGGCGTCGGTGGCAATGACGCGGACGTCAAATAACGCCATCCCCTGTGGTTCCCACACTTCTCTGCATGTCAGACCTCCTTGCAGTCCTGGATTGGTCGCCGATGCCTCTTCAATGATGACACAGTTACCTCAAGCTGTTGCATTAGCACTCCCCTCACTTCATTTTGACTCCAATAAATTAGTCCACCAGCCTTGCAACTTAGTGCATGTTCTTGTGAAAAGTTAGAACACCCACATCCGTTACATGAAGTTGGCATCTCAGTAGTTGTCCTTTTCACTTCGCCAGTGGTGCATCGTAGAACTAGCAGCTGGATAAATCAAAGTTATGCTTCTCGAGGGGTATCACTGAGAGCTTTCCTGGAGGCTTGCACTTGTCAGAAATTTAAAGGTTTATTGCCCTCTGCCGATTAGTGGTAATACCACCTCTAATAAACCATCATCTTGCTCACCTTTTCTTTGTTTACCTTCTTTTTTTGCAATCTCTGTTTTGACGAAATGAGTAGTAACATCTAGCTGGGTTCCATCCCGTATCGCTATAGAAAAATTCACCGTTCCACTTTTAGTGGTTTCATAGGACAAATCTGACGAACAAACTGGATTCCTCTTCACCAAGCCACCTCTTAACACTGGCGTTGTTAATGTAGACGTAGTGTAAAGGTGGGTTCACATCCATCCGGAATTACGGAAACGCGGCAATGTGCCTGTGGTTGGAAATAATGGTAGTAAAGCATAGGAAGTAAGGTGTTCACAACCGTTTGGAATTCGATTTGTGTTATCATGTTATCATTAAGCCAACTTGGCTTAACCTGCATAAAACTGTAATCAATCTGAGTTTTTCATTCATTAATCATTATAATTTTTTTATACAAGCGCTACAGAAATTGAATTTTATATGAGATTTACATTCAGTTTAGAATCATAGAAATAAAAATGCAGACTCACTCTTGACCACAGCACAGTACAACTAGACAATAACAGCAGCTTCTGTCCTGCACTACAGGTCTACTCACATATCGTATTGTGGCATTTTCGTAAAATATCTGATTTTTTGGATGTGGACAATCCCCCCCCCCAAGAGTGCTTCTCCAGGGAGATTCACCCCACCCCTCTTACTGGCTCTAACCAATCAGCAGACCAATCGGATTGCCATGCTACATTACTGGGATTGTGGAAGACCCAAAAATATTTTATACTTCGGCAGAATTCGGACTCGTGCCTTTTCTTACATCAGAGAGAAGCTCTGTTAAAGATTGCATCTTTATTCACTGTGCTCAACATGGCCATGTTTTCAACTTCTTTGAATGCCAGAGTTTTCTCTGAACATAACATTAGAGAGTTCCTAAACGAAAGTCAATTGGGATAAGGTGCTTGGGGATTTTATCATGTGGGGAAGCCTCACCCAATGCTAACTGATAAATTCGAGTGGGTCAAATTAGTGTCTTATCTTAAAGTGACGCTACTTATCCTCAAGTAACGCTAAACCACCAAGGGGATTTTCCCGCATATCCCGTGTGTTCAGTTTCCAGCATTTCTAAGTTTCCTAGTTCTTTTCTTATTCACGAAAAGGTTTTGCAATGACAAATTTTGAAATTTATGAACACGAAAATTAATATCGTTTTCATGAATCATGAATACCAACAAGAAATTAATAACACTGTCGTCGGTGTGTAAGGTTACTTTGTGATAAGGAGGAAGAGATGAGATAGGTAGGTTCGGGATAAGGTTGGAATAAATCTGTCATATTAGAGATAAGGTGTACCTCATCTCTCCACACATTCGCAGTAGCGCTTTCTGTTGACGATAAGGCGCCTCATCTCTGTCTCCCTATCGGCTTAGGAACTCTCTATTAACTCAAAAAATATTTCATGACCCCAAAATGCTGCTTGACATTGCGTGTAGAGTAAATGGAGATTTCCATTTTGACAAATTTAAATTTTCCATAATTTATATCTATTGTCTTAGCCGTTGGTCTTATCGATTTAGTGAGGGTATTTAGTTTTTCATTGTTTGTGATATAAGCCAAGAAAAAGGGTAAACTGAGGTTCGACAAGCTTGAGTTCTATTTTAATAGCAAATCTGTTTTTTCATGCTTACACATTATTCTTGATAGGTAGAATAAACACCGTTAAGATTTCTGAACCAATGAAATGATCTGGGATCGGTCAGTTGTGTTCAGAAGTCCCTCAAGGGGCTACATACCAAATCTCAGAATCGTGGGATCATTAGGGAATCTCCGCGTAACGCTCTCCGCGTGACGCTCCCCGCGTGACGCTTTTTCATTTATGTGCCATATTAAAGACATAATTGTACGTGAAACGCTTGCATACGAGTCTGCAACGCATTGGGACATTTTCATGTGTTTACCTATGAATGGTCAACGTCATTTCTGATGGTCATAATCATCGTTGTGGCCACTTGGGACAATTTTTTTCGTGACGATTTTTTTGTTATGTGCCACAAAACATGAAAATGTCAAAAGAACATATTTTCAAGTATGCTGTAGGTACTGTAGGATTGTATGATTCTCCATTTTGGCGTTGGTAGGTAATGTACAAAGTCCTGTAATCTGAGAAAATTGATTATTCGGCCTTTGTTTTTTAAATTTATTTATTTTTAAAATGACGTTTGCTTTATCGTTAGTTATTGATGATGTTTTATAGCAATACAAAATTTATTAATATTAATATTAAGAGGTGTCCCTCTATCTATGCGTTGCATTATGGAATTGCCATAAATGGGAAAGGCTTTATCAAGAATGGTTGAGTGCAGTCATTGCTAGATTTCATTGTTATCTATTCTGATTTGTCTACTTTTCATTCCTTATATTCGTCTGTCTGTCCCATCGATATTATGTATGCAGACGATATCACAGCCACAATCAAGGTTTCTACTGCAGAAGTTTTTACTAACTCTGTTATGAAGACGAAATCCACCATAGCTCAGTGGCGTGTTGCAAAATAGTCTGTTGCTTAATGAGCAGAAGACGTAAGTATTGGAGTGTATGGGAGTGCCAGGATCGCTGATTCACTCTTGGGTTTCATGGTGGATGAAGCAATGGTATGGAAAGTGTATACAGACCCTTACCGAAAGCTTGGGGAGAGTGGTGTTCGTCCTTTGTTGTCTATCTTATGTTGTCTTGACGATCCTCCTCAACGGCTACCACGGGTTATGTGAATCAATATTGAGATATGGCAGGCTGCTGTGGAGTAACTGCGGTTTGGCCCTCGCATTATTTAGGCTGCAGAAGTCAGCAATTCCAATATTGTCTGTGGTCTCAACTGATGTTGATTATCTTTTATGAAGTTGGGTCTTCCTAAACTCCTAGCTCTCTATATTTCGAATGAAGAAAAATTAATATTGTTTCCCCAGAGTTTGGGACAACCATCAATACTCGACCCAGAACTCTGAAGTGCTCCTGTGCAACTGCCACCGCTTAACTCTGAGCCAGAATAAAAGCCATTGCCATATCGCCCTTTTCAAGACTTACATTCATAAGAGTAAGGCTTTATTACTGCTTTCTCCCGCTTCTCCAATCCTTACCAACCAGCACATTTGACAGAAGAGTTTGGAAGAATTTGGTAGTCCTCGCCCCATACACAGTTGAAGGAATCTCTCTGGAAATGTGGACCTAGCCTTGTTTTTTTCTCGTTATTATTATTTTTTAATATATTAAATTACTTCCTGCGGAGGATTCTGTCATGACGGGAGAAACAAGGTTGGTTGACCTGCTTGATATAGGTGATGACGATAAATAAGAAGATGACAGCAATCTACCAGTTTATGCTCAGATCCCTGATGCTTCGGTCTTTCGCATCCAACGAACTTCAACTATTCATGACTCTTCGCTACCTGTCTCGTCGGAAGTTTTTATTGTATTTTGCAGTTTGTGATTCTTTGCCGTGAAATGTTTTCCACTAACATAATGATTCAAATTCGCTGAGAGACTATTTTCTGTACCTATTTGTCTTTTTATGCGTCGCATTCCTCCAATTCTTTGTTAATGAAGTAGTTTTTATTTTGTTTAAGGATCTATTATTACCTACTTAATTTATCTGCAGATTTATTATGTTTCATATCCACGTTCAAATGTAATTTGTCAAGAACTCTTGTAGCAATCCTTTGATTATCTACAATAAAATGTGTATTGATTGATTATATATTAATTTACATCATACCCTTCAATGTATGGCGTCAATAAAATCATCTTGATTCTAGGACCTGCCTCCATGCAAGTCGAGACTCTGGAGAAGATGATCAACACAGGCATGAATGTTGCTCGCTTGAATTTCTCTCACGGAACCCATGAATATCACGCCAACACTATCAAGAATGTGAGGGAAGCCGCTGCTAATTATGCGACAAAAACTGGTTACAATGTCCCGATTGCTATTGCTTTGGACACCAAGGGGCCCGAGATCCGTACTGGCTTGTTGGAAGGCGTAAGTTTTCAAACTGTCTTAGGTATTTTGTTAATGTTTCATCAATTAGAAATCTCCGGACTGTCTTGAAATTTTAAAAGAATAAACAATGAAGAGAAACTTCTTATGTTATACTTGAACAACTGAAATTATACCTGCAGATTGCCATGAATATAGTTTGATGAAAGTTTTTCTTATTGTATGATCCTTACAGGGAGCATCAGCTGAAGTCGAGCTAGTTAAAGGTCAAAGCGTTCGGCTGACTACAGACAAGAACTTTGCCGATAAATGCTCTGCCAAAGAGATTTTCGTCGACTACATCAACATCACCAGAGTCGTTAAACCTGGGAACACCATCTACATTGACGACGGTCTTATTTCCCTTGTGGCCAAGACTATTGGTTAGTATTTTTCTTACCTCTAATAATAATATTATTACAATTGGTCTCTGAATTTGAAGTTGTTGGAATATTACCTGATTCTTCAATAAATGGGCACCCAATCCAGTAGATGATTGTTCTTGAAGCTTTATTAATCTGTATGCCCAATGACTGCTCTTTTACTGTGCTCCATGTAAACGGAAGAAACAAGTGAGTGATGCAGTGATCTTCACACTATTTGAGTGAACCACGCTCAAACCAAATTAAGTTATTGAAGTTATTTTCATGAATTAAATCGCCCACATCGCCTGTAACCTTCACAAGAATGACGTGGTTATTCTTGTTTAGGTTCATGTTTCTAATTTTTTGACGTTTATCAAAATTTAGGCTCAACTTTGCATTATAAAATAATATAAGTTCTAATTGGAGCAGATCAAAAATTAAAGGTTCTGTGACTGAAATCGTCTCGTACTGACTAATCAAAGTAAGGTTATCATTTTGCTGACCATATATCTGTAAAATCCTTTGCAACCAGTATCCGCTGCAACTTATGACAACTCACTTCTAATCAAAAATCGATTTTTATTTCAAAAAATAAAATAAATAAATAAAAATAAACAATAATTATTTGGATGACGAATGGCTAAATTGAAACAAATTTCTTCTTTGCCAGGATAAATTTTCGTGTTTTTGAGGATTAGGGTATTACATAATGGGGTTGGTTTGTCCTCTCCTGTTTGAAACACTTTAACAATCACCAGTGTTTCTAAAAGAAAATAATGATAATCTTTAACCATTTCTTCTCAAGAAATAGACGAGTAGCCACGAAAACAGTATTGAGAAATAAGTTTTGTTATAACGAATATAAAAAATGTTACGTGAGGTTATGTTGCAAAAATCTATGTGAGTACCACACACACTTCGCTCCCGGCACGTGGGACTTAGGGATGTTGTTACCTACCTACTAGTAAATGCTCCTAATTCTTATTGCTAATAATTAATGCTCTTAATTTTCAATGTGACATTAATGTTAAATTTACATGATGAATTCCATGTGTATTTGATTTTGTAATAGTTTTTTAAAATCAATATTGCAACTATGCAGAAGCTGTAACTGTACCTTCCAGCTGCAAAATACCAAAACAAAAACAAGCCATGTTGGGTGGGTAGTATAGCTTCCTCACTTCTTGTGACATGGGCGTATAGAAATAGTTGAAGAACAACGAGTCAAAGTTATTGAATGCAAACTAGGAACAGTAATACATGGTTGGACATGCTAAAATGCGAAATGGTCTATAATTCATGTTTGCGCAAGGACAACCTTCCTTCAATCCAACAACATTCGCCATCAAAGGTATATAAGGCAATGGAATTAATAGGAGATTGTCTTGTAGTTAATCCGGAAAGACATTGAAAATTTCATCAAAATCGGTCCATTGGTCTCGGAGTTTTTCTTTTGTCAACCAATTTCGATTTTCCGCATGCACAATAGTAACAACTTAACCAATCGCGATGAAACCAACTGGACATCTTACTGGAACATGTACTGAACTACTCTCCGAGTTTGAACTAAATCGGACCAATATATAGTTGAAATCGACGTTATAAGAAATTCACGTATGTGAATGTGGACTATCAAGGATTTAGGTAGCCCCCCAGAGGTGCAATGGGTCCTAAATCCTCGAAAAAGAGGTAGAGGAGGATGACAGTATCCCGTCAGAGAGATACCACTCCTACTAATAGCATTAATGAGCTATGTTCGGAGTAGATTGGATTTCCAGGACCTGGATCACCCATCCAACGCCAAACTCAGCTTCTCAAGAACACGAGCAGAGGCGTGCGACGCCCGTTGTTTTCCAACGGAGCGACGGCAGCGCTTTCTCTGGGATTCTGACGGGAACTCTGTCACACTCCCCCACTTAAAGACATACTTGATTGAAGAGCAAGTATGTAAACCAGGTGGAATAGTTTACTGGCTGAGAACTGATGCTCATTAATAAATAGCTGCATTGGCGATTGAGGATGGGAAAAGAGAAATTAAAACAGGATGGATTGTCAATGAATCTTCATATGAAGTATTCATTAGGTAATTAACCCCCAATCAAAGATTGGAACAATCAGGAATAAACGGTGGCTCAACTATGGAGACTTATACCTTTAGGAAAATAAAATAGATATAAATTAATGTGCCCACATTGTGGAATTAAATTGGGAACTAAGCCGTGGTAATTATGAACAATGCCCTTGAATAAATGGGAACAATGCCCGGGTATAAATAATAATAAAAATGGCAAAGACCAGGTATACCATAGGTATGAATTTGAAAATATAAAAGGGGAATAAATTGAAAAAGTATAAGACAAAGACCAATGAAATTATTTATTTACCAAAGGGTGATAATGGGAATTCCTTCTGGAACCCCGGGCCATGTTTCTTCTGAAACATCAACGCCCCAAAAATAGTGGATTGGATTACTTGGCGTTAGCCGTCCATAATCCTAACCACGCTCGCTCTACCGAGAATAGCACGTAATGTGCTATGTTCAGGAAGATTTGATTTCCAAGACCTGGATCACCCATCCAACGCCAAACTCAGCTTCTCTAGAGCACGAGAAAAGGCGTGTGACGCCCGTTGTTTTCCAACGGACGGCAGCGCTTTCTCTGGGATTCCGACGGGAACTCTGTCACAGGACAGACTACCGATCCGATGGCAATAAAAGCTGTAGGGGCCCATCTAGAAGCTATCCTGCACAACTCCTGAAATTTCCATCAAAATCGGAGTAAAACTTGGTATAGTTTTGGGTGTGATAAGGGTTTATCTTAAATATACATCAGACAGACACCAAAATTGATCAACAAGCTCTGAAACGCAAAAAGCAAATGAAAATTTTGATTTAGGATGACAACATATTTTCAAATTCTCGCACGAACATGAAACATTCCTGCCTTTGGTAGTGAGAAACCATAAAAAAATAAAATAAATGAATGAAAATTGCGCTATGCCAAACTTTTAGCCTATATGGGTTATCTAAGTGTCAAGTTACTTACAATCACACATTTTTCTCTATTGAGCATTGGCTGTTGATGAGGAGCCATGCAAAACCCCACTAGTCCGTCAAATCAAAATTTTCAGAATTAAGAAAAAACTGTTTCATATTGTTCTACAGATGAAAATTTGCGTATTTTTACTTCATTGTCTTGTAGGAGACTGTAGAAACCTAAGTAGTATACTCGATTCAAATTATACTACCACTAAAGTTGAAAAAAAATCCTAATTCTAGTATGGACATGTGGGGTTTTGGTTGATTTTGTCTTACTTGTTGGGTTTTGGTGAAAACATATGGAGGACTTAAGGGGTTTTGGTCTTCCTCATTCAGAGGAAAACTAGGGTACCTAAAGATAATATGTCATTTTAAACCTTTTATGCTGAACCAAATTTTTTAATTGTTAAAAAGGGAATGAAATTGATGGGTTAATACTTGAATTACTCGAACTTGAGTAAATCAGACGTGAAAGAAAATTTTAAAACAAATAATAGCAAAAAAAAAAAAAAAAAAACGTATGTATCTGCTGACTATTTGATCCTAGAGTATCTTATCACACGATCCGTAGATATTCTGGCGGAAATTTAAAGCATCCCCCTGGCCGAATTTTGAAGTACTGGTAAGCTTTACAAATTAAGACGTCGGACTACCTTACGACGAAATAGGATAACTCGCGGGAAGAAATATATAAATTACTAACCGCCGAGTCGATAAACATGTCAGAAGGAGAAAAGTGCCAAGCTAAACGCTCACTGTATTTGTGTTTGACGCATATTCCTATGTCCCAGGTTTCGAGAAATGGGATCCCTAGGATAGCGAGATCTACTTTTGTGACCAGAAATCTGTTTCCATGTCGCCTAGGCCGATGTTTACCTTGGTTTGGTACATCTCAGTGTCTCAATCGGGGCTCCGTTGGCTGCCGTGAGCCTCAAATTGTTTTTGCCTATTTTTAGGCTGAGTTTTTTTGAAATTTTGTGGGGCAGCGGGCCTTCTTGGGATCGTCCGGCTTGTCCCAGCTTCGTTCACAAATAAATCTACGAGCCCGGGTGGCAAGACTTTCTGGAACTAAACAGCGTCGTCCGTATAGGAATGCTTGTTTAGCGTTCGATAAGTAGTCGACCCCAGGACGACCCTTCAAATTTATTTGAAAGTGAGTCCCCGAATTTAGTTCTTTTCAGAACTAAATAAACTCTTCCAAATGGAGCGAACACCTAGTTTTTGCCTTTTGGAGAGTATATATGAAGACGTCTGAAGATACTGAAAAGTACCTTTTGGGTCATGGCTGAATTGATAGGACGAGTCTTGGAAAAGACCGCTATCTCGTGTGTACCCGGTCGCCAAGGACGGGCGTATCTCCTCTCGTGAATTAAACTCACATGGGACCCTGTTTGTAGGGGTTTGGTATAGAGATATTCCACTGGGAATACCAACTCTCAGTAAGACATACATAAATCCACTACACTTACATGGTATGAATACGTTTGAACCAGATGGAAACGAATGCCTTACTTTTTTAGCAATTTCACGCGAACTACTGGTTTTTGCCTTTCTCCTCGTACCTTGATTACCGTCTCTCGCTGTCACTGTACCATCCATTTCACTATCACCCATTTCGATTAACATAAATGATCACTTGAAATAATATAAAAATTCACTGATAAACGCACAGGTTGCTAAACAAGAAGCAACAGGAGGGTCACGTGAGGTTAGCTTCCCATTGGTTGCTTGGGCTAGTGGGGTTCTGCGTGATTCACAGCTCTAGACATGTGTGGTTTTGGATGAAGTACAAGAATCTACTGTATTGTTTTGACGAGATCTGTGGGGTTTTGCTCGACATTAAGTGAAGAAAATGGTACAGCTGGTCTCAAAAAACAAGAAACCAATGCTAACTGAAAGAATTTTTGTTTGCGACTAGTGGGGTTTTGTATGGCTCATCCTCTGTTGTAGTTAAGAATGTTGCTCCATGTTCAGTTGTACAATGTTCCCTACATACCCTACCTAAATTTCAATCAATTTTTGTTGACTGATATTCTATAAATATCTTTCTTTTGTGTTGCGAGTGCCAGTAAGACCTACCTGTCATCGCTGCTGAAGATTATGTATAATACATAGTTTGGTTTTTTAGAGGGTGAGTAGTTCTGCAAAGACCCTTTTTCGTACCATTGTATTTGACTAATTCTCAGCATGATTGATTTTGAATTCCACCCACCCTGATTTCTTGACATCCTATTGGTTTTCTTTTGACATTTCAAATTTTAATCATGTAATAGGATAGTTTGCTTGTATTTATATTTTTAAATAATACTTTAGGTGGTAACAGTATTGCTTGCGTCGTGGAAAACGGTGGCATGCTTGGAAGCAAGAAAGGCGTCAATCTCCCTGGCATCAATGTTGACCTGCCTGCTGTGTCTGAAAAGGACAAACAGGATTTGGAATTCGGAGTCCAGCAAGGGGTGGACATGATTTTCGCTTCTTTCATTAGAACTGCATCTGCCATCAAAGAGATCAGAGACATCCTAGGTATGTCTGCGAGAAACATACATTGGGTTAAAAATGTAATTCCTTTTTCCATTTATACAGGGTGATTCCCTCGTAGATGCAAAAAAATTTTTGGGTGAAACTACATCAAAAATGGAGTAAAATGCCGCCAACCGCATATTTTTATCTCAATCCGTACTCGAGATATGATTTTTTAAAGGTTTTTTAAGAAATACCGTGTTTTTTTCATTTTAAACTCGGATTTCTCCACTTTGCCTCATTTAATTTCAACTTTCAACCTCATTTTCGGTATCAGCATTAAATTTCCTATAAGAATAGTGTACTTGGGTTCTTAAAAAGTACCATCCGAAGACCCTCACATCAGCTCAAACATTGACGATTTTGAAAAAATAATATTTCTGAAAATCTTTAAAACTTTACTACTCTTTTAAAAAGAATCCTGGAAACTGGCAAATCTCGTGAAAACTGCTTCATCTAATATGCTTTCCAACGGTATTATCAATTTTACTTTTATTTTGTTATTTAGGGGAGAAAATAATGTTTTAATGTTAAAAAATGTGGGTTTTTCAATGAAATTGTTGGTTTTTTCGAAAGATGACCCTCCATGAACCAACGAGTATGGGGTCGGTTTCTATGTATTTTTTCTCGCTGGATCGAATGGAAACTCTTGCAGATCTCTCAACTACGTTATAATCGAGTTTTACACTTTAATTAACTAGTTTTACCCCATAACACACATACATTTAATCTTAACAAACAAACTTGACATTTGCGATTTTATGTGTAAAACTCGGTTATAACGGAGTTGGAGAGATCTACAAATGTTACCATTCGATACAGCGTGAAAAAATACATAGAAACCGACCCCATACTCGTAGGTTCATGGAGGGTCATCTTTCGAGAAAACCAACAATTTCATTGAAAAACCCACATTTTTTTACAATAAAACATAATTTTTTCCACTAGATAACAAAATAAAAGTAAACTTGATTATACCGTTGGAAAGAGTATTAAACGAAGCAGTTTTCATGAGATTTGCCAGTTTCCAGGATTCGTTTTGGAAGAGTAGTAAAGTTTTAAAGATTTTCAGAAATATTCTTTTTTCAAAATCGTCAATGTTTGAGCTGATGTGAGGGCCTTTGGATGGTACTTTTTAAGAACCCAAGTACACTATTCTTATAGTAAATTTAATGCTGATTCCGAAAATGTGGTCAAAAGTTAAAATTGAATGAAGTAAAGTGGAGAAATCTGAGTTTAGAAGGAAAAAAACACGGTTTTCCTGAAAAAACCTTTAAAAAATCATATCTCGAGAACGGATTGAGATAAAAATATGCAGTTGGCGGCATTTTACTCCATTTTTGATGTAATTTCACCCAAATTTTTTTTGCATCTGCGAGGGAATCACCCTGTATTTGGCATGTTTTGTTGTGTTATCATGTCTCACAGCAATTATCTTATGCACTCAGGTGAAGCGGGGAAAAACATCTTGATCATTGCCAAGATTGAGAACCATCAAGGTATGCAGAATTTGGACGAAATCATCGATGCTGCCGACGGTGTGATGGTGGCCAGGGGTGATCTGGGTATTGAAATCCCTACCGAGAAGGTGTTCTTGGCCCAAAAAGCCATGATTGCAAAGTGTAATAAAGTAAGTAGCAATTCATTGATTTGTAATCCACGTTTAGGGCCGGTTCCTAACTTGGCTAATCCAGAGTAATCTCCAAAATCGATCGGAGTTCTGAATAGGTAACCCTAAAATGCATTCGATGAAATAATTTGGCAACACATTTGGCAAATGAAGACATAGTTGGCAACACTTTTGTGATAAAACTACGTCCCCTCTCTACTTTTGAGATAATTATTTACAATTATTTTCTTTTTGCTGCACAGAAGGATAAATTTCATGCTTATCGTGACATTTGTGGTTGTGGTAGTCTCGTATTCTTTGGTTGTAATGCACACTTTAATTGTCATGAAATCTTTAGCTATCGAACAACTGAGATTTTAGAACTTATGTAGATCTACTCATCGATGCCCAGATTCTATTAACAACGAAGCCAGCCTTCAAGAATCGATAGATGAATGAATGAAGGATACCTATCTACGTGTATGTCTCTTCCCAATAATTCTTTTATATGTCTTGGTAAACATATAAAACATATACCCAAGTAGTTGGTGTTCTGTGAGTTTTCGTCATCGCATCCCTTCCGTCAGGCCAAGACCCCCTTGTGATACTACTACTTGCCGAAATTCCTTCCTTTGCAAATTCCTAAAAATACCTATCGATCGTAGTTCTTATATAGTCTCAACATTCTCTGAATTATATTTGCTTGTAGAAGTACGTTTTTCAAACCCAAGGGTCTGTATTCCTCATTCATTTTCTATCGTAAGTTGGGACAACGATTCCTGGCAGATCGTGGTCGAAGCATTAGTGATAATGCCAGACCTTCGAAATTATAAGCATCACTCTCGTACCATCAAGAATTGATAGATACATCAGTAGTTTGAAAAATAGGAACGTCACAGAGGTAGATTTATTAAGATATATCAATATGGAAAAGGTAAAGGATCAGGTTTGCACATGTGCAGTGGTAACCTATTTCAATGAATTAGTAGGATGCCATCCTGAAACTCGGACCTACCCAAATACTACCTACCAAATAAAATGTATGTATAGATTATCGAATTTTGTTGAATGGCAAATTTGCTGAAATTCGGGAGGTTATCCAGTTCTGTTTATCGAGCCCTGTGCTTTAACTCATTTGTTGCATTGTGTTACTATCAGTATGACATAAACGTGTGCTACAACGAAATCACCAGTTTTCAGTTGTCCTTCATGTATGGTTCTTAATTGCAGCAAGGCAAACCCGTCATTTGTGCCACCCAAATGTTGGAATCTATGATCAAGAAACCCCGACCCACGCGTGCAGAGAGCTCTGACGTCGCCAATGCCATCCTCGATGGTGCTGACTGTGTCATGTTGTCCGGAGAGACTGCCAAGGGTGAATATCCTCTGGAGTGCGTCCAGACCATGGCCAACATCTGTAAGGAAGCTGAAGCTGCAATTTGGCACAATCAACTGTTTTCTGATCTGGCTGGAAAGGTATGGTCATATGTCACTGTACTGCTTTTTTAAAATTATAATGAGAATTCAGTTGTAGATAGTTATTCCAGTAGTAGCTAAAAAGTACTGTCATGCAGCATGGCTAATATAGCGAATTTTCAGAGAAAAGTTGTTAGTAAATCTGAGGGGTCAGCCTTGTGATGAGATCGCACAGAAAATTTTAGGGCACGCAGCCGAACGCGGTCAATTATGAGTATTTTCACCTAAAAAGGGATTGTTCTCACTTATTTATGAGTCTTGGTGATCTGGGATTGGTCACAATTGACTCAGCGCCAAAAAATACTTCGACTGTGACACCCCACAAAGATTTTGTAGCATTTTTTGGGACACTAAATTGTAAATTTGAACCTAAATTCTGGAGCATTCTGGCTGGCCAACGTACTCGACCTGTCTTTTGCCAAGGCGGATTTTTTTGCGTTGGGACGAATTTTTTACGGCGTATTTTAACGGAGTTATTGTCTGGAAATACACCCTATAATTAGAGAGTTCCTAGACATCCATCGGTCTCAATACGGTGTGCGGTAACGAGAAACATTTACCGCACCTTAAAGTCACGTCAAGTCCTGAACGGATCTAGTTGTAACGCTAAATCCATGGAAGGAGGAAATTATTCCTAGGACGTTATTTGAGTCCACGGAAGAAGGTTATTTTAGACGATTACGTTTTTCACGGAATGCAATCCGTTACCGTATCTGTACGGAAGGATGCGTAACCATAACTCATTGCGCCAGAGTTAAGGCACCGGATTGTCAATACCGCACGACGTATTGTGTTGTACGGATCTACTAGGAACTCTCTAATATATAATATACATACGACGTTAAAATCTAGGATTGTGTTCTTTGATGTATGAAAAGAATTGGTAGGGGGCCCTCTCCCTCCCAATTTGTAAATTTTGAAGCCATATAAATAGCTCATTTTTCCTTTGAAAAGTCGCAAACATTCTTGTGTAAATCCCTCTTGATACAGCTCCTGCTATATAGACATTTTTCCAATTCAAATTTTCTCTCAATTTTTAACAAAATCCTAGAATGCACGAGAATTCAAAATGTGCCAGCACCCAACTTGACTAAGCAGCAATTAATATTCACGTTATACTTGCCTAGATTTTGTTTACCACGTAAATATTTTTTATCTCTAGGTTCTCCCACCTATTGACGCTACCCACAGTGTTGCCATTGCTGCTGTTGAAGCAGCCACGAAGGCTCTTGCATCTGCCATCTTGGTCATTACTACTAGCGGTCGCTCGGCTCACCTTGTTGCTAAATACAGGCCCAGGTGTCCTATCATCGCTGTGACCCGTCACCCACAGGTGGCCAGGCAGGCTCACCTGTACCGCGGCATACTCCCCGTTGTATTTGACAGTAAGTACGAAACCAAGTCGTTTAATCTTGTAGAACTAGGTATTTTACAGTGGTAATAGACAATCAAAAGGTGTAGGAAAAAACATCGATTAGAAACAAGACATTTCATCGGTTTGTGGGAAACCACACATGTTAGCTGAAAGTTGACTCATCCCTGGAACAGCTTAGGTGGCACATTCAATTTTCAGCATAAAGTTCGATGATAATTACCAATCATGCTCATGATACATTGTAGGAGATCCAGCTAACGAATGGATGAGCGATGTAGAAGAACGCATCAAGTACGGCCTGACTGTAGGCTTCACCCGTTGCATTCTTCAGAGTAACGACCCGGTTGTGGTCATGACTGGATGGAAACAAGGGGTAGGCTTTACCAACACCCTCCGCCTCGTGTATGTAAGGGACGACAAAGAAAAAATGGGATTGTGACCCCCCTGAAAAAACCCAATAAACTGTATTCGTTTTAAATTACGTTTTCGCTTTTAATTATAAATAAACCCGCCAGGGGTCTTGACCTCTTACATCATCAATGGCAAATCAATATTAAGAAAACGGTACCTATGTGGAATAACATCAGCCATCATTAGCTTATGTACACGATTCGCCTATTTCTAGTTAGCGTACTTTGTATTTAAAGTTCAAGTTGGTAATGCAAGTTCTGGTGGAAAACTAAATAAATTACTTGGCAGGAAATTCGTTCAGCTTTCTATGCACCTCAATACATAAAATCAAGAGACTTGTACGAGTATATCCCATATGGCTGCATTATGAAAATGATTGCTTGAAACGTAGACACCCGAAGTAGTTCCCCAAACCTAGAAAGGGATGCTAACTCCACTTTTGCAGAAATCAGACGATGAGGGCTAGTTCCTGAAGATGATGGATTCTACACAAGAATAGGGTGTTTTTGGCGACTTCAACTTAATGTCACCTTTCATCATAGTCTTGAGGGAGCAAATGAAGATGCTAACTCAAATGGAACCGGGGGATCGGTTGCCTCAATTTTGATGTTAAGTTAACGGTGGTTGGGCAACGCTATATTTACCCCAGCTCTCTTGTTGTCTACTGGTTATCTAATCAACTTCCTTATTTCATTATGAAACGCCGGTTTTCAATTCGAATTTCATATTAGTTTTAGTACAAATACGGGCTAATTTCTCATTTTTAGTTTTCAATTCGTAAACAGGGCATGGATTTAACGCAAAGATAGTAAGCCTCAAGTGGGAAACACCGCAGTTTAGTTGCTTCTTCGTAATTATGGTCGTTACGAACTTCATGTTTTTGGGTAAATCATCATCAAGTACGTATAAAAAAGGATCTATTTATCTGTATGACAATGAACCAGGAATTTACCTGATAATCATCACTGGGGGCATGCAATGTTCACGAGAAGGCAGCTGAGAGATCAGGCAAACCAAAAACAATACTGCGAAGAAGTAGTGTATTAAAACTCAGGTTTCTCATTTAAAATATGTGAAATAATAATAAAAACAAGGCTCTAATAGACCAAGTAGAGCCTGAGTGCAAAAGAACTGATTTTTTTATATTTTTTTCATCGAGATGAAGGCTAGTAAAGCTAGAATGGCGAAGGTGGACTTCAGATAGCAGATTCGGTTTCTACACGACTTGAAACGTAAAATAACCAAGTTTGAGGGATGTTCAAAAAACCTACGCGCTGCATCAACATGGGGCATGTGAAAAGAAAAAAAAACTATTATTATCTACCTCACCTAGAGTGTGTTCCGAATCATGATCGCGACGCCACTCCAGTTAAAGCCAGTTGAGGCACTTTCCCTCACAACGGTGACGTCACAGAGGGGTGGTAGTTTTTCGTACCTCCTATGTACCTAATTTCTTTTTTCAAGCAGTGTTGAGCTTTAATGTATAAAATGAAATTTATGGAATTGGTCCATTTATAACTAAACAATGATAGGTATATTCAACTAGGTACCTACCTACCTACTGTTCAACTATAAGAATTTAACGATTTTTGAAGCACTTTTTGGATAGGTACATCTCTATTGGTGATCACGAAACGTGTTCTTGGATATCATCCTATTTTCAGAGTTCTTGATTTTTGGGAATAATTAGCAATTTTCGATTATGAAGATCTTGGTAGGTAGATAATTTGCTTTTATGTAATACTATACATACAAAATACATAATGTTCCAAAATGGTCTACCATGAAAGGTTTTACACCAACATTATTCGCTACAGGTACCTACTCAACAGACGGCTCCAATTATTGTCATGTATATTAATGTACACCTATGTATCTTACATATTTAGAATCAAACCATGACACAAAATACTGTTTGTAAAAAAAAATTCGTGCTCATTTGCGTTATCTGTTGTCTTATCACAACGACCAGCTCCAAACGTGGGTCGATGATGGAAGATTCATCCGCCATGTTTAAGTTTACCTTAAGAAGTGTCGAAGGGTGGGAGAAATCCGTGACGCCAATGGCAGGAAATGGAACGGCAGAATGCGTGTTTTTTTGGGGTTGTGCGAGCTGCACAGTCGTTATTAATGTGATTTGGAATGGGGGGGCTAGTATTCGTGTAATTTTGAGGTGACCAGTAGAATGTTATGTTACATTTACAGGATGGTTAGGCATGTGTCGTGTGCCTTTAGACCCCCAAACGGGTGACGTAAATTAATGAGCCATTCTAACGTAGTTGCTAACGTCCCTTCAAGGTCACGTACTCTCGGGTACCTTAGTGTCACGTTAAGAGCATGTTAGTGGCCTCCAAAAATTCTTTATTAACTTGGAAAACCCATTTTCCTTTTGCTCTATTTTTGCAGTACCATTCCTAGCCTAAAAGGTTACCAACCATTCTAAAATTTGATTTAGTCCCTTCATTCCACCAAAACATCCACCGCAGGCGTCAAAAATGAGATGACTGCTGTTTGTTTTGTTTATTTGATTCATTTTCACGGGGGAAGCTCAATTTTCAAGAAATTTCAAAAATACACCAATATACAACAAGTATAAATCATTTCAAAAAACTGCACAATAACATGATAATATATAAATAATTTTAACAGAATATAGGCACGATGGTAACAATCACTTCACATACAATTAAAAGCTACAAGATAACAATAAATGAGGGCAAATATAGGTAAAATGAAAATATGTTAAGATACTAATAACAAGGACGGTTAAATTAGGGAACTTGAAAATTCTTAAGTGCGTTGTGGCGAAAAGAGGAGAGGCAGGAGTTGAATGAAAACGTCCAAATAATATAATAATGTTATTAACAATTCTTTAAGAAACCTTTTTTCCCATTCCAAACCATTCTCAATTATCATTGGATGACGTAAACAAGCTTTTCCATTGAAAATTTGTTTACAATGGCATCTCGCTTTATGCATAGAGAATGGCATCTACGATTGCCAGGTAGCTAAAAGCTACCTGCCACCCTCGCTGTTGTAACGGCGATTTGAGAAGGCGGAATCCCTGTCCAGTTCCTTGGATTGTTCCCAATCGTTGATCTTCTCTTTCATGATGTCCTTGAGCAGACGATAAGGGTGTTTCGAGGGGTCGCCTGCCATTCAAGTTAGCAGTCGCTCACCAGTTCATGCCACTGTCATTACTTACCTACCATAGCTCTGCGGTATCTCATAGTGTGCAGATAATGGGAAAGGTTTATTGGAAGTATGTAATGTGGAGTAATGTAACGTCGCCCATAATTTCATCTCAATTTGTGGACAAATAGGAAGGTTGCACATTATGACATGGGCAGGTATTAGAGAAATAGGGAGAGTTCACTTGTACTTTGTGGTACCTAATCACCCACCACGAGAAATCTGAAAACCAAAGGGAAGTGATGGACATCTAATAGGAGATATGAGAGTTCCTCCATGGAAGATCACAAACTAATCCAGACTTAATCCAGATATGTCACTGCGTTTTTGAGAAATAACTTCTGACTCTGGATTAACCCCCGCACAGTGAAACGCGCTGTTGAAGGCTCACTATAATAGCTAGTTATTGAGGCTGGTGGACATCTACTGAGTGAATTGGCAAGCGGGAGGTGGCTCCTAGAAAAGATCATATTATATTTAAGACACTTCAAGGTATGGCACCAAATACGCTTTCTTACATAATTTTATCACAACTATGACCTTCTTCTAGTAGAACCTAATTATTTGAAATGTGGGATTCAAGAGATCCGATGCATCCTACATAAAAGCATTGTTTCAAATGCTTCTACCCGACTAAGAGTAGAAGGTTACAATGTCCAAACTCTGTTCCATACAATATGATGTAATACTTACAACATTTAACCATTCTTTTCCGTAGAGATAAGTTGACATTTCTATTATATAAGAGGCATTTTCAAGATCTATACTATGTGTACTTGATTCTCCTTATATGGTGTCTAGCCTGACCTATGTAAATTATAGTTAGACTTAATAAAAATAAGTAGAAACAGACTGGCTTGCACCCAGAAGCCTGGTAAGTAAAGAAGAGAGGGAAGGGCAAGAAGCCCGTGTGAGGGACAGTCTGACCTTATAAAACTGATTGCAGGCCAGCTCAATTTCTTGAACTTCTCTCACACGCAAAACACAACATCTGGAACAATACTTGATTTTCTCCACTCTGACAATTATGAGGCCATTGTGTGTCAAAAATCATCACCATTACATAGTTGCAATAGCATAATAGTAGATAGCAGGATTGTTTTGTCTTCTCAAACTGATTGTGGGACATGATTACTTCTTAAGTGTCTACAAGTGTGTGATTTACACTAGCTCATCGATCTATTTTCCACTGGGTACATTTGCCAGTCTAGCTTGTACAAACAAGCTTGAGCAATGACTCTTGAAGCTCACGTCATAATTTTATTTTGAGTTGATGAATATTGATGATTTATCTATCTTATTTCATCGATGTTGTTTTCTTCTTTTCAACAGAAGAATCAATAGTATTTTCCAACAGAAGGTAATCAATAGTTTTTTAAATACTCACCCAACCTTGTTATTAATGTTTTGGCGTTACCTTTTTACTTTGCAGAAGAGCCTCTTCCCGACTGGTTGAAAGATGTTGACGTAAGGATCATCCACGGCCTCCAGGTCGTCTCTAGAAAGGGTTTCCTCAAGGAAGGCGACCAAGTCGTCGTCCTCACCGGCTGGAAATCCGGCTCCGGCTACACCAACACCATCAGGATCGTCACTGTCCCTAAAAATCTCGACAGCAACTTCTCAGTCCTCAGCATCTGAGCTCTCGCCACAAGCCTAGCAGCAAGCCATTTTACGTAGTTTTTAGCTGACGGTTTTATGTTTAAATCAACAACTTCCGTAATTTTTATCCGTATTGCATCTCTTTGGACTAAGATCTAGGAGACTAAATGGATCCTCACAGGTTCTCAAGACTGGAGGCTAAAGCCGTTCCTTCTCTATCGAAGTCACTATTTCCGTCTTTTGGCTTATTTTGTCAAACAATTCACAACATCCTTGACATCAGTAGGTACAATAACAATACCTAACTAGGAAGTTATAATTTATTCTAGGTCAAATTGCCTTTCAAGGTAGTAAGTTCCTACATATTTCATTTCCAGACATTTGTTTCATATACTGTATTACATCAATTATTCGTAGGTACATTACTTTCAACTCGGTTTGCCATCATTGAGGCCATCGCCAAGACAGTTACACTCCCACTACTTTATTGTTCTCGAACTCAATAACGTATTAGACCCAACTTATCATACTTTTGTATGTGGAGTCTTTAAAATGTATCATTTCTCACTACCTATCTAGTTGAATTGAGTGATATTTGTATTGTAAACTCATCGGTTCTACCATAAGTTATACTTATTTATATTCCCGTTCTTCCATCAATATGGAATCCTGAACACATGTAAAAACGCTCGTATTTAATATTTTATTGTTTATAGGCTATTTTGGTTGTTCGCCATTTCATTTGCAACACATGTAATTCTGTTTGATGAAGATTTATTAATGTAAATGAAACCGGTGACTTGGCTGTTGTGGAGAAGTAGATATTGAATATTATTGGACTTCATGAGATGTATTTCAATAAAATATTTTTACACCGACTTCGTTATTTGTTAAGTATTTCCCTAACATCCAAATCATCGAAATACTATCTACACATTTCCTAATCTTCAACTGGTGAAAACAACTTCGAACAAAGTGGAAAAAATTGGCACGTACCAATCCTGAAGCAAAACCTTATGAGCGGATTTATATATTTTTTTCTTTTTTTATAGCTAATCTTCAGAATTGCAATAGCTTAAATAACTTGGAAAGTTAAATCTTCAAAAATGCCTTTCTTAGGAATCCGTTTGAGCGCTGTATGTTCAATTCCAGACGGCATCTCTTTTCTGGACAGACGTCAACGCCTCACTGATGGATTGAGCGGACGCTGAAGCGGGACACTTACCTCCAAATTTTACTTTTTATGGATTTCTTCCACATCCACTTCGAAGTCTGTGTGATTCAAAACATGTTTTCTAATCAAAATTTTGTTGATTGTTTATGTTAATATACATAAGTTTGCATCTATCCTCCAAATTTGGGTGAGAAAAATATGCTTGATGGAAATTATATACCAGAAATGGTTCAACGATTTCGAGCCATAAACCCTGCAGAGGGTCTTTGGCTTTTGGAATTCTGCAAACCCTCCTGAGACCTAAAGGATCTATTGTGGTTTGACTCCAGGCTGCATTAGCATGATACAAAGGGTTTTCCTAAAAACTTTTCTCCACAAGTTTTAGCGAACCGAAGAAGATCAGTAGGTATTAGCTGACTGACTGCATGGAGCTTCCGCAGAGAGAAATCCCAGGCCTAATGTCTTATATTTCCCCAAGAAGGGCCCCTTTTAGCATAAAAATTTGTTTGAAGTCCTTCTTTGTATTTCCTTTGAACGAAATAAATAGGTACCCTACATTTCTCACAAATTTTGAAATCGTAGGTACCAGGGTAGGTACCGCAAAAAGTGAGGAAATATCATTACCTATATAAGTAACTGCAAAATGTAAAAAAGTAGGTACTTATAGGTTTAATTTAAAGGGGATTAGTTTAAAAAAATTAGTTATCTGAGAGTAGAATGGATTTGAGATGATTTTTCGCCTAAAGCAAATACCTAATCCAATATCTCGCCGTTTGACCAAATTTTCTACAAAAAATTGAGCTAAGTATTGCTATGAATCAAATTCTGAAACGATTCCTAGATGTTGCCTAGAAACATCTTACTTTTCCGCTATCTATTATTATTATTATTTTAATTCAGGGTCCATGGAGGGGTCAATTTCCCCCTCTGCTGCACCGAAACCGAGGCTTATTGCTGTTAGCGAATTTTTGAAGAAAATTAAGCTATTGCTCTCGCCTCAAAATTTGTAGAATGTGAATTTTTTAAAACAATTTATGCAGAAATCCGTTTCAGGCTATTCTGAATCATATTCTGGTTTAATGCATTTTTAGCGAATTTTCTTAGAAAATAAAGCTATTGCAATGCAAAAAATCAAGCATTTCAAAAGAAAGGATGAGTTCGTTGGACAACACTTTTTGAGCACATTAAATTGGTCAAATTTCAAAAAATTTACTTGAAAAATCACTAAAAAAGGCCAAAAACCGCTAAAAATTAACAAATTTCTATTTTTTAGCAGAATGCTACTCGAAAAAAATTAATCGAACATGAACTAGGACATTTAAAAATTTAAGCACAAAATTGAACTGAAAAATGTACTTAAATTTCATTAAAATAAGCTAAAAATCGATAGGAACACTTGAAAAAACTGTAAAAATCCACAAAATCGTTAGTTCATTGGAATATTACTGACAAAAAGTTAGTTTGCTATAAAATGTACCTATAATAAAATTTTTATTTGTCCCCAAAGTGCTCAAATTTCAACAGAATTTAACATAAATGTAATACGACCATTTATGAAAATACGCTCATACGATCATGCCGCATGACTGGAACTTTTTTATGTATGTATGTATGTATGTGTCATTCCAGACGATAACTGTCCGTAGAATTGTGCTAGAAACTTCAAACAAATTTTAAAATGTTAAGGACACAAAAAGAAAGTTCAAGTTCGTTGGCCAGCGTAATCGGATTACATCTTCGGGTTGAAATTTTCAAAAATGTAGTCAAAAATTTCAAAATAGCCTGTTTTTTGCGATTTGTTGTGCAAAATAATTTTTCAGCATACTAATATGTGGTATATTCGGAATCAGCGTAACATTTCCTATAAGAATATGTATCAAGTTTTCAAAAATTTCAAAGTTGAAAAATCAGTCAAAAATCGAAATAATGCCGTTATGATAGGATACTGTTAAGATTTTAACTGCTGACCAATACTGACCACATTGGACATAGAAACCTATGAATATTTACCTACATTTGTCTTTAAATCTACAAGATTAGTTTAATAATAATTAAGTATGAGTACCTCCTAATTATTTTTAATAATTTGATTCCATGTTTGTCTATCAAAATCATAAACTAAAATTTCTCTACACGATCAATAGCGACTGAAATGTCGAAGATTTCTTCAAAAATTCGCTCATGGGGTCATGCTGCATGACTGGACTTTTTTTTCCTCCTCGAGAGATTTAGGGCGGCTGTACTCCTAAGGTGGCAGGGTGCGTTCATTACCAGTTTTCCATGTTTCTGTTCTGGGGTGTTATCCCAAAGCCGTTTGTGTTCCTTCCTTATCCATTCCTAAAAACGCTGCAAGTTATTTCACAAAGATTTATTATTTTTTCAATTGAGTTTGATCGTAGTTTTAGTTGGCTTGCGTACCTACGTCATAAGGCCCGCCCAGACTCCTCGGCGTGTCCTATTTCGAGTTGCCACAACCTATACTTCTATAATCATATACGCATGTTTATATTTCTCGATTTGAGCTCCTATCAATTCAAATAGTTATTGCCTTAATAATTCTGTGGTGAATTCCACCACAGTATTTCAACAACCCTTTTCAGGGCTACCAAAAAGAGGTACTCACAACACAATTATATATAAAAGACGTCGAGTTACAACTCTGCAAAATAACATATTTCGCCCGAGAGAATATGCGAAATATTCACTCACGAACGAAATATTCACAAATAACCAACAAGCCAAACACCCACTGCAGGAGAAGGGTTCGTCAGGACAACTCACAAAAGTTGCCTTGAGAACAACAGCCCAAGGAAATAATCAATCGACCTCTACGAAATGCAAGGGCGAGGCTGGCAAACCAACTCAGCTATCATATTCACAGATTCTGAGAAAACACTATGAGAGCCAATAAGAAAACACCTGGAGGGCTAATGAAACTAATTTACATACTAACCACAAAGTGGCCACCCCCTCGGAGGCGGCCACCCCCCCTATAAAATCTGGCATGAAAAAACTAGCTGTAGGTGTTATATACAGGCCTCCTACTCCTTTCTCGGACATTACTTCTCTTGAGCCTACCTTTGCTGACATCAACATTAACTATGAACATATTTTTATTATGGGTGATTTAAATATAAATTTATTGAACAAAAACCAAAAACCTACTAAACTATTGAGACGGATGTGCGACTCTTTTCCTATGTATATTCTCAAGTCTAGTCCAACTCATATTGGCCCCAATCGCAATTCTCTCATTGACCACTGTTTTGTTAAAAAAAAATCATCTGTTGTACATTATGACCAATATTTAGTCCCAGGAATCTCTAATCACAAAATGCTCTTAGGTTCATTTTCTATCCCAGTTCCTAAACTGAAACCCCACATAATTCAGTCGAGATGCTTGGGCAGGATTTCTGATGAAGCTATTATCGCCAGAGCGATGATTACCGACTGGCAGAAAATTGAGGATTTTTGTGATGTTTATTCTATGGTAAATTATCTGCAGGACAATTTGACTGCTATTATTGATGATCTCGCTCCTGTACGCTCTATCAAGATTCGTCATCCCAACACGCCCTGGTTCAGTCCTGAGGTAAAAGCAGCCCTTAACAAACGTGATTACTTTTTCAAAATCTGGGACAGGACACGTGATCCTGATGCTGAAAAGTTATACAAGCTCCACCGTACTAAAGCCAAAGCTATTGTTCGAGCTGCTACGAAAGTGTATTATTCGTCCCTATTAGATTTGAAGCTTCCTTCGAAAATCCTGTGGAATAATATAAATAAATTTGGTATGAAAACCAAAACCAAGTCTGGCGGCAGCAATCATCAAGTCAGCCCTGATGACCTTAGCATACATTTTGTCAGAGATCCTGAGCATACTTCTTCACCTGATCAACTAACCAACCCTCGAAATCTAAACACTGTTAATGGATTTTCCTTCAGCAATGTATCTCAGGACGATGTTCGTGAAGCTATTATGTCTATTAAGTCGAACTCAGCTGGTTTTGACTCACTTCCACTAAGTTTTATAAAAAAAGTTCTGCCTATTCTTCTTCCTGCACTCACCCATGCCTACAATTATTCCATTACGTCTTCTACTTTTCCAGCTTTATGGAAGCATGCTATAATTACAGCAATTCCAAAGAATGATAACCCCACCTCTGCCAATGAACTTAGACCAATCAGTGTTTTGCCCATTCTAAGTAAGGGTTTGGAGTGGCTAATGTACAAGCAGCTCATTAATGTTTTGAACACTTTCCATGTTCTAGATAACCATCAATCAGGCTTCCGGAAAGGTTTTAGCTGCTCCACCGCCTTATTGCGTCTTACTGAGGACATCCGAGATGGCTTCTCAAAGTCCCTCGTCACCATTAATGTCCTTCTTGATTTTGCAAATGCTTTTGGTTCAGTCGACCATGCCCTCTTAAACCATAAACTAAAAAATTTTTACAATTTTGATGCTACTTCCTGCAAACTCATCAACTCTTTTTTGTCTCACAGAACTCAGGCAGTGAGAGTCGGGTCATCCATATCCAACCCTCTAGCTCTCAAATATGGTGTTCCTCAAGGATCTATTCTAGGACCCATATTATTCTCTTTATTTATTAATGATATCCCAAACTCTATTTTATTTTCTAAGTACATTTTATTTGCTGATGACCTACAATTGTATATCCAGTGTCCTATTAATGAAATTTCCACCACCATTAACCATCTCAACTCTGATCTAGCCAATATTAATAAGTGGTCCTCCTCTAATGGAATCACATTAAATCCAAAGAAAAGTCAAGCTATAGTTTTTTCAAAAAATGCTGTTGATATCCAAAATATCCCTTCCCCTGTAATCAGCAATCAACCTATCAGTTTTCAATCTAAAGTAAGAAACTTGGGTATTATGTTTGATCCTCAGCTGCAGTGGAACAATCATGTTTCACTCATTTGTGGTAGGGTTTACCATGCTCTGTACCTCATGAAACCTTTTAAGCATTTTGTGACGAGTGAGTTGAGGAGAGCGCTTATTCAATCCCTGGTGTTGCCGTATTTTACCTACTCAGATATTGTTTTCAGCACTGGGTTAAATGCTCATTTCACTAAACGTCTTACGGTTGCCTTCAACTCCTGTGTCCGTTTCATAACCAATGTTTCCATGCGAGAGCACATAAGCCCTTATTACTGTTCAGTTGTGGGTTGCAGCATTGACAATCTAATGGCTACTAATCTCTTATGCTTCATTTTCAAATATATTAATGTTTCCCATCCATACTATCTTCATCAAATGTTCTGTCCTACTTCATCTAACAGAGCTAAAAATTTGCTGATGCCCCAGCACACTTCTTCCCTCAAGGGCTCCATTGCAGTGAATGGTGTTCGGTTGTGGAACGCCCTCCCAAGGGCAATAAAGGATTCTCCCTCCTATTCGGTGTTCAGGAGACGATGCCTTGCTCACTTTGCGGAATGTTAGCGACCACTTCCTTCATTTATCCTTCTTTTCTTCATTCATTACCCCTTCTTCCTCTCTTTTTTATTTTTTTTCATCTTTCACCACCCATCTTTTCTTCTACTTAGCATTTCATTATTTTTCTCATTTCTTCTTTCTCTCATGTATAGGTCATTTTTTCTTATCTACACTATTATATCGTTTTTGTCATTACTTGGTAATTTTTTTTTTACGTTATTGGCTTTATTTGTTATTTTCAGTACTATTTACATAAACTAAAATAATTTTTGTTTATAACTCTCTGCCCTGCTCCAAGGGTGTACGCTAGGTGGGCCCAGGTCCTTTGTACACTAAATAAATAAATAAATAAATAAAATAAAATAAATAAATAAATATAAATACACGCACGGAGCCCTCCGTATTCATTCCACCTTCTGCTCTCGCTGACGTCTCTTCTCATCTCTCGACGAAGTTTCTACCCGCATTCAAGACTCAGAAAGGCATATCTTCCTCTCCTCACAGATTCTCTCGATCTTCTTGGCATCTACGAGTCCAGTCATTGCACTACTCATTGCCCAACGCAGATCTCCAGTCAGGGTACCACCCGGCACGTTTAAGACTTCGTCTAAAACGTCGCGTCCGCAGGGATACCTGAGTCGTGTCGCCCGAATCTCGCAGCATTACGCTCTTGATTGTCCGAGGGGCACGCCGGGAAATTGCACAGCTCATACGCTCCAATTTACCGTCCAAGGAAGCCTTTATCAAGGCTCGGAGAGGACCCCGACATCAAGCTGGGAGAGAGCTTTGTCGAGCGAGTCCCTCCTCTTCATAAATCCTTCATCCGAACGGAAAGGTATTTTTTTATCGAGTAAGCACACTCGGATATTTCGATGGAGCGAAGCCCCTCTTACTTCCTCGGGTTTGAGGAAGAAGAGCTTGGCGATGGAACGGGCATCGGCCCCGCTCCAGCTCCTTATCCGAAACTCGATTCTCACTCAAAACGTAGTGACAAACTACTCGAGCCAGCTCCTCGCCCAAAGCTCGAACCTCTCGACGAGATCGCAGCTTTACCTAATAAACCTACAAAGAGTTTGTTAGCTACTCCCTTACACACAAGGGATCGAGGATTCTTTTCAGAACCTCTCGGAGGGTAGTTCTTACGATCCTACCCATATACATGAATATACTAAATATTCCTCTCACGATCGCACCGCCGATCCAAGTGTTAAACACACTCCTCTCCTGCATACACCACACGGACCAAAAGGTACTTCCCAGTACCTCAATCAAACACATTCCGTTCCTCCTACAGATGCAAATCTGAGACCGGAATATTACACAACGGTTCAGCACCCGAATACGCATTTCCAAACAGCTCGAACCGAACCTGGCGCCCCTCGCGGCCTACCAATGAACGAACCACAAGGTTCAACCACCCAGCCAAATGTCCTTGACAATTTCGCTCACATTTCCTTCGGAAATAATACAGTGACTAACCCGCATAACCAAGATATGGGTACTTTTCACAATGTCCCACTTGGTCTACCTACACCAAGTAGAACATATATAAATCCACTACAATATCATTATCTAAGTACGTACGAAAAGTCGAGAGGATATGTTATTAATTATGCGTAGGAAAAGTATTGGTATTAACACACAAATATGACCTAGAAAAAAACATATATTCATGCCTCAAAGGAACGCTGTACCCACCTCATGGTGCCGCGGTGTATTATATGGGTATAACACGTAAAAGTAATAAATATCCATTCTCCTACACCCCTCTGCTACGCCCCTGGTCTCTCCAGCCACCACAAGGTGCAGCGGCGCCTCGTCTCACTCCACCCACCGCTCACCCCCCTCACCACCCACCGTGACCCCCTGCCAAGCGTGCCAGGCGTGCGTCTAACACTCAAAACCTCGAAAAAGACACTTTTTCGCCCGTTTTTGGCCCATAGAATCTATGCGAGTAAAGCGATCGGGATGGTTAAACGTTAGGATCAACTAGACCCCAAATAAAGTCTATGTGCAAAAGAATGGGTTTTTTAAGTAAATTCTTAGGCCTTTAATGGCCCGGACGGCGAACGGTGGACGGACATTTCAAATTTGGATTCTACGCACCTTGAAACAAGTTTGAGGGGGGGGGGTTATACAAATTTTTGCTACAGGATCACATAGGCTTATTATTGGAAATAATAAACCAAAAGCGGTTGTTACCGAGCATTTTGCTATGCCCAGGACGGGTTCCGGTCCAATGAATTGCATTGAGGCCCCTCTTCGTGCTAGCTGGTCTGCCCGTTCGTTCTGCTATCTAATAGCCCGAATTCGGTCAAAATCGGTTGATAGGTATTTCTAGGGACTTATGAGAATTCCATGAAACATCTAAATAGAGGAATCAACAAACCGTCTACCAAATCTAGTCCAGTTATTGCCATGTGGTCAGGTATAACTACTTACTGCCTGTTTTTTCGTTCACAAGTTTATATTAAAATTCATTTGCCTTGTAAGCTTTATTTCGATATTTTTGTTTGTTATTGTTTTAAATTTTCTTCAGACCGGTCAATTTCCCATAGCAAGTAAGGATACGAATACAAGCTGAAATAGAGCGTTGGACAGTTCTCTCTACCCACTTCTCTCTGTTATCTGATAAAAACATCAATCGTTGTTAGGTTACGACCCGATTTCTCGTAAATGGTCTCCAACCGAGTTTGAAATGTCTCATTTCTGAATTTTCTAGTTTATTATAGAAAAATCCGTTACATTACTGAAGTTCAGTGAATTTATAGTTCACAGGAGTTTTCGTCGTACGACCTTCGGATTCCAACCGCTTGATCTCAATCATGTAAGAATTAATTCCAAGTTTGGGACATCCACTTTTCCATGGACAGGCGTTCATTTTGGTTTTAACCTTGATGCGTTTTCCATTGGGTATTCGTTTCTCTATTGTTTGTAATATTATGACATTTTACGTAGTATATATCCCGCATCTGCCAAATCTGTGATGTGATCTCTGCTAGTTGTAAGTATTCTAGTATATCTATGCTTCCAGAAATGTTGATTGGGTTATCGGCAGATAAATTAATCTGTTCCATAGTTATCCAACACCAACAGTGTACTCATTCGTATTAATAGATTGATGGTCGTATTCCTTTTTCTTCTCTCGAAGCTCAAATGGAATCCCATTCCGCTGCGGCCTTCTGGGAGGATGAGGTTTGGATTGGAAATGCTCATTCGAGAGCCTGATGAAAAATGCAAAGAAACGTCTTAACCTATGAAGGCTACGTTCATGCTTACACCACTGTTCTTTGTGTACCTTCCTTCCTACTTTTCGCTATCACTTTATTATGTTAGAATGGTCTGACAAGAATCCTGGACGCGATCAAAGTACCTACCTGTGTACCAAGCCAACAAACTAACTAGTTAGGTAGGTATGTCGGTTAGATGTGTTGAATAAACTTCTAAGTTATTTACATCACTTTTTTTCATTCAGCAAAATTGGATTTTTTTTCCTTTTTAGTCGTATATTTTATGCTATCGAGGTTTCTTCCAAACATTCTCCCTTTTCCGTTTTACCTTTAAGGAAAGTTGTTCATAAACAAGGAATCGCAAATCTGGTACAACTTACTGCTAGGGTGGTGGGGCTAGTGTTTGACACTTTAAGAGACATTTTGACATTGACAAGCAATTAAGTTGTGTTTTTTCCGTTGTTCAAACTTGAATCTTACATCTATTGCTGCATCAGGATGTCCTCAAACTGGTATTGAATAAATCACTAATTCAAGCCGCAAAACATCATAAATACGTTTTTTCGAAATCAATTTTGCTTTATTATTTCCAATAATAAGCCTTTGAGATCGTTTAGCAAAAAAATTTTATAACCCCCCCTCAAACTTTGTCACTTTACGTTTCAAGGTGCGTAGAATCCAAATTTGAAATGTCCGTCCGCCGTTCGCCGTCCGGGCCATAAAAGGCCTAAGAATTTACTTAAAAAACCCGTTCTTTCGCACATAGACTCCATTTGGGGACTAGTTGGTCCTAACGTTTAACCATCCCGATCGCTTTACTCGCATAGATGCTATGGGCCAAAAACGGGCGAAAAAGTGTCTTTTTCGAGGCTTTGAGTGTTAGACGCACGCCTGGCACGCTTGGCAGGGGGTCACGGTGGGTGGTGAGGGGGGTGAGCGGGGGGTGGAGTGAGAGGAGGCGCCGCGGCACCTTGTGGTGGCTGGGGTGACCAGGGGCGTAGCAGAGGGGTGTAGGAGAATGGATATTTATTATACTTTTACATGTTATACCCATATAAACACCGCGGCACCATGACGTGGGTACAGAGTTCCTTCGAGGCATAAATATATGTTTTTTTCTAGGTCATATTTGTGTGTTAATACCAATGCTTTTCCTACGCATATTTAATAACATATCCTCTCGACTTTTCGTACGTACGTAGATCATGATATTATTAAGAGTCTGGTCTGGTTATAACGTACGCAAGCCAACTAAAACTACGATCAAACTCGATTGAAAAAATAATAAACCTTTGTGAAATAATTTGCAGCGTTTTTTGGTTGTAACTGTGATTGACTCAGCAGTTCTTCTGCAATAAATGAGGGGAGCTTCAGTTTGGGAACTAGTAATTGACATTTGCATTTCCACATGTTATCTTTGGTTATTTCCAAAAAATGATAGCGTAAATGCAATCTACACAAAAAACTGATTGAGAAAAACCATGGAAACAGTCGAATTTGAAAATGTGGAGGGCATAGTGGAGCAAAATAAAACGCTCACCTCCTAAGCAAAATCACAAGAAACAGAACCAAAGAAATTACAATACAAGGTTCTGTTGGGTAACCTTTTCCAGATTTCACAAAAATCCACTTGAAACCTTTTCCCGGTTCTATACTTCACTGAGAAGATAATCGCACCCATCCTAGAATAAGGGTACAACTCAAAAATTGTCATTTTCGGCAAATTTCAAAGTTTCAATTCAAAGTTTTTCTTCCACACTATTGGCTACCCGTTCTTTGGAACACGATGAACATAATTTATCTTTGCAAAACTTGTTTCCTACATTTTTACTCTAACGCCCCATGGTGAATAAATAGTTTTTTTGCCAGTGGGAAGGGAGTGGGGGGAACGGTTTTGTTGATTTTTTAAAGAATTTTTGAGTTGTTCCAACTCAAACACTGAAATCTCTCCAGTCAGGATCCAAAATGTTCAGAAAAGAAAGACACAAGTTAAAATTGTCCACACAAAAAGGAAACAACTCAAAACGAGACACAGACTGTGTGAACTCAACTGAGTTGTGTCTTTCTTCCTAGGACCTGAATTGGTTACTCCCTCCATCGAAGAAAGACACACGCACTCTCTAGCGGAATTAGAGTGCCCTACACATATCTCCACCTTCTACAGACAAACTAGACCGTTTCTACTTCTCAGAACCACAACTAACTCAAAAATTACCCTTATCCTAGGATGGGTACTCTTATTCTAGGATGGGTGCGATATTTTGCCTCAAAATTCAAATGGAGTAAGTCCGTAAAACACTTTTAAATGCCTTATTATTATAACTTCTTGGTGAGATGTCAATCACTGGCCCCTCCACCCTACTGGATTTACAACCTTACTTCCTGCTTTAAAGAAGAAGAAAATGAATGAGGCCGTCTAGGGACGCCCGAAGGAAGCGAAGCTTTAGAAATTAGGTATGAGTATTTTCATACAATAATATATATAACATACAAGTTCCAAATCATTTACAAAGCTTAATTATCTGCCTGTTCATCAAGATCAGAAGTATATTCAGTAATTTCTACACCATTATTATCATTGTTATATTCTATGAAAGTGATTATTGGCGTCGTAGAGTAGAGAAAGAAAGACCGGAGAGGCCTCGCGTAGAATCGGGATCGTTCGGGACAGTTCGGATTATGACTGACGCTCGGGCCATGACGGTTTTCACGGGGAGACTCCCCGAGCGGCGAGCGGCGAGCGTTCCTAGCGGTGGAGGGGGGGGGTCCGTATAAAAGCTTCGCTTCAATATATGTGCTAATGCAGACATAACAATATATGGTAATAAGAATCCTCTGGTTGCCTCAAAAACTGTGTAGTTGGTATGTCAACTCCCTTGCTATGGATCATTGCACATAACAACGTACTCCAGACCTTCCTTGCAAACAGAATTAGCCGTTCTTAATGACCATTGAAGCAAAAATCTGGCATGAAACGTACTGCTGTTGCACGTTTGTTAGTAGATAAATACACACCTGGAAGCAGCAATATATTCAGTACGAAGGACAGGGTTCATGAACGAAAAATATAATTGAAGACCCAATTACTGGACTAATTAACCAGTCGTTAGAACAATAGTTAGCCAAAGCCAACTTGAGTACAAATAAGATTAATTGAGCCAAATAAGAGTACCTACTTAGTTTCAGGCATTTACCAGTAGAGGCCAACTTGTGTGGTGGAAAAATGAGTACAAATTTTATCTTTTTTCATTGCAACAAGAAGGACCACTAAACTCATAGATTGAATGTGTATTCAATAATTGAATAATAAAAAATATGTCTATGAACTACAGAGTGATATAGGACGAGAGGAAACACCAAAATCTCAGTGTAAATTCTTATAATTAAATAATGTGGTACACAGGTTTGTGGTTTGACGCAGAACTGAAAATATATTTTTTTAATGTAAAAAACGTCAACGGGCCTGGTTAATGAATATATGAACTATAACAATATGGAGGCAGGACTTGGATTCCAACACTCCCCCTCAAGTCGGTACTTGTCCCCTCCTGGATCCCGTTTGTTGTTTTCTAGCCATATGGATGAAATAGTTTTGATCTCTTAACGATAGGGAATCGTATCGAAACGTGATCTTGTTTCAGTGCCTCCTACTTTCAAGTTAGCTTCCAAGCTGCGATTATGTTGTTTATCTCTTCCACAGCAGTCCTCAGCTGAGGAGCGAGTTTTTCCTGTACGTTGAGTGCATTAAAACAAAACAAACAAAAAATCATTTTAAGAGAAGAAAAAAATTTTTCACCGGAAATGGTCACAGAAACTGCAGCTCTCATTAATGAAGGAAGGTCACTGAGATATGCCGCTCAAATGCTAGGACGGCCTTATGAAACCGGCCGTGCCACTTTTAGACGTTTTCGAGAGACGGGATCGTACTCTAGCAGTGCGTTCCGAATCACGACCGCAACGCCACTTTCGCCACTTTTGCCCCAAAATAGACGCCATTTGCCGTTCCGTTTCCTGCCATGATCGCCCATTTCGCCACATCGATGACGTCACGGATTTCTCCCACCCTTCGCCCACCCTTAAATATGGCGTGTGAAATCTTCCATCTTCGACCCATGTCTGGAGCTGGGTCGGTGTGGTCGTTGTGATAAGACGGGCGATAAGATAACAGATATCGCAAATGAGCGTGAATTTTGACATTGACATGTCTTGATTTTGACATTGACACGTCTTTACTTTGGCACTTCGACAGAAATCGTTCACCATTCGTTTGAAAGCTCTCGATTTATCACGCATTTCTCTCGTAGGTACTTGCTCTTGGTATTTATGTCGCCATTTTATATTTAAAAATGTAAGTAATGGATGTAGTAAACAATGCCGCTTGTTTTGTTGTTATTAGTTTCTACGTTCGAAATCACTCCGAGAAAACGCCAAAATGAAGCCGTGGGTAGAGATAATTGCTTTATTACAAGAGTTTATTGAAATCATTGAAACTGTTACAACTGTGATGAAAATTATTGTTTTGAATATTATTTGTCAAAATTATTTTTCAAAATAGAATCCAACATATTAATGTTCATTCTTGAACTAAAGGCATAAAATGTCCCAATGTGTTGCAGACTCGTATGCAACACAAAGTCAAAATGTGTAAGATAACGTAGGTACGTACATTAATATACATTACAATAATTGGAGCCGTTTATTGAGTAAGTACCTGTAGTTATGTTGGTATAAACCCCTCCATGGTAGTCCGTTTTGTCTCATTATGTATTTAGTATGATTAGTATTACAGAAAAGCAAATTGTCTACCTACTAAGGTCTTCATAATCGAAAATTTCTAGTTATTCCCAAAAATCAAGAACCCTGAAAATAGGATGATATCTACGTACGCGTTTCGTGATTACCAATAGAGATGTACTACCTACCTATCCAAAATGTGCTTTAAAAAATCGTTTTAAATTCGTATAGTTGAACAGTAGGTAGGTTCCTGGTTGAATATATCAATATTTAGTAATATATGGACCAATTCTATAAATTTCATTTTATACATTGAAGCTCAACCCTTTGCTTGAAAAAAAGAAATTAAGTACCTACTTAGGTAAGCAGGTACTAAAACTAAAAGATCACTGTTTAAATAAAAGCGCGGGATGCGATAAATGCACGGGATGCGGGAGGCCGAGGGGAGAGGGAACTACCACCCCTCCGTGACGTCATCGTTGTGAGGGGAAGTGCCTTAACTGGATTTAACTGAAGTGGCGAAAGTGGCGTTGTGATCGTGATTCGGAACGCACTGTGGAAGGGGTTCTAGCCGCCCATGAAAAACAACAGCCGCTCAAGACTGGTACTTGTACACCTCAGCTTTAAGAAATCGACGATTAACTGCTTCACAAGGTCGTTACTCACTTGAAAATGCAACAGGAGTGGATTTAGGTGTTTGGACAGTTCGGAGACGATGGTGGGATCGGCGTTCGTCTGCCAGAAGACACGTTTGCGTTCCAAGTTTAACCCGTCAGCACAGGATGTTGCGCTTTCAGTTTGCTCGAAATCGCAGTGCTTGAAAACTTGAAAAGTGGAGGGATGTCATTTTCAGCGATGAGTCTTGGTTCAGCCTGCGGGGCTCAGATGGTAGTGAAAGAGAGTGGAGAAGGCCTGGAGAAAGGTTTGTTCCTACCACAATGACTGGAAGAGAGCCCGCTGTCCAAGCATTCGAGCGGCATATCTCAATGACCTTCCATCATTAATGAGAGCAACAGTTTGTGCGACCATTTCCAGAGGGAAAGATTTTTTTTCTCTTAAAGCGATTGTTTTGGTTGGAATGCACTCAACGTACAGGAAAACGGCTGAGAACTACTGTGGAAGAGATGAACAACATAATCGCAGTTTGGAAGATAACGTGAAAGTGGGAGGCAATGAAGCATGATCTCGTCTCGTCACGATTCCCTATCTTTGAGAGATTTAAAAAAATTCATCCGCCTGGCTGAAAAACAACAAACAAAGCCTCTGAATGAGTTCAGACAGTAACCCAGTCGAAAACAAGAGAATATTAGTCGCAACTTCATAAAATCTTCTGTTTTGGAGAGTGTGCCAAATTTTTTGCACCTGAGTGTAGTAATTCCTGACTTGATGACTTTTCCATTGCTTCAGAATTTGGCAAGCGGCTTCTACCTTTGGACTCTTACATAATATTAATTGTTGCAAGACCGATATAGTTGTTTGCAGTTTCAAGTTGGCCTTTAGTCTTGGATTTCCAGAATAATCAAATTTCTTGAAAGTCAACGTCGTTGACGTTTTTCTTAGATAAATTGGTATTCAATTTATTGAGAAGGTTTATTTGTTTTTTATCTTTTTGAAATTCATTTTCCAAATTATTTGGTATCTTAATTATGTAATTTTCTATTAGTTTCACATTTTTTGGTGAAAATAAGCGACTCAGGCGTTTGGCTTTGCATGTTGCACTTATTTTCAACTACAAGATCGTCATACCTCTTTCACATTCATTTTCATCGCTATACTCGTATCTCAGTACGTTTTGAACAACCTGTGTTGAAGATTCAGATATTTTTTGATACTCACATATTTTTTTATTGTCCATTTTTTCGTCGATTTTAATTTCAGCAACTTCAGCATTGATCCCTCCATTTGAGATAGTGGTTTTAGTTTTTGGGTCACTTTTCGGATCAACTTCATTTTCTTTTTGTTCTGCATTAGAGATCAATAGATTTTCTATTTTAATTTCCTTGTGTTTGTGAGCCATATACTTCCTGCACTTTTTTCATAATTTCGTTTGAACTTTTGCAGTTTTTAATTACACGAATCACAGGAGCTTCTAGAGATAATATCAAATCGGCGTTCACCTGTACTTTTGCATCCACTCTGCAGATGATGTTACTGGACCAATCACTATGTGGTCCCAGTTTCCATACTCTCAAAGCAATTTCTTCGCCTGGTTTGCCAATTTACTATAATTTTCTTTTCTCCTCAGGGGGTGGATTGAATCGGAGATCCAGAATTCCATTATTTTTCTTTGTAACTACTCCAAATGATTTTCAAAAGCACTTTTATCTGTACCTAATTTGTTTTGTCGCAATGAGCGATGCTGAGGCCCATAACCTCTTATAATTAAATAATGTGGTACTCAGGTTCGTGGTTTTTTATGGCTGACGGCCTTTTTGATGGCCATGGCTGGCGCATTTTATTTTATTTACTATTTATTTATTTTTATTTTTCATTATTATTATTATTTTTATTAATTCATTTATTTATTTTTTTACGACGCATTGTAGATTTGAAACCCTGCAATACACAGAGCTTCTCAAGTACCTCCTGGACTTTGTCCATGTACCCCACTTTGAGAAACACTGCTCTAGAACATATACCCCAATAACTCGCCGAGTTTAAACAAAATCGGACCACCAGATGATGAGAAATCGACGTTATGAGAAAATTCACTTTTGCGTATGCTCACAAGCTACTATTGATTCGGCGACATTGAAATATATAGGGGGCAGTCTAGGAGCCAACCCGCACAATCCCTGAAAATTTCATCAGAATCGGACTGAAACTTGATATAGTTTTGGTCGTGACAAGGATTTACCACAGACAGACACGGGACCAAAATTGATCAGCAAACTCTGAAACGAACAATGCAAGTGGAAATGTTGATTTTCGAGGACAAAAATATATTATTTTCAACTTCAATCTCGAACACATAGGTTTCTTACCTTCGATAGTGAGGAAGCAAAGGGCTTGAATGAGGAACGATTTTTGTTTTGTGTTCTGTAATAATTTTTATCTGACTTCTCCTGCACTAATACCTAATTGAACGTTTTCAAATGAAATAAATTACTACTACTAATTATTTACCACTGAAAATGCTGCAACCTTGTATTTTCAGTTAAATATAGATAACAAAAATAGGTACCTTACCAATTTATCGTTGCGACTAAAGGTTTGTTGAAGATGAATATATTATTATTTGGATAGTTATTACAATTTTCAGTTGAAATTCCAAGATTATCATTTAAGTTAATTGATATCCAAACCAAGATAAACATCTAATAAAATGACAAAAGCTATGGTTAATAGCAATCTCACATAGATTTTAAATTATCTCCAAGACGTTTTTATCCGGTATTGTGGGTAGAAACTGCGTGACATTGGGTTAGAAAGGGCGAATTGCAATGACTCGAGATGCTATGTTTCGATTTTCATGGAAATTTCAGTAGGTACTCACCTGAGATTTAGGGCGGAATCCATAGTTGCTCCTCAACGCTGAGGCCTCCTCAAGGTGGGTCGTTGAGGAGAATTTCACCCCATCGGTATTCAGAATCGGAAAGGTAAGGCTGACCTCCACATTTGAGCTGAGGTAGGCCTTGAGGTGGGTTCCTGTCTCCTTAACCTATTCAGAGTGTTCACATTCCGAGGCTGACTTCTTAGCTTCCTCGAAAGTCCCTATTCATAGACGATTTTTGAAGGTGAGATGGGAAATTTCTTGACTTCAGAGGGGTTGAACCCATCTCCAGCCAAGGGAGGTTGAAACCTCCCTCGAAATGTTATTTAGGGCGGAATCCATAGTCGCTCCTCAACGCTGAGGCCTCCTCAAGGTGGGTTGTTGAGGAGAATTTCACCCCATCGGTATTCAGAATCGGAAAGGTAAGGCTGACCTACACATATGAGCTGAGGTAGGCCTTGAGGTGGGTTCCTGTCTCCTCAACCTTTTCAGAGTGTTCACATTCCGAGGCTGACTTCCTAGCCTCCTCGAAAGCCCCTATTCATAGACGATTTTTGAAGGTGAGATGGGAAATTTCTTGACTTCAGAGGGGTTGAACCCACCTCCAGCCAAGGGAGGTTAAAACCTCCCTCGAAATGTTATTTAGGGCGGAATCCATAGTCGCTCCTCAACGCTGAGACCTCCTCAAGGTGGGTTGTTGAGGAGAATTTCACCCCATCGGTATTCAGAATCGTAAAGGTAAGGCTGACCTCCACATTTGAGCGGAGGTAGGCCTTGAGGTGGGTTCCTGTCTCCTTAACCTATTTAGAGTGTTAACATTCCGAGGCTGACTTCCTAGCCTCCTCGAAAGCCCCTATTCATAGACGAATTTTGAAGGTGAGATGGGAAATTTCTTGACTTCAGAGGGGTTGAACCCACCTCCAGCCAAGGGAGGTTGAAACCTCCCTCGAAATGTTATTTAGGGCGGAATCCATAGTCGCTCCTCAACGCTGAGGCCTCCTCAAGGTGGGTTGTTGAGAAGAATTTCACCCCATCGGTATTCAGAATCGGAAAGGTAAGGCTGACCTCCACATTTGAGCTGAGGTAGGCCTTGAGGTGGGTTCCTGTCTCCTTAACCTATTCAGAGTGTTCACATTCCGAGGCTGACTTCCTAGCCTCCTCGAAAGCCCCTATTCATAGACGATTTTTGAAGGTGAGATGGGAAATTTCTTGACTTCAGAGGGGTTGAACCCACCTCCAGCCAAGGGAGGTTGAAACCTCCCTCGAAATGTTATTTAGGGCGGAATCCATAGTCGCTCCTCAACGCTGAGGCCTCCTCAAGGTGGGTTGTTGAGAAGAATTTCACCCCATCGGTATTCAGAATCGCACAGGTAAGGCTGACCTACACATATGAGCTGAGGTAGGCCTTGAGGTGGGTTCCTGTCTCCTCAACCTTTTCAGAGTGTTCACATTCCGAGGCTGACTTCCTAGCCTCCTCGAAAGCCCCTATTCATAGACGATTTTTGAAGGTGAGATGGGAAATTTCTTGACTTCAGAGGGGTTGAACCCACCTCCAGCCAAGGGAGGTTAAAACCTCCCTCGAAATGTTATTTAGGGCGGAATCCATAGTCGCTCCTCAACGCTTAGGTCTCCTCAAGGTGGGTTGTTGAGGAGAATTTCACCCCATCGGTATTCAGAATCGGAAAGGTAAGGCTGACCTCCACATTTGAGCTGAGGTAGGCCTTGAGATGTTCCTGTCTCCTTCACCTACTCAGAGTGTTCACATTCCGAGGCTGACTTCCTAGCCTCCTCGAAAGCCCCTATTCATAGACAATTTTTGAAGGTGAGATGGGAAATTTCTTGACTTCAGAGGGGTTGAACCCACCTCCAGCCAAGGGAGGTTGAAACCTCCCTCGAAATGTTATTTAGGGCGGAATCCATAGTCGCTCCTCAACGCTGAGGCCTCCTCAAGGTGGGTTGTTGAGGAGAATTTCACCCCATCGGTATTCAGAATCGGAAAGGTAAGGCTGACCTCCACATTTGAGCTGAGGTAGGCCTTGAGGTGGGTTCCTGTCTCCTTAACCTATTCAGAGTGTTCACATTCCGAGGCTGACTTCCTAGCCTCCTCGAAAGCCCCTATTCATAGACGATTTTTGAAGGTGAGATGGGAAATTTCTTGACTTCAGAGGGGTTGAACCCACCTCCAGCCAAGGGAGGTTGAAACCTCCCTCGAAATGTTATTTTGTGCTTGGTTTGTTGTACGTAATCAGTTTGTTTGAGAGTTGTCAGTTTGTGCATTAGTTCACCATGGAGAGTTTGTTAATTTTTGAGTGGGACGATTTGGATGACCGACTCGGTCATGAAAATGTTGAACTTGTCACGGTTCCTAGAAGATACATCCGGGACCAGGAAAACCCGATTGAAAGTTACGATGATAGGTAGTTTCGTAGAAGATTCAGGTTTCAAAAAGAGACGGAACAATTAAATTGATGAGTGGGTGTACCTAAACGGTTGACCATCGTTAACCCGGGTGTTCCCCTATTCCGATTCACATCAAATTTTACCCGAAGTCAAAAAAGGGCGAAACGAACAATCTGACAAAGTTTCAACCCCCACACCCCTATGAGCAATAAGGGTAAAACTGCTTTGACCACCGTTGACTGCTATTGACCACGGTGTTTCCTTACTCCGATTAACATCAAATTTTAACCAAAGTCACAAATGGGCAAGACGAACGATCTGACGAAGTTTCAACCCCACACCCCCCCTACGAGCAATAAGGGTAAAACTGCTTTGACCACGGTGTTCTCCTACTCCGATACGCTTCAAATTTTCAGAAAAGACGGGAAAAGGAAAGACGAACAATCTGTCGAAATGTCAACCCTCCACCCCCACCCCCCTACGAGCAATAAGCGTAAAACTGACCAGATTTGACCCCCGTTGACCACGATGTTCTCCTACTCCGATTCACTTCAAATTTGAAGCAAAGACGAAAAATAGCAAAACAAACTATCAAATTTTCAAATCTCTACCCCCACTCCCCAACGAACAATAAGCGTTAAACTATTTTGACCAGATTTGACCACCAGTAGGTAGGTACCTACCAGTTACCTACCTACTACATACCTACCTTTATACAAAATACTAGGACATTACTACTTAAACCCACATACCCAATACATCCTACCTACATACTACATACTTACCCACCAACCTTCTCAAGGGTGCCTGCGATTCTAGATGCTAATTTATTATTGAAGGGCAATTAATAGCAGATAGAATCGCATGTACCTAAAAATCTGACTGCCTTTGACCACGGTGTTCACTAAGTATCGTGATTCACTAAGCATGGAGAATGCCCAAAATAGTTGGAAGAACCTCATTTTGCTCGCTCTAGACTCCAAGTCTCCTCAAAGCCACCCTGAAAAAAATTAGAGCTGAGGCTGGCCTCGACGCCTGCACCTTTTGACTATGAATACCAGTTCACCTCCTCAAGCCAGATGTGACCTTGGCTTGAGTCAAGAAATTTCCCATCTCAAGGTGCGACTACGGATTCCACCCTTATACAGTTTATTAACATAATGGGTTGTTAGGCATTCACTGAAAAATGGAATGTCAAGATTCCCATTTAGTGAAGACATTTACATGTATAACAAAACTTTGAGAGGCTCTTGTAAAATGTTGATTTTGTGGAATTCGCCCTCTTTCTCATCTTGTAAATCTTATGACCACTTATGGATGTGGTGACAAAGTTAACTATAGTGGAGATAATTGTCAAGAGTGAAGCCTAACAGAACACCTGGACTAATAAATGGCGGCCATCTTCAAGTTGAAGGGCAAAACACCTGGAGAAATGAACCAAGGTAAAGATCTCTGACAAGACAGACGAGAGGAAATTCAGGATATGTTCCACATTTTGCAGCATTGCCCTCACACCAGAAATATAGCGCTTCTAATAATGTATGGTATATCAAGGGCAGAATTCATAGAAGGGAATTGAGCCCGCATGGACCCCTAAGTGTATCTATATGGGAATTCATGCACTCAGCGCAATTCTTAGTCGTGATTTGAGGGCACACTGATTGTTCAACCCTAATGCACACTCAACGGGATTCATAAACTAAGAATGACGTTGAGTGTCACCCACAGTTCAACTGCGCAATATCCTGAGTGATGGCAGGAGGTCCCTCAAGTGCGTCAACCGATAACTTTTATTATTATTGCGTAGTTATAGGTACTGGTAATATGGTAGAGCATATATTGCTTATTTTGATCGGAGTTTATTCGAAAAAAGCTGCAAATGAAAGTAGGTATGTACCTAAATGGCAGTTAGGTGCATGTTTGAGGTGACCAACAGATCCCATTCAAATGTTATACAATCAACGACAAATTATTTCACAGACTATTCCGATTCAGGAAAGAGATAGTCATGGACAACTACTAAAATGAATGAAGAGGATTTATAACTACCACAGCTGAAACCCCCACCACTAACTGGCGAATCATTGTTTTCTCACTTCTTTTCCGTCACATTGTGACAATTCTATACACAAATTATTAGCACGTCAAAAAACAGGGATTCAATTCAACTGTGGGAGTTGGGAGCCTGATCCAGGCGAGAGGACCAATGACTTTCGTCTTTGGCTGATAAGGCCTATGTCCTGTCTCCCCGAAGAACAAGGATAACAGCACAAGAAGCAAAAAACACAAAGAAAAGAGTTTTTTTCTGGTTGAGATATGGGTTAAACCTTAATAAAAAAAAGAGCAACCTTTGAGAACTGTTATTGATAAGTGCGGAATGCAGTAGGGAATTTTCCTGTCCCTTTTCCCTCAAACCAGGGAAACTTCCCCTACAGCATAATGTGGGAGCTGCCAACTAAAGTTGAAAGAGCGTTAAGTATCCCCTGAGTGCACTGTCAAACTCTTTTATTCTGAGTGTGTCCCAAATTACTGAGTGAACCACCCCACTCAACTATGAATTTGAACCGGTGAGTAGAGGGTGACCCTACATTTAGGTGAGTGAGCACCTCTTGTCAGGGGTTGCCTCTTATGGCCTGACACCAAGTTCCTCTGTCTTGACACTGATCGTTCGATTGGTTCAAGCGATGCAGCGACCTTGCTACTCCTCCTCTCCTTGTAACTCGGGCGCCCTCTTATCCTTCAACCCCTTGGTGACCTGTGCAGCACCTATTTCGGCAATCTGGAGTCAGCCATTCCCCTCTGGTGCCTACTCCATTCCAGGGTCTTTTGTTCTAGTCTAGCAACAACTTAGTCTTGTTGCTCAATTCTTTCCCTAATGTCGCCTCACCCTATCTATCCTTGAAAATCTACCTCTTTGTAGACCATCCATCGCAAAAGCTGCAAACCTCTAATGATTCCTCTGGGTGAGAGACCAGGCGTCCCTCCTTATGTCAGGATACCCTCAATCGTGGCACATAATATCTATATTTTACTAAAAGGATTGATTTAGGATATTGTTTTTGAGATGCGAGCTTGTGAGCATCCAGACCACCAAGCTAAACACATTATTCTGACCTATTTTTCTTCGTACTTGTTTTCCTTCATAATTTTTTGGGAATAACTGATTAGCTACTGAACTATTTAATTCCTCAAGCTGTTTGAACTGTTTGGATGAAATGAAAATGCATTGAATTAATTATGTGTGACTAGCTTAATTTATATTTCTGTTATTATTATTATTTTCTTTTTCTTTCAGATCTGCTAGTGTATTGAACAGAAGAATGGTAAGTCTTCATATTCGTTTAAAGATTATTATGTTTAATAATATAAGTTTAGATTATAAAATAGATGTGCTTGAAGGCAAATTGAGGAAAAATATCACGCTGTCCTATTTGTGCTGGCGTTGTTTTATTCGCCTCATTCGTGGTCTTTCCTATTTCTCAATATTCTCCCAGCTATTCCCTCCCCCATTCCCGCCATTCCACCCTTATTAAGAAGATGATTTCATTTCAAACGCTACGTAATAGTTACAATTAGTTCACAACAACTCCAGAAACTTTCATTTTACTTGTGTACTGTACTATGCTGAAAAGCTATCAGCACTGACCAAAACTTTGGAATTGGGAACAGGGTTCACACAGACCATCTAAAGATTTCAAGGGTAAAATTACTGGGCATCTATATTCACTTTCAACAGTCAGAATCGGACCCCCACGTCACGCTAATTTTCCCATATTCAGACATGCCCCTCCTCCATCCATATTTCTTTGATACACTTGAATAGCCCAAGACCATCATAATTCGTGAGAGCCGTAAAATTGTAAGTGACGTCTCCCCACCATGGAGTGATACCTTTTCTTGCCATCGTCTTCTTCAACTTCTACTTCTTCCTTCCTCCATGCCTAGCGGCCTGCATGGAGTTAACACTTCCCTGGGCTTAGTCTCCCAGTTTTATTTACTATTTCATTGAATTAGTATAATTATATTAATGTTAATAACTGAAAAAGTCCACTACCTGTCATCTGGTAAATTTTTTCGTTCAACTTGTTACTTACCTGGAATTTCAACTCATAATTAAGATAGGAGCAATGGAAAAATTTGAATGGCGCCAAGGAAGGGAAATTCAATGTCCCTACTACCCTAGACATTTTTATAGTGTACAAACACATCAAATTGTCTCATCAAGGGATGCCCCTTGTCATCTCTAGATTGTCAGCGAATTCCACCAGAGCATAAAATGTGGATTTTTCCTCGAGCCAAGCTTCACCCCTGAAATTCTGAATGAGGAGTGCAGCATGATCCACGTTATACTAGATGGTGGGGAGCCTTGCCTTGTGTCTTCGAGGTTGTCAATATAGATTCCCTTCGAAGGCAGAAGTTCGTAAAGTAGTAACCGCACTAGCAGAAGAAATAACTAGCAGAAGGGACGCGTGCTTCAGAGAGGGTTTTTGTTTTCTGTGCAATGCTGTCACAGAGAGAGTAGAAAATATACTCAGGCATGGGCATATTACGCCTGATTAGAAAAATACAGGACTTGTGGAGAGGCAAACATAATGATGAACTGATCCAAGAAGCGGAACGTATGACAGACAATTATTATCAAAGGGAAAACAACCAGATGATGAGCAACATAAAATAAGAGTTTACAAGACTAGTTGTGCAAGGAAGACTGCAAGGAGCTATACCATGGATTATGGATAGGTCGATGGGTGGAGTTTTTAAACCTGAGAAAGTTCTAGAAGATGGTTCAACTATTCTCCAGGGCCTCGAATCCAAGTACCCTAACCAGATGCTCTGAGATCCAGAGTTCTTTATAGATGCACCACTACCAGTTCTCGTGGGTGTTGAAAGAACTTCAAATCAATGAAAAGGTAGCTTGCACATTGGGAGGGAGTGCAAAACCGAGTGGGACAAGCGGAGAACATCAGAGGGACATGCTGCTCTATTTTGGAGCACATAGCCATCACTTGCGTGAGGTAGTGGCAGCCCTGGCTCATAGATTGGCAAACTGAATAGTATTGGAATCAGATCAGGGCAACACGAGCAGCCATAGATAAATGTCCAGGAGTGAGACCGATTGGAATAGGTGAGGTTCTCATGAGACTAACTTGAAAAACCATGGCATTTGTTACCGGAGATGATCTGAAAGAAAGATGCAGATCTGATCAACTTTCTACTGGCATCTGTTCGGGTATGGAAGGGCAATACAGGCAGTTCCATTCATGTTAGAGGATGACCAAAACAAGGGTCTTTTACAGGTAGCTGCAACCAATGCTTTCAATACAATGAGTAAGCCTTTAGCATTGTGGATCGCTTTAATGTTACAGGTACCTATTTAATACCCACAGGGGGTTCTCGCTGATCCCATTCCGAACTAGTAACGTAGCGATGCTTAGCAAGGAAGGCACAACCCAGAGGGACCTGGGAAACGCATGGCAATAATACAATTTTTACCATTTTATTGGGTTCGACCTTGACTTCATCTTGTATGGCAAATGGTATTTTCCTCAGTGGGAATTTCATCAATTTTGGATCATCAACTGGATCGATGTCATAGACGACTTGATTCATACACCCAACCCCCTTGAATAACTTTTCATTTTTCCGATCTCCTCAACTCGTTTTACTAGTCCCAATCTCTCACAAGTATCAGATACTCTTCCTAAGATACATTTATGCCCTGACGTCGCTACCATGAGTGGTAAAAACTTCGGATCGCCCTCGTCGAGTGTCCACCGCAGCTTCCGTTTCACCCAGAACTGGAGTTGAATCGTTATCGAATGATATGAGCGAGTTTATCTTGGATTTTTCTACTTCGTCAGTTGTAATGATATCACACCGAGTGCCCATATCCAACTTCATTTGAACTCGAATGTTTCCAGGAAAAATATCTGGTTTGAACCAATCAGAGTTAGCTGATGATTTAGATAGGACGGTTCAGACGTACAAATCTACATATTCACGCTCAGGAATGGTTGTTTATGATGTCTTGCATGTATTAACTCTTTTAGCTGACCAGCAACGGGACGAAAAATGGTTGTAACCTTTACATTTTTCACATGTGTGATTCCTGCTGGGCAAGATGGGATTTTATGTTGAGTCCCACATTGTTTACAATTGAATTTTTCACTTTTATTTTTTGTTGAAATTTGATCAGTTTTATTGCAAAGTTTTTTGTTCGCTCACAACCTAACTGAATTGACGTTTGGATAACATGCCTTTATATCTGATAAATGCCTATTAGCAAGTTCAGCAGCTTTACACGTACTCACTGCTTTGTCAAACGTCAATGCCTCTTCAGCTAGAAGTCGCTTTCTCACTTCATCGTCCAGGATACTGACCACGATCTTATCATGGAGCAGCTCGTCACATAAGGCCCCGAACTCGCATTTATTAGCCTGATTGATTGCTTCAGTCAAAAACTCATCGAAAGGTTGAGAATTACTTTGCATCAGACGATTAAATGTAAGTCTTTCGTAAGTCTTATCAACTTTAGGCGTAAAATACTTCTCAAGCTTATTTTTGATCGCTGTCACGTCTGTTTTTTCAGCATCTGTAAGCTGAAATGTGTTGTAAATTATGGCAGCTTCGGAACTGATAATAGCCATAAATGTTGCTACCTGTTTTCTTCAAACAAGCAAGTTCACACCTGACTTGCCGTCAGACATGTCGAAAGTAGATCTGAGCTTACGCAAAAATCACAAAACATCGAATTTCGGTACCATGTAATATTTAATTAAGTACTTAATTAATATATTTTGAGGACTCAAGAGAAAAGCAAACTACATGTGATGATAACATAAAAACTATATTTCTTTATTGTGCAGGTTAGAGTACAAAATAACTCATTCTTCTTCGCTTGGTCGTTCAATACTCTGACACTAATGACTGGACTAAAGGAGGAAAGAAAACGAAAGGAAGCAGAGCAAGAGAGAAGAAGTGAAAAACGAACTTTGATCAGCATTACATCCAGAAAAGCAGAAGATTCTTCAGCGAGACATCTTCCCAATGGCTGGCAATTCTCCCTACAGCTGCCGATGGAAATGGTTCATCAGCAGACCAGTTTCGAATGCCATATCTCTTAGATATGGTCATCTCCCTGAAGGTCTTCCTCATAGTTGCGATGGATGTGAGGCCGAATTTACTGTCAATCATGCAATGAATTGTTAAAAAGGAGGCCTAGTGAAGAGGGGGCATGACCATTTGTGTGACACAAGTGCCAAACTCTGAGAGTTGGCTTGGGGAGGAGTCACGACACAGCCAGTTTTACGTGAGTCAGCAGGATCATCCCCTGCCCTCGTAGAGGACATTGAGATTCAGGTCCAGGCATTCTGAGGCCAGCGTTCTTTGATGCACGCATAGTTAATGCAGATGCTATCTCTTGCTGCTTCCAAGACATCTGGAAGAGAGGCCCAAGAAATGCCTGCAAAATATGGCCAAGTCGCGGAAGATTTACACGTTTCCTTCATTCCGTTGGTAATCTTGCGATGGTGCACTGCAGAGTTTGCAACATATATCAAGAGACTAGGGCACACGTTGAGTGATAAGTGGCAGAAGCCGTACGACCAAGTACTTGGCTGGACAAGAATCAATTAGCCACAATAATGGCCATAAACCTTGGGCTGCGCTGCACCAGGCAGAAGTTTAGAAGATGGGCGGAGAAGACGGAGCTCTCCTCTAGCTTGAATGATGTCCATCATCATAATCCAAGGCCATCATGAGCAGATTGTGAGAAGATTTCCAGGCTAAAATGTTTATTGAATGTTGTCTGAAATATAAAAATATATATTTTGATTAAAAAAAAGCTGATTTATATCGTAACTAGACTTCTTCTATTGTAACTTCTAATATAACTGATTTCTGTTGTATTGCTGATTTCAATATGGAGTATACCAGATCCCTGTATCCGAGATTTACATCCATCAGATGTGGAAAACAAGGTTTCTTGGTGGGCCTAGAATATTCCGTCATTATTCTGGATCTGTACATCAGCATCCAGTGTTGCCATTCTAATAATTATAAACATTTTTTGAATGAGACCATTACAAAGTGACCCTAATTTCGACAGATAATCAGTGTACCTATCACTAAAAGGACTGATTTAGAATATGTTTTTTGTCTTTCTAATCTATTTCATCGGATACTTGAAGGCATCCACGAATAAAAAATCCACAAATGTACGGATTATTCCTTGGGTTGGCACCACTGATGGATCATTGATGGAAATATGTGGAGAACTCTGGTCGTCAATTGTCTTCAACCATTTTGAGAACCGAGAATCGAGTATTTGAGATTTTTTCACTTCCATCAGAATCTGGAAGATGTCAGCTCGGGTCTCGAATATTCCATAATTCATTTTCACTATTCCAATGTATGATTCCATATGTGATTTTCAATGAACGACTGAACACTGAAAATTCACGAGATCAAACCCCGGGGGGAAGAAAGTGTCATGAATGGAAGAGAATTTGAATGAAAGAAATCTTTCATTCAAATGATTTTGATGATCGAATATTTCATTCCATTCAGCATTCGAGTGGCCCATCATTACGAAGCTTCACTCCATTTAGATAGCCTATGCACGAGGCCTATACACTGCCCACTGATTTTACTAGCAATAGAATAAACGTCAAAAAATTTGCTGAAAAAATCACTAAAATTTGATTGGATTTATGCTGAATAATGTACGTTGAAACTCATTACAAATCGATAAAAACTAGTAAAACATATTGGTTTGTAAAGCTTAATATAATATTATGAAGATGTTTTTGCCATTTAAAATTTATAGTTAAGATCAATTTAAATGAAACCAGTCATGCAGCATAATCGTATGAGCGAATTTTCATAATCTATCGTACTATAGTATGTTAAATTGCATTGAAATTGGAGCAATTTTAGTTGACAGAAATGGTTAAAAACCAATTTTATGGCAAAAAAACTTATTCTAAATAAAATTCCACTGATTCAAAAGGGATTTTTGATTTTTAAATTTTTTTGCAGTTTTTATAGATATTTTAGCAAATTTTAATGACATTTAAGTACGTTTTTCATCATAATTTTGAGCAAAAATTTTTAATGTCCTAGTTAATCGTTGAAAATTTAGTTTTGACTAAAATTCTGCAAAAAAAATAGAAATTTAACGATTTTTGGCCGTTTTTAGCCATTTTTAGTGATTTTTTGGGTACATTTTTCGAAATTTGACCAATTTAATGAGCTCAAAAATTGTTGTCCAACGAACTCATCCTTTCTTTTGAAATGCTTGATTTTTTGGCGAAAGAACGAAGTTTCTATCTCAATTCTATCGTGAGTTATCGTCTGGAATGACACATACATATATATACTTATATATATATATATATATATATATATATATATATATATATACATATATATATATATATATATATATATATATATATATATATAAAGCGTTAAAATCCAGGAATCATTTCAGAATGCCTCAAAACAGATTTCTATGAAGACAATTTTTGAAAATTTTCATTTTAAAATTTTTGGAGCCATTGCAATAGCTTTATTTTCTAAGAAAATTCGCTAAAATGACGAAAATTCGCTCATATGTAGATCATGCTGCATGAATGAAACTTTTTCCTATCGCTCAGGTGGTACCTATGTACGTATTCATTTAATATTTTTTTTAATGAAAATAGATTGCATCGAAGGAACATGTCACACCACTTTCCTTCGATAAGTACTCTAGAAGATGTGTAAGATTTAACGTTTTACTGACAAATCTTGGCAGACGTTTTAATCCCCTACTTTGATTTGTACCTTTTCCTTCCTACTATGATTTGCCCCATGTTGGTTTATTATTTTCAATAATGAACCTTTGTAATCGATCTAGAAAAAAAGCTCTAGTCATGCAGCATGGTGAGCGAATTTTTGTAACTTATCGTATTTATATTAAACTAGCCTAGTTTTCTTGCTCGCTTCTCTTGCTCAGTGTGGCTGTATAGATTCTATGGGATTTTACTGTTGAGTGGGACATGTAGAATGATTGGAAACGGTAGATCGCTCAAGGTGGATAAAGCAAAGTGAGTTGCAAGAGAGAACACACAAACCAAAAGAATCACTCACAGAGTATGCTTTTGATATTGAATGCATTGTACGACTGGCCACCCCTGATTGACCTGGGTGATGTAGGGATGAAGTTGCTCTTCATGCTTTTTTACGTGGCCTCAGATACCAAGGAGCTAAGAAAATGTTGTCGTGCGATGCCCAACTCTCCAAGATGCCCTAACAAGAGCTCAGCTAATGGAAGGTCAAGGAACTAGCAGGGAAAATTCAGCCCGTGAGCCAGAATGCTGGTGATGCAACGGTAAAGGTCATATTTGGTCCCAATGCCTTCACAGCAAAGGCTATCAGAGAAGCCAAATGCGAGGCAGTTGGAACTGGAAAAATAAAGGGAGCCTTAGAAATGGGTCTATCCCGGGCTCCTAAAGATGAAGGCCCAGTTGCATTCATAAAAACTGCTCAAACCCAGGAGAGGAATTGTTTGTTGAAGGCAAAGTGGGGAAATGGGGTTGCTTTTTGCTGGTAGACACAGGAGCCACTGTGTCGATCCTTCGGCCTGATGTAGGTAGGAAAAGTCAATTACTCCTGAGCCGTTCACGGTATGCTAGTTTACATACAGCCTTTGGTGAACAAATGCAGATTGATGGTGAATGTGATGCCATAGTGAAGTTAGGAAAAAAATTAATTAATTGCTCTTTTTTGGTACCAACAGTACGGGATAAAGCTATCCTTGGCTTGGATTTTCTTCGTCAATTCAAAGCCTGTGTAAATTTGGGCTGCCAAAGTTTACGGATTCTGGGGACAGAATTGCCGTTAAGAAGGAGGTGGCAATGTGCAGAACAAGCTGTCCAAATACATGGGTGCAAGAGGACAGAGAAATGAGTAAGAGAAGAGCCGCGATTTGAGAAAAGATAGAAAGTGGTGAACCACATCCACCATTGCCAGATTGGTTGAACGATGAACCAGGCATTATTGGGATCAGATCTGGAACCAAACTCGCTACAATGGAAGCAGTTGATAGCGTTGTTTCAGAGGCGTCAAGCTGTTTTTGCATCAGAAGGTCGGTTATTAGGACGCACACATCTGGTACAACATGCCATTGATACAGTTGATGCTCGACCACTGAAACAGGCCCCACGACGTATCCCGTGTACTCACAAAATGGACATGTAGATACTCTGATCAAGGACATGTTGAAGCAAGATGTTATTGAGCCGTCCAAAAGTCCGTGGGCATCTCCAGTTGTTCTTGTACCAATAAAAGATGGCACTACAAGATTCTGCATTGACTTCAGAAGGCTCAATAACCTCACTAAGAAAGAATCGTATGCGCTGCCTTGCATTCGTGACCTTTTGGACGTTTTTGGAGGGTCCTCATGGTTCTGTGTGCTAGATCTGAAGTGTGGGTATTGACAAGTTGAGATGAAGACCGAAGGTAGAGAGAAAACGGCATTCACCATTTATGGAAAGGGATTGTGGCAGTTTAAAGTGATGCCATTTGGATTGACTAATGACTAATGCTACTTTTCAAAGGTTAATGGAAGCAGTGATACTGCCAGTACTAGCCTCTATCTACTTACATGATTTGATAATTCATGGTCCGGACTTTGATGGTGTTCTTCAAAAACTTGAACAAGTTTTAATTTGCCCGCAGGAAGCAAATCTCCAAGTTAATGTGAAGAAATGTAGTTTCTTTAAACGTGAAACACGGTATTTGGGACACATAATATCTGAAAAGGGTGTTCAGACAGACCCAGAAAAAATAAAAGCAGTAAAAGAGTGGCCAATACCTCAAGATAAGAAAGAAGTCCGAAGTTTTCTTGGGTTATGTTCCTACTACAAAAGATTTGTGAGAAACTTTGTCAAAATTTCAAAAACTCTCAGTAATTTAACTGAGGCTGAGGTTCATTTCAAGTGGAATAGTGAATGCAACCGTATGTAGTTTCAAACAGCTGAGAGATGCCATAATTTCCGCTCCAATTTTGGCATTTCCAGATTTCGTGAAACCTTTTATTCTTGACTGTGATGCGAGTGCTCATTCCATTGGTGCTGTTTTGTCTCAGGAATGTGATGGGAATGAGCATGTTGTGACTTACTTTAGTCAAGCATTAAAAAAACCAGAAAGGAACTATTGTGCGACTCGCTGAGAGTTGCTTGCAGTGGTTCTCAGTAAAAGATTATTTTCACCAGTACTTTTATGGTAGACGGTTTCTTCTCTGTATGGACCATGCTTCTCTGATAAGGTTGAACTCTTTCCATTGGTTAGGAGGTCAGTTGGCGAGATGGCCTGAAAGTCTTCAATGCTACGACTTCCAAATGATCCATCGAGCTGGAGCTAATCACCGAAATGCAGATGGTTTGTCCCAAGACATGGTTGGACAAAGAAGACAACAACTAGTAGTGCCACAAGGAAAAGTAGAGCAAGTGTTGAAATTGTGCCACGAGACTCCTACAGGAAGACACTTTGGATTCTGAAAAATTCTTGCAAAAGCCTGAAAAAATTTCTTTTGGCCTGGGATGACCTCAGACATTCTCTCATGGTGTCAAACTTGTGCGATATGCAAGCAATTTAAAATTCCAGGACGAACCGCCCCAGCACCCTTGCAACAAATGACAGTTGGAGCCCCATTTGAGAGAGTGGGAATAGATATCCTTGGACCATTTCCAAAAACCAAAAGGGGAAATATCAATATCCTTGTTGCATCGGACTATTTTTCGAAATGGCCCGAAGCAATAGACTTTCCAACCAGGAGGCATCAACTATTGCTTCAGTGTTTGTAGAACAAGTTTTCTGTCAGACTGGTGTACCATTTAAGCTACACACAAACTTTGAGGCATCTGTGATGAAAGAAGTAGCCAACACATGTTTGGAGTGCATCGGACTCGATTAACGGCCCTTCATCCACAAAAGCCAGGCTGGTGGAGCGGCTAAATAGAACACTAACAAAACATTTAGCCGTGTTCGTTAACAAAAGCCATGATGATTGGGAGGAAAAGATTCCCTTGTTCTTGATGGCGTACCACATGAAACCACAGGCTTCTCTCTCACCCAAATAGTTTATGGCAGGGTTCTGAAATTACCCGAAAATCTAGTTCGTCCTCCCCTGAAACCAAGAGCTATTGACACTTCTTATGCGCTGACACTAAGAGAGCACCTCGATCAGGTTAGACGATTTGCGAGTAAAGAAGCTCTATTGAAGATGCGCTTTCAAAAAGAAAATTTTGATCGCCACGCAAAAAAAACCACCCCTACAGAAAAGGACTGGGTGTGGGTGTTTGAGCCCAAGCGGAAATGAGGTCTTTCTCCAAAACTAAAACCTATGTGGACTCGCCCATGGGTGGTCAAGAAGCGGCACAATGATGTCCTTTTTGATGTACAAATGGGAAGAAAGATTCGAAGGCTTCGTGCGAATCGTATGACTAAAGCTGAAATTCGACCTGGGGGACAGGTCATTGGAGGGGGAGGGAGCAGTGTAGTGGTAGTGGTAGCTAAAGTTCCTGAACATGTGTTAGTTAGAGTTGCTTGTTGTTGTGTGACTTTCAAAATATAAACAACAAACTTTTCTCAGGCAACTACCAAAACTCTAACAAGCACATGTTCAGGGACTTTAGCTACCACTACATTATATATATGAAAAAGTGTTAAACTCTAGGATTCGTTTCAGAATGTCTCAAAACGGATTTCAATGAAGAACATTTTCGAAAATTTTGATTTTAAAATTTTTCGGAGCCATTGCAATAGTTTCATTTTCTACAAAAATCTGCTAATTGAGGACTGTTAAAAAAAAAAGAAGAAAGAAAAAAAGTTAACTACCAATTCGATGGCAAGAAACTCGTTCTAAATATTAATCTACAATTCGAAAAAAGATTTTGTATTTTTTGCAGTTTTTATCGATTTTTTAGCTCATTTTAATAATATTTAAGTTGGTACATTTTTCAGCATAATTTCGTTCATTAATTTTTTAACGTTCAATTTTATAGTTAACAAACTTAAATCGAGCAATATTCTGCTAAAATACGAGTAAGATACTAAAAGAAGATTTGAACTGTTACATCCATAAATATATGTACCTAATACAAATAAATTTAATGGGAAAAAAAAATCTGCTAAAAAATATTATAAACAACGATTTTTAGCCATTTTTTGCTATTTTTTGTGTTTTGTCAGGACTTTTTTTGAAATGTGACCAATTTAATGTCCTCAAAAAATGCTGGCCAACGAACTCGTCCTGTCGTTTGGAAAGCTTGATTTTTTGGCGCAAGAGTTGTCGTCTGAAGGACACACACACACACACACACACAGACACTATATATATATATATATATATATATATATATATATATATATATATATATATGCACTTGATTGTGGACACTGTGCTACTCCACTATATAATAATTAAAGTTAAAGTAATTTTGCAGAAATAAAGAGGAAAAGGTTGTTGACAAAGACTAATTCGAAATATCAAAAACCATCAATTTTGACAAAGACTAATTCGAAATACCAAAAACCTTTTCCTCTTTATTTCTGTAAAATTTCTTTAACTTTAATTAATATATATATAAGCGTTACACTCTGAGATTCGTTTCAGAATGTCTCAAAACGGATTTCAATAAAGAAAATTTTTGGAGCCATTGCAATAGCTTCATTTTCTACGAAAATTCGCTAAAAGCTAAAAAATAAAAAATCTTTGCCAATCGCAGAGTACTATTTAAAACGAGTTTTTTGCCATAAAATTGGTAGGTACCAATTTCTTTTCCATCAAAGTCCTTGATTTTCAAAACAATGTACTCGTAACAATATAAAACGATAATTTACAAAAATTCGATCTTACGATCATGCTGCATGACTGGAACTTTTACTTAAAGTGCTGAATTTTCTAAATTTAAATTACGAAAATTCGCTCATGCTGCATGATTGGAACTTTTTCCTGTACTCTGATTTGTGCCATTTATTCCCCTACTCTGAATTGCCACATTTTTAGCGAATTTTTGAAGAAAATTAAGCTATTGCTCTCGCCTCAAAATTTGTAGAATGTGAATTTTTGAAAAAATTTTATGCAGAAATCCGTTTCAGGCTATTCTGAATCATATTCTGAAGTTTAACGCATTTTTTTATGTATGTATGTATGTATGTATGTATATATGTATATATGTATGTATGTGTCGTTCCAGACGATAACTGTCCGTAGAATTGTGCTAGAAACTTCAAACAAATTTTAAAATGTTAAGGACACAAAACGAAAGTTCAAGTTCGTTGGCCAGCATGATCGGATTACATCTTCGGGTTGAAATTTTCAAAAATGTAGTAAAAAATTTCAAAATATCCTGTTTTTTTCGATTTGTTGTGCGAAATAATTTTTTCAGCAAAATAACATGTGGTATATTCGGAATCAGCGTAAAATTTCCAATAAGAATATGTATCAAGTTTTCAAAAATTTCAAAGTTGAAAAATCTGTCAAAAATCGAAATAATGCCGTTCGCTAGTTGTAAAAATCGATAATATTTGCACGAAACATTGTCCAAATTCAGATTGAACTACTCTTATGGAAGTATCCCTGTGTAAACAATCCTAGAACTTTGCTGTTTAAAATGTAGGTAGTAGGTGCTTGTTAAAAAAATGAAAAAAAAATGTAATCACAACTGACGAGTTTACTCTGTGAAATATTCCGTCCTCCGATTCTCTCGGTCGCTCTCTTTAATGTTTTACGCTCAACTGTTTTAGGACTTATAATGAAATACACAAGTTTCAAATAAGTTTCAACTGTGATTGCTTATTCAAGTTACAACAGTTTGACGACGAGGTGAAACAAATCCAGTTGCACAGCATTTCAAGTCAGTCTCACTGCAGTCTCCAAGATGAACCAAGAACCATTTAATCAGTTTTTGCAACTACAGCAACAACAAATGGTCGTTTATCAGCAAATGTTTCAAGCATTACAGTCTCAATCTAACACTAGCACCAATACACACGAACCTATTGCCACTCTTTTTGAAAATTTCGATCCTACGAGTGAGAATGAAAAACATCACAAGCAAAACGAAAATGGCTCAAATGCTCTGTGCTTCAATTGGGTCAAGCCATTACAATAATTTAGTAGCATTTAGAGGGCCTACCAAGAAAGTCTTGGATTTAAAATATCCCGAGTTGAAAGAAGCATTTGGCGAGATGCTAGCTCCTAAGACTAATACAGTAGTGGCACAGCACTTTTTTTTCTCAACCTATCAACTGGATACGGAGAATATGGCGGATTATGTAGCAAGCTTGCAAAAACGGCTTGCAGATTGTAATTTTTACGTTGAGTGTAATTGTGAACGTGAAATCTCGATTGCTCACGTTTTTCTGAGAGTCCAATTTATTCGAGGGATTCAAGATGATTCTATCAGAGAGCAGCTTCTACAGAGCGGAGATGAGGACGAGTTTGATGACATAGTCAGGAAAGCCATGGCTCTAGAAGCAGCACGAATCCAGTGCAAGGAGCTGTCATCAGGCTCAAAACCATCAAGTAGCATTTCGGCTCCCGATATCCTGAGAGTTCGCGACTCCCGCCACCGTTCCAGCCGGGATCACCACCAACATTCCTCACGCAGATCGGCATCAAGCTCACCATCACCGTCTAGGAACAAGTCTCAATCAAGAAGACAGAATTCAAGACCCAGAGCTGACTATAAGGCCCTTGGAATCGACAATCTTTGCTTCAGGTGTGGGAAGTCTAATCATCGTTCTTTTGACTGTAGAATCCGGCGGGATCAGCTTTTTTGTGAGTCTTGTAAGAAAGCAGGCCACGTCAAAAAAGTCTGTATAACTACATTGTCGAAGAAATTGGCTCGTAACAATCAACTGCGGGGAACATCAAACAGTAGAGGCTCATCTTGCTCAGACTCAGACTGCTCTTATGCAGCTTGCAAGGTGCTCAAAACCATGCCAAAAGAAGAACAAGGAATTGTTGATCTCTATGAAATTGAACCGGCCAAGGGGAAATACATGGTTAATGTAACTATAAATGGTAAAAAAGTGAAAATGGAAGTAGATTCAGGAGCGAAATTCACGATCCTCCCAGAAGATATATTTTTGGCTTTAAATCTGGCAATCAAATTACTTCCATCGGATATAAATTTTCGTGCTTATTCAAATGACGTTGTTCTCTGCAAAGGGAAAGCTAAACTTACCCTAAAATACAAACAGAAAACAGTAAAATCAGAAATATACGTTGTATCGGCAGGACATGACTCTATTCTTGGACGAGACTTGATAAGGGCTTTTGGGATCGAACTAAAACAAGTAGACAAGGACATGCAACATAATAGACGAGTTCACAGGGTCGAGGGTAACTGTAATCCTCCTTATGATATCAAGAAAATACTCAAGGAATTTGCACCTATTTTTGAAGAAAGAATTGGATGCGTCCCGAACATTCAGGTCAGCCTAACATTGAGAGAAAATGCCAAGCCAATTTTCACGAAAGAACGGGATGTTCCATATGCGCTACGAGAACGTGTTGAGCAAGAATTGGATGCTTTAGAGAAAGCAGGAATCATAACTCCCATCCCAACCAGTGACTGGGGTTCTCCACTGGTAATTATTCCAAAGGCAGATGGGTCACTACGCCTATGTGTGGATTATAAGTGTGGTGTAAATGAACGATTAGTTTCAGCCAATTTTCCCATTAGGAAGATTGAGGATGTGCTCAACAGTCTGCGGAACTCGAAATATTTTTGCAAGTTAGATCTTTTTAAGGCATATTTACACTTGGCTGTCGACACACAGAGTAGCAACATTCAAACCTTGTCTACACATAGGGGTACCTATCGCATGAAGCGCCTCAGCTTCGGCATCAAGACAGCACCATCAGAGTTTAATCGAATCTTGTCACAGATTCTTCAAGGAATCCCGAAATGTGAAGCATATTTTGACGATATCGTCGTGCATGGTGCCACTATGGAAGAATGCACCCGGAATCTCCCGGAAGCCTAAGAAGACTTCTTCAGAATGACCTCCACTTGAATAAAAGGAAGTGTTCATTTTTCGATACTGAAATAGAATATTTAGGACACATAGTTGAGTACAATACAATTCGCAAATCCCCTGAAAAAATCAAAGCAGTTCTAAACATGCCTCGACCTCAAGACGCAGATGAAGTGAGGAAATTCCTTGGCTTAATCACATACTATTCGCGATTTATACCTGATTTATCTACACTAACTAGTTCTCTACGAAAATTGCTGGAGAAAAAGCGTCGTTTTCATTGGTCATCTGAATGTGAAGCAGCATTCATAAAACTGAAACAGGAAATGTGTAGCGAAAGGGTAGTTATGCCATTTGACCCAACAATGCCAGTAGTTCTGGCGACGGATGCCAGTCCTGTTGGAATCGCAGCCGTACTCAGCCATGTCGTGGACGGATATGAGCGTCCAATAGCATACGCGTCACGGTCACTGACCAAGGCAGAACACAATTACAATCAATTAGATCGGGAGGCGTTGGCCATTGTATTTGCTGTGGGAAAATTCTACAACTACTTGTTTGGCCGCCGTTTTACCCTAATTACAGACAATGAGCCTCTTAGCAGAATATTTGGTCATGATCACTCTTTACCTAAAATGACATCTGCACGCTTACTCAGGTATGCTACATTTTTATCTGGTTTTGACTACAAAATCAAATCCAAAGCAGGAGTGGATAATGAGAACGCCGATTGCTTGTCCCGAGCCCCTCTCACTCAAACCACGAGATCAATTGACATGAAAATCAACGATGAAGTCAATCGAATTTATGCAGAGTCGATCTTCCGGATATCAAGCACAGTTATCACTGCTCAGGCGATTGCTGATGAAACTGCAAGGGATTCCACATTGAAATCACTCGTGGAAAAACTGAAAAACACACATGACAACTCCCCATACACATTACTGGATGGTCTATTGTTTTGGCAAGATCGAATTGTCATACCTCAGAGACTCAAAACTTCCATCTTAGATGAGCTACATGTCACTCATATTGGCATCACCAAGATGAAGCAGCTCGCAAGACGCTATGTCTACTGGGAAGGCATCAATCACGACATAGAAAACTTGGTCAAATCCTGTCGAGAATGCGCCACACTTCGTGCCAACCCGCCAAAGGCCACAATTCACCCTTGGGAGGAACCTGAATCGAACTGGGAACGGCTACACATTGACTACGCTGGTCCTTTTGAAGGGCATAACTTTCTTGTGGTTATAGACGCAAGATCCAAATGGGCAGAAGTTCGTGTCCAAAAGAGCGCCCCATCCACTGAGACCACGATCTCCATGTTGGAGGAGATATTTTCATCTCATGGCTACCCAATGTCTATCGTATCGGACAATGCTTCAATTTTCACGAGTGACGTGTTTAAAACTTTCTGCTCAACTCGCGGCATCTCGCACAAGTTCATTGCCCCTGGACACCCTGCGACGAATGGATTGGCAGAAAGAAACGTACAAACGGTAAAGAGGAGGTTGAAATCAATGGCAAAAGAAACAGGAACCATTAGCGACAAGGTTAGAAAAATGCTTTTCCGATACAGAGCTACTCCTCTCGCATGTGGAAAGAGCCCAGCAGAGCTCTATTTGAACAGACGGCTAAGAATTCAGCTTGATGCGATCTTCCCTGTTTCCGAGAAAAGTAGTCAATTCAAAGCACCTGATTCCGTGAGATTCCTAAAAGTGGGGGAGAGAGTACAGATAAGAATGTACAGAAATAACTCAGAAATATGGGAGTTTGGACACGTCATTGAACGGCTGGGTTCACGTCATTATCTTGTTGAACTAGACTCAGGACGAAAAATAAAACGACATATAGATCAGCTCGTCTCAACCTTAGTGCCATCTCCGAAAGCCGATCAAGCCAAGAATATTTCATCAAACCCTTCAATCAGGTTCAACATTGCGGGTGTTCCTAGAAACCATCCGACAAGGAACTCTTCACCTCCGTTCCCGTCATCCCCAAACCCAGGACCAGATCTGTCACAAGACGATAGAGCTCAAGTAGAACCTCAGCCCCTACTTCGCCGTTCAGGAAGACTCCGCAGAATTCCAAACCACTTGCAGGATTACGTTTTAATGTGAATAATATTACCTGTGAGCTGAAAACTATGGGGGGAAGATTGTGGTGACTTCAAATTAGGAATAGTACCTATCGTTTATGAGTTCCATCCATGATCACCTGATATTTATCACATGTCGATCAAAATATGTTTGTATTCCAGATATGAGTTTTTAAAATACTTTATGTTTACAAAAGACATATAATGAAATACACAAGTTTCAAATAAGTTTCAACTGTGATTGCTTATTCAAGTTACAACAGGACTTGAAGCAGCTTTAATACTGACTGTGGCTTAGAAATAAGCCATGAAATTATGAAGAAGTTCTATTTATGTACGTACTAGCACGCAGACCCAAGGCCTCGCTCCGTTCGGCCGTTAACGTTAATCTCAAGGCCTCCCTCCATCGAAATCTATGAATATTTACCTACATTTGTCTTTAAATCTACCAGATTAGTTTAATAATAATAAAGTATGAGTACCTCCTAATTATTTTTAATAATTTGATTCCATGTTTGTCTATCAAAATCATATACTAAAATTTCTCTAAACGATCAATAGCGACTGAAATGTCGGATTTCTTCAAAAATTCGCTCATACGATCATGCTGCATGACTGGAACTTTTTCCTATACACTGATTTGTGCCATTGGCTGTGCGGAAGCCCGACGCTTCAATCACCGCTTCACCTCGTTCCAAGTCGAGAGAAGGGCGATTGTGTGATCTGGGGTGGCGATGGGGATCGGGATCTGGGATAGTGGAACGTCCTGTCCGCCTCTCTCTGCTTCCACATCTACTTCTGCCTTCCTCTGGACTCTCTGCTACTTCCACCGAACCCCCGGGCTTCCCTTCGGCTTCATCGAGGACGGGGCCTTCACACAGTTCCCCTTGGCCCGCCCTCCATAACCGCCCGCTGTATCAGCGACAACAATGCGGGAGAAATAAAAAGCCCGAGTGACCCGACTTTGGGTCAATCGAATCACTAAGTACCTACCACTACCTCGCTACCTACCTGTACATACCCACCTCTCACTACATACCTACCTTCCACTACATACCTACCTTTCACTACATACCTACCTTCCACTATGTTTGGAGAAAGGTGGAATTTTGATGACCTCCACCCGAAATTTGGTTTAAAATTTCAAGAAAATGACCCCCTCAATTTTCTCAGATTTTTTGCATAACCGAAACCTACGCTTGTAGCTCGATTTTGGTTTTTGAAATACTTTTAGCGAATTTTTGAAGAAAATTAAGCTATTGCTCTCGCCTCAAAATTTGTAGAATGTGAATTTTTGAAAACATTTTATGCAGAAATCCGTTTCAGGCTATTCTGAATCATATTCTGAAGTTTAACGCATTTTTTTTAAATGTATGTATGTATGTATGTATGTGTCATTCCAGACGATAACTGTCCGTAGAATTGTGCTAGAAACTTCAAACAAATTTTAAAATGTTAAGGACACAAAACGAAAGTTCAAGTTCGTTGGCCAGCATGATCGGATTACATCTTCGGGTTGAAATTTTCAAAAATGTAGTCAAAAATTTCAAAATACCCTTTTTTTGCGATTTGTTGTGCGAAATCATTTTTTCAGCATACTAACATGTGGTATATTCGGAATCAGCGTAAAATTTCCTATACGAATATGTATCAAGTTTTCAAAAATTTCAAAGTTGAAAAATCAGTCAAAAATCGAAATAATGTCTTTCGCTAGTAGTTGTAAAAATCGATAATATTTGCATGAAACGTTTGCATGAAACATCTTCAAAAATTCGCTCATGGGGTCATGCTGCATGACTGGACTTTTTTTGTGTGTGCCAATATCAGACTTCTGAATATAACTTTTATAAATTCTTTGTAAAATTGTGAAACTTACGTTTTTGGGGTCGCTGACCTCGAATATGCAGTCAAAACAAGTCGACAGCAACAACTTTTGACAGATTGGAATCTCAAAATCGTCGAAACCATGTCAAAAAATACCAATTTTACAAAATTCATTGTAAAATTATGAAAATTTGTATTCATATGTTTTCTGAGTCACTGAACTCTAATTTGCGGTCAAAAAATCAAAATTCTAACAAAAATATGTAAAAATACTTATTTTCATAATTTTACAATGAATTTTGACAAAATTGTCATTTTTTGGCATAATTTTGACGATTTTGAGATTCCAAACTGTCAAAAGTTGTTGCTGTCGACTTGTTTTGACTGCATATTCGAGTTCATCGACCCCAAAAATACAAATTTTATACGAAGTTTCACAATTTTACAAAGAAGTTTGTAAAAGTTATATTCAAAAGTCTGATATTGGCAAAAAAAGCGTATTTCAAAAACCATAATCGAGCTACCGGCGTGGGTTTTTGTTATGCAAAATATCTTTAAAAAAATTTGGGATCATTTTTTGGACATTTTAAACCAAATTTCGGGTGGAGCTTTCTCAAATTAGCGGGCTCCCTACGATATACCCACTAACATAATGCTACCTCCATACGTACCACTACATACACCACCACCACTACCACCACGTACCACTACTTCACTGGAGGTTAAAACAAAAGTCCAGACATGCAGCATGACTCCATGAGCGAATTTTTGAAGAAATCTTCGACATTTCAGTCGCCATTGATCGTGTTGAGAAATTTTAGTTTATGATTTTGATAGACAAACATGGAATCAAATTATTAACACATGCACAGAGTAAACTCATCAGTTGTGATTACATTTTTTTTTTTTTTAAGCACCTACTACCTACGTTTTAAACAGCATGGTTCTAAAATTGGTTATACAGGGATACTTTCATAAGAGTAGTTCAATCTGAATTTGGACAATGTTTGCAAATATTACCGATTTTTACAACTAGCGAACGGCATTATTTCGATTTTTGACTGATTTTTCAAATTTGAAATTTTTGGAAACTTGATACATATTCTTATAGGAAATTTTACGCTGATTCCGAATATACCACATGTTAGTATGCTGAAAAAATTATTTCGCACAACAAATCGCAAAAAACAGGCTATTTTGATATTTTTGACTACATTTTTGAAAATTTCAACCGTATGTAATCCGATCATGCTGGCCAACGAACTTGAACTTTCGTTTTGTGTCCTTAACATTTTAAAATTTGTTTGAAGTTTCTAGCACAATTCTACGGACAGTTATCGTCTGGAATGACACATACATACGTACATACCTATATACATACATACATACATAAAAAAATGCGTTAAACTTCAGAATATGATTCAGAATAGCCTGAAACGGATTTCTGCATAAAAATTTTTCAAAAATTCACATTCTACAAATTTTGAGGCGAGAGCAATAGCTTAATTTTCTTCTAAAATTCGCTAATAATTTTCTTAAAAATTCGCTAAAACCGTAGCCAAAGAAGAGCCAACGAGCATTGCCAAACGTACTATAAATAGAACATTCGTACTACATTTTCTTTCTAAATATTGTATAAGATAATAACCATCATATGACCATCTTCTAACCACCATTCTAACCGTTGACCATGTGACCACCATATTTAACCACGAATGTCCGTATGACCATGTACCCACCATACTTAACATGTGACCACCATATAACCACCATGTGATCATCTTCTGACATACTCACCTAACGAATCCAATTACGCCCTCCTCTAAATGTTTTGCATAGATTTTAAAATATGACATTTGTGCACATTAAGATTATTTTGGTTAATTATTTACCCTAATGAACCTTTGTGAACAAAAATCTAGTTTGCGATGTCCATTTCTGTTTCTCTTTGTAATTACTTAATTACTCGTACGTTTATTGTGCTCTTGTAGGGCTGTTTAATCCGTATAATATATACATACATATATATATATATATATATATATATATATATATATGCATATATATATATATATATTCTTGGTGTTTTTCATGTAGGAAAGTGTTGAAAATCCAGGATTCGTTTCAGAATACCTCAAAACGGATTTCTATAAAGGGAAGGATTCTATCTCTATATTGAATATTTTCTAATCTCTATATTGGGTTCTATTTCCAACATATTTGAAGCCTTTGAAATAGTTTCATTTTCTTCGAAAATGCGGTATACGATTTTTAATTTTAACTAAAAATGTAAGCGGAAATTCTGATTTTTCGAGAACCGTTTATCCTCTTATACGAAAGGACAGATAGGAGCGTGTTCGAAATCGGTTGAAGGTTTACATCTCGAGGTCCGGGCGTCATCTTCACTTCACCGCGTCGCTCAGAGACGGACGGTATTGACGTGGCCCACTTCGCTTCGACCGGCTATGGATTAATCGGCTCGTCCTTGACCCGCCTTCTGGAAATTCGTAGCAATGTCGAGGACAGGTGGCGGATGGCAGGACGAGGACAGCTGAGCCCTGAGAGCCCCCTCTCCACACCTCATTTCAAAGCGGTGCAATGATGACAGAATTCAGTGCAAAAACTCCACAATGTACCCACGTGGTAGGTTGGTGGAGGTACGGTGGCCAAATTTGAACTTCAGACCGAATTTCTCCTTTTAATTGATTCGTACATATAAAAATGATCTAGTTTGAACATCTAGGACAGGTGGGGGATGACAGGACGAGGACAGCTGAGCCATGAGAGCTCCCTCTCCACACCTCATTTCAACGCGGTGTAATGATGACAGAATTCAGTGCAAAAACTCCACAATGTACCCACATGGTAGGTTGGTGGAGGTACGGTGGCCAAATTTGAACTTCAGACCAAATTTCTCCTTTTAATTGATTCGTACATATAAAAATGATCTAGTTTGAACATCTAGGACAGGTGGCGGATGACAGCGAGGACAGCAGAGCTCTGAGAGCCCCCTCTCCACACCTCATTTCAACGCGGTGTAATGATGACAGAATTCTGTGCAAAAACTCTACAATGTACCCACGTGGTAGGTTGCCGGAAACAGGATGGCCATATTATTTGAAATTGAGGCCAAATTTCTCCTTTTAAGTTGATAGATATTAAAATGTTATAGTTTGAATATCAAGGACTGGTGGCGATGACAGCGAGAACAGCTGAGCCATGAGAGCCCCCTCTCCACACCTCATTTCAACGCGGTGCAATGATGACAGAATTTGTGCAAAAACTCCACAATGTACCCACATGGTAGGTTGGCTGAGATATGGTGGCACAAATTGAAATTGAGGCGAAATATCTCCTTTTAAAGTTGATACATATAAAAATGATCTAGTTTGAACATCTAGGACAGGTGGCGGATGACAGCGAGGACAGCAGAGCTCTGAGAGCCCCCTCTCCATCCTTCGTTTCAAAACAGTGCAATGATGACAGAATTCAGTGCAAAAACTCCACAATGTACCCACGTGGTAAAGTTTGCGGAGATATGATGGCCATATTTGAAATTGAGGCCAAATATCTCCTTTTAAAGTTGATAGATAGGAAAATGATCTAGTTTGAACATCAAGGAGAGGTGCCCTGTCAACTGAGCCCTCAGAGCCACCTCTTCTCTCACCTTATTTCAAAGCGGCGCAATAATGACAGAATTCAGAGCAAAAACTCCACAAAGTACCCACGTGGTAGGTTGGCGGAGACAGGGTGGCCATATTTGAAATTGATGCCAAATTTCTCCTAATAGGTTGATAGATATAGAAATGTTATAGTTTGAACATCTAAGACAGGTGGGGGATGACAGCGAAGACAGCTGAGCCGTGAGAGCCCCCTCTCCACACCTCATTTCAACGCGGTGAAATGATGACAGAATTTGTGCAAAAACTCCACAATGTACCCACGTGGTAGACAGACGGAGATATGGTGACACAAATTGAAATTGAGGCCAAATATCTCCTTTTAAAGTTGATAGATAGAAAAAGATCTAGTTTAAACATCTAGGACAGGTGGGGGATGGCAGCGAGGACAGCTGAACAATGAGAGCCCCCTCTCCACACCTCATATCAACGCGGTCCAATGATGACAGAATTCAGTGCTAAAACTCCACAATGTACCCACGTGGTAGGATGGCTGAGATATGGTGGCCATATTTGAAATTGGGACAAATTTATCCTTTTAAGTTGATGGATATAAAAATGTTATAGTTTGAATATCTAGGACAGGTGGCGGATGGCAGCGAGGACATCTGAGCTGTGAGAGGCCCCTCTCCATCCTTCATTTCAAAGCGGTGCAATGATGACAGAATTCAGTGCAAAAAGTCCACAATGAATCCACGTGGTGCGGAGGTACAGTGGCCACATTTGAACTTCAGACCAAATTTCTCTTTTTAAAGTTGATAGATGGAATAATGACCTTGTTTGAACATCTAGGACAGCTGAGCCGTGATCCTCGCCATGATGGGCCACCTCATTTCAACGCGGTGCAATGATGACAGAATTCAATGCAAAAACTCCACAATGTACCCACGTGGTAGGTTGTCAGAGATATGGTGGCCACATTTGAAATTAAGGCCAAATATCTCTTTTTAAGGTCGATAGATAGAAAAATGATCTAGTTTAAACATAGTACAGGTGGGGGATGACAGCGAGGACAGCTGAGCCGTGAGAGCCCCCTCTCCACACCTCATTTTAAAGCTGTGCATTGATGACAAAATTCAGTGCAAAAACTCCACAATGTACCCACGTGGTAGGTTGGCGGAGATACGGTGGCCACATTTGAAATTGAGGCCAAATATCTCCTTTTAAGGTCGATAGATAGAAAAATTATCTATTTTAAACATAGTACAGGTGGGGGATGACAGCGAGGTCAGCTGAGCCATGAGAGCCCCCTCTCCACACCTCATTTCAAAGCGGTGCATTGATGACAAAATTCAGTGCAAAAACTCCACAATGTACCCACGTGGTAGGTTGGCGGAGATACTGTGGCCACATTTGAAATTGAGGCCAAATATCTCCTTTTAAGTTGATAGAATATAAAAATGTTATAGTTTGAATATCAAGGACAGGTTGCGAATGACAGCGAGAACAGCTGAGCCATGAGAGCCCCCTCTCCACACCTCATTTTAAAGCTGTGCATTGATGACAAAATTCAGTGCAAAAACTCCACAATGTACCCACGTGGTAGGTTGGTGGAGATACTGTGGCCATATTTGAAATTGGGGCCAAATATCTCCTTTTAAAGTTGATAGATAGAAAAATGATCTAGTTTGAACATCTAGCTCAGGTGGCGGATCACAGCGAGGACAGCTGAGCCATTAGAGCCCCCTCTCAATACCTCATTTCAATGCGGGGCAATGATGACGGAATTTAGGCAAAAAGTCAACAATGTACCCATGTGGTAGGTTGGAGGGGACAGGGTGGCCATATTTGAAATTGAGGCCAAATTTCTCCTTTTAAGTTGATAGGTATAAAAATGATGTAGTTTGAACATCTAGGACATGTGAGGGATGGCAGGACGATGACAGCTGAGCCGTGAGATATGGTGGCCACATTTGATATTGAGGCCAAATATCAACTTTCCAAGTTGATAGATGGAAAAATTATCTAGTTTGAACATCTAGGACAGGTGGGGGGGATCGCACTATTAAAATAACTCGGTGACCCCAAAACTTTCGATTTTCATTCAAAACTATCATTTCTATGTAAGCGATTTTTTTTTTTTTTTTTTTAAATAAAAGCGCCAAAATAGTGAACATATTTGGATTTTTCGGGTCAAAATACAAGCAAACACTAATTATTATTATTATTGTTGTTTTACAAATTCATTTGTCACTGGTCGCAGCTAAATTTTGAATAACTAAACACCAATTATCTAGTTATTAGTTCAACTAATTTCTCCAAAATTATCTATAGTTGAGGGGTTTTAACTAAAAACTAATTCAGGTCAATTTAGCCATATCTAATAAATTGAAGTCAGCTATCAATTACAACGCTAGTTACACCAAAAAATTAGGTTAACAAATTTAGTTATGGTTGATAACTAATAATTAATAGTTATTAGTTACAGCATGAGATGAACTAAAAAAGGAGTTAAATAATGCCCCACTGCACCACCATGCACGATTTTCATATTATTGGAAAAAACTCTAAAATATGCAAGTTTTGTTATCTGTACGAGGCCACCTTTTTCCATTTCCCACTCAGGGTGCACTAAATTTTCAAAATTTGATCTCAAACTTTCTCCAGGCGTGTCTACTTTGAAATACTACCTATTTTTGGCTTCGATTCTGGAGTATAGGTATAATAAATTATCGGCGGAAAGGTAAATCGAGGCGACAAATCATTAAAATAACTCGGTGACCCCAGAACCTTCGATTTTCATTGAAAATTATCGTTTCTATATGAGCGAATTCTTTATTTATTAATTTTTCCCCCCCTTACTAAAGCGCCAAAATAGTGAACATATTTGGATTGTTCGGGGCAAAATACACGCAAACACTAATTATTATTGTTGTTTTACAAATTTATTACTCACTGGTCGAAACTAAATTTTGAATAACTAAAAACCAATTATCTATCAGTTATTAGTTCAACTAATTTCTCCAAAATTATCTATTAGTTGAGGGGTTGTAACTAAAAACTAATTCAGGTCAATTTAACCATATCTAATAAAGTGAAGTCACAGTTATAAATTACAACGCTAGTTACACCAAAAAATTAGGTTAACAAATTTAGTTATGGTTGATAACTAATGATTAATAGTTATTAGTTACAGCATGAGTTGAAATGAAAAATTAGTTAAATAATGCCACACTCTGGTCGGTACCATGAACGATTTTGATATTATTGGAAAAAACTTCTAAAATGTGCAAATTTTTTTATCTGTACGAGGCTACCTTTTCCTATTCCCCCACTCAGTGTGGCTCCTCCTCGAACGCCCTATCTTACAATATCAAATCCTCTAGTGACCTCGTGGAGACATGGTGTGATTCCAATTCTCTCAGACTGAACAAGACTCAGGATCTACTGTTCTGTCCCAACGGTCGAGCAGGTAGTTCTGCGAATTTCCTGGGTTTCCGCATCGACAACCGCATTTCGGGGACACATCATATACAGCATACGTGCAAGAGCTTATCCTCCGCAAATTTCGCCCTTCGCAGATTATCGAAATCAGTTTCGTTTCCAGTTTTGCGCTCGGTGTTTTTTTGCTATGTTTATGAGTCTTGAGTCGGTGTTTTCCTGTGGGGCTGTTTTAGTGACGCAAAGAAAGTGTTCAAAATGCAAAAAAACAGCGGTGAGAATTTTGTTTGGTCTCGATTATGTGGGGAGTTGTAGGGGGGGATTCTGGAGATTGGGGTGTTTGACTGTTCCTTCTTTATATTTGTACGAATATTTGAGCTTGGTTAAATGCAATAAAAACTATCAAATCCAATGCTGACACTCACAACTACAATACCCGTTCTCGTAATGACTTTCGTCCCACCTCTGTTCGTCTTACGACTTTTCTTAAAAGTGACCCCCTCCAGAATGGCATTCGTTTTTTTAACAAACTACCCAAAGAATTTCGTCAACTATCATATAAAGCTTTTTCCAAAAAAATTAAATCTATATTAATTAACAGCGAGCTGTATGAAATTTCTGATTATTTTGCCTTCATATTTGATTGATAAACTGTCTTTTACTTTGTTATATTTAATTTACATTTATTTTGAACGCTAGTTATATTTTCACTGTGACGTTTGTTATGCTTGTTCAATACTTAGGTTCTAACAATAATAATTCATTTATTGATAAGATTAAGTTAGTTATTGAATAGGTATGAAAATCTAGCAGAGGAATTGTTGTACTGGTACTCTGTCTTGCTTCCCCTAATTTAATTTGTTAATAAATCCATTGTTGTTAAATATTGGTTGTTTTATTAGCTGTTTAGGGTTTCATAGTATTTATAGTGTGTGTGGTTGTATAAAAGATTTTTTTTTTTTGGCTATGCCGGTAGGCATGTGGGGTGACATCCCACATTCTTCACACCCGATATTGGACGTCATTATATCAATATTCATTTATATATATATGTTGAAAATCATAATTGTAAAATTACATATGCTTGTCGACTTTTGTTATGCCAGTTCTGGCGACCGCAAATGAAAACCGATTTGATTTGATGTGACTAAATTTTCAAAATTTGATCTCAAACCTTCTCCAGACATGTCTACTTTGAAATACTACCTATTTTCGGCTTCGGTTCTGGACTATAGGTAAAATAATCCGCCGAAAGGGAAATCGAGGCGACGAATTATTAAAATAACTCGGTGACCCCAAAACTTTCGATTTTCATTCAATTCTCACCGGGGCGAAGTGACAACAAGAGAAGCAACGAGTGAAAACGGTTACACGGCGTAGGGGTGGTTGTAGGGGAAAGGGAGGGGGGGTTGTACTGGATGAGGGGAAGTTTCGACTGGAGGGGAGGTAGACGGGGAAGTTATGACTGGAGGGGGGGGGGGGCTGGAGACAATGGGCGGCCGCGGCCCGGCGGAGAGCACGGCCAAAGGGGGTCAGGGCTCGCGTTTTGGACAATCTGGGGCGACCTGGCCCACTTTCTAAGGGCGAGCCGACGCTTCCCCTACCCGCCTTCCCCATAAGGGGGCGGCTAAGGGGGACGCGGCCTCCGGGGGTGGAGCCCTTTAGGGCCGCAATCGAAAATGCGTCCTTCGGTACGACCCCGAGTGACAGATTTGACTGTATTCAAATGTCATCTTTTGGAGAACATCTAGGGATTCCACAAAGAATCACGTAATAGGGTCATAAAGTTTGATAATTCATCATAAACCACAGTGGGGAATTATTTAACTAATATATTAGTTCAATTAACGTTAATAACTATAAGTTATTAGTTACCACCCATAACTAAATTTGATAGACTAATGAAACGGTGGATTTCAGTCTCAATGCAATCAATTTTTTGAGGAAGTACCGACTTTCGAAAACTACTGTTTTGTCAGTCCTTGAACAAATTTATGACAGCATCGAATACACAAGTCACGGGTGAGGATATAGGTACACACATGGAATTTATAACTACAGTAAGTTGTAAAATAGTGTTATAAAACAGCCAACGGTTCATTACAATTTGAAATGACACAACGTGTCTTGGTGGGGTCGTAGACTATTGCGATTGAAGTGATGGGAGGTGCAAACATAAAATGCCACTTTCTAAGGGCGAGCCGACGCTCCCCCTACCCGTCTTCCCCATAAGGGGGCGGCTAAGGGGGACGCGGCCTCCGGGGGTGGAGCCCTTTAGGGCCGCAATCGAAAATGCGTCCTTCGGTACGACCCCGAGTGACAGATTTGACTGTATTCAAATGTCATCTTTTGGAGAATATCTAGGGATTCCACAAAGAATCACGTAATAGGGTCATAAAGTTTGATAATTCATCATAAACCACAGTGGGGAATTATTTAACTTATATATTAGTTCAATTAACGTTAATAAATATAAGTTATTAGTTACCACACATAACTAAATTTGATAGACTAATGAAACGGTGGATTTCAGTCTCAATGCAATCAATTTTTTGAAGGAAGTACCACCGACTTTCAAAAACTACTGTTTTGTCACTCCTTGAACAAATTTATGATAGCATCGAATACACAAGTCACGGGTGAGGATATAGGTACACACATGGAATTTATAACTACAGTAAGTTGTAAAATAGTGTTATAAAACAGCCAACGGTTCATTACAATTTGAAATGACACAACGTGTCTTGGTGGGGTCGTAGACTATTGCGATTGAAGTGATGGGAGGTGCAAACATAAAATGCCACTTTCTAAGGGCGAGCCGACGCTTCCCCTACCCGCCTTCCCCATAAGGGGGCGGCTAAGGGTAACGCGGCCTCCGGGGGTGGAGCCCTTTAGGGCCGCAATCGAAAATGCGTCCTTCGGTACGACCCCGAGTGACAGATTTGACTGTATTCAAATGTCATCTTTTGGAGAACATCAAGGGATTCCACAAAGAATCACGTAATAGGGTCATAAAGTTTGATAATTCATCATAAAGCAGAGTGGGGCATTATTTAACTTATATATTAGTTCAATTAACGTTAATAACTATAAGTTATTAGTTACCACACATAACTAAATTTGATAGACTAATGAAACGGTGGATTTCAGTCTCAATGCAATCAATTTTTTGAGGAAGTACCGACTTTCGAAAACTACTGTTTTGTCAGTCCTTGAACAAATTTATGATAGCATCGAATACACAAGTCACGGGTGAGGATATAGGTACACACATGGAATTTATAACTACAGTAAGTTGTAAAATAGTGTTATAAAACAGCCAACGGTTCATTACAATTTGAAATGACACAACGTGCCTTGGTGGGGTCGTAGACTATTGCGATTGAAGTGATGGGAGGTGCAAACATAAAATGCCACTTTCTAAGGGCGAGCCGACGCTCCCCTACCCGCCTTCCCCATAAGGGGGCGGCTAAGGGGGACGCGGCCTACGGGGTGGAGCCCTTTAGGGCCGCAATCGAAAATGCGTCCTTCGGTACGACCCCGAGTGACAGATTTGACTGTATTCAAATGTCATCTTTTGGAGAACATCTAGGGATTCCACAAAGAATCACGTAATAGGGTTATAAAGTTTGATAATTCATCATAAAGCAGAGTGGGGCATTATTTAACTAATATATTAGTTCAATTAACGTTAATAACTATAAGTTACCGCCCATAACTAAATTTGATAACCTGATGAAACGGCTTAGGGTGGTGGAGCCAGTGTTTGACACCTTGAAAGACATTTTGACTTTTCACAAGCAATTAAGTTATGTTTTTCGTTTGTTCAAACTTGAAGCTTACATCTATTGCTGCATCAGGATGTCCTCAAACTGCTCGGTATTGAAAAAATCACTAATAGCCGCAAAACATCATAAATTTGTTTTTTCGAAATCAATATTTTAACCCAGTAATTTGACAGCCGAATTTTGGTTGTACCTGTGATTGACACCCTATGATTGACACAGCAGTTCTTCTGCAATAAATGATTCCGTGTATTTAAAAAAAAAAAAAAAAAAGATTTCAACATTTTACAAATAAATTGAGTAATAGGATCATAAAGTTTGAAAATTCATCATTAAGCAGAGTGGAGTGGGGCTATATTTAACAAATTTATTGGTTCAACTAACGCTAATAAATATTAGTTACCGCCCATAACTAAATTTGATAACCTAGTGAAACGGCGGATTTCAATCTCCATGAAATCAATTTTCTGAGGAAGTACCGACTTTCGAAAACTTTTGTTTTGTCAGTTCTTGAACAAATTGATGATAGCATCGAATACACAACTCACGGGTAAGGATATAGCTAGCTACACGCATGGAATTTATAAGTACGGTAAGTTGTAAAATAGTGTTATAAAATAGCCATCGGTTCGTTACAATTTGAAATGACACAATGTGCCTTGGTGTTGTCGTAGACCAGTGGCGGTTGGTGGTCTGCAAAAGGAGTGGGGCACAAAGATATTTACCTATTTGACAGTCAAGAAGAGCATTGAAGTTTTTCTTCCATTAGTTTTGTTTTCAGTGTGAATTAACTTTGACCTTAACACATAATACATAAATCCCACTTGGGTCATGTCATGCCTTGGGCAACTGTTATGAAAGTATATGGCTACTAAATAATAATCAATCATTATCATTAAATATTATTGATAAACTAAAAAAAAAATAATTAGATAAATAAATTAAATTTAAAATACTATCTTATAGGTTACCTACTTACTAAGTATCTAAAAATTTTAGAATGGACTATATTATTATTAAAAGTACTAAAAATTATCAAGGCTTCAATTCAAATCATCAATTCAACAGCTTCCTAGAGTGTAAAACATAGAAATTAGCTTCAAGAGCCACTCATCTGATCCGAACCCTGGGCATCGTCAAGTAAATGTCCTAAAGAGGCTACATAAGAAATTACAGCTTCCTAGAGTGTAAAGCATAGAAATTAACTATTAAAATGATTTAACCACCGCTTCACAAATCAAACCGTTCTCGCAATATTTGGATCACCTGCTATGAATCAAATCATCGAAACACCAGCTCAATGAAATCATCAGAAATTAACAAGCGGTGGCAATCATGTTCACAATATCAATTATTGAGAATGATCACCTGAGTGTACACAATTATTCAAAAACCTTGCTCATAACTCAGCTTGTTGGCCACGCACTTCGCAGTAGTTAACATAATATGGTTGGATAAATCGAGAGCTTTCGAACGAATGGTCGACGAATTTTGTGGGATGAAAAACGACGAAGTACCATTTCCCTAGCAACGACTCGGTTGTAAGCGGAAATCATCAAAATATTTTTGTGAGCAATTTTCCGTGACGTTTTTTTAGTTTATGTGCCATAGCAAAGACATAAAGAAACTAGTTGATTGTTCTCTACCCAATACAGTGAGTCTATTTTATTTATTGGTATCGCGTGAGCAAGTTTTCGTGACGATTTTTCAGTTAATGTGCCAAAGCAAAGACATGAAAATGTCAAAAATGTCAAAATCAGTACCTGACTAAACTTCAACTTACGTAAATCCGTCGATGAACGTCGTCCTTAGGTGTGAATTCTATTCAAAGTGATTGTTGATTTTTCTTCATTCCCCACAAGGGATGCCAAAATTTATTTTTGTAACTATCATTCGTAACTACCGACGGAGCTACGGTTATCTACCTCTACACATAGAACAACGCACTCCAACTCGACCAACAATACAAAGGACTTTATTACAAAAGATGTATTCAACAACTTAGGACTGAATAAAAATAGGCACTTAAATAACACAACACTAGCTTACGGACTTTACTTTAGAGTAAATTCTTGGGAACAACCGGACGAACTTGAAGAAACATCACATATTACTTGCAGAGACAACAAAACATTACCACGAACATACCCAACAGGGAACTCAGCATGGAGTGACGAGAAGGAATCAGTGTGGCTAATGGAATAAACCGAAACTCTCTAGTGGAAGCCACTCATAACGTAAATTTCATTCTACGGTCTGGAAAAGTTGGAAACCCTGTCTGGGGCAAAGCCCCCAAAATCATGAGAAATATCCCGTTATGACCTCTTTTTCCCGTTCCTTGCCCTTTATTTCCCGTTTCTTGCCCTTTACTTCCTTTTAGCGAATTTTTGAAGAAAATTAAGCTATTTTTTCCCTTCACAGTCTAACCTGAATCGACAAAATTTCTCTCTAAATAGAGTGATATTATCATAATCTACGTACTTTTTCGCTGGTAGATGGATCTTAAACCTCCTTGGATGGAGCGTAAACCTATTCCTTCTAGCATCCACCTTGGAGCCACAGCATGGAGCTGTTTGTAAAGTCTTCATTCCAGTTTGTTACTTTTTTCCCAAATGTACTGGGGCAATGTCCCGATGCCCCCCCTCACGGGCCGCCCCTGTCGTAGACTATTGCCATTGAAGTGATGAGAGATACAAACATGAAAATACTTAGTTATGCAACTTGACCATAATATATTATGAGAAATTTTTAACCTGTTTCCTGTGCTTTTTGAGTTGAAATAGCTTTGGAATTTCGGATTCTGCAGTGGCTACTCTTATAAAATCCATCGAATACCAACCACTGCTTTTTAGGAGGCAGACTCCTGAAATTCCAAGTGGAGGCGATTCGAAATCGTGTTTGGATGGAGTATTCCAGTGGTTCGGAATTTTTCGTTCTAGCGAATTTTCGTAAAAAAATGAAGCTATTGCATGGCTCCAAAAATTTAAAATAAAAAATTTTTTGAAAATATTGTCGTCATTGAAATCCGTTTTGAGACATTAACGAATCCTAGAGTTTAACTTTTCTTTCATGTGTGTGTGTGGTCCGTCCGTCCGTTCTTGGGTCAATAAATCAAGCTTTCCAGTCGAACGTACGAGTTCTTTGGCTACCACTTTTCGAGCACATTAAATGGATTTTAAAAAAGTGCTGTAAAACTCACTAAAATAGAAAAAAAAAAGGCTAAAAATTGTTGAATTTACATTTTTTAGCGGAATATTGCTCAAATAAAGTTTATTAAGTAAAGTAAACAAAATTACAAGTAAATAATAAATTAAGTAAATTTATTAAACAATAAATTTATTATAGAATAAAGTTTAATAATGTTCTATCTTAACTATAAGATAGAACATTAAAAAAATAGTGTGCAAAATTATGCTGAAAAATGTACGTAAATTTCATTAAAATGTGCTAAAAAAAAAAAAAAAAAAAAAACCTATATAAAATCCAAAAAAGTTAAAATATAAATTTTTTTTTTTTGAATTGCAGAATATTATTTAGAACGAGTTTTTTGCCATAAAATTGGTAGTTAACACTTTCTTTTTCCTCAAAGTCCTTAATTTTCAAAGCAATGTTACATAATATTGTAACTTAATTCAAATTACTTAATTCAAATAGCCTAAATATATACAATAATAAATCGAAAAAAATGTTACATAATATAGTACAATAATTTACAAGCATTCGCTTATACGATCATCGTGCATGACTGGAACTTTTTTACTTCAAATTCTAATCCAGAATATTCTTGAGAAAAAAAACCGTATAGGTACTATCATCGCTGCACTAGTTTCGAAATGATGGGGCAGTAGAGGACTACCCCTAAGACTTTGTAAAACATTTATGCTCCATCAGTATGGATCAGATAGAAGCATTGAAGATTTCAGGTTGGTTACAGCTGTTCTCTCACCCACATTTTGCGGGCAAATGCCTTCTTGATATCGTCTAAATCAACGTTTAAACAAATCGACGTTTCATGGCAACGCTGTAAATCGATGGTTACTGATAATGGGGTGACCACTGATTTCATTGTTGAAACCCATTAGTTTTAAATCAACGTTCAAAACTCTGGTTCCGTAAAACAATGATCTACTTTAACCATAGTTAGGGATTGTTTGCGAAACACCCGCCCTTAGAAGTACAATCACTTCAAAAAATGTTGAATGTGTTTTGAAGTTGTCCAAGTTGGTCTGGAAATGGTAGACCCAGGTGGTAGACTCTGGATGATTGTTCGTCCAAGCCTGCCAAGGTAGCTGACGCACTGCTTCCACACTGGGATGCCTTTGCATCAGAGATGAAACCGAAAGAACAGGAGTGGTGTTGTTGTGTTGTGCTATACCTATGTACTTTTTGCCAATGGACGTCTCGAAGAACTAAAAATACCAGTGTTGAATGGCTGTTTTGTGGGGAAATCATTGTTGTAGCTGTGGTACCTCTTTTTCCCCACAGACGAAGTTATCTGAGCAGTTAGCTATCTGTTGGTAGCTACCTGAGGGCATAAAGTTAATTGATAAACGCTCTACCAAATTTGTTTGATAGGTTGCGGTAACCTCGAGGTATCTACCTGAGGTTTGTCTGGAAGTTACCGCTGTAATTGATAAACGGGCCATGAAATAAATAAATAATAAATCATTAGTGTTGTTGTTGTTGTTGTTATTCTTCTTCATCATTATCTTCTTCATCTTCGTCATTATTCTCCTTGACATTTCTGTGCTGGGCTTTTGCGTTTAATTATCATTAGTGTTGTTGTTATAGGTGTTTACGTAAACTGAAAGCTTTGCGACTTTATCTATTCATTTCAGACCCAAATCCTGTTATGTGTGACAACTTTTCATCAATCAGTGACCCAAATCTGAAACGAGTGCGTTGGATTGTCCCTTGGAAACCTAATGAGGCCCTTAGTATCCGCAATAATAATAACAGGGCTATGGATGTCTGGAAAGTTTGCTTGTCGAAATATTGAAAGTTACACATGCTTATCACAAAAACGAGAAGTGCCCAAGTTTCAGAAAAATGTTATCACATTGTTGAAAAACGCACGAAAAAATACAATCTCGTGACGTCATCCCCCTCGATTGTGACATTTTTAATTTCTGAGTTACCCATCTCTCATTGCCATTATTCTTCTTGACATTTCTGTACTGAGCTTTTGTGTTAATTTATCATAAATGCTGTTGTTGTTATAGGAGCTTACTTAAACTGAAATCTATTCATTTCAGACCCAAATCCTGTTACCTACTTGTGATACCTTTTCATCAATCAGTGACCCAAATCTTGAAACGAGTGCGTTGGATTGTCTCTTGGAAACCTAATGAGGCCCTTAGTAACCACAAAAATAATAATAGGGCTATGGATGTCTGGACAATTTCAATTACAAATCTCAAACTTTTTTATCGTTTTAGAATAATAATTTAAACAATTACCTAAACATCGTTATTGCTTGCATAAAGTGCCCAAGTTTCGGAAACACATCATAAACGTTGAAAAACACAGAAATACTCGCTCATAACGTCACTCTCCGTTATGGTGTCAAGCGTTATGTGGTGTCCTTTCAATTTTTGTGTTTCCCATCTCTCATTGTTATTATTCCTCTTGACATTTCTGCTTTCTTTGCATTCTTCTTTTCTTTTACATTCTGCTGGGCTTTTATGTTTAATTATCATTAGTGTCGTTATTTTTATTGGTGCTTACATAAACTGAAGGCTCTGTGACGACGTTATCTATTAATTTCAGACCCAAATCCTGTTATGTGTGACATCTTTTCATCAATCAGTGACCCAAATCTTGAAACGAGTGCGTTGGATTGTCTCTTGGAAACCTAATGAGGCCCTTAGTAACCACAATAATAATAGGGCTATGGCTGTCTGGACATGATGCCACACATTCGATTTTCTCGTCATTGTAAAGCGCTGCGAATTCGTACTAGGACTCGCCTTGCCACCCTCAATAATTATAACAAAATCGCTCAAAAGGGCTAAAAATTAACAATTTTTTAACTCTTTCTATTAACTTCGATTCTCTTCTTGCTTGCTTGCTTGAGACAAAATTTCAGATCAATTTTTAACCCACTTCCCGATATCCAATCGATCTGAAATTTTGCACACGAGTTCATGCTGGCGTACATTTTAATCTTTCAAATTTTTGCAAAGAAAAAGTTAGTTATACTATAAATTTTCGAATGAAATTTAATATGGGACACCTTACAAGTGTTGTGTATTTTAGGGAGGAGGAGGAGGGAGGAGGAGAAGGAGGATGAGGGAGGAGGGGGGGGGAGGAGGAGGAGGGAGGAGGAGGAGTGAGTGAGGAGGTGGATGAGGAGGAGGAGAAGGAGGGAGGAGGAGGAGGAGGGAGGAGAAGGATACTATTGAACGTCTGCATAAAATGACAACGAATCCAGGGTCAATAAAATATTAAATGATTTTCCTTGTCAATTTAATTTAAGTTATTATCAATGTGATTTTGAAACAATGTGATTTTGTTTCAATTTACTGTTGCCAAGAAACTACCAAATATTGAAACAACAATAAAATTAACTGAGAACATGAGAAAAAGAAAGAGTTACATTAAAAACTTGTTTTTATGGGTTCATTTTTTTTGAAAATACAATTTATAATTCAGAAGAAGTTCTTGCCAAAATCAAACTTACAAATTTTGTGTACAAAAACGTGCTCAAATTTTAATTAACAAATCTCAACGTTTTTTTCTGTTAAAGAATTTTAAAAAAATCTGAGTTTTTAGATGGTGTCGCTGGCGTGTTTTTTTTTTTTTTTTTTTTTTGTGGAATGTCTTTTTTTGTAGATTGGGAGAATGACTTCTATTCCGCAATTAAATTTTTTGTTGTCATTCTTGGATATTTCTGTGCTGGGCTTTTATGTTTAATTATCATTAGTGTTATTGTTTTTATAGGTGCTTACGTAAACTGAAAACACGGCGACGTTATCTACTCATTTCAAAAACAAATCCAGTTACGTGTGACATCTTTTCATGAATCAGTGACCCAAATCTTGAAACGAGTGCGTTGGATTGTCTCTTGGAAACCTAATGAGGCCCTTCGTAACCGCAATAATAATAACAGGGCTATGGCTGTCTGGACATGATGCCCCCCACCCATTCGATTCTTTCATCATTGTGAAGCGCTGCGAATTCGCACTAGGACTCGCTGCCTCCAAATTATTTCAACTAAATCCCTTCAAAGGTACAAAAATGGCTAATCAAATTTATTTATAAAAAATATTATTCAGAAAAAGTTTCCTTGTCGAAATATTGAAAGTTACACATGCTTATCACAAAAACGAAAAGTGCCCAAGTTTCAGGAAAATGTTATCACATTGTTGAAAAACGCACGAAAAAATACAATCTCGTGAGGTCATCCCCCTCGATTGTGACATTTTTAATTTCTGAGTTACCCATCTCTCATTGCCGTTATTCTTCCTGACATTTCTGGGCTGGACATTAGTGTTTGATTATAATTAGTGTTGTTGTTATAGGTGCTACGTAAACTGAAAGCTCTGCGACGTTATCTATTCATTCCAGACCCAAATTCTGTTATGTGAGACATCTGTTCATCAATCAGTGACCCAAATCTGAAACGAGTGCGTTGGATTGTCCCTTTAGGCCTTAGTAACCGCAATAATAATAGGGCTATGGATGTCTGGACAGTTTTCATTACAAACCTCAAACTTTTTTATTGTTTTAGAATAATAATTTAAACAATTACCTAAACATCATTTTTTCTAACATAAAGTGCCCAAGTTTCAGACACATATAATGAACGTAGAAAAACAAAGAAATACTCGCTTATAACGTCACTCTCCGTTATGGCGTCATGCGTTATGTGGTGTCCTTTTAATTTTTGTGTTTCCCATCTCTCATTATTATTATTCCTCTTGACATTTCTGCTTTCTTTGCATTCTTCTTTCCTTTTATGTTTAATTATCATTAGTGTTGTTGTTATTGGTGCTTACGTAATGAAAGCTCGGCGACGTTATCTATTCATTTCAGACCCAAATCCTGCTACGTGTGACATCTTTTCATCAATCAGTGACCCAAATCTTGAAACGAGTGCGTTGGATTGTCTCTTGGAAACCTAATGAGGCCCTTAGTAACCGCAATAATAATAACAGGGCTATGGCTGTCTGGACATGATGCCCCCCTCCATTCGATTTTCTCGTCATTGTGAAGCGCTGCGAATTCGCTCAAGGACTCGCCGCCCCCGAACTTGTTGATGCCGCCCCCGACCCAGTTCCGCCGCCACCGGCCTAATCTGACCCACATTTTTACCCAGGCCGGATCAACCGCCCAATTCGCACCCCCAAAGTAAATAATAAAACGTCAGACGCGGCCTCGCAGCTGACCTGCCCCATATTCGGGTTTTAATGTACATAAGAGGCGATAAAAGTGGGGCTTCCAAACAAACCTCCAATTAGGCACAATAAAGACGAAATGTGACCCTAAATTTAAATGTATAATACGTTAGATCTCATTTTGTTCTACTTCAACCGAACAACAAAAATTTCATTCATGTAGCATGATCGTATGAGCGAATTTTTATAGATTATAGTATTACATTGTTTTTTATTTTTATTTATATTTATTAGGCATCAGTTAAAAGATACCCTATACAGCCAACACTAAGTAATTGTCATGAAATATATCATTCTAGAGGCCTGTTAGGGCTTGGAAAGCCCTAATCTAGTCCGTATAACAGTAGTACCTTACAGGGCCCCATGAGCGAATTTTTGAAGAAATCTTCGACATTTCGAGCGGAGCGAGGCCTTGGGTCTGCGTGCTATTACGTACATAAATAGAACTTCTTCATAATTTCATGGCTGATATTTTCTAAGCCACAGTCAGTATTAAAGCTACATCAAGTCCTAAAACAGTTGAGCGTAAAACATTAAAGAGAGCGACCGAGAGAATCGGAGGACGGAATATTTCACAGAGTAAACTCATCAGTTGTGATTACATTTTTTTTTTTTTTTTTTTAACAAACACCTACTACCTGCGTTTTAAACAGCATGGTTCTAGGATTGGTTATACAGGGATACTTCCATAAGAGTAGTTCAATCTGAATTTGGACAATGTTTCATGCAAATATTACCGATTTTTACAACTAGCGAACGGCATTATTCCGATTTTTGACTGATTTTTCAACTTTGAAATTTTTGAAAACTTGATATATATTCTTATAGGAAATTTTACGCTGATTCCGAATATACCACATGTTAGTATGCAGAAAGAATTATTTCGCACAACAAATCGCAAAAAATAGGCTATTTTGAAATTTTTGACTACATTTTTGAAAATTTCAACCCGAAGAGGTCTTGGAGGTCTGGAATGACACATACATATATTCATATATACATACATATATGCATACATACATTAAAAAATGCGTTAAACTTCAGAATATGATTCGGAATAGCCTGAAACGGATTTCTGCATAAAATCTTTTCAAAAATTCACATTCTACAAATTTTGAGGCGAGAGCAATAGCTTAATTTTCTTCAAAAATTCGCTAAAAGAAGAAATATCGATCAAAATGTAAGTAATGTAATAAAATAAATACCACCAGTTGAGGTGGTCCTCGCCACTCAGCTGATCAGAAAAGACTTCACTCGTCTCTTAATGTCCCAGAGAGTCTCCCTATCAAATTTCAACTTCCCACAGTGAACAGGAAAGAATTTAGCTCACTCAGCTGATCAGAAAAGATCCCATCACTACGTTTCTTACTTACCGACACTTTTGCAACAAACTTGGGGCTGGGCCATGCTGATTCGGAATTATATATAAAGACCGTTCGGAATTATATATTTACTAGAGGCCTGTTAGGGCTTGGGAAGCCCTAATCTAGAACACGGTCAAGATTAGCACAGAAACGAACGGCGACACTTTGGGTCGTCTAACACTGAAATCGGGCCGCGAAGTTCTTCACAATTTCAAAGATCGTTCAGAAATAACTCTTCTAGATGTTAAAAGCCACACTACGTTTCTTACTTACCGAGGCCACTGTTGTTACTGCCAAAGCCTAATAAACAGAGAGTCTCCCTATCAAATTTCAACTTCCTACAGTGAACAGGAAAGAATTTAGCTCACTCAGCAGATCAGAAAAGACCCCATCACTACGTTTCTTACTTACCGACACCTGGGGCCGTGCTGATTCGGAATTATATATAAAGACCGTTCGGAATCTTTATATATAATTCCGAACGGTCTTTGAAATTGTGAAGAACTTTGCGGTCCGATTTTAGTGTTAGACGGCTCATTCGAATCAGCACAGCCCCAAGTTTGTTGCAAAAGTGTCGCCGTTCGTCTCTATACCCGCCTTGATCGTGTTCAAGGAACGTAGTGTAGTTGCTAACATCTAGGAGAGTTATTTCTGAACAAAGTTATTTCTCACCATCCCCAAATTCTGAATTTCCCGATTCAACTTTTTGTTTAGTCTTATAGTGGCTTGGACCACCTCAACTGGTGATATTTATTTTATTAGGTACATTACTTACATTTTGATCGGTATTTCCTCTTTTTGCACCAGGTCACATAACGCCGCAAATAGGTAGGACTTATATTGTTACTATAATGTGCTGAGTTCTTGTTAGGTACTACTGTTATACGGACTAGATTAGGGCTTTCCAAGCCCTAACAGGCCTCTAGTTATATATAAAGTCCGCTAAGTTCTTCAGTTTCAATTCGTTCGGAATTATATACAAAGATACCTACAGTAGTACATAGTAGTATCACAGCTTCAGACCGTACGCTTGTAGGATGTATACTGGTGGAAGTTGGGAGCATTGTCCAACTTCGAGATTATATGGTTTTGATTCTTCTTTGTCCCACTTGTGCAACAACGTGGCTCTTTGGTTGTGTGTCTTGGTGCACTCCATAATCAGGTGCTCTGCACTTCTTCTGTTCCGCAGGTGGAGCATAAACCACTTTCCTCCTGACCAATACGGTGCAGGAATGATTTGGTTACAATATGTCACATCAAATTACATTACATTGCATTATGTTACAATCTTTAGAAATTTGAGCCCTTCGAGGATAAAAATTTGGGAACCACCGAAAATATGGCAAATAAACTCGTCCTAAATCATATTCTACGATTCAAAACAAATATTGGATTTTTAGCAATTTTTAAGTTTTTAATTGAATTTTTAACAAATATTAATGACATTGAAGAAAATTTTAGCGAATCTTTAGAATTTAATTTACATAAGAGGCGATAAAAGTGGGGCTTCCAAAAAAACTTTTAAAATTAGGCACAATAAAGACGAAATGTGAGCCTAAATTTAAATGTCTAATACGTTAGATCTCATTTACCTAGTTGTTGTACGTAACCGAACAACAAAAATTTCATTCATGCAGCATGCTCGTATGAGCGAATTTTTATAGATTATAGTATTACATTATTTTTAGCGAATTTTTGAAGAAAATTAAACTATTGCTCTCGCCTCAAAATTTGTAGAATGTGAATTTTTGAAATAATTTTATGCAGAAATCCGTTTCAGACTATTCTGAATCATATTCTGAAGTTTAACGCATTTTTTTCTGTATGTATGTATGTATGTATGTATGTATGTATGTATGTATATATGTATGTATGTGTATACGTATGTATGTATGTGAAACTTCAAACAAATTTTAAAATGTTAAGGACAAAAACGAAAGTTCAAGTTCGTTGGCCAGCATGATCGGATTACATCTTCGGGTTGAAACTTTCAAAAATGTAGGTAGTCAATAATTTCAAAATAGCCTGTTTTTTGCGATTTGTTGTGCGAAATAATTTTTTCAGCATACTAACATGTGGTATATTCGGAATCAGCGTAAAATTTCCTATAAGAATATGTATCAAGTTTTCAAAAATTTCAAAGTTGAAAAATCAGTCAAAAATCGAAATAATGCCGTTCGCTAGTTGTAAAAATCGGTAATATTTGCATGAAACATTGTTCAAATTCAGATTGAACTACTCTTATGGAAGTATCCCTGTATAACCAATCCTAGAACCATGCTGTTTAAAACGTAGGTAGTAGGTGCTTGTTTAAAAAAAAAAGAAAAAAAAAAGTAATCACAACTGATGAGTTTACTCTGTGAAATATTCCGTCCTCCGATAGGGAATCGAGTAGCGGAGTTAGGTCGTCGAACAGTATTTTGCGAGGCGTGGAGAATGTTGAACACATCATTTTCATATGTTCTAATGTACCCTCTTCTTCTTGCCACTCTTCGCACATAACTGAAGCTTGGTCATTAAAAAATCTGTGATTATATATGAGGTACGTAGGCCATGTTACCGCGTACGCGACAAATCGTTTTAGCGAATTTTTGAAGAAAATTAAGCTATTGCTCTTGCCTCAAAATTTGTAGAATGTGAAAGTTTATGCAGAAATCCGTTTCAGGCTATTCTGAATCATATTCTGAAGTTTAACGCATTTTTTTATGTATGTATGTATGTATATATGTATGTGTCATTCCAGACGATAACTGTCCGTAGAATTGTGCTAGAAACTTCAAACAAATTTTAAAATGTTAAGGATACAAAACGAAAGTTCAAGTTCGTTGGCCAGCATGATCGGATTACATGTTCGGGTTGAAAATTTCAAAAATGTAGTCAGAAATTTCAAAATAACCTGTTTTTTGCGATTTGCTGTGCGAAATAATTTTGTCAGCATACTGACATGTGGTATATTCGGAATCAGCGCAAAATTTCCTATAAGAATATGTATCAAGTTTTCAAAAATTTCAAAGTTGAAAAATCAGTCAAAAATCGAAATAATGCCGTTCGCTAGTTGTAAAAATCGGTAATATTTGCATGAAACATTGTTCAAATTCAGATTGAACTACTCTTATGGAAGTATCCCTGTATAACCAATCCTAGAACCATGCTGTTTAAAACGTAGGTAGTAGGTGCTTGTTAAAAAAAAAAAGAAAAAAAAAAGTAATCACAACTGATGAGTTTACTCTGTGAAATATTCCGTCCTCCGATTCTCTTTGTCGCTCTCTTTAATGTTTTACGCTCAACTGTTTTAGGAGTTGATTTAGCTTTAATACTGACTGTGGCTTAGAAAATATCAGCCATGAAATTATGAAGAAGTTCTATTTATGTACGTACTAGCACGCAGACCCAAAGCCTCGCTCCGCTCGGCCGTCAGTAACGTTAATCTCAAGGCCTCCCTCTACTCGGCCGTCAGTAACGATGATGTTATGATAGGATACTGTTAAGATTTCAGCTGCCTTCAATACTGACCACATTGGACATCGAAATCTATGAATATTTACCTACATTTGTCTCTAAATCTACAAGATTAGTTTAATAATAATGAAGTATGAGTACCTCCTAATTATTTTTGATAATTTGATTCCATGTTTCTCTATCAAAATCATAAACTAAAATTTCTCTACACGATCAATAGCGACTGAAATGTCGAAGATTTCTTAAAAAATTTGCTCATGGGGTCATGCTGCATAACTGGACTTTTAGGCCTCCGAGGAGGCAATGATACTGCTGTTTTATATAATTTTGCATTGTGTGATGCAGCTTACTCCTTCTTCCAGCTTTCTCAGTGATGATCTTCAATCTAACGATAGAAATCTTCTTTAGGGATCTATTCAAACTTGGTGTTCCCTATGTAGCTCCTCTTTTGGCCAGTGCGTCAACTTTTTCATTAAAATAACAATCCCTATATGTGCCTTCACCCAGACGAATGTTACGTTTATATTTTCGTTTGCAAGTTGTGCCAGACAAGTCAGAATTCGGGCAAAAAGTGGGTGATGAGCTCTCTCCGTACCTCCTACTTTCAAAAACTGTAGGGCGCTTAAGGAGTCGGATAATAGCGATACATCATTGATATTCATCAACCCTAGCCTCCTTATGTATATTAGTGCATTAAGAATGCCCAGCACCTCCGCCGAATAACTTGAGCAATAGTTAAGGAGTTAGAAAGCTTCTAAATGGTTGTTGGATGCGTCTAAAAAGGCACAACCAGCTCCGTCTCCAAATTTAGCGCCGTCAATAAAAATTCTCAGATTTTGTGGCCAGCGGTTGATTATGTATTCCGAGAAATGGCTATTGGTCTCGATTGTCAGCATATTTGAGGAGCATGGTATCGTTGAGGATGGAGGTAAAATCCTGTTCTTGCGCCAAAATATCAAGCTTTCTAAATGAAACGACGAGTTTGTTGGTGAGCACATTTTGAGCTCATTAAATTTGTCATATTTCAAACAATTTGCTCAAAAAATAATTTAAAATAACTGAAAATGGTACCAAACGGCTTATGATCGTTGAATTTTAATTTTTATCAGGATTTTAGTCCAAAAAAAAATATCAACAATGAACGAGGACATCAACAAATTTTTGCACAAAATTATGCTATAAACCATGTTTGAATTTAAATAATATTTGCTATAAAATCTATAAACTTTTCAAAATCTAAAAATCCCAAATCTTTCTTGATTAGCAGAATTTCGTGTAGTAAGAGTAATAATTTTTTTGCCATAACATTCTTCGCACTCAAATAGCTAAAATTTTAATGCTGTTTAAGATCATAATACAAAAGGTAATTTGGGATCATTCGTTCATATGCCCTTGCTGCATGAATGATCGTGAGAAATTTTCTGTTCATGTACCAACGCTGAGACACTAAAATGTCAAAATGGAGGTTCCCATTTGAAAAACTAAACTATCCGTTTCTTAGAAGCAAGAGCCCTGGCTCCAGTTTCCGAAGATCGGGCAACGAACTTCCCTTCCAATAACACAGGAACGTCACATTCAAGGGGAACGTCCCATGAAGTGCCGGGAGCCCACGTTCAACGTAATCCTCCCGACGCGTGACCCCCGAAAATCACGTTGGGCTACTGAAAATCAGGGCGGAAGCGACAACTGAACTGCAGTCTAGCGTTGCGAAACAATGAAATGGAAGTTACAAGAGTCCTTGTTTGTAAAACAGTTATGAACGGAATCCGACCAAGTTCCTCGAATATGTATTAGGATCAACGACCGCCCGCAACCACAAAATATCCAGAATTTAGCCCATAAGAAATTCAACTTCAACGGCATACTTTATCACACTTGTTATTTCATAGGTAGGTATACGCATGGCAAATGAATTCAAGAGTGATGTTTAAGCTGTTCAAAGAGTATCACCACTGCACGCTGATTCATTGCGACATGGATATGTCTTCAGCTCTCCTGTTACTATACCACCTAGTAGTGAACCGTATGTGAGAAATATCAACAGAGTATTGAACTTGGCAGCGAACCCAGTAGATTAGAGGTCTGATCCAGTGAGAGCCACAACAACTGTTGGCGTGGGTATAGTGGTTTGCCTTTCTTACTGTTGAAATTGCTGTGGTTAACTTTTTTGGGTTTTTATAGATTTTTTAGCACATTTTAATGACATGCATACACACACACAACTTTGTGTACATGGTTTTTTTTGTACATTTCATTTTTAGCATAATTTTGCACATAACTTTTTTAAAGTTCTATTTTATAGTTGATAAACTTTATTTGAGCAATACAGGGTGACTAAAAAAGAATGACCCGATTTTAGCTTGTAATATTATTGAGCCTAGTGCGTTACTGGCACTGAAACTGCATTACCGAAAACCGGCGAGGTCTAGAGTTTTAGAAAATCGCCGCTAGATGTCTATACGAGCGCTAACCTTGAGCGTAATGTCAGTCTGTAGCAATATGGCGTCCGCTCAGCAGAAGGCTCCGTATATCGAGGAACGGATCCATCCATATGGGATCCGTCCATGGATCCCCGTCCGGATGGATGGATGGATCCCCGCATATGGATGGATCCATCCATATCCCTCCATATCCGATCCGTGATATCGAGGAACTGAAAACCAGGATAACAGATGCAGTTGCTACAGTCCAAGAAGACATCTAACGAACAGTTTTGGATGAATTCGGCTACCGTTTAGATGTCGTCCGAGCCTCTCAAGGAGGTCACATCGAACATTTATGATACATCAGCATAAACTTGATGCTCCTGTGAGTAGTTTGATGCAAAATTTGTGTGCACGATTTCGTTTAATAAATATACTCATTTAAAATCGGGTCATTCTTTTTAATCACCCTGTATTCTGCCAAAAAATATATCTAAATTTAACGATTTGTAGTCTTCTTTTTTTGCTATTTTTTGTGATTTTTTCAGTACTATGAAATTGAACAATTTAATGTGCTCAAAAAATGCTTGCCAACGAACTCGTCCTTTTTTTTTGGAAAGCTTGATTTTTTGGCTCAAAAACGGAATTTTTATCTCATTCCTAAGGAGAGTTATCGTCTGGAAGGAAGAAGAAGAAGAAAAAGGTTTATTAGAATTTTAAACATAATGAATTTGCCAAATTCAAATCAAATAAACAATACGGCAATAATAAATTGTCTGCCGGAAGTAGGGCCTTACAATGCCTGCTATTTTAGGTTAATAATTGTTCCATTTATTGGTAATAAAATACTGAAAAGAAACACGTACTTTGCAAAAACAACACCACACGCCAAAATCCACTTCAACACATTAATCAAAAGTTAAATTCTGCAACAAGCAATTTCCTAATCTCCAAGCTAATCTACAATAGAGCTCCAGCTTTGTCCAATCAGGACCATTCAGGATTGAAATCGCTTCATCTGGAGACAAAGTGTCGCAGCGGAACGCAATGAGCCGAAATTCAGCGAGAATCGGGCATCTACAAAGAAAGTGGTATACATCTTCTCGATCGTGGAGGTTGCACATAGAGCATTCTTCCGACCCGTCAGTTCTGTAAGGTTTCGCGTTGAGACAAAGGGCTTCAGCTCGAATCTTAAATGCCCATCGTGCAATACTTAGAGGAACACAATCATCTCTTACCAGACTAGCACACTTCACTGATTGGTCCAGTCTGTGATATAGTGTGAACGAGTTCGAAGTGGCAGCCCGTTCCACAAAACATGACTTCCTGTGGGTCGCATATGCCGATAAAAGGCTTGCCATGTCCAATTTAAGGCAGCTAAATTCAAATGAGAACAGAATACAGAATGCTGCACACAAAGGCGAGCATACTTCTCCGCGTACCCAGCTCCAATCCTTGCCAGCTCAACTGCCACTATTCTGGGAAGACTGGACCTAGACATTTTTGAAATCCTCAGCAAATAGTCGAAGTGTAGTTTGAGCGTATAAACCGATAATGGACACAGTTCGGTCTCCAGATACAGTATATAGTTCGGTGTGAAATGAGGGAGATGGAACAACTTCCTTACAAACTGCAACTGCACAGACTCCACAGAATCATACTCCATGTAACCCCACGTCTGTGCTGCATAACACTGGATGGCTCTCGTGATAGCATTAAAAAAAAAAATCTCCATTTTTGCGGGTAAAGGAATGTTAGGATTGGAGAAGGCTTGACCCCAGACACAGTTCATAGCCGTCTTGGCCCACTTAGCCTTGCGTGAAAGGTGTTTACTAAAAGACAGCCTAGGTGTTAGGATAATTCCCAAGTAAGGGTATTCCTTAACTATTTGGAGATCCTCTGCGCCATAGGTCCATTGTTCTGACGCACGACGCCTGCCTCCCCTCTGGAACACCACCACCTTCGACTTATCCGAATTAGCCTCAAGCCCCCACAGCTCACAATATGATCGAACTGCATCGATGTTCAACTGTAGCTCCACAGGGTCATCCGCCAAAACTAACAAGTCATCCGCATATAATAGAACTTTAATGATTGTCTCGCCAACCTGAACATCATACTGTAGTACATCAGGCAAGTCATTAATGAAGAGCACAAACAACAGTGGGCTGAGGGGACAACCCTGCCTAACGTCACACACAACTGGAAATGACTCAGTCCTCCCCTCTTTTGTCCACACCGATGAATTAATATTTGTATATAGACTACGGAGAGATCCAACGAACTCGGACGATACCCCACAGTTGAACAGTTTGCAGAAGAGCAGGTCCCTGTTGACGCGGTCAAACGCAGCTCTTAAGTCAACGAAAAAAGCGTAGACCTTACCACGAGGGCGCCTGAGGGTAAGCTCAATCAAACCAGTCAGGACAAAAATTGAATCGACCGACGAGTAGCCCTTACGAAATCCTGACTGGCACTCAGACATATTATTTTTTTCTTCCACGAAAAGTTTCAGTCGGTTTGCAAGAATGCACGAAAGAAGCTTGGCAATTGCATTGATGAAAGATAAGCCTCTGAAGTTGGCTGCATCCGCTGAGTCTCCCCTTTTAAATAGTGGAAAAATAACTGCATCTTTGAAACTGCTAGGGATCGTCTGGAAGGATATATATATATATGTATATGAGAAAGCGTTAAACTGTAGGATTCGTTTCAGAATGTCTCAAAACGGATTTCAATTAAGACATTTTGCAAAAATGTTGGTTTTAAAATTTTCAGAGCCATTGCTATAGCTTCATTTTTTACGAAAATTCGCTAATTGACATCGAAATGTTTATTTTTTGTCAGGGAATTCTGAAGCTCGTTCAGGGAAATGTCAGGGAAATCGAAATGAAGGAACCCTGAAGAAGGTGGGTTCATTTTCCGCCCGTCTTTCCGGTCGTTCAATAAAAATCGGACATTTAGCGTCCAGAACAATTTTAGCCCGGACGCCTTCATAAAAAGCCGGACTGTTCGGGCCAAAACCGGACACCTGGCAACCCTGCTGATAGTGTTGGGGCCGCTGTAGATCTCTATATAACCCCAAACTGTGTCGTTTAGTTCTTATTGTCCTCTTCTCAATCAATACACCCCCCCTCCCCCACGGCTAACACACATATTTCATTCCAGGAGGAAGATCCGCGAATGACCGCCAAAGGGTTTTAACGGACCCGATTTCATCCGGGACTCGTAAACCGGGAGGTGGTTGGGAAATGAGGGAGAGAAGCCCGTAGTAGAGCGGGAGATATGCGGGGGGTTGTCGGATCAATAGAGTCAAGTAGGCCGAGCGAGCACCCATCCCGGCCTCCAGGGCCTCCGAGTGGGCTCCCCTGGGGTTCGCCCGCAGCCTCCGGATCCCGTAGTCGTCAAATTCTACTTATTGACATTTTCACCTTGCACAAAAAACTGTCACGTAACGTAACGTAAATATTTTGACGATTTCCGCTTACAACCGAGTCGTTGCTAGGGAAATGGTACTTCGTCGTTTTTCATCCCAAAAAATTCGTTGACCATTCGTTCGAAAGCTCTCGATTTATCCAACCATATTATGTTTACTACTGCGAAGTGCGTGGCCAACAAGCTGAGTTATGAGCAAGGTTATTTGAATAATTGTGTACACTCAGGTGATCATTCTCAATAATTGATATTGTGAACATGATTGCCACCGCTTGTTAATTTCTGATGATTTCATTGAGCTGGTGTTTCGATGATTTGATTCATAGCAGGTGATCCAAATATTGCGAGAACGGTTTGATTTGTGAAGCGGTGGTTAAATCATTTTAATAGGTAATTTCTATGCTTTACACACTAGGAAGCTGTAATTTCGTATGTAGCCTCTTTAGGACATTTACTTGACGATGCCCAGGGTCCGGATCAGATGAGTGGCTTTTGAAGCTAATTTCTATGTTTTACACTCTAGGAAGCTGTAATTTCGTATGTAGTCTCTTTAGCACATTTACGTGACGATGCCCAGGGTCCGGATCAGCTAAGTGGCTCTTAGAGCTTGCATACGAGTCTGCAGAGGGGTAGGTGATGTAGCCTGGCTCGAACTCAATGAAGTACCACGGGTGTCGGAACAATGAGTCAACACGATCGCGAATTCAATTAAGTACCCACGGGTGATCGGTTTCTCTTATGGCCCATATAATTGATTTGTACGCCCCGCCGTGCAATGGACGGGTGAGATCTGCCTAGAAATAAATACAATAAGAAAACATACATGAAAATGTCCCAATGTGTTGCAGACTCGTATGCAAGCATTTCAAGCTGCTTTTATGTGATAATGTCGACTTGAATTTTAGCGCAGTCATATGTCGAATTCTCGTTGCCGTCTCCCTGTTGTTTAATTTTCAGTCCATTGTTTTCTATTCGGTATGAATCTGATGCCGTTGATGCGATCCTTCGAGATAGAAAATACCAATTTACTTAACAACAAATTATTAAATTATTTCATCACCTGAATCCGTTGGAGAGACTAACTACTTGATTTTCTTTGTTTTTCATTAAAAACTTTGTCGAAATTCCAGTTATGCGTATGAGATAATGTAATAATTTCTCTCTTATTTCTGTCAACTCCATGCCATTCCAAAACAACTATGTTTTCAAACCCCATTATCACCTGAGATTTCTTCCACTCAAAACATTTTATTTAGCGGGATGCCCAATTTACATCCATTACATAAATGAGAATATTGCCTTGTTTCTCCCGCCTTATTTCGACAACACACTGTGCTTCGAGATTGTGCTTCCTAGATGGTCAAAATGGACAAAATTCCGTTTTCTACGGATTCTTATAGGCAATTCTTGATTTGATTTGATTTTTTTTATCAAATAAAAGCCATTTATTAGCAAATTATACGAAGTATACAATATGTGGAGTATTAGGTACTTAAAAATGTACGTTTTACATAATTAATACAAAATACAGGGTGATTCCCTCGCAGATGCAAAAAAAAAAAAAAAAAAAAAATTGGGTGAAACTACATCAAAAATGGAGTAAAATGCCGCCAACTGCATATTTTTATCTCAATCCGTACTAAAGCTATCATTTTTTTCAATGTTTTTTTCAGAAATACCGTGTTTTTTCATTTTAAACTCGAATTTCTCCACTTTGCCTCTTTAAATTTCAACTTTCAACCTCATTTTCGGTATCAGAATTAAATTTTCTATAAGAACAGTGTACTTGGGCTTTTAAAAAGTACCATCCGAAGACCCTCACATCAGCTCAAACATTGACGATTTTGAAAAAATAAAATTTCTGAAAATATTTAAATCTTTACTACTCTTTCAAAAAGAATCCTGGAAACTGGCAAATATTGCCTTGTTTCTCCCGCCTTCGACAACACACTGTGCTTCGAGATTGTGCTTCCTATATGGTCAAAATGGATACGATTCCGTTTTCTACGGATTCTTATAGGCAATTCTTGATTTGATTTGATTTTTTTATTAAATAAAAGCTATTTATTAGCAAATACGAAGTATACAATATGTGGAGTATTAGGTACTTAAAAATGTACGTTTTTATACAGGGTGAGTCTCTCGCAAATGCAAAAAAAAAAAAAAAAAAAAAAAATTGGGCAAAACTACATCAAAAATGGAGTAAAATGCCGCCAACTGCATATTTTTATCTCAATCCGTTCTCGAGATATGATTTTTTTAAAGGTTTTTTCAGGAAAACCGTGTGTTTTTTAGCGAATTTTTGAAGAAAATTAAGCTATTGCTCTCGCCTCAAAATTTGTAGAATGTGAATTTTTGAAAACATTTTATGCAGAAATCCGTTTCAGGCTATTCTGAATCATATTCTGAAGTTTAACGCATTTTTTTATGTATGTATGTATGTATGTATGTATGTATGTGTCATTCCAGACGATAACTGTCCGTAGAATTGTGCTAGAAACTTCAAACAAATTTTAAAATATTAAGGACACAAAACGAAAGTTCAAGTTCGTTGGCCAGCATGATCGGATTACATCTTCGGGTTGAAATTTTCAAAAATGTAGTCAAAAATTTCAAAATAGCCTGTTTTTTGCGATTTGTTGTGCGAAATAATTTTTTCAGCATACTAACATGTGGTATATTCGGAATCAGCGTAAAATTTCCTATAAGAATATGTATCAAGTTTTCAAAAATTTCAAAGTTGAAAAATCAGTCAAAAATCGAAATAATGCTGTTCGCTAGTTGTAAAAATCGGTAATATTTGCATGAAACATTGTCCAAATTCAGATTGAACTACTCTTATGGAAGTATCCCTGTATAACCAATAATAGAACCATGCTGTTTAAAACGTAGGTAGTAGGTGCTTAAAAAAAAAAAAAAAAAATGTAATCACAACTAATGAGTTTACTCTGTGCATGTGTTAATAATTTGATTCCATGTTTGTCTATCAAAATCATAAACTAAAATTTCTCAACACGATCAATAGCAACTGAAATGTCGAAGATTTCTTCAAAAATTCGCTCATGGGGTCATGCTGCATGACTGGACTTTTTTTCTTTTAAACTCAACTTTCTTCACTTTACTTCATTTAATTTTAATTTTTGACCACACTTTCGGAATCAGCACTAAATTTACTATAAGAATAGTGTACTTGGGTTCTTGAAAAGTACCATCCAAAGGCCCTCACATCAGCTCAAACATTGACGATTTTGAAAAAATAATAATTCTGAAAATCTTTAAAACTTTACTACTTTTTTAAAAAGACTCCTAGAAACTGGCAAATCTCACGAAAGTTGCATCGTCTAATACTCTTTCCAACGGTATAATCAAGTTTAATTTTATTTTGTTATTTAGTGGAGAAAATGATGTTTTAATGTTAAAAAATGTGGGTTTTTCAATGAAATCGTTGGTTTTCTCGAAAGATGAACCTCCACGAGTATGGGGTCGGTTTCTATGTATTTTTTCACGCTGTATCGAGTGGTAACATTTGTAGATCTCTCCAACTCCGTTACATCCGAGTTTTACACTTAAAATCGCAAATGTTTAGTTTGTTTGTTACGATTAAATGTATGTGTGTTATAGGGTAAAACTAGTTAATTAAAGTGTAAAACTCGATTATAACGTAGTTGAGAGATCTGCAAGAGTTTCCATTCGATCCAGCGAGAAAAAATACATAGAAACCGACCCCATACTCGTTGGTTCATGGAGGGTCATCTTTCGAGAAAACCAACAATTTCATTGAAAAACCCACATTTTTTAACATTAAAACATTATTTTCTCCACTAAATAACAAAATAAAAGTAAACTTGATTGTACCGTTGGAAAACATATTAGATGAAGCAGTTTTCATGAGATTTGCCAGTTTCCAGGATTCTTCTTAAAAGAGTAGTAAAGTTTTAAAGATTTTCAAAAATATTATTTTTCAAAATCGTCTATGTTTGAGCTAATGTGAGGGCCTTTGGATGGTACTTTTCAAAAACCCAAGTACACTATTCTTATAGTAAATTTAGTGCTGATTCCGAAAATGTGGTCAAAAATTAAAATTAAATGAAGTAAAGTGAAGAAAGTTGAGTTTAAAAGGAAAAAAAGACGGTTTTTTTGAAAAATCATTGAAAAAATCATATTTTGAAAACGGATCGAGATAAAAACCTGCAGTTGGTGGCATTTTACTACATTTTGATGTAGTTTTACCCAAATTTTTTTTTTTTTTTTTTTGCATCTGCGAGGAAATCACCCTGTACAAAGAACAATAACATTTTGGCATGTAAAACTAGTAATACATAAAATTTACACTAATGATCAATAAACCAAAGAAAAATTAAAAGTAGACGTAGAGGAAATAGCGAAAAAAAGGAACAACAAATTTACTAAGTAAAACAGGAGGAATGTATATATCAGTGAAAAAAGTTTAGTAACGGAAGATTAATATAGGAATCAATCAAGTATGGTGGAATGGTGGAAATTTACACGTGACGTTCTCGCACAATCAAGTCGAGTCACGAGACTCTAAACCAGGGGTGCTCAAACTTGAACTGCTGGCGATCTACCTCAATATTTTGCAAGTATGTGTGATGCAGGGTTGTCGTACATACACGATACACCCTACCTAACTAGGTAGGGTGTACCGTAGCATATATAGATATTAGCTTTCCGCACAATTAACATTATTTTAGTCAAGGTTTGGGTTAGGTTTACTTAAGTTCTTCTCTACAATATCAATGAAAAAACTCCTAGTTATTCAAAATTGCGAGTTTATTCGTTGTTACAAAACAAAAGAGTTACATATGGTGTTAAACTCAACTAAGGAGTGACTTTGGATGTTAAAGCGTGGCACTGCATGTCCTCAGCATACTTTTCATAAGATGGTGCGTAACCACTGAGTGCCAATCGCAAGAATGTTGACATATGATCGTCAGTTAGTCGATTGCGATATTTTGACTTAATTATCTTCATTTCAGAAAATGCAGACTCGCACAAGTAAGTTGACCCAAACATTGCCGTCAGCTGAAGGGCGATTTGCCTTAGGTTCGGATATTTATCTTCAGATATAAAACACCAGAAATTTGTATCAGATGCTGTAGCTTTGAGATGTATATCTGATATAATCTGCACCAACTCATTTTCAACAGAACAAGAGTTCATATTGAACTGACTTGCTACTTCAGTAGAAAATTCCTCAATGTTTTTACATGAAAAAAGGATAACTCATAAATGATGCTATATTTGCCAATTTACTGCAATCATAAAAACGCATTTCGAATTGTCCCAAAATATTTGATAATTCAGTAGTTAAATAAATTTTTGTAGTTTAGTTACCTACTTATTAAAAATTTTTTTCTTCTCGAGATCTACTCAAAAAGCACTCGCGATCGACTGGTCGATCGCGATCGACCGCTAGACTAAACCCTGACTTGCTCTTTTGTTCGACTACCTACTGCGCGGCATTCCCAGCGCTCCAATCGCCATGAGATTTTACACAGATCAGTTTTTTGCTTAGAGTAGTGGTCTCAAAAATACATAACATCAATTAGTCAATCCCTTTGTAAAAATTTAAATTAGTTGGTCAGGGTCAAGAATGTAACGGGGCCCTGGAATGGCCTTCATGGTTATTTACCCAAAAACCACTTTTTAAACACTTTCGATGTTTTCGAATAAAACGCTAGATTCGGAAGGCTATAAATCAAGGATCAACTCGAAAGAAACGTTGAAGAAATTTATTTACAAAACAAGAAATTGAAAACAAAGTTGAAAAAAAAAAAAAAAAAAAAAAAAAAAAATTAACCCATAAAAACAAGTTTTTAATGTAACTCTTTCTTTTTCTCATGTTCTCAGTTAATTTTATTGTTGTTTCAATATTTGGTAGTTTCTTGGCAACAGTAAATTGAAACAAAATCACATTGTTTCAAAATCACATTGATAATAACTTGAATTAAATTGACAAGGAAAATCATTTAATATTTTATTGACCCTGGATTCGTTGTCATTTTATGCAGACGTTCAATAGTATCCTTCTCCTCCCTCCTCCTCCTCCTCCTCCTCCTCCCTCCTCCTCCTCCTCCTCCCTACAATACACAACGCTTGTAAGGTCTCCCATATTAAATTTCAAATTTTCGAAAATTTATAGTATAACTAACTTTTTCTTCGCGAAAATTTGATAGATTAAAATGTACGCCAGCATGAACTCGTGTGCAAAATTTCAGATCGATTGGATATCGGGAAGTGGGTTAAAAATCGATCTGAAATTTTGTCTCAAGCAAGCAAGCAAGCAAGAAGAGAATCGAAGTTAAAAGAAAGAGTTAAATAAACTTTCGTTCGTCATAACGTAAGCTAAACTCATACAAATCAATAATAAAATCCGTCAAATCTTCATAAAATTAATTTGAAATATAAACATCACAGCATTTCAAGCTGAAAATGTACAAACTTTTCCACTTTTCATTTTTATGGATCACTCCTCAAAAGATTTCCTCAGTCGCCCAGGACTGCTTTATCAATAAATTTGATGAGGTAGTCGGGAAAAATTGGAGATTTATTCAGATATGTTTGATTTCTTGTTAGAAATGAGCTCCAATATCCTTCAAAGGCATCCCATATCGTTGTGCGGGTTAAGGCGGCAATTTTGGCCATTTATTCTGTGCATCATCAACGTCTTCGTTATCGTCTAAATGATACATTTCTTTAATCAATTTTTTCCTGTCAACCTATTTTACGTGTACATCTCTCATGAGGATTTTCGAGTTGTCTTTTGAAAAAAAAAAGTTAATAAATAAAAAAGTCCAGTCATGCAGCATGACCCCATGAGCGAATTTTTGAAGAAATCTTCGACGTTTCAGTCGCTATTGATCGTGTAGAGAAATTTTAGTTTATGATTTTGATAGACAAACATGAAATCAAATTCTATCTACAGCATGGTTCTAGCCTTAAACAGCATGGTTCTAGAATTGGTTATACAGGTATACTTCCATAAGAGTAGTTCAATCTGAATTTGGACAATGTTTCATGCAAATATTACCGATTTTTACAACTAGCGAACGGCATTATTTCGATTTTTGACTGATTTTTCAACTTGGTAATTTTTTGAAAACTTGATACATATTCGTATAGAAAATTTTACGCTGATTCCGAATATACCACATGTTAGTATGCTGAAAAAATTATTTCGCACAACAAATCGCAAAAAACAGGCTATTTTGACATTTTTGACTACATTTTTGAAAATTTCAACCCGAAGATGTAATCCGATCATGCTGGCCAACGAACTTGAACTTTCGTTTTGTGTCCTTAACATTTTAAAATTTGTTTGAAGTTTCTAGCACAATTCTACGGACAGTTATCGTCTGGTATGTATATACATACATACATACATACATAAAAAAATGCGTTAAACTTCAGAATATGATTCAGAATAGCCTGAAACGGATTTCTGCATAATTTTTTTTCAAAAATTCACATTCTACAAATTTTCTTCAAAAATTCGCTAAAAGGGCCTTTAAGAAAAGTTTTGGAAAAACATTTTTCTTTTTTTCGGTTCAGGAGGATTTAACGAACATTTTAAAAACAAAATCCCATAAGCGTTAAAAAATAAATCCCTAAGGGCCAGTTCCACCAACTGGAGTTTTCCTTGGAATAACCCAGGACTCTGAGTTTTCTCATCAAAACGGCGAAATGACCACCACGCTTCCACCAACGCTCAACTCGGGGTTTTGTTGTGATAACGCACGGATATCGAAATCCACTTGTTGGGGTGGGTTAACCCACGGATCAGCGCTGATCCGCATCTTTGTCACCGGCCACTGCCCGCCATCTTGAAAAAGTTGTGTAACTAACCCTGTTTTTCCGTTTGTTTCTTCGTAACACGACCCCTTCCGTATTTCCGTAATTATTTATTTCCTATTCCGTCCTGTCGGGACGAAGAAAAAACAATAAATTTGTCTTCGGAAGGCGATGTTTCCGTGGAATTGGACCGTGACAATTCGTCGAATGAATATTTAGGGTAATATTATCCCGCATAAGTGGATGGGCAACGATTTTAACATTTTCATGTTTTTATATTCAATTCAATGGTACACAACGGAAAATTCGACAGTTTTTATAGCGTTATGTACTTACTACAATTTCTTTCCGACGATTTTTACTTACAACGGAGCCGTTCCTAGGGAAATTGTTCACCACTCGTTAGAAACATCTCACTTTTTGATATTTTTTTTTTTTTTACATGGATATGTCTTTTGGCGGGGGTCAAGGAATTTTTCGCGACACTTTTTTGACATGGATATGTCTTTTGGCTGGGGGTCAAGGAATTTTTCGCGACACTTTTTTATTCCCGACCGACCATCATTCACACTTTTTTTTCCCGACCGGCACATTTTCTATTGATTTTCACGTACAACCAAGGCGTTACTAGGGAAGAGTAACTCCCATAGTTTTCATAGTAGGAAAATCGTTCGCCACTTTTTGGAATGCTCTCATTTTACCATGACATTTCATGACCTCTAAGCCATTGTAGTGTCAAGGAATGCTGATTTATTACTCTAAGTTAAAAACTAATATTGTTTTGTAACCATAATGGAATAATCTTGTGAAATGAAGGCACTACATGGTTGATATACAATTGAGTAGTAGGTACCAACTGGTAAGCAGTAGGTACTAGACATATCCATGATCTTTTGTTTTTCCCATCAAGGGAGAAATTAAATTTTACTTTTTGACATGGATATGTCTTTGCTCTGGGGGGTCAACCAAAAATTTCCGTGACGCAAAATTTAGGTCGCAATTTCAGTGTTTTTCACGTACAACCCATCCGTTGCTAGGGGAATGGAACTTCCGCAGTTCTCATCGCACAGAAATCGTTCGCCACTCGTTGGAAAGCGCTTCATTTATGTGATAAATGATCACATCTCAAGCTACCAATTTCCCTCTCCTTACGTACCTGGCTACATTCCTAAACTAAGTTGATTGGACTATAAACAATTTTCGTTTGGTGGAGCGGCTGTATTGGAGAAATAACTTTAACAGTATTTATATATGCTTTTTGTGCCTCCAAGAATAATAAAATGAATTCGTTATCCTACATTTCGTCGCCTACAGTCCAAAGTTAAAGGATTTGTTTACAACTCTCGAGGACAACCGTTATGAAATCCCCAATCAAAGACATATCCATGTAACAAGGTATCTGCTTGTAAAGCAGATAGTGGAACTCGTTTACGAGTTTAAGACATTCTGATTTACGGACTTTACTGAGGGATTGACTACTTGATTTTTTGACATTTTCATGTCTTTGCCCTGGCACATTGCACAAAAAACTGTCACGTAACGTTACGGTTGGTTTTCTGATGATTTCCGCTTACAACCGAGTCGTTGCTAGGGAAATGGTACTTCGTCGTTTTTCATCCCACAAAATTCGTTGACCATTCGTTCGAAAGCTCCTGATTTATCCAACCATATTATGTTAACTACTGCGAAGTGCGTGGCCATCAACCTGAGTTATGAGCATGGTTATTTGAATCAATTGTTTACACACAGATGGTCATTCTCAATAATTGATATTGTGAACATGATTGCAACCGCTTGTTAATTTCTGATGATTTCATTGAGCTGGTGTTTCGATGATTTGATTCATAGCAGGTGATCCAAATATTGCGAGAACGGTTTGATTTGTGAAGCGGTGGTTAAATCATTTTAATAGGTAATTTCTATGCTTTACACTCTAGGAAGCTGTAATTTCTTATGTAGCCTCTTTAGGACATTGACTTGACGATGCCCAGGGTCCGGATCAGATGAGTGGCTTTTGAAGCTAATTTCTATGTTTTACACTCTAGGAAGCTGTAATTTCGTATGTAGTCTCTTTAGCACATTTACGTGACGATGCCCAGGGTCCGGATCAGATGAGTGGCTCTTAGAGCTTGCATACGAGTCTGCAGGGGGGTAGGTGATGTAGCCTGGCTCGAATTCAATGAAGTACCCACGGGTGTCGGAACAATGAGTCAACACGATCGCGAATTCAATTAAGTACCCACGGGTGGGCGGTTTCTCTTATGGCCCATTTAATTGATTTGTACGCCCCGCCGTGAGATGCACGGGTGAGATCTGCCTAGTAATAAATACAATAAGAAAACACACATGAAAATGTCCCAATGTGTTGCAGACTCGTATGCAAGCATTTCAAGCTGCTTTGTCTTTCTTATGATTTTCACGTACAACCAAGCCGTTGCTGGAGAAATAAAACTTCTTTAGTGTTTATGGGACCAAAATCGTTCTCCATTTGTTGGGAAGCTCTCGATTTATCACGCATTTCTTTTTTTTTGACATGGATATGTCTTTGCTCTGGGGGGTCAACCAAAAATTTCCGTGACGCAAAATTTAGGTCACAATTTCAGTGTTTTTCATGTACAACCCATCCGTTGCTAGGGGAATGGAACTTCCGCAGTTTTCATCGCAAAGAAATTGTTCGCCACTCGTTGGAAAGCGCTTGATTTACGTGATAAATGTTCACATCTCAAGCTACCAATTTCCCCCTCCTTACGTACCTGGCTACATTCCTAAACTAAGTTGATTGGACTATAAACAATTTTCGATTAGCGGAGCGTCTATATTGGAGAAATAACTTTAACAGTATTTATATATGCTTTTTGTGCCTCCAAGAATAATAAAATGAATTCGTTATCCTACATTACGTCGCCTACAGTCCTAAGTTGAAGGATTTGTTTACGACTCTCGAGGACAACTGTTATGAAATCCCCAATCGAAGACATATCCATGTAACAAGCATGTGACTACGTCACTACTTGTAAAGCAGATAGTGGAACTCGTTTACGAGTTTAAGACATTCTGATTTACGGACTTTACTGAGGGATTGACTACTTGATTTTTTAATATATTTTTATTTTTATTTTTTTAGAACAAAACATAAGAAATACGTTATTCAGTATAAAGAAGTACAACATAGACCCCCCCACTTGAATCAAGCTTGTAGCGTGGGTTGGTGAGTCATGGGGTCAAGGCCCTATTTTTTATTCATTACAAGGTACCTACGTTGATAGAAAAGAAGTAGACACAAATACCAGAAGAGATACTACAAAAAGAAATACCACATGAGAAATAATCCAAGTAGAAAAGTCCAGTCATGCAGCATCACCCCATGAGCGAATTTTTGAAGAATATTACCGATCTTTACAACCAGCGAACGGCATTATTTCGATTTTTGACTGATTTTTCAACTTTGAAATTTTTGAAAACTTGATACATATTCTGATAGGGAATTTTACGCTGCTTCCGAATATACCACATGTTAGTATGCTGAAAAAATTATTTCGTACGACAAATCGCAAAAAAACAGGCTATTTTGAAATTTTTGACTACATTTTTGAAAATTTCAACCCGAAGATGTAATCCGATCAAGCTGGCCAACGAACTTGAACTTTCGTTTTGTGCCCTTAACATTTTAAAATTTGTTTGAAGTTTCTATCACAATTCTGCGGACAGTTATCGTCTGGAATGACACATACATACATACATATATACATATATACATACATACATATATACATACATATATACATACATAAAAAAATGCGTTAAACTTCAGAATATGATTCAGAATAGCCTGAAACGGATTTCTGCATAAAATTTTTTCAAAAAATCACATTCTACAAATTTTGAGGCGAGAGCAATAGCTTAATTTTCTTCAAAAATTCGCTAAAATGAAACAAAAGAAAGATCCGCCCGAGACCATTGCAGAACTACTGTACCAGAAAATCAACATAATAGCCAAAACAAAAATCAAATCGAAATTTTAAAATTTCTTCAACATTTTCAAATATTTTTAATTTTTCAAAATTTCTATAATTATTATTTTTATTTATTTATTTATTCATTTTTATTTTTTGCACATACGAAATTTACTAAAAGGAAACTAGAAGAGAGACGAAAAGGAAAAACCTTTCAACTCATGTGATTACAAGAAAAATGATCAACATCAAACAAACAATTCAAACTTGCGTACAAAGTCATCTTTTACAATATTCAGATTGACCCATGCCTTAAATTATCCAACATTTAAATCGAGCACATTTATCTTTAATTGCGTTAAATAATTTGGGAGAACAATGCATCCAAGACTTCCGTCCCATCATAGAATTCGCTTTTGTGACTTGGTAGAGTCCAACAACCTCAGCTCTTGTAGCCAACGAATGTCAAATTTTTGCTGATATGATTTCAGAAAATGAGGTCTGCTCGAATGTGGAGCTTATTCAGAGGAAGAATTGTCATCTTATTTAAAATTTTATGTTTCTTACACCGATCCGAAAATAAAAGCAGCTGAGCTACACGCATGGTTATTGATGAACTATAAAGTACCTATAAACAATCCTCGAGGTACGAGTATTATAATAAATTGATTTGGTGTGTAACCAGGCTGGATTACTACTCGGGTATTTCATTAACTAAATGAAAAATGAAGGCGAATGTTTCTTTTTATCGTTATCCAAGGGGGCTACTCATTTTGTGTTGGACTTGATAGTGGAAAAAGTTTTGTACAAAACGAAAAAATCACCGAGAAAAACTTGAAAGTTGTTGTTAAATTGTCAGTCTGATGATGACGATAACCTACCGAAACATGAACATTGCCGCCAGAGAGGAATGTTTCCGCCAAACTTTACTTGGCATCTATCATTTAGCGAATTTTGGTAGAAAATGAAGCTATTGCAGTGGTTCTTTTGGAAATTTTCTTCATTGAAATCCGTTTATAGGCATTCTGAAACGAATCCCAGAGTTTAACGCTTTTTCATATATATATATATATATATATATATATATATATATATATATATATATATATATATATATATATATATATATATATATATATATATACTAGCCGCTCCGGCTCGCTCCGCTCGCCTCCACGTCCAGCCGGGGGGCAAGCCCCTCCCGCTTTCGCTCGCAAAGTGTGGCATATAGGGAATGTTGCTCGCTTCGCTCGCAAAGTGTGGTATGTAGGGAATGTTGCTCGCTTCGCTCGCAAAGTGTGGCTGTATACATGGAATGTATTACAATTGAAACATGTAGGGGATGTTGCTCGCTTCGCTCGCAAACGGTAGATCTCTAAGGGTAGGTTTAACTTCTGTGGGGGATGCTGCTCGCTTCGCTCGCTTGAGGAAGTTATACTGCCCACCCAACTTGGCAGACGTTAATTAAAATAGACATTGAAAATTTTGTCTAAAAAAAAAAAAATAAAATTAAAAAAATTTAGGGGTGGACTACCCCTAACATTTAGGGGGATGAAAAATAGATGTTGGCCGATTCTCGTAGATACCGGATAAGCACAAAAAATTTCATCAAAATCGGTCAAGCCGTTTCGGAGGAGTATGGCAACGAAAACTGTGACACGAGAATTTTATATATTAGATATATATATATATATATATATATATATATATATATATATATATATATATATATATATATTTATATATATATATCGTGGAGTACCGCCAATAATTATCTGTTTCATTTATTTAACGAATCCGCTTCATAATATTTCTCATTAAACCTTGTTGGTGGCTACTTTAGGGGACCAATTGCTTTTTCGTTTTCATGGGATGGTGGTACCGGAGACTAGCTTCCCGCATATTCCGGAAAATATACTACCTACAGCGCCTTGTGCCAGGGCCCTAGTCGTTCTCAAAATCTTAAGTTAGTTAGGCTTTCGAATAAACTGTAATTTATACCGATTACCGATTATAATTATAATTTATTATTAATTACAAACAATATGCAGTATTCTCGAGTTATTTTTCAAGTTGTTCGTTTTATTCAATTCAAATTTTCTTATTCAATCGCCTTTATGTGATCTTTTTTTTCCAATTTTCATTTATTTCACTTTTTCAATTATTAGCGAATTTTTGAAGAAAATTAAGCTATTGCTCTCGCCTCAAAATTTGTAGAATGTGAATTTTTGAAGAAAAAAAATTATGCAGAAATCCGTTTTAGACTATTCTGAATCATATTCTGAAGTTTAACGCATTTTTTTATGTATGTATGTATATATGTATGTATATATGTATGTATGTATATATGTATGTATGTATGTATGTGTCATTCCAGACGATAACTGTCCGTAGAATTGTGCTAGAAACTTCAAACAAATTTTAAAATGTTAAGGACACAAAACGAAAGTTCAAGTTCGTTGGCCAGCATGATCGGATTACATCTTCGGGTTGAAATTTTCAAAAGCGTAGTCAAAAATTTCAAAATAGCCTGTTTTTTGCGATTTGTTGTGCGAAATAATTTTTTCAGCATACTAACATGTGGTATATTCGGAATCAGCGTAAAATTTCCTATAAGAATATGTATCAAGTTTTTTAATAAATGAAACTGGTAGCAATTAGTTTTTTTAGCGAATTTTTGAAGAAAATTAAGCTATTGCTCTCGCCTCAAAATTTGTAGAATGTGAATTTTTGAAAAAATTTTATACAGAAATCCGTTTCAGGCTATTCTGAATCATATTCTGAAGTTTAACGCATTTTTTTATGTATGTATGTATATACGTATATATGTATGTATATATGTATGTATGTGTCATTCCAGACGATAACTGTCCGTAGAATTGTGCTAGAAACTTCAAACAAATTTTAAAATGTTAAGGACACAAAACGAAAGTTCAAGTTCGTTGGCCAGCATGATCGGATTACATCTTCGGGTTGAAATTTTCAAAAATGTAGTCAAAAATTTCAAAATAGCCTGTTTTTTGCGATTTGTTGTGCGAAATAATTTTTTCAGCATTCTAACATGTGGTATATTCGGAATCAGCGTAAAATTTCCTATAAGAATATGTATCAAGTTTTCAAAAATTTCAAAGTTGAAAAATCAGTCAAAAATCGAAATAATGCCGTTCGCTAGTTGTAAAAATCGGTAATATTTGCATGAAACATTGTCCAAATTCAGATTGAACTACTCTTATGGAATTATCCCTGTATAACCAATAGTAGAACCATGCTGTTTAAAACGTAGGTAGTAGGTGCTTTAAAAAAAAAAAAAAAAAAAAAATGTAATTACAACTGATGAATTTACTCTTGGCATGTGTTAATAATTTGATTCCATGTTTGTCTATCAAAATCATAAACTAAATTTCTCAACACGATCAATAGCGACTGAAATGTCGGATTTCTTCAAAAATTCGCTCATGGGGTCATGCTGCATGACTGGACTTTTTGGTTATTACCTTATCCAGGCTATTTGTCATGTGTAAATATTTTCTTTTTGCAAATTTTCATGTACTTCCGTCCCGGGATTAAATCTAACCCTCCAACTAATACGATGACCTCCTCTGTCAAATTGTGGGATTTTTTTTGTGGGTCCTGTTGCTTTGCTTTTTAGTGTAACTTGATTCAACATGGGAATCTTTTGCTGTTTGGTCGTAGTTGTTTTTTTTTTTAAGTTTGTCCTGGTTGGCTCTCATCGGGCTTTCGAGCATTTGGGGAACTTGATCGCCTCCCCCAGTGCTTTGGCTGCTTATTTTCGGGCCATCCTCGTTCAGACTTTTTTCTCTACATATTAAATGTAAATTCACGTTGGCGCACCTAGGTTCCCTCTAAATCATTCCCGTCATGGGACAAATTTTTCCCCTCGGAGATTTCTCGCCTCTGGGACGAGGCGCTTTTGGGGGGTGGAGTACCACCAATGATTATCTATTTAATTTATTTAACGAACCCGCTTCATAATGTTTCTCATTAAAACTCTCTGTTGGCTCCTTTGGGGGACCAATTGCGATTTCGTTTTCATGGGTTGTTAGTACCGGAGAGTAGCTGCCCACCTACTCTGGAAAATATACTACCTACAACGCCTTGTGCCAGGACGCTAGACGTTCTCAAAATCTTAAGCCTAGTACGCACTGGGATTCTTTGTTCGGACTCATTTTCTTGCATCCGGGACGCTCCGCGACATTGAGTCTTGCATCTCGTGTGTTGCGTTTTAGTATTTTTTTGAGTCCCATACGGAATGGGATTCTTTGAACAATGTCGCGCAACATTGAGTCAGTGCGTACGTGAATATCGAACAAAGTGGGCCTCTCACCGGTGTGTCTTCGTTGTTATCGCTTTGTAGTTATCGTTGTTATGCTTGTAGCTAAAAAGGGTAAAAATTGTTAATTTTTTTTTTAGCAGAATTTTAGTCAAAAGAACTTTATTAGGTAACAATAAACTAGAAAAACAAGAAATTTGTGCTGAAAAAAGTAGGAACTCAAATTTCATTAACATTTGTCAAAAATGGATTAAAAAAAAAAATTATCGAAAATTATTTAGGTCAAGTTTATTTGCCACAAAATCGGTAGTGAACATTTCTTCCTAGTTAAAATCCTAAATTTTCAAAACAATTTAACAATACCTATATACTAAGATAATTTACGAAAATCCGCTCATACGATTATGCTGCATGACTGGAACTTTTTACTAACTTATTAAGTCGTCTTATAAAATCGATTTGACATCAAATACCTGGATTATCCAATTAACGCTGTTTCGAACGGTGGTCATATTTTTGATTTTGCAGTAATCTCAAGTGGAGTTATGGTCGTTTGAAGGTGGAAAACATGTCTTAAAAATGAAATTACTCAGAAAACAAAGCATTAAAATAAATCTCTAACAAGTACTTTCGATCAGAAATGAGCTCTAGAATTTACCCATGAAGCATCATTACACCCTTCTTAAGAAAGTGTGACACATCATTTGACGGAAGCAGGACGGTTGATCACCTTATTTAAATGTACATAAGTTATTTTATGTGGTATAGGTAGGTAGGTACATACTGTACAAGGGATAGCAATTCAACATCGTATTATAACGTGCAATAATCATCGATTATACTTTATTTCCCTACCATCCTACATCAATTTCGTATTATAATTCATCGATTTGATGGTATAAAAGCCTTTTTCCAACTTATACCTGTTTGAAGGGAACTCCAGGTGAGTGTCGATAAGCTCGAGGGCTTTCAAAACTGTCGGTTTGGGAGCCGGAATCTCCGCCGAAATTCGACGTCGTCCAACCCGTCAAAATGTGGAATGCGCCGTCGGATCGTCCTTGGGCGTCTTTGCATTTTTATCACTAATCTGAGATTGGCAAGAGTTAACTGGCCGAGATTGGGAGATTAACCTCAAGCCACCTCGTTAGGAGTTTAAAACTCGTAAAGTGGTTTGGTGAAAGACGATTAGCTGGAATCTCGATTATTTGTTAATCTTTTCTAACTTAAAACTCGTTTATGTTGTTGGTGAAAGTGCCCTTAGTGGTTGGCGCAGATGGGCTATCTAGTGCAGATATAATAAAACATCATGTAGCATTTTTTTTACTCCGTAGAGCTATGTAAAGTGGTACTGCAATCCCCGAAAGCGCGACCTCGTTCGACATGGCTCAGGTTCAAACTAGATGCGTACACGATTTGCAGAGCGAAAATGTCGCGGGGCAAAGAATCTGAGACATGAATCTGAGCGTCTGCAACAAAGAGTCCGAACAATGAATCCCAGTGCGTACTAGGCTTTAAGTTGGTTAGGCTTTCGAATAAACTGTAATTTTTCGCTTTTTATAAACAAGCGTTTTCATAATAATTATTCCTCACTCTTTGTTTTTCATCCTTGAAATATGAATATATCTGTGATCCGCCGAAAAAATCCGCTAATGTATGCCTACCTCGACATTAATAGACTAGCGTCTCGCTGGATGGAATCGGGCCTAGCTTTGTTGGTCTATCGTAAAATTTCATTTTCCCCGACTCGTCCCTTCACTTCGACCGCCCGACACCGCTCAGGTTTCTCCCTAACCCGCGAGTTGGGAAACCCCGCTCCAGATCCATAGTTTTATTTTTGATAACAATAGCCGTATTGTAACTCGGTATCGTAACAATCCTGATGGGGTCCATCCAAGTTGGAAAGCCTCTTTATATTAGGGTCCACCCACCGCCTCGTTCTGTCCCTTGTGTAGGTTGTTGAGGATAAGGAGGTTACGTAAAGGTGGACCATCAGTTTCTCTCTGGGTAAGTGAAACTCTTTGGTCGGTGATGGGGAACGTCGACCCTTCCCCCGCTGGATTTCCAATCCTGACATGTTAATACAACGGCTCTTGCTCTGTACTTCTTACGTATAGTTTTAGAGAGTATTATATTACTCGAAATACAATGATTTCAGTGAACTAAATCACTCAGAACAAAAAGTAGTGAAAACCCATTTAAATACGAAAGTAGTTGAAAACTTTGTATATTTCCATGAATAACAGTTACAATGTTAATTCGATTTCGACGGTTATGTCATCATCAGTTACAATAAATAACATGGAAGTTATATGGAAGTTGTTTATTAATGATGATGACCTAGCCTTCGAAATTTATTTAACATTTCAACTCTTTTAGCGAATTTTCGTAAAAAATGAAGCTTTTGCAGCGATTCAAAAAAATTGAAAATCAAAGCTTTTGAAAAATTTCTGCGTTGAAATCCGTTTTGAAGCATTCTGAAACGATTCCTGAAGTTTGCGCTTGTTCATATGATATACATAAAATTGATTTATTCATAAATTTGATTTCTTAGGGATTCATTAGCAAATTCTGGAACATGCAGCAGTTGGGACTTACTCTTCCTACAACTTACGTTTTGCCCTTAGAATAATAATTGTCTTGTTATTCAAGCAAACACCATCGTAACGATGTTGCAAACAAATACACTGAGGTAGAGCGTTGTTATCAGTCGATACTTTACCTCAGTGTATTATGTTGTAACTTTCCTGAGATTTGCTTATAAATTCTCATAACCGAAGCTATGAGCAAAACCTTTTGAACAACCCGCTATAGACCTGGAGTTGGAACTTTCCTGAGATTTGCTGCCCCCTCCTCCCTACATCAATTGATTCCTTAATGACTAATTAGCGAATTCTTAAACCTGCAGCAGATGTGTACTTACTCTCCCTACTACTTACCTATTGCTCTTAGAATAATTGTCTTGTTACTCAAGCAAACACCATACTATCAATAATATTAACTTTGTTATCAGACTATGCTCTACCTCAGTGTATTTGTTATCAGTTAGAAAGTCCCTTCCCCCCCACCCCCAGCATCAATTGATTCCTTAGGGACTAGTTAGCAAATCTTAAACCTGCAGCAGATGTGTACTTGCTCTCCCTACTGCTTACCTATTGCTCTTAGAATAATTGTCTTGTTACTCAAGCAAACACCATACTATCAATAATATTAACTTCGTTATCAGACTATGCTCTACCTCAGTGTATTTGTTATCAGTTAGAATATGTACAACATCATAAATTTTCATAACCGAAGTAATGAGCAAAACCTTTTGAACAACCCGCAGCAGACCTACTGTTGGTACTTTTTGACAGACTATACTCTACCTCAGTGTATTTGTTACCAGTTATAAAATCTACAAAGTTATAAATCCTTATGAGCAAAACCTTGCTGAACCTTGAACAACCCGCAGCAGACCTGCTGTTGGTACTTTTTGGAATTTGCCCCCCCCCCCCCCTTCCCACCCCCACCATCACACAACATCAATTGATTCCTTAGGGTCTAATTACCAAATTCTTAAACCTGCAGCAGATGTGTACTTACTCTTCCTACTACTTATCTTTTACTCTCACTTTGTTATCAGATTATACTCTACCTCAGCGTATTTGTTATCAGTTACAATATCTATAACGTTATAAATTCTCATAACCGAAACAATGAGCAAAACCTTTTCAACAACCCGCAGCAGACTTTTAATTGGTACTTTTCTAAGATTTGTTACTACCCCCCCTCCCTCACAACATCAATTGATGCCTTAGGGTCTAATTAGCAAATTCTTAAACCTGCAGCACAGGTTCTTAAACTATTGCTCTTGGAATAATTCTGTTATTACTCCAACAGGACTATATCAGACTATCAGACTGTATCAGACTATACTCTATTTTAGTGTATTTGTTATCTATCTATACTATTTATAACAATGAAACTCCGTCTGTCTGTCTGTCTGTCGGTCTGTCTATCATGTCTATGCACGGCCAAACGGCTGAGTGGGGTCTACGAGTGGGGGGATCTTCTTGGGATTTTCCGAAAGGGGCATAAGCGAATTTAAAATTTTCTAATCCCACCCGAACCATGGGCCGTAGGGCGGGAGGGGGGTCGAAGTAACGGTTAATGTGCACTTTTTCGACTTCCCCGCTTCCTCTACCCCTCTAAACGGCCGTCGAAAATTCCGGAAAAATACCGAGTTCGTAGGTTTTTGAACGAGGAAGACGACGGCGCGATCGGATCGCAAAAAAAGCTTGAAACATTTTAAATTTTGAAAATGCAGTGATATACCTACGCCCTAATTAGAAATCGATTTGGTTGTTGGTCGAATGGTGCCTCCCTTCCCCTAATCAGGTAGAGTTACCTACGTAACTACATAACATTATAGTAGCTACGCATAAGTTTTGAAGTTTACCTTACTATGAATTAGGATTAGTAGAATAATAACTTATCGTTAAGAAATATGACAGGAAAATCCTGCATTGGTAAATGTAGTACATTCCAGCCATTTCTATACACTGCTCTTTTATTACATAACTGGCCGCTCCGGCTCGCTTCGCTCGCCTCCACGTCCAGACGGGGGCAAGCCCCCCCGGACCCCCCCATCAAATTGCTCGTTTCGCTCGCAAAGAGTGGTATGTAGGGAATGTTGCTCTCTTCGCTCGCAAAGTGTGGTATGTAGGGAATGTTGCTCGCTTCGCTCGCAATGTGTGGCATGTAGGGAATATTGCTCGCTTCGCTCGCAAACGGTAGATCCCTAAGGGTAGGTTTAACGTGTTCCTCGTAGTTTTATAAGATTTAATTTGTTTGTAAGAATTTCCAACAGAAAAAAACGTCTGCCAAGTTGGGTGGGCAGTATAACTTCCTCAAGCGAGCGAAGCGAGCAGCATCCCCTACAGAAGTTAAACCTACCCTTAGAGATCTACCGTTTGCGAGCGAAGCGAGCAACATCCCCTACATGTTTCAATTGTAATACATCGCATGTATACAGCCACACTTTGCGAGCGAAGCGAGCAACATTCCCTACATACCACACTTTGCGAGCGAAGCGAGCAATTTAATGGGGGGTCCGGGGGGCTTGCCCCCCGGCTGGACGTGGAGGCGAGCGCAGCGAGCCGTAGCGGCTAGTCAGTTATAAAATCTACAACGCTATAAATTCTTATGAGCAAAACCTTGTGAACAACCCGTAGCAAACCTACAGTTGGTAATTTTCTAAGATTTGCTGCTATTTTCCCCACCCCCCCCACCCCCACAGTATCAATATTGATGCTTTAGGGACTAGTTAGCAAGTCTTAAACCTGCAGCAGATCTTCATTTACTCTCCCTACTACTTATATACCTTTTACTTTGTTTGTTACTCAAGCACACCATCCTATACCCTACCTCAGCGTATTTGTTATCAGTTACAAAATCTATAACGTTTTAAATTCTCATAACCGAAGTAATGAACAAAAACCTTTTCAACAACCCGCAGCAGACTTGTAGTTGGATCTTTTCTGAGATTTATTGCTAAACCCCCCCTCCTCCCTCACTCTTCCCCCCTTCCGACAGCATCAATTGATTCCTTAGAGACTAAATAGCAAATACTTGAACCTGCAGCAAATGTGTACTTGCTCTCCCTACTGCTTACCGATTACTCTTAGAACAATATCATTATCTTGTTACTCAAGCATACACCATCTTAGCGTTGTTGCGACTTTGTTATCCTAGACCATATTCTACCTCAGTGTATTTGTTATCACTTACAATACGCTATATATTCTCATAACCGAAGTAATGAGCAAAACCTTTTGAACAACCCGCAGCAGACCTACAGTTGGAACTTTCCTGAGATTTGCTGCTATGCCTCCTCCCCCCTCCCCATCAATTGATTCCTTAGGGATAATTAGCGAATTCTTAAACCGATGTTTACTTACTCTCCCTACTACTTACCTTTTGCCCTTAGAATAATTGTCTTGTTACTCAAGCAAACACCATCCTATCAATAATATTAACTTCGTTATCAGACTATGCTCTACCTCAGTGTATTTGTTATCAGTTAGAATGTGTACAACATCATACATTTTCATAACCGAAGTAATGAGCAAAACCTTTTGAACAACCCGCAGCAGATCTGCAGTTGGTACTTTTCTGAAATTTGCTGCAATCCCCCCCCTCACAACATCAGCAAATTCTTAAACCTGCAGGTGATGTGTACTTACTCTCCCTTCTACTTAAGTATTGCTCTTGGAATAATTGTGTTATTACTCCAACAGGACTCTATTAGACTGTCTCAGACTATACTCTACTTCAGTGTATTTATCAGTTATTAAAATCTACAACGTTATAAATGCATATGAGCAAAACCTTTTGAACAACCCGCAGAAAACCTACAGTTGGTACTTTTCTAAGATTTGCTGCTATTCCCCCCCCCCCCCTCACACCCCCACAGTATCAATTGATTCTTTAGGGGATATCTTAAACCTGCAGCAGATGTGTACTTACTTTCCCTACTACTTACCGATTACTCTTAGAACAATATTGTCTTGTTACTCGAACAAACACCATCTTAGCGTTGTTGCGAATTTGTTATCATAGACCATACTCTACCTCGGTGTATTTGTTATCAGTTACAATACGTTATATATTCTTCAAACCGAAATAATGAGCAAAACCTTTTGAACAACCCGCAGCAGACTTGTAGTTGGTACTCTTCTGAGATTTGTTGCTACCCCCCCCCCCCCTCCTTATTCCCCCCTTTCGACAACACCAATTGATTCCTTAGGGACTAATTAGCAAATTCTTAAACTTGCAGCAGATGTGTACTTACTCTCTCTACCACTTACCGAGTGCTTTTAGAACGATATTATTGTCTTGTTACTCAAGCAAAGACCATCTTAGCGTTGTTGCGACTTTGTTGTTATCATAGACCATATTCTACCTCAGTGTATTTGTTATCAGTTACAATACGTTATATATATTCTCAAAACCGAAGTAATGAGCAAAACCTTTGACCAACCCGCAGCAGACCTGCAGTTGGTACTTTTCCCCGCTTTGCTGCCCCCGCGGCATTTGCCTCGCCGCTCTGGATATGCCGACCCGCTCACCCTTTCGCAGTTATGTTGCAACTTTGAAAACCCTCTCGTACGTGCAGTTTCGGCCCTTGATGGGGGCGTGAGTCTCTCACGACGTGGGGGTTGACCCGATCCCTCGCCTAACCTAACCGTTTACGTAAGGCCAACTTTCATGTTGAAAAACGTTACCTCATTGTTCGCGAACCTACTTTTCTCCGAGTGGCTTTCGGAAATTTCTCATTCCGGGTGGCGCGGCCGACTCTGGATAATTGAGAACGGCGATTGCCTTTCCAGGGCTCTTCAAAAGTTAGAAATTTCTCAATGGCTTTTACTTTCTTTCGGTTTTGCAGTTCGTTGGAAAAGCGCCGGTGAAAGGACACGCAAATATAATCAGTTTCACAAATTCTAGTCGGCGCACAGTGGTCGAAATCGCAAAAAACCTGACCTAAACTCTCAAAAGGCCTGAACTTATAATTTTCGATGTGCTGAGCACGGGAAAAATATCAAAACAAATTCTGGGACTTGTCGTTTTCATGGCATCGACTAATTTATGGCTAAGATTAGGATAGGGAGGAGACCCGGTCCATTTGAGATTTGCTAGAGGTTAAGGATAATATATGCTGATGTAATTTCAAGTTTTCGTTTTTTCTGACTTAATACTAATACAAAATATTGTAACCAGGAGCAGAACCTGCACAAAATAGTGATTTCAATTTTTTTCTCCAACAACCAGTACTTCTCATTTTAATGTTTTTGAATCACAAAAATCGACATAACTTTCCAACTGGTACGGATTGGCAGCTGATCCAAACAGATTCTGGAAGCCAAATAGTTTCTCAGGCTACGAAAAAAAATCACCCTACGCGACCCAGCTCTTTTAGTTCATTGACTTTAACAAAACCCCAAGAAATTATTTACAAAAACTTGATGTAAACTTCTTCACAAGAGCGTTGCAACTTAAACTGACTAAACGCTTTCTCTCGATTGTTAAACTGATATAAATGCGAGGTGAACGGAATCATGTTTGAACAGTCCTGAAACTCTGAACCTTAGAAGTGTGAACCTTAGAAACTCGGGCGGCTAATTTGACCTTTGCTTTTGGTTTCCCCATTTTTTTTCGCTAAAATAATATTCAAAACTTAAGAATGATACTATATTATTCAATAAAATCTTCCGGTAGAAATATCCCAGTCCTAGCCAAAGTGGTCAAAAGATGGCGAAAAATTAAATAGGTATCAGATTTCAGAGGAATAATGTCCTTAGGGGTTAGACGCAATAGAATCCTATTTGGTGCGTTCAAGTTTGAACAAGAGCTAACCAGAGAGGGTTATCCCATGTAAATAATATCTATTTCAGCCTTTTACCCACCAACCTGGATGCTAAAGAGGGGTTTTTTTTTGGTTTTTTTTTTTTTTCAAAAACGTTCATTTTGACTTTTTTCCTCCTAGCACACATTAGTCGAAACACTGTGGGACATAGCGACCCAGCTGGAACCTCTACGCGACTCAACATTGGGTCGCGACAGACCAGTTGGGAATCACTATTCTAATCGAATTTGCACTTCGCGAAATCAAATTTATTATAACTCTGTCACTTACACAGACTAGTAAATCGTAAGTAGGTGGTTTTTTTAAACTTATTTTTTAATTGTTTAATCTCTTTAATTTTCAGTTGGTGGGTGCCCATGTCTAATGAATCTTTATTAGTATTATAAATTAGATACAACAAATGATAATAACTACGTTTAATAATATTCTGTCGTGGAATTATCACGAATGGGGCCAAACAAATGGTTCCTCCTCTTTCGCCAAGCTTTCGATAAAGTTATTATCTTCTTCAGGGCCTATAATATACAGAAGCTCAACCCTTAGAAAAAAAACGAACTCACAAAAGATAATAAATAAAGGTATAAACGCAAAAATACTCTAGCAAGAAACAAGTATACTATAGGAAATAGCTAACTTACTCATAGGTGACCTGCAGCGTGAATATCACAATATTCAGCGACTAACTGATCAATAAATTCATCACAGGTTGCAAACAGGTATTAAAACAGAATAGGTACACAAATCAACAACTTCATATCCTTTGTTTGGCCCCATCTATATCTATATCTATATCTATATCTATACTATTAATAAGAATGAAACTCCGTCTGTCTGTCTGTCTGTCGTGTCTATGCACGGCCAAACGGCTGAGTGGGCCGGATCTACGAGTGGGGGGATCTTCTTGGGATTTTCCAAAAGTGGGAGCGAGCGAATTTAAAATTGTTTAATCCCACCCGAACCATGGACAGTAGGGCGGGAGGGGGGTCGAAGTTCCGGTTAATGTGCGCTTTTTGGACTTCCCCGCTTCCCCTACCCCTCTAAACGGCCGTTGACAATTCCGGAAAAATACGGGTTTCGTAGGTTTTCCTACGAGGAAGACGACGGCGCGATCGGATCGCGAAAAAAGTATCGGGAAATGCGTCAAAAAAATGCGAGAGTACGGACCCGTTTTCTCGAAAAGTCCGCCGAAAAACTTGGTTTTTTCCGATTAAAATATACCCCATAAAGGTACGTTTTTCGGAACGGTTTTCGCGGGCGAAATACAGCTTTGGGTCCGCCGAATCTGAATCCGAAATCGGATATCGAAAAAAGTGACGAGAACTCGGTCAAATTGCGAGCAGAAGCGAGCAAAGCGATTAAAATGATTCTGCTGTGGACGAGAGAAGGCTCAAGAATTGACGTGAAGGGTTCGATGTCACAACATTGCGAGGCGAGCAGGTATGCCTACATAGGTACCTACCTTGCGAGCGAAGCGAGAGCCATTTCAAATAATAAATACGGACTTTGTCCTACACATATACAGGTATACCTTGCGAGCGAAGCGAGCAACATCCGAATAAACTTTTCGTGGTTCCACGTAGTTTTATAAGATTTAATTTGTTTGTAATAATTCCCAACTGAAAAAAACGTCTGCCAAGTTGGGTGGGCAGTATAACTTCCTCAAACGAGCGAAGCGAGCAGCATCCCCTACAGAAGTTAAACCTACCCTTAGAGATCTACCTTAGAGATCCAGGTAGTTTTATAAGATTTAATTTGTTTGTAATAATTCCCAACTGAAAAAAACGTCTGCCAAGTTGGGTGGGCAGTATAACTTCCTCAAGCGAGCGAAGCGAGCAGCATCCCCTACAGAAGTTAAGCCTACCCTTAGAGATCTACCGTTTGCGAGCGAAGCGAGCAGCATCCCCTACAGAAGTTAAACCTACCCTTAGAGATCTACCGTTTGCGAGCGAACCGAGCAACATCCCCTAAATGCCATACTTTGCGAGCGAAGCGAGCAACATTTTCTACATGCCAGACTTTGCGAGCGAAGCGAGCAACATATCCTACATGCCAGACTTTGCGAGCGAAGCGAGCAATATTCCCTACATGCCACACGTTGCGAGCGAAGCGAGCAACTTAATGGGGGGTCCGGGGGGCTTGCCCCCGGCTGGACGTGGAGGCGAGCGTAGCGAGCCGGAGCGGCTAGTTCCTGATAATTTTCGACAGATTGCTGCGTTTGGGTCGATAATAATTTATTCTGTAATAATATTAGATCAGTGATCTTGCGTTGAACGGCTATTGAATACTGCAATATTCAACCTTTGTGTAATAATTTGCAGCGTTTTTTATGGCGAATTCGGAATCCGCATGATATCACGACAAACGACCCATCACTTGAATTTTTGAATGCGCAAAATCGGGCACAATGACGCAAATCAAAATCTCCACTCGCTTTTTGCGTTTCGCTGCTTTCTGAACCATTTTGGTCCGTGGACATTTCTTGTACCAGCCAAAATTTCACTAATACGTTACAATTTAGTTGAAATTGTCAGGATTCGATCGTGAATTTCGTTAAAACCCGGTTTTTCATAACCTAATATTTGTAAAGATTTGTACAATATTTTGTATTAGATGAAGGTTTTTTTAAACTTTATTGCATATGAATTTAGTTCCCTTATATTGTTCGATTCATCCACATTTCAATCTAATGTTTTTATTATAATTTTCAGGTTTGAGGGAGAGACGTTGAACTGTTTTATCGTTAAACTCTTTTTTCCCAATTTTAACAGATTCATTTCCTTATTTTGAACTTACGTCAAAGCTTGATACTGATCTAGTTAAATAATTTAATTAAAAATAATTAGAATTTAATTAAAATAATTAGCCCCCACTCCTTACTTTTCTACCGCTTAGGTAATTAGGTAACCTTTTATCATCATTTTTATGTTTTTAATTAGCCCACCCCTCGCTATATTTACAGAAATTCTTCAATGAATTCTATTTAATGTTCGCCTATGTTTCCCTTTAGCTAATTGTCCTAAATAGGTCTCATAGAAATCCTGTATGTAACTCCTCCCCACCCCTCACCATAAAGTTCCACAGTGAACACCATCATTATAGAAATCCTCAGTGAACTCTGTTGATTGTTCAGTGAACTTCTGCTGAGTTTCTTTTTAGCTAATTGACCTCAGTAGTGTCACATAGTCACCCTGTATGTAACTCCTACACCATTCCGGCCCCACTGAAAGCACATAGACACCCCCACCACCACCCTTCGCCATATTCATTGAAATCTTCAATTAATCCTACTGAATGTTCGTCTGAGTTTACCTTTAGCTATTTGGCATTCATTGGGTCACATAGACACCCTGTATGTAACTCCTAGACCATTCCGGCCCCAATGAAAGCACATAGACATTCTCCTCCCCACCCCTCACCATTAAGTTCCACAGTGATCACCATCATAGAAATCCTCAGTGCACTCTGTTGATTGTTCGCCTGAGTTTATTTTTAGCTAATTGGCCTCACTAGTGTCACATAGTCACCCTGTATGTAAGTCCTACACCATTCCGGCCCCACTGAAAGCAAATAGACACACCTTCACCATATTCACAGAAATCCTGAATTAATCCTATTGAATGTTCGCCTGAGTTTACAATTAGCTATTAGGCCTTCATCGGGACACATAGACACATTGTATGTAAATCCTCGAATACCACAACGTCTACAGGACCATGTGGCCACTCTGTATGTACCTCCTTCACCATGCCGGCCCCAATGAAAGCACATTGACATTCTCCTCCCTGCGCCCCTCACCATAAAGTTCCAAAGTGAACACCATCATAATAGAAATCCTCAGTGAACTCTGTTCATTATTCGCCTTAGTTTCTTTTTTGCTAATTGGCCTCAGTAGGATCACATAGTCTGTATTAACTCCTACACCATTCCGGCCCCACTGAAAGCACATAGACACCCCCACCACCACCCATTGCCATATTCACAGAAATCCTCAATTAATCCTATTGAATGTTCGCCTGAGTTTACCTTTAGCTATTTGGCCTTCATTGGGTCACATAGACACCCTATATGCCACTCCTAGAACACCACAACCTCTACAGGACCATCTAGTCACCCTGTATGTTCCTCCTAGCTCCTTCCAACCCCTCACGAGCCCCCCTCAGAAGTCCCTTCACCCTCTGCCGCGTCGAAATTGGAAAACCGTCTTGAAAGTTCGCGAGAGAAACCAGGCCGGCGGAGAGCGAGGTGAAAGCATCCCCTTCACCAGAGCCCTCCAAGGAACCAGGAAGTCCAACTGTTTTCAACTCCATCGCCGACTCCAGGAAATCGCTCAATAAATCAATTTTTTTTTCGTTCCCCTGATTATCCGCAGAAAGTGATCTATCCAAGGAAAAAGCTCACCCCTTCAAAAAATCACTCATTCCTGGCGGAAAAAACAACGATGAACCTGCTGTAGAAGAAGATTGGCCAAATGATGGTGTTTATTCATTACGCAAACAAACTAGTTTGTTATTTTAGTTCCAAGATTAGGAATTGGAATATGTGTTTTAGGAGAAATTGGGTTTCAATTGTCAAAAGGATAATTGACCAAAAACACTACTTTTGGTAATGGGCTCGACATGTTGTAAAAAATTCTTGGTATTTCAAGTTTTTTTATATTTGTTTTGACATTGAGAATGTCTTAGTCGACGGGTCAACCGGAAATTTTGTTGCGCGAAGAAAAAAACGTAACGCAACCTATAAACAAGTCAGGTGTTGTTATGGTTGCAAGTATTTTGTCAATAAGATGTCAATGGATACTTCATAATACCAGTTATTAAAAAAAAGGACTGTGAATTCATATTCGTGGAAGAATTGGGCATCGTCGAGACTGGCTTACAGCAAATTCAGTTTTTTTTAACATGTATCATGTTTTAGCCCTGGGGTCCTAGCGAATTTTGCGAGTCAATTTTTTTCCGCGCACGAAATTAATTACAGTGATTTCCGCCTACAACCGAGTCGTTGCTAGGGAAATGGTACTTCGTCGTTTTTCATCCCACAAAATTCGTTGACCATTCGTTCGAAAGCTCTCGATTTATCCAACAATATTATGTTAACTACGGCGAAGTGCGTGTCCAACAAACTGAGTTATGAGCATGGTTATATAAATAATTGTTTACACACAGGTGATCATTCTCAATAATTGATATTGTGAACATGATTGCAACCGCTTGTTAATTTCTGATGTTTTCATAGAATTTCGAATCAATATCGAGAAGAAAACATGATACATGGTTGAAATTTTTGGTTCTAGAACAGAAATAATTTTTTTTTTTTTTTTTTTTTTTTTTAAGAAGAAAAATTGTCTAGATTTTCTGTGTGGATCATCTTATTCTGGAATTTGGAAGAAGAAACAAAGACTGCTTTCAGTTTTTTTCGAGCGCTTTCGGGAGATACGATGCCCCCTTCCTCAGGCTCTGTATGAAAAAAATTTATGTTTTCAGTTGATGCGGTTAGTTGCTAGAGTTGACTTGCAGTATTGAGTTGGATGATGGAAGGGATAGAGAGGCAGAAAGAGGTAGCTTGTTGATTGTTGTAAGCTTGTTACCTCTTTTTGTTATTGTTTGATTATAGGGCCCTTGTATTATATTTTTGTTTGTTATTATGTACGTTTGTTGGAAGTTAGTTTGAAATTAGTTAGATTTGAAAGATTTTTAATTTATTGATGAACAGATTATTTGCCTACTGATGTTGATTGTTTGGAGAATAAAGTGACTGGGGGGTTGTTTGTGATTAAAAAAAATTTCAGAAGTCATGTTCTATTGTAGTGTGTCTCATACTGTGGAAATAAATTACAGAGCCTGAGGAAGGGGGCATCGTATCTCCCGAAAGCGCTCGCAAAAAACTGAAAGCAGTCTGTGTTTCTTCTTCCAAATTCCAGAATAAGAAGAAAAATTGTTGAAACTTTGGAATTGTGATGGATTGTGAGGTTTCGGTCCCATGTAAGCCCGCGTACACTTGTTAAGATCAGATAATGGTGGCTTTTCGGGTGGGGGAAAATATGCCTTTGTGTATGCCAGACCTCAATTTTTCAACGGTAAGGAATACAACGTTGTTGCTTTCAAAGAGGTATATTTATTTATTGCGGAAAGTGCCGTCCTTGAACTGCATGCATCACTTAACATGTTTTTTTTTCATAACCCGTTAGTCGACGTAAAATTCGGTCTCTTCCGATTCATGGACTTTAAATCTATAAAAATCAAACGAGAGAATTTTTATTTTGGCTTTGAACTAAAAATTCATACAGCCGAAAATTTAAAGACATAGGTTAGTACTCACAGCTTCATAAGTACAAATAAAAATTCATACAGCCGGAAAAATAATAGGCATAAGTACATAGGATAAATTTCTTGAAATGAGTTCAGTAGAAAAATTAACATCAGAATACGATAAAAACCACCGAAAGTTCACTTCAAATTGAAGCGTCCTCTTGACACAAGAAACTATATATGGCAGAGTAGATCTTTGTATCTCTTTTTGCTAAAATGGTATTGAGGTTGAAGTGTCACCCCGTCTTGGATGGTGTCTAGGAGTGATACTCTAGCAACATGATGTACTGGGCACTCAAGGATGATGTGCTCAGGTGATTCCTCATTGAGAGAGCAGTGGCAACAGAGTGATGAATGGAAAAGGTTTATTTTGTGCCAATATTGGTTCGTGTTGCTGTGGCCACAACGTAGTCTGGATATGGATTTGTAAAATGCTCTGGGTTGTGGGTTGAGAATTATGTAAAACCAAGTTCTTTTGCTAGGTTGCGGAAACCATAACTCCCTATAGTTTCAGTCAAAACTTGAAAAATGCGTACGATTTCCTATCACCCTAATGACTTTTTAAACAATTTTAAATGGAATGAGCAAGTGAAAAATAATCCGTAATTGAAAAATTTGTAAAATTCCAAAAATTTCCACTTCCTTCGAAGTTTGTCTCTCGAAACGTCCTGGATTGAAATTTGCATGCTGTAAGCCTGAAAGTTGCATCTCAATCTCAGCTTTCCAACGTTGTAGTCAATTTTGGTTTTATTTTGTTAATTGGAGGAGAAAAGTATGTTTTTATGCTGAAAATTTGTTTGTTTTTTGTGTGAAATGGAGGGTTTTTGTGACCCCTAAGAAAATACTTGTTTGGTGTAGGTTTCTACGTATTTTTCCACGCTGAATCGAAGGATAACACTCGCAGATCTCTCCAACTCCGTTATAACCGAATTTTACACTTCAACTAACAAGTTTTACCCTTGAAAACATTAAAATTGAGCATAACATCTGAAGTGAAAACCAGTTTATTAAAGTGTAAAACTCGGAGTTTTTTGGGAATATACCGAGAAAAAATAAGTTATAAAAAAACTGACAAGATACACGTTTTTCTGTAGTTGAATAATCGCAAAAAATCAATTATCACATCTCCAGAGCTGTTGTTGGTCTCATTCGACGCAGAAATACTCCAAGTAATAGCTCAATTTTTTTCAGGCCACCAAGTGGTGTAATTTGTACTAAAATTTCAAAAAACTGTAGAAAAATTGTCAAAAATTGGTGAAAAACCAAGTTATTTTTAGCAGTTTTTAGGCAAAAGGCACGTTAGGGAGGCATCTCAGACCATCAAGTACGATTTTATTAACTTTGTTTGTTTATGTATAGGTACGTATGTTTGTGTATCCTAGTAAAAATCCTAGTAAAAACTCGAAAACGGCTCGACCGAATTAGACGTAATGGGTCAGCTAATCGTTCAAAATGAAGTGGTTGCAAAAATCGTCATTGATAAGTCAGCAGCGTGAGCTGGTTTCGTGATTCAAAAAATCCAATTTCTATGCTATTTATCCTACGAAGCTGAAATTTGAAACTGAACCTCTCTGAGCTAAGTAGGATAGGATTTTAACTTTCAAATCACCCCAATCAGCTGAGTGAGCTCTTAACACTAATTTCTATGCTATCAAATGGGATAAATTTTATCCTTGGAAGGTGAAATTTGGAACGCAGCCTTTGTGAGATAGGTTGAATTATTTTCTCTTACCGAACCACCAAAATCAGCTGACTGACCACCAATAATAATTAAGATCTTTATAATTATTGTAATAATAAGAACACTGCTCCGTTCAAGCGATGGACGTCCACCGAAATTCTTATCTTGTCATTCCAAGGGAAACACTAATCTACTTGAGAGAAAATTCACTCAACATCTGGCCCACAACGTGAGTACTGATCTATAATCTATACAGGGTGATTCCCTCGTAGATGCAAAAAAAAAATTTGGGTGAAACTACATCAAAAATGGAGTAAAATGCCGCCAACCGCATATTTTTATCTCAATTCGTACTCGAGATATGATTTTTTAAAGGTTTTTTCAGGAATACCGTGTTTTTTTCATTTTAAACTCGGATTTCTCCACTTTGCCTCAATTAATTTTAACGTTCAACCTCATTTTCGGTATCAGCATTAAATTTCCTATAAGAATAGTGTATTTGGGTTCTTAAAAAGTACCATCCAAAGACCCCCACATCAGCTCAAACATTGACGATTTTGGAAAAATAATATTTCTGAAAATCTTTAAAATTTTACTACTCTTTTATGAAGAATCCTGGAAACTGGCAAATCTCATGAAAACTGCTTCATCGAACATGCTTTCCAACGGTATTATCAATTTTACTTTTATTTTGTTATTTAGGGGAGAAAATAATGTTTTAATGTTAAAAAATGTGGGTTTTTCAATGAAATTGTTGGTTTTCTCGAAAGATGACCCTCCATGAACCAACGAGTATGGGGTCGGTTTCTATGTATTTTTTCTCGCTGGATCAAATGGAAACTCTTGCAGATCTCTTAAGTACGTTATAATCGAGTTTTACACTTTAATTAACTAGTTTTACCCCATAACACACAAACATTTAATCGTGACAAACAAACTAAATATTTGCGATTTTAAGTGTAAAACTTGGTTATAACGGAGTTGGAGAGATCTATAAATGTTACCATTCGGTACAGCGTGAAAAAATACATAGAAACCGACCCCATACTCGTGGGTTCGTTTTCATCTTTCGAGAAAACTAACAATTTCATTGAAAAACCCACATTTTTTAACATTAAAACGTAATTTTCTCCACTAAATCACAAAATAAAAGCAAACTTGATTATACCGTTGGAAAGAGTATCAGACGAAGCAGTTTTCATGAGATTTGCCAGTTTCCAGGATTCGTTTTGGAAGAGTAGTAAAGTTTTAAAGATTTTCAGAAATATTCTTTTTTCAAAATCGTCAATGTTTGAGCTGATGTGAGGGCCTTTGGATGGTCCTTTTTAAGAACTAAAGTACACTATTCTTATAGTAAATTTAATGCTGATTCCGAAAATGTGGTCAAAAGTTAATATTAAATGAAGTAAGGTGGAGAAATTTTAGTTTAAAAGGAAAAAACACGGTTTTCCTGAAAAAACCTTTAAAAAATCATATCTCGAGAACGGATTGAGATAAAAATATTCAGTTGGCGGCATTTTACTCCATTTTTGATGTAGTTTCACCCAAAAATTTTTTTTTTGCATCTGCGAGGGAATCACCCTGTATATCAGGGTGGCTCCCAACTGGAAAAGTCAGGGAAAACCTGGAATTGTCAGGGGCTTCTTTGTGTCAGGGATATATCAGGGAATTTTGCAAAAACCACCAAATGTCAGGGAATTTCTTTGATGAAAACTTGGTGTAATAATGTTAAGCTTTCTTGGGTATATTCTAACTCCTAAACAATCGAACTTCAACAGTCTACTTTATCATACTACATATAATTTCAAAGGTGAGTTATCCGTCTGTCTAAAATAATTATCAAGAGTGGTGGGTTATCCGTCTCTCTAAAATAATTATCAAGAGTGGTGGTTAAACTGTTCAAAGAGTAACACGCAGATACATTGTGAAATCGGTAAGTCTTTGGCTCTCGGTTACTACAACACTTAGTAGTAAACCATGTGTGTAAAATCAACTAAGTATTGAACTAGGGAGCATACCAGCATAGTAGTGGACTGATCCATTGAGAGTCCCAACAACTAGTTTGTAAATCTCAGAGATCTGAAGGTGGCCGAAATCGAATCAGCGCTGAAAAATACTTCGACTGTGACACCCCACGTGCCCTATTGTCAAAAAACTGATTTTTTAGAATTTTTTGTGACACTGTAAATCGCAAATTTGAATTTGGCGATCGGTTTGGCCAACGAACTCGACCTGTCTTTAGCCAAGAAGGAACGAATTTTTTAAGCCGTATTTTAAGAGAGTTTCTAGGAATACACCCTATATATACACGACTTTAAAATCTAGGATTGTATCCTTTGATGTACGAAATGGATATGTCGAGGGTATCGCCCCCTTCCTCCCAATTTTTAAATTTTGAAGCCATCTAAATAGCTCAGTTTTTCTTTAAAAATTCGTAAAAATGGCAAAAACAGTATTTGATTGTGATATTTTTTGTCAGGGGAATCCGAAGTTCGGTCAGGGAAATGTCAGGGAAATTTCAAATTTCGATTTGGGAGCCACCCTCATATTAGCGAATTTTTGAAGAAAATTAAGCTATTGCTCTCGACTCAAAATTTATAGAATGTGAATTTTTGAAAACATTTTATGCAGAAATCCGTTTCAGGCTATTCTGAATCATATTCTGAAGTTTAACGCATTTTTTTATGTATGTATGTATGTATGAGTCATTCCAGACGATAACTGTCCGTAGAATTGTGCTAGAAACTTCAAACAAATTTTAAAATGTTAAGGACACAAAACGAAAGTTCAAGTTCGTTGGCCAGCATGATCGGATTACATCTTCGGGTTGAAATTTTCAAAAATGTAGTCAAAAATTTCAGAATAGCCTGTTTTTTGCGATTTGTTGTGCGAAATAATTTTTTCAGCATACTAACATGTGGTATATTCGGAATCAGAGTAAAATTTCCTATAAGAATATGTATCAAGTTTTCAAAAATTTCAAAGTTGAAAAATCAGTCAAAAATCGAAATAATGCCGTTCGCTAGTTGTAAAAACCGGTAATATTTGCATGAAACATTGTCCAAATTCAGATTGAACTACTCTTATGTAGCGACTGAAATGTCGAAGATTTCTTCAAAAATTCGCTCATGGGGTCATGCTGCATGACTGGAGTTTTTTTTCAATAGGTTTCATTTGGTTTGGAAAAAGTTTTATTTGATTTGGAAAAAGTTTCATTTGGTTTGGAAAAGGTTTCATTTGGTTTAAAAAGGTTTCATTTGGTTTGGAAAAGGTTTCATTTGATATGGAAAAGGTTTTCATTTGGTTTGGAAAAGGTTTCATTTGACTTGCAAAAGGTTTCATTTGACTTGGAAAAGGTTTCATTTGGCTTGGAAATGCTATATTTGTTTAATTAATTTATATATTATTTATATATTTGTTGGTCATTCACCAAACCCATCAACCAAAGTTTAATTTATATGTGTATATATATATTTGTTGTTGATTATGAAAGAAAACTCAATTGCAGATTGAAACTTCCTGTGAAACTTGCAGGTTTCCGAACCCTAAGCGAGGAGTCGATCCCTAGCGACGCACGGGGGATCCTCTCCCTCATCTCGGAGGGAAGATCTCCGACGGTGACTCCCCATTCATCGCTGCTCCCCGGCCCCTGTATGTTTTCCCCTTGCGATTCCCGTCCGCCCCCTCGCGTTTTCCTCTCCGGCTCCCGGCGTCTTTTCTCCCCCTGATGAAGGGACCCCCGGGAGGAAAAGGGGGCCTCCCTCACCCCCACGAACGTCTTTTTCCCTTTATGAGGGGGTGATGGCGGGTTGAGGGGAAGACTGAAGAGTTGTGGGGGAGCGAGAAGGGGAGTTGAGGGGAGGGTTGGGGGATTAATGTGGGGATTCCGCCGGTAGGGTCTTTGCCCTCTTCCACGTGGTAGCGGTAATGTCCCTGTACAGGGTGCGCCTGTATCCAGCCTCAAGACCCTGTATAGAACAGACCTAAACCAAACAAAGATAGATACGAACTTTAATTCTAATCACAAAGAACAAACGACACTAAGTGATGATCTCAATTATACCAATACTAATTTATACCGTAAATGCACATTGCAGGGCACCCAAATAAATATCGACTTTTTTAATTTTTTTAATATAAGATTGTTTTGCAAAATTCGTTCATCTACTTAGAAGTAAATTTCGCGGCAAAATCCAAATAATGAAGAAATGAGTTGATGGCAGCATCTAGTTGATCCAATAATCATAACAAACTATCTCCTTAGTTTCAAAGCAACTGCCTCGATAAATCGTGCGGATCGCAAGACCAATAAGTAAAAAATCATGTACCATGTTTTTTCACGTCGTAATGTTGCCCCATACCAAATATCGGATTCCTCTGTCTCTTGAGCTCCCGAGCTCACTCAGCTGATGAGGGTGGGTCCTCAGTTAGTCAGTCGTACACAGCAGGCCTATAGAGAGGCTTTGTACCGCATTTCTGCCTCCTAGGTTCATCAGAAGAGAAAAGATCTATCAAGCTCACTCAGCTGTTGAGGGAGGGTCCTCACTTGGCCAATCGTACACAACAAGGCTATAGAGTCTCCATGGAAAATTTCAGCCTCCTAAGTCTATCAGGAGAGAAATGAGCTACCGAGCTCACTCAGCTGATCAGGGAGGGTCTTCTCTGGTCAATCGTACACAACAAGGCCGTAGAGGCTCCATACCAAATTTCAGCCTCCTAGGGCTATCAGGAGGCTGGAAAATCAATAGAATTATGACGGCACGCGCTGAATTTTCGAGCGCACGACCTAGCTGTGAAACATGATACATGTTAAATTTCAATTTCAGTTAACTTCCAAAAAGAAACTCAAAACTAAAGCAAAATTTACTCTAATTTGATTAAGGGACTCCAAAGCTCCAAAGGAAGAACAGACGGATAAACAATACATCCTTACCTTCATAAAGATGAACAATATTCAAAATTTTATTTGCATGAACTGATGTGGTTGATATGATAATTTTAAATGTGATTTTCATGCAAAAAAAATTGAAATTTTAATTTTGATATTTTGAATTTAATTTTTGCATCTACCTGAAGAAGTCGGGAAAAGTTGGAGAATAATAAAAACCAATTTAAGGATAAAAAGGCCTTTTTTCTAAAGTTAAAAAAAAAACAAAAAAAAAACGTCAAAATGTTTAACGTTGCACTCAAAATACTAATTCTTCAACTCTAAACTTGTTTGCAATCGAGTGTAAAGCCCTTTTTAGGGCAAGTAGGTGATATTGGGAAGGAGGGGAAGAAATATCCAGGAAGCAGGTCGAGCTCCAGTGCTCCTGGAGAGGACTGAGGACGCTAGCGATCTAAAGCCTCCGAAACGACAGGCCATGCTAACCACGTTTGTAATGAAAAAAAATAATTATGAAGAGTTGTGGTTAAACTGTTCAAAAGTAACAACGCTACACGCACGTAAAAAGTGAAAGGATATGCCATTGGCATATCCTTCCCTGGTAACTTCATCACCTACTAGAGTAAACCATTTGTGAGAAAAAACAACTGAGTATTGAACTAGGGAGAAAAAACCCAGCAAAGTAGTAGATTGGTCCAGTAAGAGTAAAGTAAGGGTGGAATTCATTGACAAAGCCTGTGTGTGTGTTTACTCGCACTCACCTAAATGGAAAGTCACCATCCTCTCACCAGTTCAAATTCATATTCGAGTGGGGTGGTTCATTCAACAGTTAGAGGGCACACTCAGCTAACAGGGCACTCAGGGGACACTCACCGCCTTTTCAACATAAGTTGGCAGCCCTGACAGTATGTTGCAGGGGAAGAAAAAGGACGGGAAAATTCCCCCTCACATTCCGCACTGATCAATAACAGGTCTCAAAGGTTACTCTTTTCTTTGGGTTATAGCTTTTTTAATGGTATTATCCTTGTTCCTTGGGGAGACAGGACATAGGCCTTATCAGACAAAAACCAAAGTTATTGGTCCTCCCACCTGGATCGGGGCAGCCATAAATAAGTTAAATTGAATCCTTGTATTCCTTGTTGCTTGTTTGTTGAAGTGCTGATAATCTGTTTATTATCTATTGATTTGTAGTATTGATTGTATAATTATGTATAGAGTTGTGACGGAAAAGAAGTGAGAAAATGAGAAAATAATTATTGGTCAGTTAGTTTTGAAGAACAGAGATGTAATTGAAAATAAGAAGAGTTATAGGTATAATGAGAGTGTTGGACAAAAAGAAGACTTGAGGTTTTGGGAGAGCTTCAAGCAATCACATTTTCTTGGAATTATCTTTGATTGTACATCCTGATTAATGGAAGGTAGGTACCTACTGATAACTCATTCCACAAACCAAGATGAATCTGAAAACCATGCACTACAAACTTGGTATGTAGAGATCGCATAAAATCAAAGAGCGACCAGCACTTTCAGCTGTGGTAGTTATAAATCCTTTCCATTTATTTTAGGCTCCTAAGGGTTCGTAGTTGTTCATGACTGTATCTTTCCCGAATCGGAATAGTTGGCGAAATATTTCGTTGTTGATTGTGTAACATTCGAATGGGATCTGTCACATCAAACATGTACCTAACTACCGTTTAGGAACAGCCTAACTACTCTTACATTCCGCCCTTTGTAAGCGTGACAGTTTTTGCTGTCGGACGAAAATTTTGAATTATCCCCAGAGCTAAGAAAGAAATCCATGGTAAGGAAAAATGTACTTCACCAAATAGCTTCAGATCACAAATTGAGAGACAATAAAATATTACATAAAAAGTCATGCAGCATGAGCGTATGGGCGAATTTCGATAAAATATCGTTTTACATATAGGTTAAATTGTTACGATATTTGAGCACTTCGCCGGCGATGAAATTGTTAAATATAAGTAGACTACATATAAGTAGTGGGTTTTTTTCTCTTTATTTCTTTAAATTATGCGATTTTCGTTTTAGAAGCATTAAAGGCAAAATAAAATGACGAGAAAAAAAAGAATTTGATATTTTTTGTCAGGGAAATGTCAGGAAAATTGAAAATTTCCATTCGGGGGCCAACCTGTTGTGCCTCCACGAATCTGGTAGTGGTCCTGGGGGTACAAGACAATCCCGGTAATGTGCATTAGGTACCAATACGTTTTGGATCTCAAGAGTTAAGCGTTTAAATTCGAACGTTACAATCAAAAAGCGCTCATGATAACATGCTGTATGTCTTGGGACTTGTTGACATCAATCTGGTTTACAGTGCCAGATTTAATATGTTCTATAGGAGGATTGCGGACTATTCAGGTAGGCAGAAGTACTTGGGACTCATTCAAAATGTCCAGATTGAGAGGGTGTTGTGCCAGTTGCGTCTGTCTTCAAAGTTTTTCGTAACTGTTTATTATAGAGGTACTTCTCATAAGTTTAGAAGCGAGAGCTTATACAATATATGCAATATGAAAGAAGCTGACGCCCTCTGCCATTTTTGTCTATGTTGCCCGATCTTAGAACCGTACCGAAGGCAATTCATTGCGAAATACATCTGTGGGCTCCCAGTGGTTGAGGATGAGGATCGTCTGGCTAATTTGCTCGATTTTGGTGATGATAGGGAGAAAATTTAAATTTATTTCATTTTGTTACTAGTGCACTAGCACTTCGATCAATTGCGCTCACCGAATAGGTGTCTGATATGTACAGCATTAGCATTGTATAGTGTACAACAGGATAGGCTTGTTGTGGATATTGTACGAGTACCACAGGTATAGCGTGGTTGTTATGGATTCATAACGGATTATTATTATTTATATTAATTTCATATTAATTTATTTTGCATGTACTTCATTAAGCTGTAATGCCCTGTTAACTAGATTAGGAAGAAGATATTTGACTTATTTCTTAGCTATTATATATTTTTCTAATGATAATGTGTAAGTGGACCTGAACTCTTTGTAATAATAATTGATTTAATACAATAAACAACTTACTACTACTACTACTACTATGTCTTGGGACTTGTAGAGATCCAAGTCCGGTGAAAGGGGGGTCCGAAGGTTATGTGGGAAGGCCCCCTCTCTCCTCCTGCATTACGGAGTGGATGAGTCCTATCGAGGTGAACTCTTTTAGTTAAGGTCGGTTATGAGACGAATAGAAGGTTCATTTCGGTTCAGGTCTCCCCCGAAGACACGAAACTCCTTGCGGTGGGGGAACTTTGACTTTCTCGTCCTGGAAAAAGGAGATCTCTCTTCCTCCTCACACCCACGACCTCTTACCGGGTTTCTCCCTGTCACGTCTCAGCAGACACAACCAAACACCACCACCACCACCGCCGCTTTTGCTAACGACGAGTCAGTCAGCCCTTCGATACAACAAACCTCCTTCTTTGGTCGCCAATAGAGAAATCAAGAGCGTTTTCGCCTTCTCCTCTAATGCCCTCATTTCCTTATTCCCAGCCTCAAACTACCTCTGAGAAACTGTACAAAGGCTGTTTTTAAGCTTTAGGAAAAATTAAACCACGGGCTAATACAAAATGTTATGATCTTTTTCTAGGAACGTACGAAGTGAATCATAACTCCTACAGTTGTCATCATCTGTTTCAGTTAAATTCTCATAGAATCAGAATCGTATATATTGTCATAACATGATGGAATGTAGGACAATCTCAACATAATTCTTAGTAGTTAAATTAACTTTCCTGTAGCCAATGAAGGAGAGAGACAAAATAGATTAGTTAAAATAATAATAATAAAATTCCAGTCATGCAGCATGACCCCATGAGCGAATTTTTGAAGAGTAAACTCATCAGTTGTGATTACTTTTTTTTTTTCTTTTTTTTTCTAACAAGCACCTACTACCTACGTTTTAAACAGCATGGTTCTAGGACTGGTTATACAGGGATACTTCCATAAGAGTAGTTCAATCTGAATTTGGACAATGTTTCATGCAAATATTACCGATTTTTACAACTAGCGAACGGCATTATTTAGATTTTTGACTGATTTTTCAACTTTGAAATTTTTGAAAACTTGATACATATTCTTATAGGAAATTTTACGCTGATTCCGAATATACCACATGTTAGTTTGCTGAAAAAATTATTTCAAAGTGAAGTGAGTTGAATACATTTTTGAAAATTTCAACCCGAAGATGTAATCCGATCATGCTGGCCAACGAACTTGAACTTTCGTTTTGTGTCCTTAACATTTTAAAATTTGTTTGAAGTTTCTAGCACAATTCTACGGACAGTTATCGTCTGGAATGACACATACATGCATACATAAAAAAATGCGTTAAACTTCAGAATATGATTCAGAATAGCCTGAAACGGATTTCTGCATAAAATGTTTTCAAAAATTCACATTCTACAAATTTTGAGGCGAGAGCAATAGCTTAGTTTTCTTCAAAAATTCGCTAATAGATTAATTAAAATAATAATAATAAAATGAAATAAAAGAGTGTAGGCTGGTCATTAAGCTGCCTAAAAGGCGGCTCGGCCGGGGTATTCCGACCGAGCCCGGACCCGACCCACCATGGCGGCCTCCCCGGGGGCGCCCACCTATTTCTAGGTAAACACCCGTTTGCTGCAATTCATAAATCGCGCAACCGAGATTAAAAAAAAATTATTGCTTGATTTTTGATTGCTTGAAAAATTGACTAACTACTAATTAAAAATGGTACATTTCATTTTGATAACATAGCTAGTGTGGTGCAGTTCTTGCTCAATGAGTTCACATTGTATAGTGCGCTTGAAATGTTTGAAGGAAAGCTCTTTAGTCTCCTCGTTAAGTAGATCAAACGTACGGCATCCCATTTAGTAGGTAGGGGTTCGAAATCATTGAAGAATTAAGTGTAACATTGAAGAATTAAGTGTAACATGCGGGGGACGGAGGTTTTTACGAGATCTGGTGAAATGGTTGTGATTAGACGACCCTCGGAAAAAAACGTCAAAATTCGTCTTCTCAAGCAACAAACAGTTGAGCGCATAGATACTAGGAAGTGCAGAATCCCGAGTTCTTTAGAATGTCCTCGTCAACTTTGATTCCATCCAAGCTTAAGGACAGTACGGATGGCTCTTTTCTGTAGTTTGAAAATGATTGTACAAGTTGGGGTCGAGATGCTGCGCTAGTACGTAGTTTAATTGTATTCTCAACACTCTCTGCTTTCAAGTCATTCAGAATTCTTTCTGGTGGTTCTCTCGTTTGTAAATCAATTTATAAATTAACATTATTAAATTAAAACAGTTAAATTAAATTATAACATTATTAAATTAAAACAGTTAAATTAAATTATAACAAATTCAATGCAAAACACCAAATCCCCAGTTACATTCGCCTTCATTTTTCTTTGGGATAATGAAAATATAAGTGGAATTGGAGAAAACATGCACAAATTTCTCCATTTCGTGGAAATACATTCAATCCCTGATATGTTTTTGGGCTCAGTTGTTCATATCAACGTGATAGGGAGAGATTGATAGGGAGACTCTCTGGGTCATTAAAAGACGATTGAAATTATGGTCTCTTTTAAAACAGCTGAGTGAGCTAAATTCTCTCCTGTTCGCTCTAGGAAGTTGAAATTTGATATGACGACTCTTTGGGATTGGGACGTTCAGCAGATAACCCCGAACGCTATAAGTCGAAATGGCAGATTCAAAATGCAGATGTTGAATTACCCATCCCCGGCCAATGTATAATTTGTAAGCCAAATTTCATAAATTTGGGTCCAGTAAGTAGTTTTTGAGAAAAGCTTCAAACGACGGCCGGATTTTTTTTTTTTTTTTTTTTTTTTTTTTTTTTTATTTTTTTTTTTTTTTTTTTTTTTTTTTTTTTTTTTTTTTTTTTTTTTTTTTTTTTAATCAATCTACCTGCAAACGTAAACCGATAAATTTTGAGGGGGAGTTGACAATTTTTTTCTTAGTCCATTGGGTACAATAGTTCATTATTGAAAATAATAAACCAAAAACGGGTGCACAAATGATACAGGAATAAGTTCGATGCAAGCGGCACAATAATGCATATGATTGATAAGAATTAGCTGATACTAGCCGGCTACCTGTGCGTCGCACGGACTCACATGTATGGGTTAGTCGGTGCATAGCCTGCTGAACGTCCCAAAGAGTCTCCATATCAAATTTCAACTTCCTAGAGTGAAAAGGAGAGAACATAGCTCACTCAGCTGATCATGATAGAGCCCATCATTTCAATCGTCTCTTAGAGTCTTAATGACGCAGAAAGACCCCCTAGCCAATTTCAACTACCAAGGGTCAATCACCTTTCAATAATGAAACCCATGCTTCACTCGGAACGCCCGTAGCAAACCTTCAAGGCTTCTCCACTTCTTACGAATTTCCACCGCTAACAAACTGCCTGTTAGATATTAGGAGTAGAGAATAAAGAGAACAATTTCAGCGCAATATCTCGAAATTTGGGGTCTCTATGCACCTATTGTAAATAGTAATAATTTTCTTTATTCTAACTTATCTATGCATGAGCTACAAAGTTTCAAATTAATCTAAACGTTGTTTTTATTTTTTCCACAGATTTCCTTTAAACAAGAAAATGAGAGATGAAACAGTTTTTTGTATTGACATTGTATTGTACTATTGTATATTGTATTGTATTTTATTGACATAATTTTATGAAATTGTATGTAAAATGAAAATAATATAATAACATAGAAAGTGCCATGATGTAGTTATTCATTTACTTATTCAATTGTTCAACTCCTCTGATCATACTCCTTGCCCCATCTAGGTGAACCCATGGTGTTTGTAGATCTGTGTCTTATGTACAAGATATTGTCTCAATATTGAAATGCAGAGCGATCCTTCTTCCTGTTACTTTGGAAGAATGGTTCTGAGATAATTGCTTTTGAATAATGGAAGGATCTTTCACTTTAAAATACCTAACTAACTTATGCCCTAACTATTATAAGTACGGTATGAAAAGTACAATATCGCCACTACGCAAAACTACATGAAATCATATTGGTAAGTAATGCATGCATTACAAGGACGTCCCTATGAATGGATTTTATATATATTTGGTGAGAGTTAAAATAAGAGGAAAAAAATATATATATCATGACTTCTCAACCCCCCCCCCCCCAATTAACTCCCTCCACCGACAGCAAATTCAAATAATAAAACTTCCAGTATGAAATTTGAAGCTCCCGACATATTTTTATAACCTAGACCGAATTTATAATCGAATTTAAAAAATGATCTCGAAAATCTGACTTGAATAGTTAAAACATCATGATTTATTACTATTACCTCCTTCAATCTTCCTCGTCCATAATGAAATTTGAAACTTTTAATAGGTACACCTTCCAAAACTATACAAAATTCTTAGTTGAACAAAAAAGAATCACAAACATCTGACGATTTTAGTTAAAACATCATGATATTTTACTGTTACCCCCTCCATTCACCCTTTTTCATAATCAAATTTGAAATTCCTGTTATAAGATCTGTAGTGGATTTGTTGTTTGGTTATGCAGATTCACCCCTTAGGGTGAATTTACATATACTTGGCTGGGAGTTGGTACTCCCAGTGGACAGTTTTAGCTTGATGTTTGGTGGCCCTTAAAAGGGCCGTCGAAGTGTGTGGTGTGAAATTCACCACAAGATCCAAAACTAGACCAAATTCATAGTTGAACAAAAAAAGAATCACGAAAATCGGGGCCTAAATAAGTTTGTAAATCGTCATATTTGGTTAGATATTCCAAAGACAAGCAGCTCCCACAGTTTGTCTCTGTTGAAAATATTGCATAAAATTCATTCACAAACTGTGTTGTCATCATAATAATTGACGTTTTTAATGATTTTAGACTAGTTTTCATCAAGATAATACAAAATATGTTTTCTACGAACACTTATACACAAACTAGCTAGCCTTACAATTCAAAAAGGGCGCGTGAAGTTGACCCCAATATGTCCGCCAATGCTCTCTTCAATTTGCATTAGGCGGCGTCTGAGATCCACGTACAGTTGTAGGGCCTTGGTTACGACAAAGCACTTTTGCACCAGAACTCTCCCGGTTTTTCAATCATCGAAGATATCTATGCATTTCCTCTCGTTTTGTGTTTCTCTCAGTTTTTCTTGCATCATGAGGTAGGGGATGGGAGATCGCCTCGAAACTAAATGGATTACATAACATTTTTGGGTAGGTGTTAGTCAACGATTCCAATTTTGCAGTAGTGTTTTCTTTATAGATTGTATGTTACCACAGCTGTCGAGAAACAAATAGTTGGGTTCGAGTTTACTCGTATTTCCCTTCTCACCTACTCAATTTCAAGTAAAGTAAGTAAGTAGTAAAATACGAGTTTGAGAGATAAACTTTTCTCTTTCTTTTGTTGTTTACAAAGGGTTATTATTGAAAATTTAACACGATTGTCTCATGTTTCTCATTAATTTATCTGTTCCGGCTCCCATTTCGCGCAAGTCTTTTCAAATGAATGTTGGGATGAAAAACAGATAACAGTTTTCCCTCGAAGTTTCCGAGAGAAGTTGGATCGAGTTGGTGTTCTGGCGAGGGGGCGGCCCGCCGGAGGTCGTTGAACCCATCGGAATTATCCCCCACTTTCTCCTCCTTCTGTTTGGGTTCGGGGAATATCAGACCCGTGGCGGCCCCCCTAGGGGTGGAAAAACCTCCCTTCCTCGGTGTTATTTCCGACAATAAACCATTGATATCCGACGACGAAGGGGATGCGGGCGAGGCTTCCCACTATTTTCCCGACATATTTCCGACAATAAGCCCAATTTTAGTTTATGATTTAGACAGGGATACTTCCATAAGAGTAGTTCAATCTGAATTTGGACAATGTTTCATGCAAATATTACCGATTTTTACAGCTAGCGAACGGCATTATTTCGATTTTTGACTGATTTTTCAACTTTGAAATTTTTGAAAACTTGATACATATTCTTATAGGAAATTTTACGCTGATTCCGAATATGCTGAAAAAATATGCTGAAAAAATTATTTCGCACAACAAATCGCAAAAAACAGGCTATTTTGAAATTGTTGACTACATTTTTGAAAATTTCAACCCGAAGATGTAATCCGATCATGCTGGCCAACGAACTTGAACTTTCGTTTTGTGTCCTTAACATTTTAAAATTTGTTTGAAGTTTCTAGCACAATTCTACGGACAGTTATCGTCTGGAATGACACATACATACATACATAAAAAAATGCGTTAAACTTCAGAATGTGATTCAGAATAGCCTGAAGCGGATTTCTGCATACAATTTTTTCTAAAATTCACATTCTACAAATTTTGAGGCGAGAGCAATAGCTTAATTTTCTTCAAAAATTCGCTAAAAATAAGCCAGAGATCCGACAAAGTAGAGGGTGACAGACTGCGGGCGAGGCTTCACAATATTAACATGGAACATGTTTTTGCCATCATAACCCGGCCGAAAATGAGACAAAATTACCGTTACGTAACAATTAATGCGTTACGCTCCTGTTTTCTGAAGATTATCGCGTACAACCAAATCATTGCTACCAAACTGTATCTTAGGCATTTATCATCGTACAAAATAATATCATCGTAATTGCATATTTTTAATAAGGAAATGACGCAGAATTCAATTAGGTTCGAGAGGAAAAAATAAAAAATGCAAATACAACTATCATCTGATTAGCAAATTTGAGATAGTTTTGATGCCTGATTGCTCGAAACTGGGTTTTGACATTTTATGTCTTTACTTTGGCACATAGAATCGAAAATCGAAACGTGTTAACGTGTTATTTTATTTTATTTTATTTTTTTATTCATTTTATACAATTTGAACCTGTACCAGAACTATAATGAAATGGGAATGGTGTATAGGTATATCTTGAAATTTCGTCTGCATGGTTCGGAAATCCTTTTTTTGACATGGATATGTCTTTGCTCTGGGGGGTCAACCAAAAATTTCCGTGATGCAAAATTTGTGTCACAATTTCAGTGTTTTTCACGTACAACCCAGCCGTTGCTAGTTTACTAATGTTACATTCCTAGACTAAGTTGATTGGAATATAAACAATTTCAATAAGCCGGTTACAATATTCTTAACGTAAAGCAATAGCATCATTTACTCCACTCCATTTTCATCATCTTGACAACAGTCGAATGTTAACAACAACTCATTGTAGTGGCTTCTCTCCACAGTTATTTTCAACATTTCTATAAGTAAACCGTTGTTTTGTTGGAATTAGTCGGGATGCGGCCCAGGGATTTGTTTAAAGTTAAGGGATTTGTTTACAACTCTCGAGGACAACCGTTATGAAATCCCCAATCAAAGACATATCCATGTAACATGGTATCTGCTTGTAAAGCAGATAGTGGAACTCGTTTACGAGTTGTTTAGTTTTGTTTATTCCCTTTTGTTATAGTTTGCTGTGATCTTTTTGTCAAATGTTATCATCTGTTTCTGTATTTCCTGTGCATTTTTTCCGCATGGAGAGGCTTTCCACCCCGTTTTCGACCGGCCCGGACCCGCCCACCATGACGGCTCCCGAGGCCACCTTCCCCTTTTCTGAACAGGCAGCCCTTAACGCATCTTGTATTACTTTTGATTCTCTGATGATTATCGCTTACAAATAAATCGTTGCTACGGAACTGCATCTTAGGCATTTATCATCGGACAAAAATCGTTTGCCTGTCGTTGGAAAGCTCTCGAGTTATCTACCCTTATTATGTTAACCACTACGCAGTGCGTGGCCAACAATCTGAGGTATGAGCTTAGTTGTGTGAATATATTGTTTACATACTGGTGATCCTTATCAGTTAATTATGTAAACATGATTGCAACCACTTTTAGACTGGAATGAAACTTGTAAGTTGAAATTTGATAGGGAGACTTTCTGGGACATTAAGAGATGATCGAAATTATGGGCTCTTTCCTAATGAGTTGATTGACCTCATTTCTCTCCTGTTCTCCCTAGGAACATGTTCCATGTTCTGTCAAGATTTAGTGCTTAGGACTAAATTTTTTTCCCCTGAAACATTTCCGACAATAAACAATTGATATCTGCCAAAGAAAGGGATGGTAGACTGCGGGCGAGGCTCCACACTAGTTTCCCGACGCATTATATAGCACGATAATTTACGAAAATTCGCGCGTACAATCAAGCTAGGTATGTAGGTGGTGACTCCTAATGTCGCTTTTGGTTTATTATTTTCAATAATAAGCAAAAAATTTTTATCCCCCCCCCCCCCCCCCCCTGAAACTTTGTCACTTCACGTTTCAAGGTGCGTAAAATCCAAATTTGAAAAGTCCGTCCGCCGTCCGGGCCATAAAAGGCCTAAGAATTTACTTAAAAAACCCGTTCTTTCGCAGATAGACTCCATTTGGGGTCTAGTTAGTCCTAACGTTCAACCATCCCTATCGCTTTACTCGCATAGATGCTATGGGCCAAAAACGGAAGAAAAAGTGTCTTTTTCGAGGCTTTGAGTGTTAGACTTACGCACACACGCACGCTTGGCAGGGGGTTACGGTGGGTGGTGAGGGGGGTGAGCGGGGGGTGGAGTGACCAGGGGCGTAGCAGAGGGGTGTAGGAGAATGGATATTTATTACTTTTACGTGTTATACCCATATAATACACCGCGGCACCATGAGGTGGGTACAGCCTTCCTTCGAGGCATGAATGTATGTTTTTTTCTAGGTCATATTTGTGTGTTAATACCAATGCTTTTCCTACACATATTTAATAGCATATCCTCTCGACTTTTCGTACGTACTTAGATAATGATATTATTAAGGCAATAACTATTTGAATAGATAGGAGCTCAAATCGAGAAATATAAACATGCGTATATAATAATGTAATGATTTATCAACGAATTAACACGGAGAAAACAATTTGTATTAATTTTGTTCTAACACAAACTTAACAACAACTTTTCTAAAAACGTGATAACATAACAACCATACGTAACCAAAAGAAACACATGTCCAGGGAGAGAAGCAACCACTGAAGTCTATTACACTGCTCCCCCTTTCTCTAGAGACCTGTCCCCAGGTCGCACTTCTGCTTTCGTCAAGCGATTGGCATGGAGGCGACGGGTCTTCCTTCCCATTTGTACATCAAATAGTACCTCATTGTGTCGTTTCTTTACCACCCATGGCCCAGTCCACATTGGTTGCAGTTTCGGGCTGAGTCCTTTAGTTCTCTTTGGCTCATATACCCATACCCAATCACCTTCCTGGAGTAGTGGTGCTCTGGCCCGTCGATCAAAGGCTTCTTTCTGGGTGCGCATCTTAATTTGAGCTTCTTCTCTTGCAAATGTTCGTATCTGATCTAGGCGTTCTCTCAGCTCTAAGGCATACCTAGTATTTAAGGCTTTAGATAGTTGAGGAGGGCGAATCAGAATTTCGGGTAAATGGAGATCTCTTCCATAGACCACTTGTGCAGGAGAGAAGCCAGTAGTCCCATGTGGTGTTGATCTGTAAGCCATCAAGAATAAGGGAATCTTCTCATCCCAGTCATCTTGGTTTTTGTTAACAAACATGGCTAGATGTTTAGTCAAAGTGCGATTCAAACGTTCTACCAGTCCAGCCGATTAAGGGTGTAAGGCTGTGGAGCGTGTCCGATGCATCCCTAGAACTTCTCCTACCTCCTTTACCAAGGTTGCTTCAAAATTCCGTCCTTGGTCCGTATGGATTTCGAAGGGTACACCAATGCGACTGAAAATCTGATCTACTAGGGCTGTCGCTATCGTTGAAGCCTCTTGATTGGGCAGTGCTATTGCTTCTGGCCACTTGGAGAAGTAGTCAGCCGCCACAAGGACATATCGGTTTCTCCTCCGAGTCTTCGGGAAGGGCCCCAGAATGTCTACTCCTAACCTCTCAAAAGGAGCTCCCACAGTCATTTGTTGAAGGGGTGCTGGGTAGGTGCGTCCTGGTCCTTTGAATTTCCTGCATAACAGACAAGTTCGACACCAAGAACGTATATCAGACGTCATGCCTATCCAAAAGTAGGTCTGTCGGACTCTGGCCAGCGTCTTCCAGAATCCGAAATGACCCCCTGTTGGACTATCATGACACAATTTTAAAACTTGCTGAACACGTATTTGTGGGACCACGAGCTGTTTTCTTGTATGTCCCGTCTTCTCTATCCATAAATGGTATAGCTTTCCTTCATTCAGCTCAAGGGAGTCCCATCGATGGATGAGTTGTCTGATTTTCGGATCTGCATTTGAGAGCTCTTCGTTATCTGGACGTTTCCCCTTTTTTATCCATGTTACAACTTGTTGTATCATTGGGTCTTCTTGAAAATTGTCGTCATCAAGAAGTATTTGCACCATTTGGATCTCTGGGGTGTTCTCTATTTGCTCCCTACGTGCACAGTACTTACAATTGTCTCCACAAGGACGGCGAGACAACCCATCAGCATTTGTGTGTTTTGATCCAGACCTGTGGATTATTTCAAAATTATAGCTCTGGAGCATTTCAAGCCATCGTGCCAATTGCCCTTCAGGGCGATGAAAAGAGGCTAACCATGTGAGAGCTGCATGGTCCGTTCTCAAGCAAAACGATTTGCCATATAGGTATTGGTGAAAATGACCTATACTTCGAACTACTGCTAATAGCTCTCGCCGAGTTGCGCAATAGTTGCGTTCTTGTTTGGTGAGGGTTTGACTGAAATACGCAACAGCATGTTCATTTCCATTATGCTCCTGGGACAATACTGCACCAACTGCATGCGCACTCGCATCACAATCCAATATGAAGGTCTTGGCCAAATCTGGAAATGCTAGTATCGGAGCAGACGTCATTACTTCTTTTAGCTGAATAAAACTTGACTCACAGGATCTACTCCATTCAAATGGAACCTCTCCCTGATTGAGCAAGGTAAGCGGTTTAGCTAGGTCAGCAAAGTTCCTAATGAATCTCCTGTAGTAAGAACAGAAGCCCAAAAAACTGCGAACATCTCGTTTATCTCTTGGTATTGGCCACTCCGCAACTGCTCTTGTCTTATCAGGGTCTGTTTGTACTCCCTTACTAGATATTACATGGCCCAAATACTTGGTCTCTCCTTTGAAGAAACTGCACTTCTTTGGATTTACTTGCAGATTTGCATTTTGTAAACATTGCAGAACTTGTTCAAGTTTTTGGAGAACGACATCAAAATCTGGTCCATGTATGATCAAATCATCCAGGTACGTCAGGGCAAGTTCCTGTGGGACAACTGCTTACATCAGTCTTTGGAAAGTTGCTGGGGCATTTGTCAAGCCAAATGGCATAACTTTAAATTGCCACAATCCTTTACCATAGATGGTAAATGCCGTTTTCTCTTTGTCTTCAGGCTTCATTTCTACTTGCCAGTACCCACTTTTCAAGTCCAGAACACAGAACCATGCAGAGCCTCGAAGAGCATCCAGCAGGTCCTGAATGCAAGGCAGCGCGTATGAATCCTTTTTTGTGACCTTATTAAGTCTTCGAAAGTCCACACAAAATCTCGTAGTGCCATCCTTCTTTGGTACAAGGACTACTGGCGATGCCCATGGGCTCTTGGAAGCTTCAATAACGTCTTGATCCAGCATTTCTTTGATGAGAGTATCAACGTGACCATTTTGAGCATAAGGGATGCGTCTTGGAGCTTGTTTTAATGGATGGGCATTTCCGGTGTCGATTGCATGCTGTACCAGGTGTGTGCGCCCCACTAATTTGCCTTCTGAAGCAAACACATCTTGACATCTCTGGAATAACCTGAATAATTTTCTCCATTCAAGAGAGTCTGGAACCAAATCAGATTGTGACAAAGCTTTATGTATCCAATCTGGGGGTGACACTGTAGGTTGGAGTTGACAAGTTTGCATGGCCTTTGGTGAAAATTGATACCCTCGGATGTGTAGAGCTTGTTCAGCACATTGCCATCTTTTCCTCAGCGGTATCTCAACCCCTTGGATTTGTAAACTTGACCTGCCCAAATTGACACAGGCGTTCACTCTTCGAAGAAAATCTAAACCAAGGATAGCTTTATCCCTGATTTGAGCAACAAGGGAGGGATGGGTTAAATCTCTCTTTCCTAGCTGAATTGACGTGGAGCACTCACCGTGTATCCCCATTTTCTGGCCAGATGCTGTTTTTAAATAGGCAAAACGAGATGTTTGTAGAGGTAAATTACTTCTTCTGGCTACATCAGGGCGTAAGATGGACACAGTGGCTCCTGTGTCAACTAGCAGGAAGCAACCTTGCTTACCAATCTTGGCTTCAACAAATAATGCTTCTCCCATGGTTCTTGCACTCTTTATTATTGCGTATGGGCCACTATCTTTAGGAGCCCTGGCATAGCCCATTCCCAAGGCTCCAATCAGTTTTCCGGTGGCAGCCTCCCTAGTTCTTGTCCTGAAGGTTTTTTACTGTGAGGGCATTTTGAACGAATATGACCTCTTTGGTTGCACCCCCAGCACTCAGGCTCAAAATTCGAGGATTCCTTACTGGAACTCTGACCTTCCATCAGTTGAGCTCGAGTTAACGCATCCTGAAGAGTAATAGGTGCATAGCAAGATAAGATTTTCTTTGCTCCTTGGTCTCGCAAACCCCGTAGGAAGGTGTGTAGGGCTATTTCATCTCGACATCGCTCGGGCCAATCAGGAGTTGCGAGATGGACAATGCGCTCAATGTCCATAGCAAATTCGGATAGGGACTCGCTTGGTCGTTGCTGCCTCGATTGTAACTCACTTTGCCATTTCATAGATAAGTGCTGTTGGCCAAATCTACGTTTCAAAACTGTATTGAGGGTATCAAACGATAATCTCTTTTCTGGGGCAACAGTAGCAAGCACCACACTTAGGGCTGGTCCACGAAGTGCGCTGGCGAGTTTCTGGCCTTTTCTTTCCAATGACCAACCATTGGCTGCTGCTACCAAATCTAGGTGCCCTGCATAATCCTCCCATGATGTTTTCCCTTCATACAGCATAAGAGCACCTTCATGAGAAATAGGTTTTTGCCTCAAGCTAGCCAATTGCAGTTGAACATCCAACAACTGATCTGCAGCGTTACTTTCTTGAGCAATAGATTTGGTTGGTGTTGGCAACATTTGCCCTGAGGCATTTGTTACAACTTGCGGAAATATAGAGAGATCAGGCTGTAAGGGCGCTGCTGGCCCAACTCTGCGCAACTCTGTGTTTTCCTGTTCCAACTGACGAATCCGTTCCCTGCATTCCAATAACTGCTGCTGGATTGAATCTAGAACTCCATGTCCATCAGAACCCAATCTTTGATAGCTCGAAGTATTTGACAATGGTTCATCTTCAATAGTCACAGCAGTTCGACGTGTAGAAATGGTTCTCTTGGGTGCAGAGCGTGATCCACGACGATTGGACATATTGATCCCGGACGGGCCCCCAAATGTAATGATTTATCAACGAATTAACACGGAGAAAACAATTTGTATTAATTTTGTTCTAACACAAACTTAACAACAACTTTTCTAAAAACGTGATAACATAACAACCATACGTAACCAAAAGAAACACATGTCCAGGGAGAGAAGCAACCACTGAAGTCTATTACAATATATAGAAGTATAGGTTGTGGCAACTCGAAATAGGACACGCCGAGGAGTCTGGACGGGCCTTATGACGTACGCAAGCCAACTAAAGCTACGATCATACTCAATTGAAAAAATAATAAACCTTTGTGAAATAATTTGCAGCGTTTTTATTTATTGGTTGCAACTGAAAATCGACAATAATTGTTTATCTTTTTATTTGTTTCATAAAATTGATAGGTAATAATATCTGTGCACACTGCTCAAATTTTATAATAATTTAACAGTAACATAATCGGTATCTAACGAAAATTCGTTTTACCCTTCACGTCTGGGACTATTTTTATGTTTTTGTAACTTGCAGTCTGCACGAAAGGCAAACAGTCCCTGAAAGAAGAATCACTCGAACGTGTTAAAACGGCGATGTGGGCGTATTTTAATTTCTGTTGGCCTTAGCGTGCTTAATTCCAAATTAGTCAACCAGGTCACCGAGTTTTGCTCGGTCATCAAGATTTCACGTCAAACAACTCCGGATGTTAGCCCGCCATTACCGCGCCGTAAACAATGTGTTACTGTGGAAAGCTCGCTCATCCCAGTAGAGTTCGAGTGACGTGAAATAAATCACGGGATAACAACGGGAGGTGTGAACATAACAACGGGAGGTGTGAACATTTAGGCGTAGTTTCCTAAGTCATCAAGAATTAGGATGAACGTGTTCGGTGTGTGTCCACTATCCTATAATAGTAGTATAGATCGGGGAACACAGCTCGAGTCATGCAATATGACCGTATGAGCGAATCAATAAAATTTTATTGAAAATAATCGTACTTAATGATTGTTTCAAAGTGTGTATACGTCAAAAAACATAGCTTCCTCGAACCCGTAACACGAATGTATAGACAATTGAAATGTTTTAAATGATCTTAAAGTTTCTGTCATACAGCATGACCGGATGAGCGAATTTTCATAAATTATCGTATTATATCATGTTTAATTGTTTTGAAAATTTGAGCAGTTTGAGTAAAGAGAAATTGCTAACTCCATGTAATGGAAAACACCTCGTTCTAAAAAATATTCTGCGACTCAAAAACATTTTTGGATTTAAAATTTTGTTTTTCAGTTTTGTATATTTTTTTTCAAATATTGGTTAAATTTAGGTACACTTTTCATCATAACTTTGTATTTAAATTTTAGCGAATTTTCGTAAAAAATGAAGCTATTGCAATGGCTCGGGAAAATTTAAAATATAAATTTTTGAATAATGTCTTTATTGGAATCCGTTTTAAGGTATACATATATATACCATACCTACCCCATGGCGCTACTGCTCATAAAGAGCCCTGGCCTCCCGACATAGGTATTTATATTTATATATATCTGTGTTTGTGTGTGCGCGCGCGTGTGTGAGTGAGTGTGTGTGTATGTATGTATGTGTGCTAAAAGGAGTGGCGACCAATAACATCAAGGTCATGGCTGCGACCGTGTAATGGCGCAGGTTGAGGTGCGGGAAAAGCGCCACGGAGTTACTCGAGTTGGGCATCTCGGCGGGAGAGCTCCGTGGTATCACCACCCGCGTCCTGAGGGGTTCTTCCTTGAACTGGTGGTCATTTTATAGGGGCACTTCCTTTCATCCCATTCTTCCTCCTCGTCCTGCAACTTCCCTTATCCCTAGAGCCTGCGTCGGGTAAACCTGGGTGTCCTCCCCACTTTTTAATTTTATTTTCTTTATTCTTCAATTTAATGGTGTGCCCCCTCCGCCTTTGAGGGGAGTTTTGTAAAAAAAAAAAAAAAAAAAAAAAAAAAAATATGAATATGCCATTCTGGACGATAACTGTCCTTAGGATTGAGATAAAAAATAGGTTCTTGCGCCAAAAAATCAAGCATTCCAAACGAAAGGATGAGTTTGTTGTCCAGCTCTTTTTGAGCACGTTAAATTTGTCAAATTTCAAAAAATGTGCTGAAAGGATCACTGACAACGGATAAAATCGTTTAACTTATATTTTTTTTGCAAAATATTGCTCAAATAAAGTTTATTAAATATAAAATAGAACATTCAAAAATATATGTACAAAATAATGCTGAAAAACTGTACCTAAATTTCAATAAAATTTGCTAAAAAAAACGATAAAAACTGAAAAAAGCTAAAAATTCAAAACCTGTGTTTGAATTGCAGATTATTATTTAGAATACGTTAACAATTTCCTTGCACTCAAAAAGCTCAAATTTCAAAACAATTTAACATCATACAGTACGATAATTTACAAAAATTCGCTCATACGATCATGCTGCATGACTGGAACTTTTAAAATGTTATGTAGTTCATCGTTAATAAACTTCTACTGACTCAAATTCTGCCAAAAAATAGAAATTTAAGATTTTTAGCTTTTTTTACCCATTACTGGCGATTTTTTAAGCACATTTTACGAAATTTGACCAATTAAACGTGCTCAAAAACTGTTGGCTTCGACTCAACCTTTTGTTTGGAAAGCTTGAAGTAAAATATGGAAAAATTGCGTTATTGGAAACAGAAAGCCAACAGACGCACGCATTTTCTAGCTGGAGGCCTGTTGGTCCGTGTGCGTCGGTCGAACTCTTCCGTAGCAGAGACGGGGACTCGAAACTAAGTTTTCACTGGAGATCTGGGCAGAGAGAGGTTCCCTAACTGGCTTTCTAGGCTTCCCTCCTTCAAGTTTCACCTTCAACTCTTTTCCCTGATTTTACTCGTATGGAAACACTTGTGGACTTTCTCATCGCTGATATTTCCAGGAGGCCTTCGATCTTGCGCCTGTTGTGCGATCCGATGGCGAATGTTAAGAGATGGACAAACGATGTTAAATCAAATTTTTGTAGAAGATGAAAATCCAAGAATTTAAATTTTCGAAAAATAAGCCTTTTAGTTATCTTTCTTGTTTATTTTAACAAGCTTTACTTTTTGACATTTTATGTCTTTGCTATGGCACATAAACTAAAAAAACGTCACGGAAAATTGCTCACGAAAATATTTTGATGATTTCCACTTACAACCGAGTCGTTGCTAGGGAAATGGTACTTCGTCGTTTTTCATCCCACAAAATTCGTTGACCATTCGTTCGAAAGCTCTCGATTTATCCAACCATATTATGTTAACTACTGCGAAGTGCGTGGCCAACAAGCTGAGTTATGAGCAAGGTTATTTGAAAAATTGTGTACACTCAGGTGATCATTCTCAATAATTGATATTGTGAACATGATTGCCACCGCTTGTTAATTTCTGATAATTTCATTGAGCTGGTGTTTCGATGATTTGATTCATATAAGGTGATCCAAATATTGCGAGAACGGTTTGATATGTGAAGCGGTGGCTAAATCATTTTAATAGGTAATTTCTATACTTTACACTCTAGGAAGCTGTAATTTCGTATGTAGCCTCTTTAGGACATTTACTTGACGATGCCCAGGGTCCGGATCAGATGAGTGGCTCTTAAAGCTAATTTCTTTGTTTTACACTCTAGGAAGCTGTAATTTCGTATGTAGTCTCTTTAGCACATTTACGTGACGATGCCCAGGGTCCGGATCAGCTGAGTGGCTCTTAGAGCTTGCATACGAGTCTGCAACACATACTTGTCTTCAACTAAAGACATAAAATGTCCCAATGTGTTGCAGACTCGTATGCAAGCGTTTGACATGAATTTTTAATAGGGAAGCCAACTTGCTATAACCAAGATTAACTTCTCAACCAAAGTGACAATAAAACAAGCGGCATTGTTTACTATATCCATTTATAACATAAATAAATTTAAAACTACGACATGAATAGAAGAAAAAGTACGAAAGAAATGCGTGATAAATCGAGAGCTTTTCAACGAGTGGAGAACGATTTTTGTCCGGTGAAAACTACGGGAAGTTTCATTTCCCCACTAACGGCTTGGTTGTACGTGAAAATCATTAGAAAATTCCGTGACACTTCGTTTTTTCGGGCATGTTCCATGCTAAAATCTTTATTGAAGCCTGTTTTGTTGAGGCATTCTGAAACGAATCCTAGAGCTTAACGATTTTGTTGTTTGTTGTTTTCAGTTGTTCGCGCTGGAGGCGAAGGAATTTTCCCTTGTTGATACCTTCCGTCACCCTTTTTCGCTCTACGTTCCCCAGTTCGCTCCACCGTTCTCAACAATAGTGTTCGAAGATGATAATTATAATATTAATAAATAAATTACTATTATACACAAAAAACCAGCCAAAAACCAAAAACAAGTTGTGTTCGTCACGACTGCTCTTATAGGCAACAAAAGAAGAGCAAATCGGTAAGTTATGTTAGTTTTCTCGACCGCTTGTATAATAATGGAGTTGAGGTTTAGCGAGGGTTGGTCAATCAAAAACTTTTATCGTAATTATCAAGTTTCTATTATTACTAGCCGCTCCGGCTCGCTACGCTCGCCTCCACGTCCAGCCGGGGGGCAAGCCCCCCGGACCCCCCAATGTGGTGTGTAGGGAATTTTGCTCGCTTCGCTCGCAAAGTGTGGCATGTAGGGAATGTTGCTCGCTTTGCTCGCAAACGGTAGATCCCTAAGGGTAGGTTTAACGTGTGTAGGGGATGTTGCTCGCTTCGCTCGCAAACGGTAGATCTCTAAGGGTAGGTTTAACTTCTGTAGGGGATGCTGCTCGCTTCGCTCGCAAACGGTAGATCTCTAAGGGTAGGTTTAACTTCTGTAGGGGATGCTGCTCGCTTCGCTCGCAAACGGTAGATCTCTAAGGGTAGGTTTAACTTCTGTAGGGGATGCTGCTCGCTTCGCTCGCTTGAGGAAGTTATACTGCCCACCAAACTTGGCAGACGTTTTTTTCAGTTGGGAATTCTTACAAACAAATTAACTCTTATAAAACTACGTGGAACCACGAAAAGTTTATTCGGGGATGTTGCTCGCTTCGCTCGCAAAGTATACCTGTATATGTGTAGGGGAAAACCCGTATTTATTCTGTTGAAATGGCTCTCGTTTCGCTCACAAGGTACCTATGTGTACCTGCTCGCCTCGCAAATGAGTCATCGAGTCCCTTCAAGACGTAAGTGCGTAGGCCTGGCTCGCAAGGTATAGCTGTATACCTGTGTACCTGCTCGCAACCTGAGTCATCACCCTTCTTGACGTCTTCGTAGAGCCTTCTCGCGTCCGGGGCACAAATAATTTCTCATTTTAAACGCTTCCCTCGCTTCCGCTCGCAATTTGACCTACTTCCCGTCACTTTTTTCGATATCCGATTTCGGATTCAGATTCGGCGGGATCAAAGCTGTATTTCGCCCGCGAAAACCGTTCCGAAAAACGTACCTTTACGGGGTATATTTTAATGGGAAAAAACGTAGTTTTTCGTCGGACTTTTCGAGAAAACACGGTCCGTACTCTCGCATTTTTTTTTACGCATTTCCCGATACTTTTTTCGCGATCCGATCGCGCCGTCGTCTTCCTCGTTCAAAAACCTACGAAACCGGTATTTTTCCGGAATTTTCAACGGCCGTTTAGAGGGGTAGGGGAAGCGAGGAAGTCCAAAAAGCGCACATTAATTCTTACTTCGACCCCCCTCCCGCCCTACGGCCCATGGTTCGGGTGGGATTAGAAAATGTGAAATTCGCTCGCTCCCCCTTTTGGAAAATCTCCAGAAGATCCCGCCACTCGTATACTCCCCCCACTCAGCCGTTTGGCCTTGCATAGACACGACAGACAGACAAACAAACAGACGGAGTTTCATTCTTATAAATAGTATAGATAAATAGTATAGATGAACAGTCTCCAGTTAGCACGTATGAAAATAGTGTATATGTGTAATGTGTCCAGCAAGGATTGTATAACGTCCAATGAGTACCTACAATTTTTCCTGCTCCACTACCAAGCCTTGAATATGCTATACAAATATAGCGAAACGTCGGCGTAGAAGAGTTTTTGAATTATTGACCAACCCTCGCTAACCCTCATATCCAAATCGGTAAGGTCACTGTTTAGGTGCTGCGTTGTACCACGAGCTTCTCATGTTCAAGGAACCCCATCGCGTTTTATGAAGGCAAATTTTAAAAAGTTATGCTGGACGCTTCGATAGACTCAATATGTTTTTAATGGAGTGGGTTGCGGACCTTTCCTGTTGTCCGACCGCCATCGTAATCTAAAGCATCGTTATCTTTGTTATCTAGTGGTTGTTTGAACTATAACCAATGAAACGGGAAATTATTAGCCTTTCGTCACTCTTCGGTTGTTTTCACTAGTGCGTGTGCTCTGTTTTCCATTTTTGAAGTTATACTTCTTTGCGCCCGTTAGACACTTTGGGATGGGATGTTGGTCGAGAAACCGCGTCACGCTGAATTTTAAGAACTATCGGATGGGATGTCACGCTGAAAAGTAAGAACAAATTTTTAAGAACTATCGATTAATCGAGGAGGAGGAGGAGGAGGAGGGAGGAGGGAGGAGGAGGAGGAGGAGGAGGAGGAGGAGGGAGGAGGAGGAGGAGGGAGGCGGAGGAGGAGGAGTGAGGGAGGAGGAGGAGGAGTTAGACCCTTTGGGATGGGATGTTGGTCGAGAAACCGCGTCACGCTGAAAAGTAAGAAAAGTAAGAACAAATTTTTAAGAACTATCGATTCATAATATATAAATTATAATTAATAAATTATAATAAATTTATAGATTATTATTATAAATTTATAAATATTATAATTATAAATTTATTATAAATTATTATAAATTTATAAATTTATAATTATTATAAATTATAAATTTATAATTTTTAAGAACAAATTTTTAAGAACAAATTTTTAAGAACAAATTTTTAAGAACTATCGATTCATAATATATAAATTATAATTAATAAATTATAATAAATTTATAGATTATTATTATAAATTTATAAATATTATAATTATAAATTTATTATAAATTATTATAAATTTATAAATTTATAATTATTATAAATTATAAATTTATAATTTATAAATTATAAATTTATAATTTATAAATTATTATTCATAATTTATTTATTAATTATAAATTATGGCCACAGAAGTATAACTTCCACCGTGTGGTCCGACGCACACCGATTTTTTTTAAATAAATTTCGTTGTCCTTTACGGTGTAGTTAAATCGAAGGAAGGCGCCGTCCAATTACATTTGCCGGTAATTGAAACATTTTCCCAATTTAGAGGCCACTAGGATGTTTTACTTTGCATTGCAGTGCAGTAGGTACTTGTAATGCACGGTAAACTAGAACAAGTTTTTCACCAAAACAAAGAGTACCTACAAGTGTAGAAAAGTTACACGTGTAGAAGCAAAGTTTACAAGTATAGCAGAAAAGAAATGGCGTGTGGGGACAAACAAAATGAACAACGTCATGCGGGATGGCGAAATTGAAATTTTGTCAGCGAATCATAATATAGAAACGGTGTTAAGTACACAATAGGATGTTTATCTTAAATGACAAGGTGGATTGATTGGAAGACAGACAAATTATAAACTGAAAAGTGGAAAAAGTGTGTATTGATGGCTGGCATTATCGGATTTTTCCTCTTCATTCAGCGGAAATGATTAATCAGTTGTTCATCTAGTCTTAATGCTGCTGGGTTAGGAATGTCATCTGTAACTTCGAGATGATCTTCATGCTTCACTTTGTTCTTTAATGATGGACCTCAATGGAGATCCTCAATACCCGATCAGGAAAAATTGCACTGGGTCACGCACCATTTGAATCTTTCTAGGGTCTCGGAAGACATCCTAAATCTCTCGTAATCTCAAAAATACCCTCGACACGAGCGTTTATTCGGGGCCGAAAAAAACTTAGGCGTCTTCTACGCTGAATGCTTCTTTCTTGTCTGTATTCTTCAGCAAGAGATGATTCCAACATATTAAACACCGTAAAATTGTCAACTCGATTAGAGCTAACTCGAGTACCTGTATAAAATTCCTCGGTGTCTGACATAAAATTGACAATGGCTACAATAGAAATCTATTGAACAGTGAATAAAAGGGGTACAACATCCCACTAGTCAAAAAATTATTGCTTGATTGTTGATTGCTTAAAAATTTGATTACTAATTGAAATTGGTACACTTCATTTTGAAAAAATCGCTAGTGTGGTAGAGCTCTTGTTCAATGAGTTCACGTTTTATAGTGCTCTTGAAATGTTTGAACGAAAGCTTTTTAGTCTCTTCTAGAGAGTTCTTAGAGACCCGTCGGTCTCAATACGGCTTGCGGTAACGAGAAACTTTACCGCACCTTAAAGTCACGTCAAATCCTTAACGGATGTAGTTGTAACGCTAAATCCTTGAAGGGAGGAAATTATCGCTAGGAGCTTATTTGAGTCCATGGAAGAAGGTTATTTTAGACGATTACGTTTTTTCCGGATTGCGTTCCGTTAACGTATCTGTACGGAAGGATTCGTCACCGTAACTCATTGTGTCAGAGTTACGGCGCCGAATCATCAATACCGCACGACGTACGGATCTACTAGGAACTCTCTATTGAGGAGATTGAACGTACGGCATCCCATGGTCGTATACTATCTGGAGGCAGCGTTGGAGGCGCTAACAGGGTAACTGGAAAGGTCCCATTGCAAATAACGAATGCAAACTCAAGGTTTTGGGGGAGTTATGAGTTCCACCTATCTCGAGCAATATTGCTCAATTCGAGGTCTGCATCTAGAATAGTTGGATAGAGCTGGGAGCTGGTGTGATTGCGAGTAAGACCTCGCCCTCCCACGTTGTCACGTTGGATGTTCACGTTCACGTGCGCCGGCCGTCACCGCGCGGGGCTTTTCAAGGAAACTCCGGTGGCGCCCCGACCGGATTAAATTGGTTCAACTCGCTCACTCGACAGGAATTATTAGGATTTTTTCGGATCCTTCCAACTAGAGCCGTTCAGTGATCAAGGGACATTAGAAAGTATCCGAATAGTATCCGAAATGTTTTACTGCTGAGCGCTTTTGCCATATGTGGCCTCGTCAGAGCTGCAATTATTATAACAATGTTCTTGTTTACATTTAGGTACATGGGTTTTAGGGGTACATAGTTATCCTGGTGTAATTTCACATATTTACCTTATATTAGTAGTGCAGTACTTCATATTTTTGTTTGTTTTGGGGCCTCCTCAACAACCCAGAAGGTACCTGTTATTTGGGTATTTATTATGTTTAGTAATCGGATTTTATGCATTATATGTGTTATTAGGAATTGATATTGGTATTCTTACCTTATTTCGTCGTATTTATTAGAGTAAGGTTGTGAAAATCTCACACTGAAGATGAAAATCTTACACTAATAAATACGACGAAATAAGGTAAGAATACCAATATCAATTCCTAATAACACATATAACGCATAAAATCCGATTACTAAACATAATAAATACCCAAATAACAGGTACCTTCTGGGATGTTGAGGAGGCCCCAAAACAAACAAAAATATGATGTACTGCACTACTAATATAAGGTAAACTAGCGTTCCCCCGCGCGCGTTGCTGCGCCCAAATTAAATTTGTTTATTGATCGTAATTTTAAACTGTTATTAAGAGGTGATTGGATGGACGGAAGCTTAGCCTTTGGTTTCTGCCTTTGGTTTCTCCCTCCTCCTCATCCTCCTCCTCTCTCACTCCTCCTTCCTCCTCTTCCTCCTCCTCCTCCCTCACTCCTCCTCCTTCTACTCCCTCCTCCTCCTCCTCCCTCCTCTTCATCCCTCATCCTCCTCCCTCCTCCTCCTCCCTCCTCATCCTCCTCCTCTCTCACTCCTCCTCCCTCCTCTTCCTCCTCCTCCTCCCTCACTCCTCCTCCTCCTCCCTCCTCCTCCTCCCTCCTCTTCCTCCCTCATCCTCCTCCCTCCTCCTCCTTCGGTCTTGGCTTGGGTAGTTAATTTTGTAAACAATAAATTTCTAAAACCTGACACTGCACCCTTTTATGCCCTCTGGGTCAGAGCCCTTTGAACGGATTTGCACCAAACTTTACAGGAACAATCCTTGAATCATGCCTAATAATACCTGAAAGTTTCATTACAATCTGTCGAGCGGTTTCGGAGTCTATAGGCAACATACATACATACATACATCCTCTTTTATAGATATAGATATGTGAAATTACACCAGGATAACTATGTACCCCTAAAACCCATGTACCTAAATGTAAACAAGAACATTGTTATAATAATTGCAGCTCTGACGAGGCCACATATGGCAAAAGCGCTCAGCAGTAAAGAAAAATTAAAAATTTGAGAAGCCTACTATATAATATCTCAACCCTAAAAAAAACCACTACCGTCTACGGCAAAGGCAACACCCCCAGAAAAATGGACTAGAGTCTCGTAACTCGACTTAATTGTTCGGCAACGTCACGTCACTAGAATACCAGGAGGCTGTGCCGTACGATATTTTCTCCACCCTTGCTTTTCTGAGCACGAAGGAGGTGTGAAAGTATCACTATTCGATTCAGCGTCAAGAACTACATAAAATCGAATGCCGAACTTATTTTATCCTGAAAAGTCAATTTTTCGTTGAAAAACGTCGATCTTCATTGAAAAACCCACATTTTCCCGCATTCAAACGAAATTTTCTCCTCTAAATTCTACTGTACTATCAATTTTGATTGTAAAAGTTGGAAAGATGAGATTCTGGAGCATTTTAGGACTACAGGCTAAATTTGACATGTAGAAATTTATTAAACCTACAGAGTATGAAAAAAGTGGTCATTCTGAACATTTGACAAAATTCACTTTTCAGATTGATTTTTCACCAATTGAACGATATTAAAAAACTTTTATGGCACATTTAACAAATTTAACACAAATGCCAAATTTAACATTCTTTCCAATGGTATAATCAAATTTGAATTTTCTCAGGCAATTAAGAGAGTTATGGCCGTTTTAGTGAGTTGGGATCGAAATCACGAAAAACATTTAAAAGTGAAAAAGCACGGATTTTAAGCGGAGTATAAAAAAGTTATAGGGCAACTTTTGTTGTAAATTATTTGTACAATCGATCCCTGGTCTGTGGCAGGTACCTAAGGTTAACACCCTGTATATGGGTAATTCCGTAAGGGTACGTTACGTTATGTACTTTACAATGGGTTACTTATGTACACACAAGTGTCATTTCAGGCAATAACTCTCCTAAGGATTGAGATTCAAAATCCGTTCTTGCGCCAAAATATCAAGCTTAAATGAGAGATATTAGATGTGGGTTAGAGATTAGAGCGATTAGAGATGGGCTATGATCTGCCGAACGATGTCTGCGACAGGTTTGGGGTTTTGAGCGATATCTGTGTGACAGATTTGAGCGACATGCTATTAGGGATGAGCTGAACGATATCAGCGACGGGTTTGGCGGTTTTGAGCGAAATCTATGTGACAGATTTGAGCGACATGCTATTAGGGATGAGCTGAACGATATCAGCGACGGGTTTGGCGGTTTTGAGCGAAATCTATGTGACAGATTTGAGCGACAAGCGATTAGAGATAGGCTAATATCTGTCGAATGATATCTGCGACAGGTTTGGATGTTAAATGGATGTTATGGAATGCTATGGTCATTCGTATAACCATATGAATCAAAATTAGTAATTTTTCCAGCCAGAACCGAGGTCGTTTCTGTCCAGGCCAGATATTAAAACCGAGGTCGGCCATTGCCTGTCTTCGATGAAACCACGAAAAATGCGTACAGGATCAAGTTTTGACAGATGGTGAGGGTAATCTACGACGCTAAAACGTTGTTTCGGTGGTCTGGATGCTTGTAAGCTCGCATCTCAAAAATACATAACATCAAGTAGTCAATCCCTTAGTAAAAATTCAGATTAGTTAGACATATAGATCAGAATGGTTGTATAGTATGGTGGTCTGGATGCTCGCATCTCAAAAATACACAACAAACATCAAGTAGTCAGTCCCTTAGTAAAAATTCAGATTAGTCGGACATATAGATCAGAATGGTGTTTAAAGTTTGGTTGTCTGGTTGCTCGCTAGCTCGCATCTCGAAAATACATAACATCAAGTCGTCAATGCTTTAGTAAAAATTCAGATAAGTTGGACATATAGGTCAGAATGATGTGAATAGTTTGGCAGTCTGGATGCTCGCAAGCTCGCAACTCAAAAAGACATAGCAAACATCAAGTAGTAAATCCCTGTAGTAATAATCCAGATTAATTGGACAAAATCACTACTAAAGTCAATAGCTACTGGTTCCTCATGTACGCATATTTCACTGTACGCATTTTTAGTGCCACCACCTCGACGCGTTCGATGCGGATCAGTGTGCTCGCCCACATTTAAAACAGCGTTACGAATCCTGAAACACGATCCGTCCGATGCGGACTAGTTTGTTTCTACCTCTAGGGGGAGTTTGTATTCAATACTCGGAAATAACCGAGAGGCCTTGAGTTTCGGATCCTTTTGAGTTGAGAGATGCTCCCCCATGCGGGGTGCGGCAGGTGATGGCATGGCCGGCACCCTTTTGGGGGCTCAACCCGCGATCCAGCAGCCTTGGGACGGAGGACAAAAGAGGCGCGGGTGTTGTGTTGTACGGTTGTAGGTTATGGTTTCCACCTTCTTCTCAACCAGAAATGCCTATTTCTATAGAAAGGGAACCTGAAACTCCCGTACGACATTGTGAGGGGGTCCTTGAAGGGCCGAGCCGGAGGGACACGCCCGGATGCCCTGAGGCAGTTTGAACGGCCGCTTTTCGTACCTCCTACGCCTCCTCTTAACCTAACGTACAGGCAGGACTTGTTCCCCCGCACGGTTCCACATAAAGATAAAGAAGAAAGCAAAAAATCCCAACCACCCCCTTTTCTATTCGCTCAAAATCCATTCAATGTGCTACCGAATTTTTAACAAGACTAAAAAATTAGGCCTTCTGTCCTTCATTTGGTTTTTTTTTAGTAATCTCCAACGTTTCTCCCCTGGAACTGGGGCTTCTGCAGGGAGACAAAATATCAAATTCAAAATTTTTTAAATAAAAACTTATCGTTTTCTTTTTGTGATAAAAAATCGAATTCAAAGTTTTTAGTTAAAGAAAATAAAATTTAAAATTGTTTGTTTATGTATACCTACGTTTTGGGAAGAAACGCTGGAGATTAATAAAAAATCAATTAATGACAGAAAGTCCTTTTTTGGACGTCCCTTTGAAGCTAGGCTTTTTAAATAGAGGGACGACCTATGGGAATTGATCCAGGTGGGTAGGGGGGACAACCCAAGCATGAGGAAAAAATGAATAAATAACCGCCTACAAATCCGTTTCAGACCATTCCAAGACCGAATCCGTGAAAAAACCATAGGCGTGTGTGTGTGAAAAATTTTGTCGACGCTGCCCAGGCCACAATTCTCAACCGATTTTCGAGATTCTCTCCTTGTTCGATCCCAATTTTAGTCTAGCTGTGCAACAAACTTTTGAAATTTTAAATTTCATGATGGAAGAGGGGGAATGGAGGGGGTAAAGCCAAAAAAACGTGGTTTTTTTCTCGTCAAATTTTGTCGACGCCAACTGAGCTACAATTTTCAACCAATTTTCGTGATTCTTATTTTGTTTGATTCCAATTTAGGTCTTAATTTTTCAACAAACCTTGGGGATTCCGGATTTGCCGTCGAAGTGGGGGGTGGAGGGGATAATTACCGATTTTTTCCGAAGCTACAAATCTGGACCGATTTTCGTGATTATTCTGTTCTATTAAGAATTCGATATAGTTTTGGAACGTATTTCAGGAGTTTTAAATTTCATCGTGGGAGGGGGTGAATGGATGGTGTAATACTGACAAATCGTGGTGTTTTAACAATTCTCCTCCGATTTTCGAGATTTTTTTTTCAACTATGAATTTTGTTCTAGTTTTGGATCGCATACCTCGAATTTCAAATTTAATTATGAAAGGGAGTGAATGGAGGGAGTAATAGAAATAAATCATGATGGTTTAACTAATATCGTCAGATTTTCATGATTCTTTTCTTGTTCAGCTAAGAATTTGGTCTAGTTTTGGAAGGTATATCAAGAGTTTCAAATTTCATTATGGAAGAGGGTGAACGGAGGGGATGATAGAAATAAATCATGATGTTTCAACTATTTTCGTCTGATTTTCGTGATCATTTTTAAAAATGCAATTACCAGTTAGGTCTAGTTTTGGAAATTATGTCAGGAGTTTGAAATGTCATAGTTTTACCATAGGAATTCGCTGTCGGTGGAGGGAGTTAATTGGGTGGGGGGGGGGGGGGGGGCCAACAATTCATATGTTTGTTTTTAATATGGAATCATGTTTTAGCGATGGATCCCCCGCCGAAAAGTGAGACTATAAAGTGAGATGAAAGTAGCGCCAATAATTGTGATGATTTCCGCTTACAACCGAGTCATTGCTAGGGATATGATACTTCGTCGTTTTTCATCCCACAAAATTCGTTGACCATTCGTTCGAAAGCTCTCGATTTATCCAACCATATATTAATTACTATACTATATTAACTACTGCGAAGTGCGGGGCCAACAAGCTGAGTTATGAGCATGGTTATATGAATAATTTATTGTTTACACACAGGTGATCATTCTCAATTATTGATATTGTGAACATGATTGCAACCGCTTGTTAATTTCTGATGATTTCATTGAGCTGGTGTTTCGAATATGTGATTCATAGCAGGTGATCCGAATATTGCGAGAACGGTTTGATTTGTGAAGCTGTGGTTAAATAATTTTACTAGGTAATTTCTATACTTTACACTATAGGAAGCTGTAATTTCGTATGTAGCCTCTTTAGCCTCTTTCTATAATAAAGTGAATGTTTACTCGCGAGTTTCTATTAGGAGATCATCATCTCACAAGAGCTCAATCGTCGTGATCATTTCTATAATAAAGTGAATGTTTACTCGCGAGTTTCTATTAGGAGATCATCATCTCACAAGAGCTCAATCGTCGTGATCATTTCTATAATAAAGTGAGAGCGAGGAGCTAAAACATGATTCCATGTTTTTTACATTTTAGCAGTCAGGCTCAAAGTAATAACGTCCAGGGGGGCGAAGCCCCCCTGGCGGGGTCAAGGGGAGTTTTTTTTTTGTTTTTTCCCTCCTATTTTAGTTTTCACCCAAATTATAAACGATCCATTCATAGGGATGTCCTTGAAATGCATGCATCACTTACCAATATGGTTTTTTTTTCTTTTTGTAAAGTCTTGTTATAATTTGAACTGTCAAAATAAAGAAACGTTGCTACCGAATTTTTATGAACCTTTCCTCTCTAAATGGGTAAATAATACGAAAAAAATGGGGTTATTCGAGAATCTGCTAAAAAACTTGGTTTGTCACTGAAATGTCTATCTAACTTCACAAACTTAAATTCGTAGAAGGAAATTACGATCGTTTTTAGAAGAAGACTGATATTATTCTGAAAGTGGGTACCGATACAAATTTTTTGAATAAATCGATTTTTTTAGAATCGCGATAATTATTCGTTGATTCTGAGTCAACTGCGATTATATTAGTATTCGTGTAATAGTTTTCGTCTGTCGGCGATTACACGAATACAACCCATAAAAATGCGTCAAGGTCATCAATTTCAATAGGGCGTCCCTCCTATAATGATTTGGAGAATGGAAAGAAGAGAACGGAGGGGGGAGAGAGATAGAGTGAGAGAGAAGGTCAGATGTCATCAAAATCCATGCAGTTGAGAAAAACTGTGAAATCTTCCAGATACTTCGTCACTAGATCTCTGAGTGTTGGAGGCCAGATTCCACTAGCCAGGACCACCTTCCTCAGCAGTCTGCTCCTCGGTTGCTCAACTCTCTTGCAGGATATTTACAAGTGGTCCCAATCTTGAGTACCTCCGACTTCACAACTGCATTCGAGTGAATCCTTCAGACCGAACGGTGCAAGTATGCAGCATGTTTCCCATGCTGCATACAAATTCAAAATTTTGAAGTTTTACTAACCAAAAATTAAATTAATTCATTTTTATTTCTTAATTTTTACTTTATTTGTTTTATTTTACATATTTCCTGATTATTTTATTGTTTAAGTTACTGTTTGTTTGTTTTCCTTTTTTTTGATTTATTTGTTTACAGTTTATTTTACTCACTTTTGATTATTCAAGTTTTGTTATTACTATGATTCTGTCTAGTTTTTGTTTTCAGTCATGGTTGCTCATTGATTTTTTAAATATTTTTATCTATTTTGTTTCTTATTCCTTCTCTCGGCTTATTGCGAAATTCGGAAAGTGGAAAGAGTGTAGTTCGCCAAGAGGAGCACTCTGAAAAAAATAAATTTGACATACAATTAAAAAAAATAATAATAATGAAATACCCTCCTATAATATGCTAGGCCTTGCTAACATTACCTAGCTTCAGAGGGACGTCCTTAAAGCGAATGCTACGATTGGAGCCCAGCCTATTTGTCTCAAATCTATTTCAATAGGACGTCCCTCTGAAGCTAGGTAATATTAGCAAGGCTTCGCATATTACAGGAGGGACGCCCTTTTGAAATTGATGACCGTGACGCATTTTCATGGGTTGTATCCGTGAAATCGCCGAGAGACGAATACGATTACACGAATACGAATATAATCGCAGTTGACTCAGAATCAACGAATATTTATCGCGATTACATTATGCCCAACACTGCACGTTACATGTGTAAGGAAGCTGTACTGCCAACCCAACTTGGCACACGTATTTTTCCACCTGTCTCGAAGATCAGCCATTTTGGAATTCAGTAGACTGGTCGGGATATTTGTTTATCTAACTGAGAGCTGTAAGTTTTCCATTATTTCTGATGAGTTCTCATTATCTCCCTAATGTTATTTTCTCATGAAGGACGGAGTTCCCACAGTTCTATTGATGATGCCTTCGCTGTCACATCAGCCCTCCCTGTCCTTTTCGCAGCTCCAAACGGCAGATTTACAGCAAGGGCTTACCTTAAAATAAATCACACGATGAAGGTTTGAATATTACTTGTTATTTCCTGTCACTTCTCCTTTCAATTCTGGTTGTTTCCATAATATCACCTGAAATATTGAAATGAACGCTGAGTAGAAAGGCAATTTATCTTCGATTTTCTTAAAGTATATCATTATTAGGTAGGTAGGTACCTACTTGAATTTTTGTGTCTCAGTAATTTCCGGGTTTTTGAATGGTGTCACTGTTTATTTTGTGAAATTCCATTTTTGTAAGGGAGAATGTCCTCTATTTCACAATTAAATTTCAACAGCAATATATTGACATGGGTATGTCTTGGGGCTGGGGGTCATTCTAATATGTTCTAAAGCGTAACGACACCAAAATTTGTGACGACCCGGCACTTTAGATTATTGTTAACTCGAAAAGTGAAGGCTAGGTAGAATTTCTATTGATTTTTCACGTACGACCAAGGAGTTACTAGGGAAGAGTAACTCCCTTAGTTTTCATAGTAGGAAAATCGTTCGCCACTTTTTGGAATGCTCTAATTTTATCACAACATCTCATGACCTCTAAGCCATTGTCTTCGAGGAATGCTGATTTATTACTCTAAGTTATAAACTAATATTGTTATGTAACCACAATGGAATAATCTTGTGTAAAGAAGGCACTACATGGTTGGTATACAATTGAGTAGTAGGTTCCTAATGGTGAGCAGTAGGTACTAGACATATCCATGATCTTTTGTTTTTCCCATCAAGGGAGAAATTGAAATTTGTCATTAGTATAATTCACTTATGAAATAATATGTACCTACCTACCTAGTATGATAAAGTAGGCTATTGAAGTTTGATTGTTTAGGAGTTTTTTCACCTGCTCACAGGCTTCTGGTAGGTAGGTATCCTAAAATAAAAAAAATCGGTGTGCGTCGGACCACACGGTGGAAGTTATACTTCTGTGGCCATAATTTATAAATTATAAATTTATAATTTATAATAATTATAAATTTATAAATTTATAATAATTTATAATAAATTTATAATTATAATATTTATAAATTTATAATAATAATCTATAAATTTATTATAATTTATTAATTATAATTTATATATTATGAATCGATAGTTCTTAAAAATTTGTTCTTAAAAATTTGTTCTTAAAAATTATAAATTTATAATTTATAATAATTATAAATTTATAAATTTATAATAATTTATAATAAATTTATAATTATAATATTTATAAATTTATAATAATAATCTATAAATTTATTATAATTTATTAATTATAATTTATATATTATGAATCGATAGTTCTTAAAAATTTGTTCTTACTTTTCTTACTTTTCTTACTTTTCAGCGTGACGCGGTTTCTCGACCAACATCCCATCCCAAAGGGTCTAACTCCTCCTCCTCCTCCTCCTCCCTCACTCCTCCTCCTCCGCCTCCCTCCTCCTCCTCCTCCCTCCTCCTCCCTCCTCCTCCTCCTCCTCCTCCTCCTCCTCCTCCCTCCTCCTCCTCCCTCCTCCCTCCTCCTCCCCCTCCCCCCTCCTCCTCCTCCCTCCTCCTCCTCCTCCTCGATTAATCGATAGTTCTTAAAAATTTGTTCTTAAAATTGATAGTTCTTAAAATTCAGCGTGACGCGGTTTCTCGACCAACATCCCATCCCAAAGTGTCTAACGGGCACAAAGAAGTATAACTTCAAAAAGGACTTGATAATTTTAATCATTACAAATTTATTCATTACAAATAAGACCAAACAAGTACAATATTGAGTTGACTTGCTTAAAACATTGCACAAGAAATTTCTTTCTTTAGAACACTAGACAAGGAACTGTGTTACTGAAAAACTAACTATGAATTAACAGAAAACAAAATAAGCAAGGTTTAACTGATAATTATTGTGATAATAACAGTGTGGGAAACTTCACAGTGTAGCCAACATTCTTCATATATCTGTAGGTTAATGTGGTTTAGTTGTTATTTCCACAAATTTATTTCCTATAGCACTATTTATCACTTCTAAGTGTTCATTTAATGTTTCTTCTTCACTGAGATTCTAATCTCCAAGGCTTCAAAAGAATGCAGTCTTTTTCCGTATTTTTAAGTACGGAGAACATCAAAATCCTCTTGTATGTTGAAGGTGATGGTTAGTGACTGGAAGATGTTTTGGTAAAGCCGAATCTTTTTCTTGTCTTGATTTGGTTGCAGTCCTATTGCATATACTCGTAAGTCTATATTATAAGCCTTATGTCTTATGTGTAGCCTTATATAGTCTTATGTCTTATTTAGCCTTATGACTATATAAGTTGCTACGTTAGGTACCGCTGTCATGGCTGCATACCACGTCATCTCCATTCGATGAGTTTTCCATGATTACTGAATGGGTTCTGGTGATATCCCAAATATTGGTTAGTTTCTCTTGATAGGCCACCGCGATGTTGCCACAGTTCTATTGATGCTGTCTTCGCTGTCACATCAGCTCCCCTCCTCTCCTCGCAGCTCTGGAGTTACGTGGCAACAATGGTCTCTCGGGAAGTGATTTACACTACGGGGGTGGCCCTGGCTCCTTCGGGGGTGGGACCCCAGGGCTAACCTTAAGGTGGACAAAGCAGCTACGGCTTACCATAAAATAAATCACATCTTGAAGGTTTAGAACGCATTTAATGCTTACCTACTTGTTATTTCCTGTTACTTCATTTCTATTGTGGTTCTATAATTCCAACAAATATGTAGAAATGAACGTGGAGTTGAAAGGTAATTGCCTATTGGATCTATAATTTTATAGAATATTATTTTAAGTATTTGATTTCTATTAATGTAATTTGTGAACAAAGCGTTTTCACATAGTTAGGAGAGTGTAAATAGATCAACAAGTGGGAGTTTCACACTTTTCTGGATTCAGAATACCAGCATGACAGCAACTGATCATTTCAAAAATTCGTTGGGTAGGTAGAGCCTATTGCTGTAATTACTCTATATAAGTTGCTACGTTAGGTACCGCTGTCATGGCTGCATATTACGTCATCTCCATTCGATGAGTTTTCCATGATTACTGAATGGGTTCTGGTAATGTCCCAAATATTGGTTAGTTTCTCTTGATAGACCACCGCGATGTTGCCACAGTTCTATTGATGCTGTCTTCGCTGTCACATCAGCTCCCCTCCTCTCCTCGCAGCTGTGGAGTTACGTGGCAACAATGGTCTCTCGGGAAGTGATTTACACTACGGGGGTGGCCCTGGCTCCTTTGGGGGTGGGACCCCGGGGCTAACCTTGAGATGGACGAAGCAGCAACGGCTTACCATAAAATAAATCACATCTTGAAGGTTTAGAACGCATTCAATGCTTACCTACTTGTTATTTCCTGTTACTTCATTTCTATTGTGGTTGTTTCTATAATTTCAACTGATATGTAGAAATGAACGCGGAGTTGAAAGGTAATTGCCTATTGGATCTATTATTTTATAGAATATTATTACTTAGTATTTGATTTCTATTACTGTAATTTGTGAACAAAGCGTTTTCACATAGTTAGGAGACTGTAAATAGATCAACAAGTGGTAGCTTCACACTTTTTCTGGATTCAGAATTGCAGCATGACAGCAACTGATCATTTCAAAAATTCGTTGGTTAGGTAGAGCCTATTGCTGTAATTACTCTATATAAGTTGCTACGTTAGGTACCGCTGTCATGGCTGCATATTACGTCATCTCCATTCGATGAGTTTTCCATGATTACTGAATGGGTTCTGGTAATGTCCCAAATATTGGTTAGTTTCTCTTGATAGACCACCGCGATGTTGCCACAGTTCTATTGATGCTGTCTTCGCTGTCACATCAGCTCCCCCTCCTCTCCTCGCAGCTGTGGAGTTACGTGGCAACAATGGTCTCTCGGGAAGTGATTTACACTACGGGGGTGGCCCTGGCTCCTTAGGGGGTGGGACCTTTAGATGGACAAAACAGCAACGGCTTACTATAAAATAAATCACATCTTGAAGGTTTAGAACGCATTCAATGCTTACCTACTTGTTATTTCCTGTACTTCATTTCTATTGTGGTTGTTTCTATAATTTCAACTGATATGTAGAAATGAACGTGGAGTTGAAAGGTAATATCCTATTGGATCTATTATTTTATAGAATATTATTTCTTAGTGTTTGATTTCTATTACTGTAATTTGTGAACAAAGCGTTTTCACATAGTTAGGAGAGTGTAAATAGATCAACAAGTGGGAGTTTCACCCTTTTCTGGATTCAGAATACCAGCATGACAACAACTGATCATTTCAAAAATTCGTTGTGTAGGTAGAGCCAATTGCTGTAGTTACTCTATATAAGTTGCCACGTTAGGTACCGCTGTCATGGCATATTACGTCATCTCCATGAGTTTTTCATTATTACTGATTGGGTTCTGGTAATGTCCCAAATATTGGTTAGTTTCTCTTGATAGACCACCGCGATGTTGCCACAGTTCTATTGATGCTGTCTTCGCTGTCACATTAGCTCCCCTCCTCTCCTCGCAGCTGTGGAGTTACGTGGCAACAATGGTCTCTCGGGAAGTGATTTACACTACGGGGGTGGCCCTGGCTCCTTCGGGGGTGGGACCTTCAGATGGACAAAGCAGCAACGGCTTACTATAAAATAAATCACATCTTGAAGGTTTAGAACGCATTCAATGCTTACCTACTTGTTATTTCCTGTTACTTCATTTCTATTGTGGTTGTTTCTATAATTTCAACTGATATGTAGAAATGAACGTGGAGTTGAAAGGTAATTGCCTATTGGATCTATTATTTTATAGAATATTAATACTTATTATTTGATTTATATTACTGTAATTTGTGAACAATGTGTTTTCACACAGTTAGGAGACTGTGAATAGATCAACAAGTGGGAGTTTCGCACTTTTCTGGATTCAGAATCGCAGCATGACAGCAACTGATCATTTCCAAAATTCGTTGGGTTGGTAGATCCTATTGCTTTAATTACTCTGTATATAAAGTTGCTACGTTAGGTACCACTGTCATGGCATATTACGTCATCTCTATTCGATGAGTTTTCCATGATTACTGAATGGGTTCTGGTAATGTCCCAAATATTGGTTAGTTTCTCTTGATAGGCCACCGCGATGTTGCCACAGTTCTATTGATGCTGTCTTCGCTGTCACATCAGCTCCCCTCCTCTCCTCGCAGCTGTGGAGTTACGTGGCAACAATGGTCTCTCGGGAAGTGATTTACACTACGGGGGTGGCCCTGGCTAACCTTGAGATGGCAAAGCAGCAACGGCTTACCATAAAATAAATCACATCTTGAAGGTTTAGATCGCATTCAATGCTTACCTACTTGTTATTTCCTGTTACTTCATTTCTATTGTAGTGGTTTCTATAATTTCAACTGATATGTAGAAATTAACGTGGAATTGAAATTTTGGATCTATTACTTTATTGAATATTATTACTAATTACTTGATTTCTATTACTTTAATTTGTGAACAAAGCGTTTTCACATAGTTAGGAGACTGTAAATAGATCAACAAGTGGTAGCTTTGCACTTTTTTCTGGATTCAGAATCGCAGCATGACAGCAACTGATCATTTCAAAAATTCATTACTTTTTATAAGTTGCTACGTTAGGTACCATTGTTATGGCTGGATATTACGTCATGTCTATCCAATGAGTTTTCCATGATTACTGAATGGGTTTAATGTCCCAAATATTGGTTAGTTTCTCTTGATAGGCCACCGCGATGTTGCCACAGTTCTATTGATGCTGTCTTCGCTGTCACATCAGCTCCCCTCCTCTCCTCGCAGCTGTGGAGTTACGTGGCAACAATGGTCTCTCGGGAAGTGATTTACACTACGGGGGTGGCCCTGGCTCCTTCGGGGGTGGGACCCCGGGGGCTAACCTTGAGATGGACCCTCGTTGTGAGGACAGGAGGTGGGAAGGCAACCCCACTACCTCCCAGCTGCCAACTCCAACCGCTCCGCTTCAGTCGGTGACTGGCGATCCTTGTGCGCACGTTCTCGTCACGGGCCCGGCTCCCAGACCCCCCCAACAACCTTCAAACTGTTGGAGTCCTCACCAAACCGACCGAGTGCTTTTTTTCTAGGGAACCTCGACCCGAGTTTTCAACCTTTTGCCGATCATTTTTGGGATTACCATCGACATCTTCCCCCGGGCAAAGTGGAGCCCCACAAGAACCAGTTGGATTCTTGCATCAGGATGGCCCTTGCCAGGTAAACGCGATCTCTGCATTTTTTTTCTCCTATTTTAAAATCCTATCAATATCACCAAGGTCTAACCAAGGCTGCCCAATTCGTCCATCTCTGGCCCCTGAAACCCTCATCCCAACCACCATCCGAGTTTTTCCTCGCTAAATTTCAAGGTTGCCTTCATTTCGCCGGTCACTGAAGGCTTGTTCCTTCGACCAGCAACCGTGCATCAAGGTTACCCCACAATCAAACAAAAGGATGTCCTCCGCCTCAACGTCTTACTTCTTTACATAATTCATTCCAAACCCCGAAAAAATCCCTTGTTATGTAAGGTGGTAATGTCTTTCCCAATCCCAAAACCTTATTGTCAAGTGAAGGTTATGATTTTGGCCCCGAAAATAGCTGATGCCTCGTTTTTCGATACTTTTCAAGGTTCGGAGTTTAAAACAAAACCGCGGTTCTTTCATTGTTTCATAAGAATCCTTGAGTACCCCCCTTTGTCTTCTTAGACAATTTTAAAACACGGTGTTGCTCTACTTCCCAAATTCGGAACAGTTTATTATTTTCTGTTGTCCCAATTAGGTGTTTGATAAAGAAGGATTAATATCTGAATACAAATTAAAATGGAATCTGTATTGATTGCGCATGACTCATTGGAAAAATCTAAATCAATTTGCTCGGCAATATATGTAGATAACCTATTTGGGTTTTGTCAGCTTCCTCAGACTTCACTGTAGCGCTGGGACCGATCAGTGGATGGTGCTGATAAAATCATGATACGGTTTTGTTGTGAATCATTCAGCACAGTCGTGATGTATCGCTTTGAAATATAAGAAAACCCAAACAAGTCTCGCCGTGCCGTCCTATTTGTGCTTTGAATCGGGGCGTTGTGGTGGCGGCCCAGCCCTAGTTTACATTCATCTGAAAGTAGCAATTTTCATCTCGCAGTTTCTTGATCGGCGGTGTGGGGCGAATGCGAAATTCGTGGGGTCAAATTCATTAAGGACAAGGTTGGATTAGCGAGGGTTTTCGCAAAGGATGCTGGAGGTGGTGGACCAATGGGTTGCAACAGGGCACCCAATCATCGATCGCAACGGAAGAAACGGCGTTCAAGTGTCAGCGGCCTTGATACCGTTGCTCCCTTATCAGTTTTATCAACCTTTTTATCATCGTCCCCACGCTATAAAACCTATGTGCCTTTTCCCCCCATTTTATTGTACGTTCGTACGCCATTCCGAAACTTTTCCCCTGCTCGTGGGGGTTTCTGAAATCGTCCGTCCTTCCTGGCAGGACCTTGGTTTGAGGTCATCCCGTGAGATCTGCCACTTTCATATTTAAATATAGCGCGCTTCCCGTCTGCGCACGAACCCAACTCCACTGTTTTCACATTATTTCTTCCACATTATCGGTTTTTCCATTCCACATCCTCTCAGTCTTTGTGAGTTGTTTTTACAAATTTTTCCATAAGGACTCCATGGTGACTTACTGTTAGATGATTCGGAAAATACCTAATTCCACAGGACAGCAAATGCTGACATTTGTCTGTTATGGTAGTTCAAATTGAATTTTGGTCTACTTTGAAATCATTCTGAATTTCGAAGGTTGTACTAACGACACTTCCCGATGGATTTATTATACTGTCAATAGTAGTTACATATAGGTAATATATAGGTGATCATTAAATACCTATCATTTTTCTCTCTCTCATGCCTGATACTTCGTCTGATTTGGATCCCCGTAGATTGTGCGTGAAGGCTGTCTACATGGCCACACGCTGATAGTGTTGTCGGTTACTTTAAGCTTGTTGTAGTGCGAAAACATAGGTGTGTTTATCGTACCTTAGGAGTATAGAAACAGGTGGAAGATTATTTCTCAACTCAAGATAGTCTCAATTATCAGTTCCGTTCATCCTCTTGAAGAATTTATTGTAAGACGACTTCACAAGGAGTAGCCGATTGGCCTTTGTTCATGCATTTTATCGGGATGACATTGCAGCTGGTGAAGGGGCGTTAGTGTCAACAAATCTGTTCCTAAACCTGCACATCGTTAGCTGAAAAATTCCACCAGCTGAGTTTGTTCCATTATTATTCCTAGGTATTTTAAATAATATTACACTCCTTGTTTTATGTTAAACGATGAGTTGGTATGTTGTCTGAGGTATGTAAATAATCAGATATCATCCTGTCACGTTGAAGAATTACTCTCAGACACAAAATCCATCAACAATCATCAATCATGGAACGTATCTGGAGCTTTTACTGAACTCACTAAGTATATAATCCTGATGTCAGCGAGATATCTCCTCATATATCTTTTTTAAAATGAGTTAATTTTTTCCTCTTAAAAATAGAGTCAGGAAATCATTGAGCCCCAACTTTAAAAAAATAATGTTACTTGGAAAATATATGTATCATTAGAAAAAGAATCGATCAATTTTCTGATAGCAATAATTATTGAAGTACCTACGTGAAAATGAAATCACGCAAGACTTTTTTATTTGCAAAAATTTATTCTGTTAACGCTTTTTTTTATGATCAATAGATAGAATCATTGATCCTAGTATTAATGTTTCCACTCATATAATCCACGTTCTACTAAACTAGTTTGTTACGACTTTGACAGTTTCAGTATTCGAATATCGAATTTGATAATGTCAATATCTAAGCATTTCAATTATTTTTACAATTCCAAGAATCTTTCTTTTATTATCTCATCCTAACCCCCGTCAGGGCTCTGTGGCGGTTCATTCTTCATAGTACACACAGTCCTATTGTGTGTTCCCTGAAGTTGAATAGGAAGGAAATTAGCTTCAGACCTCACTCATTCAGCTGTTCAATATGAATCTGTAAACTGTTAATGTTACACAGTTGCCCCAAAAGGGTCCACATTTCAGCATGGTTTTACTGGAATAGAAGTTCAGTGCTACAGATCACTCAGCTAGGCAGAGTGGCTCCCTACTCCTCTAATGTAATTGAGTAGTACCATTGAGCGTTCGAAATTTCGGCATCGAATGTGGATTAGGAAGGAAATTAGCTTCACACCTTACTCGCTTCTTACTCAGCTGTTCAAGATGAATCTGTTAACTGTTGATGTTACACAGTAGCCCCAAAAGGGTCCCCATTTCAGCATGGTGGGTTTACTGGAACAGAACTTTAGTTCCATAGCTCATTCATCTGGAAAGAGTTACTACTCCTTCATTGTTATTGAGTAGTACCATGGAGCGTTCCAAATTTGTCTAAGAACGTTGGGTAGCAAGGAAATTAGTTTCGAATCTTACTCAGTTGATCAAGTTGACTGTGTACCTATCCGATTATTGTTTCACAATGAGCGTTCCGAATTTCAGCATCTGACGGTGAATTGGAAGGGAATTAGCCGCAGATCTCACTCAATTGATCTAGATGAAGATCCAATCATTGTTACACAGCAATCCCATGAGGGTCCACATTTCAGCATGGTGGGTTTAGTGGAACAGAGGTTAACTTCCTCAGCTGGGCATAGTCGCTCCCTACTCCTTCAGTATTTTGAAGCAGTACACTTCGCGTTCTAAATTTTGGCATCGAACGTTGAATATGAAGGAAATCAGCTTCAGAGCTCACTCAGTCTATCAAGATGACTCTGTACCTATCCTATTATTGCTACACAGTAGTTCCAAAAAGGGCCCTTATTTCAGCAAGGTTGGTTTTCTGGAACAGAAGTTTAGCTCCATAGCTCACTCAGCTCTCCAGAGTGGCTCCCTACTTCTCCATTATTTCCTAGCCGTCCCGCAGAAACTGCATTTCAAAATCTAGTGTTCTAGATCAAGATCAAAAGAATTTAGCCGCAAACCCCAGTCAGGCTCATGTCGACGCTTTTTACCTCAGAGTTTTTGTGGTTCCCACACAGATAGCGACCGGTAGGTTTCAGTCAACAGGAGCCCATTCATTTTATGACGAATAAACTTGATTAAGATTCTTCCTTTGAGATTTTTTTCGCCTTTTTCGATGGTCAACTTTTGTTTATTGAAAGCTTTCATTTTTGATCTAATTAATAGAATTGGATTCATCGTCTTATAAAGAAACCCTGGTTGCAAATTTTTAGCTGAAACCTTGCAAAAAAAAGAAAGAAAATGAAATTTTACGTCAGGTGGACAGATATTTCCCACGGTGTGGAAGAGGCGAGGGTGATGTCATACTATGATGTTATTTGCATTCTTTTGTGTACTTCTTTTACAAATTGTACCTTTTTGTAAAGCTCTTGTCGAAGTCATTCTACTGATGGAATAAAATAAAGCAAAAGATCTGTAATGGGCTATATATGTTGGTTGGCTCATTCGTGATTTTAATGAGATTCAGATGTAAACATTCGGATAAAAATTCTGGAAATGGCATGACGCGACTCTCGGACGGAGATGTGTTAGTGGTATTCTCTTTAATCTGTTCTCGAAGTTTTCTTGTAGATTGGTACATGCCACAGTGCCATCCACACTTCGTTAAAATCGGAAGTTTAAACATCATTATGTCGTCGTGGAAAATGCATTTGGTATAAGGAAATTTCTTCAGGTACGTGTGGAATGCCGTCTAGCCTTCGTCTACGCTACCGTGATGATAATTTCAAGGTTTTTAAGCGAGCCTAATTGATATTCTACTCACATTTGTCCTGCGATTCACATTGCCTCCAACCCCTTAAGTCCACGTAACCGTCCATCTAACTCCATTTTGCACCCAAGAACGTGTCAACTCTAGGTTGTGGTATTACTAGTTGGTCCTTGGTACTGTCTATCTACAGAAAGAGTTTGGCATTGCAATTTTTTGTTTTCTGAAATAAAAACTTCCATTAATGCGTAATTTACCATTATAGAATTTTTTGAACAGATTTGGTTACATGTGTATCTGTACGCGCCACGTCTGTCTGGTTCTTATCTTCTTGTTGTTGCTTGATATTGCATGTATGTTGTATGGTGTTGTGTTATATGTTTTTACTAGTCTCAAAAACCTTCTCAACGAAAGTCCACTCGTGACACATAGGTCATACCCAGCCAAAATAAGAAATAAGTGGCGGGGGGTGAGGGTGTGAGTCCCTTGTAAAATCTAGTGGCATTATCTCGTAAGTAAATCCCTAAGTCGGCTGAACATCAGCTGAACTTATTCCTTTTCAATTTTCTCGTTTAACTGTCTATGCTCAGGTAAGGAAATTGAGGACGTTGGAGGGACGTAATTTCGATAGCGTCCAATTAGCCGGTGATGTGCTGATTACCATACCTACACTGTAACGGCCGATCGGCCATCAAAATCCCACTGAATTGAATGCAGATTTCAATCGGCCATTAGCTTTTAAATCTCGAATTAGGCAGTGTAGACCGCACGTCGCCAATACATTTTAACAATAGTAAAAGCCGTCGATAGCAATAGGTCGCCGCACACCCATTTTTGTTTTTACTAGACTTATATAAAGCTAGTTTGCTTTTCTTCAAACGCCACATGCTCAATATTTGCATGGTTACTTTATACGTTTAAAACAATAGAACAATAGAAAACAATATAATATACGAAAACTGTCGAATCAAATTTAGTGTATCACCTAAATCGTCTATCTAGTGAATCACCGGCTTTAATTGTCTCTTTCCTCAGTGAGTTACCAAGGTAGTTCATAGAAAACAATATATTTATGAAAACTGTCGAATCAAATTTAGTGTATCACCTAATTGTTTATCTAGTGTATCACCGGCTCTAATTGTCTATTTCCTCAGTGAGTTACCAAGGTTGTTCATAGAAAACAATATATGAAAACTGTCGAATCAAATTTAGTGTATCACCTAATTGTTTATCTAGTGTATCACCGGCTCTAATTGTCTATTTCCTCAGTGAGTTACCAAGGTTGTTCATAGAAAACAATATATGAAAACTGTCGAATCAAATTTTTTTTTTTTTTTTTTTTTTTTTTTTTTTTTTTTTTTTTTTTTACATTTTATGTCTTTGCTATGGCACATAAACTAAAAAAACGTCACGGAAAATAATTTGATGATTTCCTCTTACAACCGAGTCGTTGCTAGGGAAATGGTACTTCGTCGTTTTTCATCCCACAAAATTCGTTGACCATTCGTTCGAAAGCTCTCGATTTATCCAACCATATCATGTTAACTACTGCGAAGTGCGTGGCCAACAAGCTGAGTTATGAGCAAGGTTATTTGAATAATTGTGTACACTCAGGTGATCGTACTCAATAATTGATATTGTGAACATGATTGCCACCGCTTGTTAATTTCTGATGATTTCATTGAGCTGGTGTTTCGATGATTTGATTCATAGCAGGTGATCCAAATATTGCGAGAACGGTTTGATTTGTGAAGCGGTGGTTAAATCATATTATTATATATCACTTTTAATAGGTAATTTCTATGCTTTAAACTCTAGGAAGCTGTAATTTCGTATGTAGTCTCTTTAGCACATTTACGTGACGATGCCCAGGGTCGGGATCAGCTGAGTGGCTTTTTTTTGTCTTTTTTTTTTTAAAGCCACTCCGCAATGGCCTATTATAGCTGTCGAATCAAATTTACTGTATCACCTAATTGTTTATCTAGTGTATCACCGGCTCTAATTGTCTATTTCCTCAGTGAGTTACCAAGGTAGTAAACAGAAAACAATATAAGTATAAAAACTGTCGAATCAATTTTTTTTTTTTTACATTTTATGTCTTTGCTATGGCACATAAACTAAAAAAACTTCACGGAAAATGGCTCACGAAAATATTTTGATGATTTCCTCTTACAACCGAGTCGTTGCTAGGGAAATGGTACTTCGTCGTTTTTCATCCCACAAAATTCGTTGACCATTCGTTCGTAAGCTCTCGATTTATCCAACCATATTATGTTAACTACTGCGAAGTGCGTGGCCAACAAGCTGAGTTATGATGAAGGTTATTTGAATAATTGTGTACACTCAGGTGATCATTCTCAATAATTGATATTGTGAACATGATTGCCACCGCTTGTTAATTTCTGATGATTTCATTGAGCTAGTGTTTCGATGATTTGATTCATAGCAGGTGATCCAAATATTGCGAGAACGGTTTGATTTGTGAAGCGGTGGTTAAATCATATTATTATATATCACTTTTAATAGGTAATTTCTATGCTTTAAACTCTAGGAAGCTGTAATTTCGTATGTAGCCTCTTTAGGACATTTACTTGACGATGCCCAGGGTCCGGATCAGATGAGTGGCTCTTAAAGCTAATTTCTATGTTTTACACTCTAGGAAGCTGTAATTTCATGTGTAGTCTCTTTATCACATTTACGTAACGATGCCCAGGGTCCAGATCAGCTGAGTGGCTTTTTTTTTCTTTTTTTTTTTAAAGCCACTGAGGCCGCAATGGCCTATTGTAGCTGTCGAATCAAATTTAGTGTTTCACCTAATTGCCTATCTAGTGTATCACCGGCTCTAGTTGTCAATTTCCTCAGTGAGTTACCAAGGTAGATCACAGAAAACATTATATGAAAACTGTCGAATCAAATTTAGTGTATCGCCTAAATTCCCTTTTTTTAGGACGCCATGCGGTCGGGGGGCCCCCGCCGTTTTATGTAACGTCTGTTACGTCCTGCGCCGAGACCATTGTCGACCTCCTACAAAAAAAAAAACCTCCCAACGACGGGCAGAACCTCCCGAAGTGAGAGTTTGGGAAAGCGTTGTAGGGCTTGGAAAGTTGAATTCGTAACCTGAGACCCCCGCGAGGGGACTTTCTCACATAATGAAGGCGGAGGAAGCACAATGGAATGGGGTTGGCCAACAGTTCTGTATCCCCCCCACCAATTCTGTATCCCGACGGACAGCCTTCCATATCCCCCCCTACAATTCTGTATCCCAGCCTTCTATGTGCCTTCCACCCCTATTTGTCAGGGGAGGGGGTTGTCTGTCACCCTTTCTGAATGTTTGTGTAACGTAACTCTTACTTCATCCCTCTCGCCCTAATTTTTTACCCTACCTTACCTAGTTCGCGGGGCCCCTTCTCCACCCTGTTCTTCTGTCAAAGTTTCTTTTTTCTTCTCCCCTGGCTATCTGGGGCTCTGACCCTGTTTTCACCGGATTCCCGATCTAGAACTGGAACGATTGCTCATAGAATTACTCATAATTTTCTATCTTGACAAGTTTCGAGATACGTCACGGTTATTGTACGTTTTTTCCCCTGCGCACTCTATACGAAATCTGTCAAGATGCATGACGTATCGAGAAAATTTTATTTTTCCTTCATGATCAATTTTGTTCATTACGTGAACTTAAATTTGAGCTTTTGGTATTGTATATCCTGTAAATCTGACCCTGTTTTCACCGGATTCCCGATCTAGAACTGGAACGATTGCTCATAGAATTACTCATAATTTTCTATCTTGACAAGTTTCGAGATACGTCACGGTTATTGTGCGTTTTATCCCCTGCGCACTCCATACGAAATCTGTCAAGATGCTTGACGTCTTGAGTAAATTTGATTTTTCCTTTAAGATTAATTTTGTTTATTACGTTAACTTAAATTTGAGCTTTTGATGTTGTATATCCTATAAATAAATTTATGATTTACTTCAATTTCTTTCCTTTATAATGATTTTTGGGACACATCTCCATAAGGTCAATTTTAATGGCAAAAACTCTATATTTTAGTGAATTTTCGAAGAAAATGAAGCTACTGCAAATGGCTTAGAAATTCTTTAAATCAAAATTTTTGAAAAACTTATTCATTGAAATCCGTTTTGAACCATTCTGAAACGATTCCTGAAGTTAGCGTGTTTGAAACGGATTTCATTGAAATTTTGATTTTAAAATTTTCCGAGCCATTGCAATAGCTTCATATTTTACGAAAATTCGTTAAAATCCATTTTTCGACAGAAAAATTTAGAATGGTGAGTTTTTATAGTTATTTTTTATTTGCTCAATGGGAAGATCTCTAGAGAGCTTTCCAAAAAGGTGCTATATGATGGGTATTTGGCCAGTTGAACCGCTCTCGATATTCATTTGCTTGATGGCTTCGCAACCTCCACCCCCTTGCAAAATTACGTCACCCGTGATCTTGCCCGTTTATTGGCCAAACTAAACGGGTCTTTTCAGCTGAAAGTTGGAACTTGGCGGTCCGAATCTGAAGTCAGAAGTGGAAAATCCAACATGAAAGTTCCCTATTCAAAATTTAAGAATGCATCGTTTCATAGCACCTTCTAGGACAACAAACTGTGAAATTTAAAAAAAGCTACTAACAAATCTTTTAAAATGTGTTAAACTTATATTTTTTAGCGGGATATTAATAATTATAAAAAGATTAATCAGCTGTGAACTAGAACATCGAGAAATTCTTGCACAAAATTATGCTGAAAAAAATTACTCAAATTTCATTACAAAGTGCTGCACGTACTTTGTAAAGCACATTACAACGTTACTGCACGTTGTACGTACTTTGTAAAGTACATTAGAAAGATCATTACAGAGGTTCATTATTAAAAATAATAAACCTAAATTTGTTTATTATTTTAATCTGTAAATCTTGTGAAGAATCGACAATTTTTTAGCAGACATTGCAGAATACTATTGCGAAAAATATAATTTGCCATGAAATATGATAGTTAAGAATTCATGTGCAAGTGTTGTACTTACAATACACACTATGCATCACAAAAATTCGCTCACGTGGATGTTTATATATATATATATATATATATATATATATATATATATATATATATATATATATATATATATATAGAGAGAGTGATGACCTCACTCTACTCTTCATTTTGAAAAAGGCAAACGCCGAAATATTAATAATAATTGTGTAAGTTTCTTTCTTTCTGTAATTTTCACTGCACATCTTTGCCAAAAGATATATATATATATATATATATATATATATATACATATATATATATACACGCATGTTCAGGTACCTGACCATCTCTTTGAAAGGAGATTCCCTCCATCTCATATTTCCTTTTTATTTCTTTGCCTTCAACCTCAGATAGTTCTCTTCCCCTGTAAACCTATTTTACACCTCTTTCTCTCCATTTCAAAGAATTCTCCACCCCAAAAACGACCGCCAGGTAAAGCTCTCCTTCTTCTTTCATCCTAAACTAGGTCACCAACCAACCTAAATATTTATCGCTCCTCCAACTCTCCCCTACCAACATTTCCCTCCCTAATACACCACGTTTCTTACGATAATATTTAAACTCCCGTTTATTGTTTCGCGTCTTCTCTTTGTATCCTCAATCCCAGTGTTTTTCGGGTGTTTACACATCCTTGGGAACAAGCGGTACAAAAAAACAAAAAATCCAGATCAAGGATCCCCGTTGACTTTGATTTTGTTTCGTGAAGGAACTGCATAGGGAAACACTTTTGTTTAACAATACGTTGACATTGACGGCACATTTCGTTTCATTGAAATAAAGAAAAATATCGTTTTTTTAGCCCGAGCTCAAGGACTTTCTGTGAGGATGGGCCGGCAAGTAATCTCGGAATAGTTGGTTACCTCCTCCTAAAAATACACCGCCCACCAGGGTCATACTCGACTCACACAGAATTTCATTGGGCTCTCATTGAAAATCCCATATTTGTAGAAGCTATGTTTTACCTCCTTCATCAATCCTTAATCTCAATCTTTACTAATCCTTCTATTGTGTTTATCAATTCTTGAAGCATTTATGATGGGATTCCGAGGATTTACCATTGTGACACTCGAAGGTTGTCCGAATTCATAAAATTCTTATACTCGGCGTTGTAATCAGCTACCTCACTTTGGGTTCAAATAAATTTAACCACAACCTCAACCAGAAGGGTCTTTGGCGGCACCGAACAAGGTGTCTAAAGTGGCACGATTCTAAGGGTAGCTATGTTGTCCTCCGTCACCAGACGAAGTGCCATAATGGACTCTACTGGCAAATCGGAGGGGAAATATAGCATTTAATTGCGATTTTATGGGGGGGAAACAAAAAAAATTCCAGTCATGCAACATGACCCCATGAGCGAATTTTTGAAGAAATCTTCGACATTTCAGTCGCTATTGATCGTGTAGCGAACGGCATTATTTCGATTTTTTGACTGATTTTTCAACTTTGACATTTTTGAAAACTTGATACATATTCTTATAGGAAATTTTACGCTGATTCCGAATATACCACATGTTAGTATGCTGAAAAAATTATTTCGCACAACAAATCGCAAAAACAGGCTATTTTGAAATTTTTGACTACATTTTTGAAAATTTCAACCCGAAGATGTTATCCGATCATGCTGGCCAACGAACTTGAACTTTCGTTTTGTGTCCTTAACATTTTAAAATTTGTTTGAAGTTTCTAGTACAATTCTACGGACAGTTATCGTCTGGAATGACATACATTTATACATACATAAAAAAATGCGTTAAACTTCAGAATATGATTCAGAATAGCCTGAAACGGATTTCTGCATAAAATTTTTTCAAAAATTCACATTCTACAAATTTTGAGGCGAGAGCAATAGCTTAATTTTCTTTAAAAATTCGCTAAAAACAAATCTGAATGGTTTATCTTACTTCAATGAGTGATATTTTTCGAATTTTTGATTCTGACGATTGTATTTTTTAGCACAATATTGCTCGAATAAAGCTTAGTAACTGTAAAATAGAACATTAAAAAATTAATGAGCAAATTATGATGAAAACTGTACTTAAATGTCATTAAAATGTGCTAAAAATTGATAAAACCTCCAAAAATGTGAAAAATCCAAAATCTCTTTTTGAATCGAAGATTATTATTTAGAACGAGTTTTTCGCCATGAAATTTTTAGTCAACAATTTTTTTCTGTCAAAGTCCTTAATTTTCAAAACAATGTAACATAATATAGTATGATAATTTACGGAAATTCGCTCCTACGATCATACTGCATGACTGGAACTTTTTTAGTGATTTTTTCAGGACTATTTGAAATTTGACCAATTTAATGTGCTCAAAAAAATGCTGACCAGCGAACTCGTCCTTTCTACTGAGAAGAAGAAGAATAAACTATGTCAGCATGTGCTCACAATTATTGTTAGTTGGCAGTGAATTATAGATGGTTCCTTATGAATTTCATCCCCTTCGGATCCTACTTTTTCTGCTGTTTGTACTCCGTAACTCATTGCATAATTGCACGATTTAATAGATCCCCCTTCCAGAACCCTCAATTTCGTTTAAAGAAATGTTTGTTAATTTACGTCCATCATATGCTTAAAACCAGATGGACAGTTTTCATTCTTCGCAGGCAAAAATGTCTCTCAAAGGAAACAAGGGAAGGTCCATAACGCTCACAAATCGGAATAGGACACGACTATTAGGGTCAAGCGCGGCAGATTTTTCCACCTCAAACTGTTTGCAGAGTTTCACCGAGTTATGTTGAGCAAGTTGTTAACGCTTTTGGGGTATTGAGGGCATGAAACCTTTCGGCACGAAGATAACGAGTGAGACGAGGCTCGCGAGGGTTACGTAGCCTCGTTGCGGCAGGAGCTGACCCAGATGGTGATGTGCCCAGCCACAGGGGAAGTGAAATGAAGTGAACTCCCCTCCACCCCCACCTCCCATTCCATTCCATTCTTCTTATTCTTCATCTGCAAATATTCCCTATAAATCCACAATTTGAGCTATTTTGACTTGGATGTGTCGATGGGCTGAGGGGTCATGTGTTTTTTTAATTCAACCCAATTTTGAGATCATAAATTAAAGACCTTCAGGTACAAAGAGCCTAAGTGCCATCTCGGAAGTTTCTCATTTTTTCCATATCCAATACTTATGTGCCAACGGGAATATATCTAGAAATGTCCTATATTCCAACTCATTTCCATTCGTTTTGAAATCGACCGCCAAAAACCTGGTTTGCCATTATTTTCCTCCATTTTCCATGAGGTACCTAATGTCCAGAAAAGATTTTCATTGAAAGGGACTAAGTGCCAGCCCGTTTTCGGCCAACACTGCCATGGTTTTATGTAGGTTTCTCCTCTTAATTTTTTGATTGATGTTGTTCACAGCTACTCTTGATTAGTAGAATTGATCGGGGACCAATATTTTCAACATAAGGTGAACTAGTGATCAATAGTCATTCATTGATAAACTAATGGCACTTGCACGCTCTTGGGAAACTGAGGTGGTACAATAGGCCCTTTTGAGCATTTCACAAACAATATTATTTTGTTATTAAATATAAAGAAGACCTGTGAAGGTGCTGGCTGTGGGAAATAAAAGCACTTACAACAAAGGTAATGTAAGACAAATTTCAGGAATTTTGGATGCATAGTGAATACATTTTGGACATTATGAAACCATAAAATTGCGATAACGTTTTTAAGTTTTTGGCACTTAGGCCCATTTGACCTGAAGGTTTTCAATTGTAATGGGATACCGGTAAACAAATTCGGTAACTATACAGCAAGAATGAAATCAGAAATCATTGGAAATTTTATTGGGAAGTTCTCAAATTCCATGGCTGCTTGTAGTTTCTTCGTTAGTGAGCTAAATTCTCTTATGTTCATCCTAGGAAGTTGAGATTTGATAGGGGGACTCTCTTGGACACTATGTGACGATTGAAATTATTGACGTTTTCTTAATCAGCTGAGCTGAGCTAAAATCTCTCCTTTTCAACTTCTTTGTTCATTCGACCTATTATCGAAATAACTACTCGTGCATATAAAACAGTAGTGCCATGCTTCACACTGCTTTACCGACTTTTATGGGTGTTCTCCGTGTATAGCCACAAACTACCGTTTTTAACGAATTTTCATTAAAAATTAAGCTATTACAATGGCTCAAAAATGGTTTAAAATGATTCTTCAAACTTTTCATCACGGAAAATGTGTTGGAGATTCGCGCTCAACTGGTCTACTAACCTTTGATCTCGATTTGATGATTAGATTCTACCTACAGCCGGAACACTGTGGAATGAAATTCATCAAATTTAAGCACAATTTATGTTTCAACAGAGCTATCACACAAGTCTGCTTGTTTATTCAGTAAGGTATACAGATGGTCTTGCAATTAAACATTAAAATTGTCAATGGTTTGTCTTCTACTGGTATACTTCCTTGGTAAAGGCTGCACCCAATCAGTATAACCCAAATATATTGCTCATTTTTGGTTTGAAATTTCGCTAACTAATATTTGGTTAACGCTCATTGTTCGCGCTCAACGGTTTTACTGCTTTGGAACAGGCTGAAGGTATTCAGGGAGGAACAGGCAATCGGTATATTCCCAAATATTTCTATGCGTTACTTTTATCTTGTGTTGGAGATTTGCGCTCAACTGGTATACAAACCGTTGCTCTCGATTTGATGATTAGATTCTACTCGCAGCCGGAACACTGTGGAATGCGCTCAACTGGTATACAAACCGTTGCTCTCGATTTGATGATTAGATTCTACTCGCAGCCGGAACACTGTGGAATGAAATTCATCAAATTTAAGCACAATTTATGTTTCAACAGAGCTATCACACAAGTCTAGTCTGCTTGTTTATTCAGTAAGGTATGCAGATGGTCTTGCAATTACAAATTACAATTGTCAATTGTTTGTTTTCGACTGGTATACTTCCTTGGTACAGGCTGCACCCAATTAGTATAACCCAAATATTCCTATTCGTCCAATTGGTATATTGTATTGGACATTCACGCTCAAGTAATCTGCTCATTGCTCTCAGGCTATCCAGGAACAGGCTGAAGGTATTCAGGCAGGAACAAGCAATCGGTATATTCCCAAATATTTCTATGAGTTACTTTTATCTTGTGTTGGAGATTCGCGCTCAACTGATCTACTAACCGTTGCTCTCGATTTGATGATTAGATTCTACCTGCAGCCGGAACACTGTGGTTTGAAATTCATCAAATTTAAGCAAAATTTATGTTTCAACAGAGCTATCACACAAGTCAAGCCTGCTTGTTTATTTAGTACGGGATACAGACGGTCTTGCAATTACAAATTGCTATGGTCAGTTTGTCTTCTACTGGTATACTTCCTTGGTACAGGCTGCACCCAATTAGTATAACCCAAATACTTCTATTCGTCCAATTGGTATATTGTGTTGGAGATTCGCGCTCAACTGATCTACTAACCGTTGCTCTCGATTTGATGATTAGATTCTACCTGCAGCCGGAACACTGTGGTTTGAAATTTGGAACAGGCTGAAGGTATTCAGGCAGGAACAGGCAATCGGTATATTCCCAAATATTTCTATGCGTTACTTTTATCTTGTGTTGGAGATTTGCGCTCAACTGGTCTACTAACCGTTGCTCTCGATTTGATGATTAGATTCTACCTGCAGCCGGAACACTGTGGAATGTAATTCATCAAATTTAAGCACAATTTATGTTTCAACAGAGCTATCACAGTCTTGCAATTACAATTGTCAATGGTTTGTCTTCTACTGGTATAATACCTCTTTGGTACAGGCTGTACCCGATTAGCATATTCCCAAATATTTCTATTCGTCCAATTGGTATATTGTGTTTGAGATTCACGCTCAACTGGTCTACTAACCGTTGCTCCCGATTTGATGATTAGATTCTACCTGCAGCCGGAACCGGAACACTGTGGAATAAAATTCATCCAATTAAGCACAATTTATGTTTCAACAGAGCTATCACACAAGTCAAGCCTGCTTGTTTATTCAGTACGGGATACAGACGGTCTTGCAATTACAAATTACAATTGTCAGTTTGTCTTCTACTGGTATACTTCCTTGGTACAGCTGCACCCAATTAGTATAACCCAAATACTTTTATTCGTCCAATTGGTATATTGTGTTGGAGATTTGCGCTCAACTGGTCTACTAACCGTTGCTCTCGATTTGATGATTAGATTCTACCTGCAGCCGGAACACTGTGGAATGTAATTCATCAAATTTAAGCACAATTTATGTTTCAACAGAGCTATCACACAAGTCTAGTCTGCTTGTTTATTCAGTACGGTATACAGATGGTCTTGCAATTACAAATTACAATTGTCAATCGTTTGTCTTCGACTGGTATACTTCCTTGGTACAAGCTGCACCCAATTAGTATAACCCAAATATTTCTATTCGTCCAATTGGTATATTGTATTGGAGATTCACGCTCAACTGATATACTATCCATTGCTCTCGATTTAGTGATTAGATGCTCCATGTAGCCGGAACACTGTAGAATAAAACCCACAAAATGTGAACTAAATCACTCGCGACGAAGTTGTGGTAACCCATTTCAAAACGGAAGTGAAAAAACGTTGTCTATTTTCACGAAAAATAAAGATTTGCAATGTTGAATCGATTTCGACGGTTATGCCATCATCAGTAACAAACAATAACTGAACACAACACACATTACAAAGGACACAGCATATATAGTCACATGTGAAGGGAGATTGAATCCCATTGGTCGAGAGAAAGGAAAGGGGGCTGCAGGTACAACCAATTAAGTGCAAGCTAAGTTAAGTTCACCTAAGCAGCTCAGCTAAGTTCACCTGTGACTATATAAGCTGTGTCTTTTCTAATGTGTGTTCAGTTATTGTTTGTTACTGATGATGGCCAAACCGTCGAAATCGATTTAACATCTTTACTCTCTTATTTTACGTGGAAATATACAACGTTTTTTTACTTAACTTCCACAAATTGTGTGCACAATTTAGGTTTCATCGTAGATTTCACACAAATCTGTTTGTTTGTTGACTACGAGATGGTGACTGCCTCGCCCCTTTCACTTCATTATGTTACATAATTCACCTTTTCCCCCCTATTATTGTAACTAACCAAAATGGATTTCCATCTGTAAATCTCTTGGACTCCTCTCTGAAAACTCACGCACCGAACAAGGTCCCCTTCGACTAGTTTCAGGAAGTCGGGTCGAACATTTTCACTTTCTCGCTTTCATATCTTTCACTCTCCCCCGCAACGGGGCAGCGGCGCGGCACTTGTAGGAAACGTTTCCATTCGAGTTGAAGCGAAATTTTTCTGCTCGCTTTTTCACTAGAGAAATCGTCTTGATTAAACTCTTAGGACACTCCGTTCTCGCTACGTAATACCTGACCATATTGCGCTGAGTGTTCCATTTCATACGGTCCAGCGCCATCCAAATCTCTCGCGGTGGAGTTGTGAAAATCCATTTTAATCGAAAGTACAGTGGGATCTAGTTCTACTACGAATAACCTTACAATATTCGATAGATTCTAACGGTTAGTTCATATTCAAGGCAGGTATGAGTGAAGGTAAGCATTGCTGCATTTCTGACCATTGCTAATTACACACCCACCACTCCTTTGTTCTTAGCAACTTTTCATCGTCTCCTATGCTGACCAAAGTCATTTCCCAGCAAGTTATAGTTTTCTTACAAAAATCAAACATTCATTCCACTTGCTTTTGACATGGATATGTCTTTGCTCTGGGGGGTCAACCAAAAATTTCCGTCACGCAAAATTTGTGTCACTATTTCAGTGTTTTTCACGTACAACCCAGCCGTTGCTAGGGGAATGGAACTTCCGCAATTTTCATCGCACAGAAATCGTTCGCCACTCGTTGGAAAGCGCTTGATTTATGTGATAAATGTTCACATCTCAAGCTACCAATTTCCCCCTCCTGACGTACCTGGCTACATTCCTAAACCAAGTTGATTGGACTATAAACAATTTTAATAAGCCGGTTACAATATTCTTAACGCAAAGCAATACCATCATTTACTCCACTCCATATCAAACATTTTCATCCTCTTGACAACAATCGACTGTTAACAACAACTCATTGTAGTGGCTTCTCTCCACAGTTATTTTCAACATTATTATTTCTATAAGTAAACCGTTGTTATGTTGGAGTTAGTCGGGATGCGGCCATGCGGCCCAGGGATTTGTTTAAAGTTAAAGGGTTTGTTTACAACTCTCGAGGACAACCGTTATGAAATCCCCAATCAAAGACAAATCCATGTAACATGGTATCTGCTTGTAATGCAGATAGTGGAACTCGTTTACGAGTTTTTAACATAATTTTCTGCATAAATTGTTTAATGTACTAGTTCATCGTTATTAAAAATCCTTTTGACGGAAATTCCACTCGAAAAAAATAAATAAATTTAACGATTTTTAGCCCATTTTTTCATTTGGATTTCAAAAATTTGGCTTCCTTGTCTCTATCTCTGATTATCTAGACTACAATTACTGTTGGCAGACATGGATAAGTTTCTCTTTCCAAATTTTTAGAACTGCTTTTAGTCGATCGGTGACCACCATAACTCCTGAATGTTGCAACCACATCTCCTCACCTTGGGCAGTAAATCTGTTCCATTCCAACTTCCTCCTTTCACAAACGCCTGTTATTATTACCCATTTCCAATCAAATATGGACGTTATCGAGGTCTAACATAAAGATCATCCCAAATGAATTTAATCACATTCCTGCCTTTATGGATTGCATTTGCGCATGCGCTCACTTGGAATTTTATCATTACGCTACAATCGTTCAATTTTTGCTCGATTTCATATGTTTAGGTATTAGACTGATGGATGTGTACTACAAAAACTGGTTGATGGTTTCTTCTGGATTAAGCATCATTTGTACCCTCGTGCAAATGCGAAATGCTCAAAATGTTGACTCCTTTTTTTCAAAATGAGTCCCAAAATTTCGATGTCTGCAGTTAAGGAAGAATTTTTTTCGTTTCGAAGAATTAGCATACGTTCAGTATAGTCAGTAGTAGCTATGCGTTCCATGTCCGCTAAATGCATAACAATTCATTAGAATGATTCATGTTATAGACATTAGTGTGCCAAGGTATATTTCTGTCTGATTGTTTCCTAATTATTCATTAATTTGAACCTAGCATGTTATCATGCATGTCAGCATTTTGTAGGGCTCTGTTCCCAGGCAGCAATTTTGTTCATGATTCGGTAGTTTTGATGTGACTGAAATTTGAATAAAATATGTCTCAAAATTAAAACGAACTAAACCGAAAGCTACAAGTGAGAAATCGGATTCCTACTTAATATTCAGAGCTTTCGCAACAGATGCTCTACTGTCAAAACATCCCACAGGGCCCTCCAATTCTTGTTATCTCTCGATTCTGAATGACTTTTGGATAGTTCAGAACCATCAAAAGTAGAACTCCGTAGTGTCGTGATGGGTCACATTCTCGGTCTGCTGATTGGAAATCGTTCCATTGGAAGCAGATTGTGCTCTTGGCGGGCCTACGTGTGGCAGCTGTTACGTCCTCAACGCTTTGCCCACCTGGCGCGTCCCCACGCAACCTAACTGTTGGTAGGTAAAGGTAACCCACTATCAAAACCCAACTATACCCCTAATACGGTGTCGTTTTATTACGTGGGATTAATGCAAATTGCGGTTTTTCTGAAGAAAATCCTTGTGAGGTCAAGGAAACTTGGTTGAATCCTTCAGAAAAGACTAAAGAGACATAAATATAGCTTCAAGTTCAGTATTTTTCAAATTTAATTCCCGCCAGTTAGCAAGAAAAGACAATTGTACTAATAAGTATTGAAGTACGTATGTAACGTCCAAATCACTATTGATAACTCAAATAAGCACTGTCTTATTCTAGTGAACATTATACATTGAAGACTTCATTATTGGAGTCTTTAGAACCATCAATTCATATTGAAGTAGGTATAATAAGTATACCTATTATGTATATTGCCAATCTCTTCTCTATGAACGAGGAAATCTGCCAACTACAGCTACCTACTATGCAACATTGAAGACGGACTTTGAACTTTCTTTGTAGTTTTTTTTAGCACTCGCGCCTGTTTTGATGATGTTACAATTTTCTTAGAACAACTCAAACAGTGCCAATCACGAGATTCCATACTTAAAAATATAAACAATTGTTCCTCATAATATCCTCAATGTGGAGTCATTTTCTTACGTTGGTTTAATAAACTACGTTTTTCTGAAGAAAATTCCTGTAAAGCCTTATGAAACTTTGCTGAATCTTCAGAAAAGAGACATAGCTTCGAATTCAATATTTTTCAATTGAATTCATCATCTTCCCAATAGAAAATCTCCAAATTGAATTCCCGTATTTTTATTAATTCTTATATGATAATTGGCGTAGGGATCTCATCCCTTGTCTTTACCGCGCATCTGAAATTCTCAAAAGTTTCTGGTGAGCTACGTATGTAAGCATTATGACCAGTAGATCTCGATGGATGTTCTCTTCCATCGTCTGAGACTTGTCAGCATTCAAAGCATTTGGCAAGGTTTTCCTTGACATCTCAATCCTCCTTGAGTTTATTGAGCATAAGCTGTCTAAAAAGTGCAGCCTTACGCCTTAATGCTTTGTAGCTTTACCCATAGATCTTTCGACGTTTTGCAATCTTTTATTTGACGAATTTCAGATGGCAAGATTGCCAGAATTATATCGGCTTTTGCCTTCTGGTCCCTCGTCTCCCATTCCTTGAGAGAAACATCCCTTCGGCCATCTCCGACAGGAATTGTTTGATCATGATCTGGTTTTTTTATTTTTCCGTCAATATATCCAAGCAGATCATTTTTTACAAGTAGAACTTTCATCTTAATCTTCCAAGAATCATAATTGTCCTTTTGGAGCTCCTGTATATTCACTTTTCCAAATTAAAATATTAAAGTGTTCGCTTCATCTACTCACTACGTAGAGTTGTTTAATTTCTTCTATAAATTTACTCCAAATCAACCTCAGAGGGTCCACTGATCAATGGTATCGGCCATTCCTTATCCTTAGATAAAGGTAGAGAGGTTGTTGTCTCGTACGTTTCCGTTATCCGACCGACTACCTACAACACGTCCGGATGTCTGGCTACCGAGCTTAACGCCGGAAGAGCCTCAACCCGGACCCACTCACCGTGACGGATCCCGGACCACCTGCCCATTGCTGGATTCACTTCTTGAAAAGCAAAGTTTCATTCAATTTACTGCGTATGAAATAGTCAAAATGTGGAGTCGTGTATTGGTGACTTTTTTTTTACACTTCCTATACCTAGTTTTTTTTTGAGTTTTGGATAAAATCTAAAATATATCTAAATACAGAATCTAAAATGTATCTATGGGCAGAAACGCCTATTTATCTTCAAGTTTTCAAACTATGAGAGATGTATTTCCTGTCTATCTCTGTGCATGTAGCTGGACAAGAAATTGCTACCTCCTAAATAAACATGGAAATTTTCCTATTTTGGCGTTGGGTTTCTGCACTAAGCGTTGAACACTGCCAAAATTACGCTTTGGAATCATACGTGAATATGGAGCAATGAAATTATATTGACTAAAAGGGCATAAAACACTTGTTTTCAATATATATTTTAGATATATGTCTTAATAGATCATAATATGTCAGAAAGTTAATCATTGCACATTGTTTTCAAGATTTCGCTTTCATATATATGCTCAAAATAGGGAACATTGCATATTCCTTAAATATCCACATACTCTGCGCTCGGATCTGTTGCCTGATAGTTTTGTTTTTTGTTCCAGGTGAGTTGGCTTTCTTTTCTCTTACCCATCTATGAGAGTGGTATGTTGTCAATTATTTATTCAACTCGCTATTTCTCGACAACAATCATGCAACGTAGAGCTTATTGCATTGTCAGTAGCCAATTCGGTTCGTCTTAGATGAATTCAAAATTTTCAGTTTAGTAGACAATGTATAAATTCATTCAAAGAACAGTGAAGTTATAACCAACTCTAATAATACAACAGTAGGTACTATCATCCAATCAACAACCATCCCTAACGAAATGTATGCATATTTCTGCTGCTGGTATTTTTTGGTAGGCCAACTGCTGGCTCAGGCCCTACAAAAATACTAACACGATAGTAACTAGTTCTAATTTTACTGACCCAATATGTTCAATGGTTAAAAATATTTATGATCGATTTACATTCCTCCTCCTCACTTTTTTAAATTTTTCATCTGCATGATAAATTGTTGGGGTGTATGTTGATTGTCCTCAATAAAGGATCAAGTTAGATCGTTTATATATCATGAATGTGATTTTCATAGGAAAAATATGTGTTGGTACGTAAATTGGGGAATTTGGATTTCGCTACAACAAACACCACTCTATCCTAAAGGTCGATTTTAGATTTAAATTTCAACAATCTAATTAAAACGCATGATGACAGAAGTCGTTTACCGCGTGGAGGCGCAGTAGCTCATACGTGTGGTGCGATAAAGGGGACGTTTGAACCGAGATAAACGACAGAGCAGATAGACGGGCGAAGGGCACGTGAAGCCCTCTGTTATTTAGAATCAGCACAATTATTTTATTTCAACGATAACGTTCGTTACGCGCATCGTCTTTCGCAAAAATGATAAGTCGGCATTACGATAACGTTCGCAACGCCTGGAGTCGGGTAAGGCGTATAAAATAGGTTGTCAAAATCAAGGTTACTGCGAGCACATATATACAGCTATTTTTAGTCATTGCCAATATATTGTCAAACCGAATTCTATTCAACGGGGAATCAATGTTGCGGAACCTTTTGCTGTTTAAGAGTGGGAACAGATTGAAATTATAGGTAGGAATTTATTCAAAATCACGAGAAACTAATAATTATCCTTTTTGGAAAGAAACATAGAATTTGTCCTAGATGTGAAATGAATTATTAATGATAAATACAGAAATACTTCCCAAATCTCTCAGCTGACCTGGGTGGTTCTTTACGTTTCATTACGTTTAAGTTCTATATAATATATTTGTTTGTCAATTCAGCGTATTATGGCGATTAGGTCAGCAGTTAACCTCAGAGCTGACTCTGCTGATCTCAGTGGTTCAGCACATTGTACAAATTCTACATGTCCTTGAGAGGGGGGGGGCTCCGTTTCAAATTTCAATGTCATTTGCCAAATATCAAAGAAAATTAGCTTCAAGCTCGTTGTCGTTCTACGTTGAATTTTCTATTTTAGTTGATACTCTATGAATAATATTCTGATATGAAGATTCCTCAGGAATCAGATTCCGCAGGAATTGTGCACAAATTAATGCAGCTCGTGTAGGTTTGTTCGAACAAACTCATCCCCATCTCGATCCAGCCGGTATTGAACACAATATTTAATGCAGTTGCGGTGGGTTTGTTCCATCAAGAATGGAGCAAGATGGAGCGATCGATCCAGTGACAAAACAAAATTTCTTGGCTGATTTCTTTGGAATTAGCTCGTGCGATATTTATGTAATTCAATTTGTATAGAACTTTTGCTGGACAGAAGCTGTTGTTCACTAAACGGGCCAAACTTAGTGAACAATACAGAGCAATAAAAATAACTATGTCACAAATTTAACTAAATGACTCGACTATTTTTGTAGCTTTATATAACAAGCAGTTAGTATAACAAGCAATAACGCCAGTAACTAAATGCGATGGGAATAGGAGAGCGAATTCCGATGACACGAGGAATCGGGTTGAGAAGTACAATGACTGTTTCAGATGGCATTTCCATGGCCAGCTGACTTCTGGAAAGTTTTAATCCTCTTTTATATATCGACATTCTATTTATTTTCAAGTAACATGACTCTGATATGGGAAAGTAGTTATCCGCCCACTCAATATTTGCCACTTCATAGTGAGAAACATAAAACTTCTACTTTATGATTACCTACAAGTACTTCACTTTCCAGTCATTCCCTGAAACTAGTTGGAATGTGACATCAAATAAAGTTGAGGAAGCCAAACTCTTATATTCTTCACTTCAACCACCGGCTATTAATATGGCAACCCAGTCTAATATTTTTGGAAATTTTAATTTTAAAACGCACATTCACACACGCGTGCGTGCGCCTGCTCATCAGAACTTAACAGAAACGCTTGCGTACGAGTCTGCAACACATTGGGACATTTTATGTCTTTAGTTGAAGACTCGTATGGAAGCTCTAAGATCCACTCAGCTGATCAGGACCTGATCAAGTAAATGTCCTAAAGAGGCTACATACGAAATTACAGCTTCCTAGAGTGTAAAGCATAGAAATTAGCTTTAAGAGCCACTCATCTGATCCGGACCCTGGGAATCGTCAAGTAAATGTCCTAAAGAGGCTACATACGAAATTACAGCTTCCTAGAGTGTAAAGTATAGAAATTACCTATTAAAATGATTTAACCACCGCTTCACAAATCAAACCATTCTCGCAATATTCGGATCACCTGCTATGAATCAAATCAGAAAAAGCTTAATGAAATCACCAGAAATCACAAGCGGTTGCAATCATGTTCACAATATCAATTATTGAGAATGACCACCTGAGTGTACACAATTATTCAAATAACCATGCTCATAACCCAGCTTGTTGGCCACGCACTTCGCAGTAGTTAACATAATATGGTTGGATAAATCGAGAGCTTTCGAACGAATGGTCAACGAATTTTGTGGGATGAAAAACGACGAAGTACCATTTCCCTAGCAACGACTCGGTTGTAAGCGGATATCATCAGAAAACCAACCGTAACGCTTTTTTTAACGCTTTTTTCGTTTATGTGCCACTTTTTTTTTTTTTTTTTTTTTTTTTTTTTTTTTTTTTTTTTTTTTTTTTTACGCATTTATTTAGATAGGTATTGCAATACAAAAAAAAAAGTTACACAAATCAGGAAATGCTACTCCCCACTATAAGTCGTAGACTTGTGCTGTGGGGAGGAGTAATACATAATCAGCACACTCATTCAATACCTTATTCAATAATCATCTTGTAAGTAAAATATAGGTAAATTAGAATCAATAGGTATACCTACATCGGGTAAATCAGAATACATAGGAATTATTCAGTATTTACCATCTTAAAGTTTTAATATTATCTAATGGGTCTCATTAATCCCCATATTATGGGGATTGCCTCATTATATGTTTTTTCAGTTCTTTTTTGAACTTTTCAATTTTAGAAATAGAATGGGGTAGGGCATTGAACAGTTTTGCTCCCCGGTAATCATACCGCCCATGGTGAGTCCTACGGAAAGGCAGTTTAGAAAGAAATTGTCCACAAGTTCTTGTTTTTCCCTCATCTAAAAATTGCAGGTGGTTGCTATGTAAATCCTTATCTTTATATATAATTCCGAACGGTCTTTGAAATTGTGAAGAACTTCGCGGTCCGATTTTAGTGTTAGACTGCTCATTCGAATCAGCACGGCCCCAAGTTTGTTGCAAAAGTGTCGGTAAGTAAGAAACGTAGTGATGGGGTCTTTTCTGATCAGCTGAGTGAGCTGTTCATACGAGGTGTTTTCTTACAATCAAATAGAACCTCTTCAGAGCTGCTAAAAATACTGTTAAAAAACTGTTCAGTTACTGATCAGTATTTCCTCTTTTTTAATCATTAATACCATCGCCTTGGCTTTACACCAGGTCACATAACGCCGCAAATAGGTAGGACTTATATCGTTACTATAATGTGCTGAGTTCCTGTTAGGTACTACTGTTATACGGACTAGATTAGGGCTTTCCAAGCCCTAACAGGCCTCTAGTATATTTTTATTATAGTTATCTTGTCAATTAGCTCATGAAATGTCAATGTAAAGACATAAAATGTCAAAATTTTGGAGCCATTGCAATAGCTTAATTTTCTACGAAAATTCGCTAAAATCACCCTTTCTAAAATCTATTACAACAATTTCCACATGTCTAACAACAATTTTCCTTGCAACAGTACAGATGGCAGGACGAGGTATTTTTGTCGTTTCGTGTTCGTCATTGGCGAGTGCGCGTAACAAGCAATGACGCCGATCAACTCCGCGCGATGGGGGGAATAGGAGAGCGAATTCCGGGCGAGTTGCGTTGAGAAGCGGACGGAGTTGAAGCGGAGTGGGCGCTCGTCCTCCGTCCAGGGCTCGCGCCTCTGACCATGAAAACTGTTTTCATGGTCGCGCCCGCTCATTGCCGCTCGGGCCCCGTTCGACAAAAAGTCATTAGAGCTGAGAAGGAAGCCCCCCCCCCCCCTTCTCCATCACATCGCAACGACCATCTTCAATGACGAACAAATATTATCAGGTTGTGTAGTAGGCGACCATCATCGCAAACTCTACCTTTTACAAATCGGCTACACGCGCTTTTCCACTGGCAGGGGGATAACATTGCTAGAAACAATGTTATCGATATTTTATGAAGTTTTTGACGTCCACACAGGCACAATATTTCCAGCAACATTTGGCAAATTTTCGTAAGAAATGACGCTAATGCAATGGCTCCCAAAATTTTCGAAAAATTTCTTCGTTGAAATTCGTTTTGAGACATCGTTTATTGAATTTCGCTTCAGAATGTCTCAAAACAAATTTCAACGAAGAAATTTTTCGAAAAAGTTTGTGTATATATACACACACACACACACACACACACACACACACACACACACACACACACACACACACACACACACATATATATATACATACATATATATATATATATATATATATATAGAGGTATATATATGGGGATGAGTTTGTTGGATCCAAACTACTACAGGAGTTGCGTCTATTTGTACACAATTCCTGCTAGATGTGGATGGGGATGAGTTCGTTGGCACTAACCTACAGGAGTTTTATCAATTCGCGTACAATTCCTGTTAGATCTAGATGGGAACGAATTCGTTGGAACAAACCTACAAGGATCTGCATCAATTCGCGCACAATTCCTGCTAGATCTAGATGGGGATGAGTTTGTTGGAACCAAACTACAGGAGCTGCGTCAATTTGTACACAATTTCTGCTGAATCTGGATGAGGGTGAGTTCGTTGGCTCTAAGCTACAGGAGTTGCATCAATTCACGTACGATTCCTGTTAGAGCTAGACGGGAACGAATTCGTTGGAACAAACCTACAAAGATCTACATCAATTTGCGCACAATTCCTGTTGGATTTAGATGGGAACGAATTCGTTGAAACGAACCCACAGGAGTTGCGTCAATTTGTACACAATTCCTGTTTGACCAGGATAGGATGAGTTCATTGGCACTAACCTACAGGAGTTGCATCAATTCGCGTACAATTCCTGTTAGCTCTAGATGGGAACGAATTCGTTGGAACAAACCTACAAGGATCTGCATCAATTTGCGCACAATTCCTGTTGGATTTAGATGGGAACGAATTCGTAGAAACGAACCCACAGGAGCTGCGTCAATTTGTACACAATTCCTGCTGAATCTGGATGAGGGTGAGTTCGTTGGCACTAAGCTCAAGGAGTTGCATCAATTCGCGCACAATTCGTGTTGGATTTAGATGGGAACGAATTCGTTGAAACGAACCCACGGGAGCTGCGTCAATTCGTACACAATTCCTGCTAGATCTGGGGTGAGTTCGTTGGCACTAACCTACAGGATTTGCATCAATTCACGAATAATTCCTGTTTGATCTAGTTCGGAACGAATTCGTTGGAACAAACCTACAAGAATCTGCATCAATTCGCGTACAATTCCTGTTGGATTTAGTTGGGAACGAATTCGTTGAAACGAACCCACGGGAGCTGCTTCAATTGTTGATCCGCCGACCTCCGAATTTCTCCTTGGGAGTCAGGAGCCACCAGCGGCACCAAGGCCCCTCGACCTTCCGCTCCCCGCTGCCTTGTACCGATTTTTTCCCTTTCCCCATAATGCTCGATAAATGCTCAACCAAAGTTTTTAACCCTCAAATTTTGACTGTCCCTATTCATTCACTTTCTATTCTCTTTATATTCTCTCCCCCACCCCTCGTCAATTCTCCCATCGATCCTGAGCCGTTTCATTGTTGGGAGTTTGAGGATGGGGCGACCATGAAATTTCACGGTCAAGCTCTGACGTTGGCCGCGAGGGGGGCTGAGGCCTCGGCCTGCAAGGCTGCTCCCGGCGATTTATCGACTCAACCGTCGGAATTTGCGCTAGTTAGTTACATTCAGTCGGTTTCACAAGCGAAATTCTCGCTTCACAGATATATCGTAGAAAAATATGATTAGTGTAGATTCGTCGTGGTAGTCATTCTGTTTTTTTTTAACATGTATCATGTTTTAGCCCTGGGGTCCTAGCAAATTTTGCGAGTCAATTTTTTTCCGCGCACGAAACATATAGTGTTACAGTGATTTCCGCCTACAACCGAGTCGTTGCTAGGGAAATGGTACTTCGTCGTTTTTCATCCCACAAAATTCGTTGACCATTCGTTCGAAAGCTCTCGATTTATCCAACAATATTATGTTAACTACTGCGAAGTGCGTGTCCAGCAAACTGAGTTATGAGCATGGTTATATAAATAATTGTTTACACACAGGTGATCATTCTCAATAATTGATATTGTGAACATGATTGCAACCGCTTGTTAATTTCGAATCAATATCGAGGAGAAAACATGATACATGGTTGAAATTTTTGGTTCTAGAACAGAAATAATCTTGATGATTACCTGGTTTTGATCGTTTGTTTATTGATATTCGTTTTGGTTTATTATTTCCAATAATAAGCCTATGTGATCTTATAGCAAAAATTTTTTATAAACCCCCGTCCCCCCTCAAACTTTGTCACTTTGCGTTTCAAGGTGCGTAGAATCCATATTTGAAATGACCGTCCGCCGTCCGGGCCATAAAAGGCCTAAGATCACTCAGACCTAAAAAAACCCGTTCTTTCGCACATAGACTCCATTTGGGGTCTAGTTGGCCCTAACGTTCAACCATCCCGATCGCTTTACTCGCATAGATGCTATGGGCCAAAAACGGGCGAAAAAAGTGTCTTTTCGAGGCTTTGAGTGTTAGACTGACTTAACACTCCAACCTGCTCAACCACAACTGCTCAAGCTAATATTCCACGGTTAGGATAACAATGGGCAGTAGGACTTCGCAACAAAACACTTTAGGACCAGATCATGCACGACCTAATAATTATTATCCTCATGTCAGGACAAAATTTACTCATCTCAAAATGCACAACTTTCAAATGAATGTTGATGGAAAAATATGAGTGATATGATAGTGTAAGCGTAATAGGGTGGTGAACCTCTGGTTGTGAGGTAACGAGACCTAGGGAGTACCTCCAGGGTAGCGCGGAAAACTTCCTACACTTGTATTGCTTTCGAATTTCATGTTCCTTCGAGGCATGAATATACGTTTTTTTCTAGGTCATATTTGTGTGTTAATACCAATGCTTTGCCTACGCATATTTAATAACAAATCCTCTCGACTTTTCGTACGTACTTAGATAAATGATATTATTAAGGCATTATTAAGGCAATGATTATTTAAATAGATAGGAGCTCAAATCGAGAAATATAAACATACGTATATAATTATAGAAATATAGGTTGTGGCAACTCGAAATAGGACACGTCGAGGAGTCTGGACGGGCCTTATGACGTACGCAAGCCAACTAAAACTATGATCATACTCAATTGAAAAAATAATAAACCTTTGTGAAATAATTTGCAGCGTTATTAAATCTTCAATTTGTAAAAAATTGATAATTTTGTTAGCCCTGTTGATGAGAGATGCATTTTATCAATTCTATAAACCATTGAAAATGTGGTAGAGTAAACATCATAACTGGTATATACATCATGAGTATAGGGATATACATCGTCTGGAGTATACATCATAATATTTAATTTTGGTGAGAATTAAAATTTGAGAGAAAACAAAATTATCACGTTTTCTTGGAATTTCCCTGGGCCCCCATTTATCCCCTCCACCGATAAAATTCGAAACTTCCAAGGTTGCATAACTGGACTAGAATCTGGATGGAACAAATTATAAAAGCTGACACGGAAATCGGATGAATATAGTAAAAATATCACAATTTATCGCAATTTCCTTCTTCATTCACCCTTTCCATCATGAAATTTAAAATTCCCGACACATTTCCCGAATTTAGACCAATATAGTCGAACAAGAAAATCAGCTTTTTTAAAAATTATTTGAGTGTGTCTTGCAGCAGTCGTTTTTCTCGTTCAGCTGAATTATTCATATATTTTATATTATCAGTTCGTCCTATCGTTTGATGAAGTTGCAGGGAAACAGAGTCACGAATTTCAGTAAATCTGGTGAAAGTTATAGCACTTCGTTAAAATTATTCCGGTATAACAAAAAACGTAAGTACGGTAGCTGATGACAAGGCAGCAAAGTGAAGAAATTGGAACTAATAATTGTTGAATCCAATAGTTCCTCTTCAATCCATTTTCGAAATGATTTGGTCCTTCCTGGAACACACGTGGCTGCCTTTAAAACGCCTTCATCCATTCCACAATACATTCATCGTCAGAAATTATCTTGTGTTTCCTCAATAATATAACTCGCTAGACAAATTCTCCACTAAAAACCCATAGAACTTAGTAAAACGGCCTTCGACAACCGTAGAGCTACGAACTTGTACTCCTGGCATTAACGACATGTTTAGACAGCAATTTGAACGTTGAGTGAGGTTTAAACTGATTTTGTACCCCTGGCTTTAATAATTATAGAATATAGTTTCACATTAATCTTGAGTTTTGGATGATGTGTTAGGATTGTTGTTAGAACAGTTCCTCTTCAATCCATTTTCGAAATGATTTGGGCCTTCCTGGAACACGCGTGGCTGCCTCCATCCATTCAACAATACATTCATCGTCAAAAATATCTTCTGTTCTGTAGCCACTTTCCTCAATAATATAACTCGCTAGACAAAATCTCCACTAAAAACCCATAGAACTTAGTAAAACGGCCTTCGATGACCTTTGAGTTATGAACTTGTACCCCTGGCATTAACGACATGTTTAGACAGAAATTTAAACGTTGAGTGAGGTTTAAACTGGTTTTGTACCCCTGGCCCTAATTAGTATAGAACATATTTTCACATTAATCTTGAGTTTTGGATGATGTGTTAGGTTAGTAGCTGATTACAAAGGAACAAAGTAAAAGAAATTAGAACTAATAGTTTTAGAATACAACAGTTCCTCTTCAATCCATTTTCCAAAAGATTTGGGCCTTCCTGGAACACACGTGGCTGCCTTCATCCATTCCACAATACATTCGTCAGAAATATCTTCTGTTCTGAACCAACTTTCCTCAATAATATAACTCGCTAGACAAAGTCTCCACTAAAAACCCATAGAACTTAGTAAAACGGCCTTCGACAACCGTAGAGCTACGAACTTGTACTATTGGCATTAACGACATGTTTAGACAGCAATTTAAACGTTGAGTGAGGTTTAAACTGGTTTTGTACACTTGGCCCTATTAAGTAGGTAAAGAACATATTTTCACATTAATCTTGAGTTTTGGATGATGTGTTAGGATCTGGTTTGTTTTGTCTTAATTTAGTTGGAATCCTTTGAGGTCCAGTGTGAATGACTAAAGGGAACCACGTGGAAGGACGGTAACGCGTGAACTGGAACCACCGAAAAAAAGGTTTCTGAGCGGCTGAGGGCTGTGACCCCTTCGTCGAGTCAATCACCGGAGTCGTCCCCCCGGCAGAGGGCAGTGGCCCGTCGTAGCCTCGCAGGAGGAGTCAGTGGCCGAGGCTAGGCGGGGCGAACAGTTATAGTTACAACATGGTCGGATCTGTAACGGGTCGCGAGTCATTTAATAGAGCGCCCCGGCTCTTTCGCGGATAGGACGGGACGGGATAGGATGGGATACCTTTCCCTCCCCCCTGTGGACCGACCGGGGGATTTTTGTTGCAGTTGGGAGGCGAACCGGAGTCAACAACCTCGGGAAGAGGAGCCGAGGGGTCTGCGTAGCCGGATAACTCGCGTTTTTCTAATCTCCGTTTAACTCCTTAGAGTACCTATGAAATTTGTTGACTTCTTGAGACGCTGCTGATGAATTTCATGCACTTCCTGTGTCATTTAAAGTTTGCTGGGAGGAGCCGGATAGCTCGCGTTTTCCTAATCTCCGTATAACTCATCTTCTTGAAACGCTGCTGATGAATTTCGTACTCTCGCTGATGAATTTAAAGTTTGCCGAGGGGGTCATGAGTCAACCACCTTGGGAGGAGCCGGATACCTCGCGTTTTTCTAATCTCCGTTTAACTCCTAAGAGTATGAAATTTGTTGACTTCTTGAGACGCTGCTGATGAATTTAAAGTTTGCTGGGAGGGAGGGGACATGAGCCATCAACGTCGGGTGGAGGACCCGCGGGGTCTGCATAGCCGGATAACTCGCGTTTTTCTAATCTCCGTTTAACTCCTTAGAGTATGAAATTTGTTGACTTCTTGAGACGCTGCTGATGAATTTAAAGTTTGCTGGGAGGGATGGGATAACTCGCGTTTTTCTAATCTCCGTTTAACTCCTTAGAGTATGAAATTTGTTGACTTCTTGAGACGCTGCTGATGAATTTAAAGTTTGCTAGGAGGGATGGGATAACTCGCGTTTTTCTAATCTCAGTTTAACTCTGTAAAGTATGAAATTTGTTGACTAATTAAAACGCTGCTGATGGATTGAAAGTTTGCTGGGAGGGAGGGGAAATGAGCCATCAACGTCGGGAAGAGGACCCGCGGGGTCTGCATAGCCGGATAACTCGCGTTTTTCTAATCTCAGTTTAACTCTGTAAAGTATGAAATTTGTTGACTTCTTAAAACGCTACTGATGAATTTAAAGTTTGCTGGGAGGGAGGGGACCCACGGGGTCTGCATAGCCGGATAACTCGCGTTTTTCTAATCTCCGTTCAACTCCGTAGAGTATAGAAATCGTCGACTTCACAAGAATGCTGATGAATTTCGTACATTTCATGCACTCCCTGTGAAATTTAAAGTTTGCTGGGAGGAGACACGCTTTTACTCATCTCCGTTTAACTCCGTAGAGCATGAAATCGGTCCACTTTGAAAGACCCTGTTATTCGATTTCAAATTGCCGCTGTGAAATTTAAAGCTTTATATAGTGATACTAAATTGTTGTGAAGTCTATAGAACTCCTTGAATTGTCAATGATCATCAATTGAATCAAGTTTGTCGTGGGAAGGGATAAAATATATTGATGGTGCACATCGCCAAAATTCACCTTCTTTTATGTTGCGGTAACCAAATCTTTGTGAAGTAAAAACGTCTGAAAAGTGGTGGTGGCTTTTTTATTTATTTTTTCCCCCCCAACATTCAACTGCGAAACTTATTTCCAAGGTATAAGAAATTAAATTTGTCTTGTACTCTCCCCTTAGAGCTATACAACTAAATTGTGTTGTAGACAAGACAACAGAAATCAGAACCGCTGGTTAGTCGTTATCTACAAGACCTGTTTCCATGGTTTCGTGTACTGCAGGAATATCAAAAGCTCGATAGGCACTCAATATGGATATCATCCTTAAATATGTAATATGTTTAGATATTTTCTTACCAGATTTACCTTTTTGTTAGCCAGATTGCTAAAAAATAAATGCAGGACACGCACAAGACATGATAGAGATAAGGAATAACTTCTGACCAAACCTTTCTACCTGTTACCTTGAAGATTGTTATACAACTTCCCATGGTTGTGAAATGATAATAAATTAGGGACGAGTGTATATACTTCCTATTCAGGAAGAGAAAATAATAAGTACTTTCGATATTTGTATTGCGATTTAATTTACGCCCGTGTTTTACTCTTGGGCGAAGACAACAGGTAACCCAGAAAGAAAAGTTCTATCTTCGGAAAAATATATCACATTTTGTGTGGGGGAGACTGCAGAGTTCAACAACCTGTCCGCAGCCGGATAACACGCGCGTTTTCAGGCCTTCTTTAACTCCGGATTCAGAAACTCCTCGAATTTAAAAATACTCCGTAAAAACAGCTAAATATCTTTCAACGTAAACATAGAATTTAATTTCTTTGATGGCAATCCGACCTGAGTCAACGTCCTTCGTGGGTGCCGGACAGTTAGATAAATCACGCTCTTCTGCGACAGTTTGTGGAAGCTCTTCTAGATAGGACTCGTACTATAAAATTTTTAAATCAACATTTCTGTTTTTCGAAATCTATTCTGATGATGTTGCTATAGATTTAGAAAATTGGTTGCCTCTTGGTTCATTATTTTCAAAAATGAACCATTATAAACGAAAAAGAGAAAAAAAATTTCAACACCCCCTGAACAATTTTGTTTTACGTTTCAAGATGCGTAGAATAAAAAATCCAATTTAAAAAAAAAAAAAAAAAATCCGTCCGTCCGCTGTCCGCGGTTTTTCTCCGAAAATACTTGACCAAACTATATGAAACTTGTGTTAAAAATCACTTTTGGGGTCTAGGTCTAAGTCAGTATTAGGATCCTAGCAGGTTGCACAGAATATTATACTTAAAATAGCCATTCGTTATCCTACTGTACTCCTTCATCGAGAGCTAGATGTACTCAACGTGAGGCAATTATTTTTATTTCAATCGTGCTTAATTGTATATAAAATTGGTATTCAACCTGAGCATAAATGCAGTGTCACGCATACACGTACTGCAGTATCTTCTTACATTCAGTTGCCTAAATTTAATACTGAACGTGCGAAAAAGAATGCGTACTACAAAGTTTTATTGTTCCTTTATGCTTGTAGACTTAATCCTGACAACTTCAGTAGTTTTGTGCATTTTCGGACAAAAGTTTTGAGCAGGATAAAGGAATTTGACCTGTAGTGTTTTCTCTGAAGTAGTTAGTGTGTTGCGCAAGTAGCTACTAACTTCGTAGATCACATGATCGTTATTGGCTGAGACCAGCTCCACCAGCCGCCACAAGTTCTTATGAAATTATTTGGTTGGTGGACAGGAGAAAATTTACTTATTTTTCAATTTTTAACTCTTTCTTTCAACTTCGATTCTCTTCTGAGCTCTTGAGACAAAATTTCAGATCGATTTTTAACCCACTTCCCGATATCCAATCGATTTGAAATTTCGCACACGAGTTCATGCTGGCGTACATTTTAATTTATCAAATTTCCGCGAAGAAAAAGTTAGTTATACTATAAATTTTCGAAAATTTGAAATTTAATATGGGAAACCTTACAAGGTATATATATATATATATATATAAATTTATAATAAATAATTTATAAAATATTTATATATTTATATTTATAAAATAATAAATTTATAACTACCAAATATTGAAACAACAATAAAATTAACCGAGAACATGAGAAAACGAAAGAGTTACATTAAAAACTTGTTTTTATGGGTTCCTTTTTTATTCCATCATCTTGTATGTATTTCACATTGTATTTTTTTTTTTTTAATTTTTTAATTTTTCCTGTCAATAAATTGATATTCTGATTCTGATTCTGATACTCGCCTCAATTATTAAGCTGATATCGCGATCATCTCCATATTTTAAGCGAATTCCAATGTCTAAGCCGAGTGCTCACCCAACATTCTCTCCTCACCCGAAATAGCTTCGCCTCGGCGGGTTTCCGTCCTTTCGAGGGAGCTCTCGCTAAGTTCGTTGACCGGCTCAGTTCGCCGACCTCCCGTTCAGGTAGATCAGTTCAGGTCCCCCTCGACCTTGCGGATCCTAAGGAATCGGTTTCTATCAGAACCCGGAGAAACTCAAAATGGTTTTGGTAATCCTCATAATCAAGAAACCTCGCCAACTCCAGTTTTATCACCTCTGAAATCCGTCTCCTGGGAGGTCATTGGCTCCCTCACCTGGCGCTAGGCAGCTTTGGCTGTAGTCCAATATTACCGTCCGACTATTTAGCTAATGTGAGAGGGATTTCTCGTATTTCGTCATATTTTGGTCTTTGTACACTTGGACGGCCGAACCAGTATTGAAGGGAGCTTATCACATAACAAGGTGTCTACAGGTTATGAAGATCTATTGGTTTATTATTTCCAATAATAAGCCTATGTGATCGTATAGCAAAAAATTTTTATAACCCCCCCTCAAACTTTGTCACTTTACGTTTCAAGGTGCGTAGAATCCAAATTTGAAATGTCCGTTCGCCGTCCGGGCCATAAAAGGCCTTAGAATTGACTTAAAAAATCTGTTCTTTTACACATAGACTCCACTTGGGGTCTAGTTGGTCCTAACTTCTCGCCAGCTCGATCGCTCCACACCCATGGGTGCTATGAGCCAAAAATAGGTGAAAAAGTGTATTTTTTGTGTGTATATTTCAAGTTGTATAGAAATTGGAGATTTATGAGTGAAAAGAAAATGTTAGCTATTAATTTTATGGAAAAAAAAGTATTCTAAATGATACTCTTCTATTCAAAAAGAGATTTTGGATTTTAGGCTATTTTTTGCAATTTTATAGATTTTCGTAAGTGCAAGTTTTTAGCATAATTTCGTACATAAATTGTTGAATGTTCTATTTCATAGTTGATAAACTTTATTTGTCCAATCCTATGCTAAAAAATATCAATTTAACGATTCTGAGCCATTTTCAGTGATTTTGTCAGCACATTTTTTGAAATTTGACCAATTAAATGATATCAATATACAGTATAGGTAACACTTTTATGTGTTGGAAAGATGACTTAGTAATAAATTGTTATGTTTATCAACTATATTAAAAAGCGTAAAATTGTGAGATTCCGCTGCTGTAATGGATTGAACCCATTTGTGAGGTCTATAGTATACTAAATATACTATAAGCGGCGTTTAATAATTATGGACCAGAGATCTACGTAGAAGGCTGTCTAATACATAAATAATAAACCTTTGTGTAATAATTTGCAGCGTTTTTTATATAGGCTACTCATGACTTCAGTTAAGTATTTCGGTACGCTATTCCTAAAGAAATTAAAGTCTGTAAAGGTCACCGATTTTTAAAATTTAGAACTACAAAAGTCCCGGATTTCTATTTTACAGATCTAGTAGACACCCTGCATAAACCAGTTTCGAGCAATCAGGCATCAAATTTATCTCAAATTCGATAATCAGGTGATGGTCGTATTTTAATTTTTCATTTATTTTATTTAATTTTTTATTTTTTCCTCGTGAACCTAATTGAATTCTGCGTCTTTTTCCTATTGATGTATCACGGGAACCAATAATGTTAGATGTTCTAATAGGTAATTGATTTGGAGAAGACAGTTTGCTTTTTCAATACGTATTTTATGCGAAATTTCATGTTAAGAACGAAACTAAATCATATTTAATGCCGAAAATCTTGCATACAAGTCTGCAAGACATGGGACATTTTATTTAGGCTACTCATGATTACAGTAGGTCTACTGGTAATTATTTTGGTACGCTATTCCTGAAGAAATTAAAGCCTGTAAAAGGTCACCGATTTTTAAAATTTAGAATCCCAAAAGTCCTGAAAAAGTCGTCGATTTTCATTTTACAGATCTACTTGTTGTAGACACCCTGCATTAGCATAATTTCTTTGACAATAATCAGTCGCTTCAACTATTTCGTTATACTGAAGTTCCTCAAATTTCAATACCATGTACCAACATATTATAATACGATAGATAATTTAAGAAAATTCTGTCATACGATCATACTGCATGACTGGAACTTTTTCGTTATTTTTATGCCATTCCGGATTCAATGACTTTTTAAAATTCTAAATTTTCCAAGTAATATTGAGTCGTTGTTGGAGATTTTCTTGCGAGTCAACCAAGGTAAAGAAAGCCTTGTTTTCACTTTCGAGTGTCGAAACATTTTTGTTCGCCAAAATTGAAATTTCCACTAGCATTTTACGTTTTACGCCATTCTGGACAACTTAGGTTTTGTGTCTGTCTGACTGTGTGTGCTTATATTAGTCCCCTGTTTTTAGTGATATTTTGAGCACGTTTCCTGTCAGCTGGGCACTTTTTCTAGATAATCAATTCAACAAATTCTAGAATTTTTAACAGTTTTTGTTGTTGTAAATTTCTTGATATTTGAGCACCAATTTTTGCTCAAAAAGTTCTGTTCGGTCACCCAAGCTACAAGTTTTAGATGCTACAATTGTATCAATATAAATGTAATATATTTATATGTACGGCACTAACATCTCTATCGTCTCAATTTCTAAAATTTTGAAGCCGTTACCATGGTTTTGCTGAATTTTCTACGAAAAATGAGTAAAGTAGGTAGGTACTTACCTGATAAGTGTTGAAAGTGAAGATTACCGTCTGTCCTGAAAATTAGTCCATTCCAGTGGATCTTAATTATGATTTGGTTGAACCTCAAATAAAGTAAATGGTAATACCTAATGAAATCAGAAATACTCGAGTTGATTGGGGTGGGTTCAGCTATACTCCATAGAATGTATAAGGTAAAGAGAAACGATTCTGATAAAGACGGAAGGTACTTCACCAATAAGATTGTCATAATGTCTAGTTTAGCTAAAGTCGTCGGGTTGAGCCACTTTTTATCAACCTGGACATTAATTCGAGAAAACTCAAATCGGATAAAATCAGTTGAAACTCACCCGATGATAAGTCTAACTAGTATCGATTTCTTTTTAAAACTGGTACACAATTTCTTGTGGCACACTTGAAAACTTAAAATTTTTTATTAAAATTACTTACCAATTTCGTAAAAGTTAAGCTGGTTCTAAAATTCTATGGTTCTGATGATTTCAATTTTCTTCTTCGTGTTTCTTTCATCTTGCTGATAATCAAATAATTACTGCAATCACTCAGCTTCCAAAGAATCAGGAACGTAATTCTCATATGAAAAGCCGTTCAGCAGGATTCCAAGGTAACTAATTTGTAAGATAAAGTCGAGGAGATATTACGGGAATTATTGTATTAATTAGACGTCGGAAATTATGAGCGGCAGATCCTTAACCCCGCGGGACAGCTGCCGCGAGAATTCCTTTTACCGGTTCGGACACTCGAGCGTGTTATTGGGGGGGGGGGGGGGGGGGGGGGCTCAACGGCCCCTTTACGGCCCCACCGTAGGGGGAGCATCGCCCGGGTCCCCCCGCCAGGAATTGTCTTCCTCCTTCTCCAGGAATCGCCCTCCTCCCCCGGGGGGAATCGCCCCCCCGAAATGCTCGCCGGAGCGCGCGTTCACGGTGCGTCCCCAGGGCGTTCACCCCCTCCGTCGCTTGTCTGGCTCTGGCCACCTTCCCCAGGAATCAGCTTAGTAGGGGTTGGTGGTGACTCAGGAAAGTGGCCTCCATATAACCCTCTTCTGAAGTTGTTATTTATTAGATTCTTATTTAAATCAAAATCGATCAGTGCAATTTTCCCATGAGGTCCTTGCTCTCTCGAAATATACCGTTTTTTAATTTAAATTTTCACCCCATGACAAGTTATTATGAAGTAATGCTAATGAATCCTTTTAAACCAAACAACGCAAGAAGTTCTTGTGATACATATCCCCAAACAACCGGTGCCATAAACGATACTTCTAAACATAATATGTACAAACGCCATATTACCATACTACATAATCATACACTCCCTGAAGAGGCCTAATAAGGCGAACGCGCTAGGAAGCACTAATAAAAGATGAGAATAAGAGCCTAAGTCTACTCATCCCCTCACACCCCCCTAACCATCAAAATCTGATGATAATCTAAAACAAAAAGATGTCTGTATTCATTACAGAAAAGACAATGAACACAGCTGTTCCTATAAAATTGAAATTGAGCATTGAAATTGAAATTTATTAGTTCATTTATTTTATTGTTCGGCAAAAGTCAATTTACAACAACGAAGGAAAAAACTTAAAAAAAAAAAACTCTAATTATTAACTTGTTGTTGAATAGAAAAGATTAAGAATAATTGAAATAGAAAAGAAAAACTACATCAATTTAAAAAAATAAATAAATCACTGGCACTATTATTTAGAGGATAAACCGCTGATATAAGCTACTTTAGTTTAATTTTATTAATGGCTCTATTTTATTTATATTCAGTTAATGCCCCCTCCAGCCTGAAATCCCCAGTTATATTTGCCAGAACACGCGTTCACGGTGCGTCCCCAGGGCGTTCACCCCCTCCGTTGCTTGTCTGGGCTCGGGCCACCTTCCCCAGGAATCAGCTTAGTAGGGGTTGATGGTGACTCAGGGAAGTGGCCTCCATATAACCCTCATCTGAAGTTGTTATAGATAGATAGATAAAGCATGCTTTATTGATAAGTACATTAGTAATGCATCAGAAGATAAATATAATCAAGGAGTCATGCAAATTATCGTGGTCATAGAATGACCGTCCGAAGGATTCGCCGTCAAACACAGTTATAGCCAGAAAAATAATAATAATCGCTTGCTTAACGAATTTTACAAAAAAGATATAGGTACCTAACACATAATATAATAAATAAATAATGCTTAATAATATACATATCATATTCATAATGACATAGCAGGAAGCTTTCTTTCAAGAATGGTTAAAAACCGTATTCAATCTTCGCCTCATACCTTAGATTCCAGGCCACCATACAATATTTTATTAAATTAGGACTTCCAGATTTTATTAATTTTATATATTCGCCCCAAGGCCGTTCACGGTGCGTCCCCAGGGCGTTCACCCCCTCCGTCGCTTGTCTGGGCTCGGGCCACCTTCCCCAGGAATCAGCTTAGTAGGGGTTGATGGTGACTCAGGGAAGTGGCCTCCATATAACCCTCATCTGAAGTTGTAATTTATTATATTCTTAATTAAATCAAAATCTGATGATAAACTAAACCAAAAAAGATGTCTGTATTCATTACAGAAAAGACAATGAACAAATTGAATAAATTGACCATTTAGATTTATTTGTAAATTTATTTTATTGTACTGCAAACGTCAATTTACAAAAAGAAAAAAAACGAATTGTTAACTCTTAGTTAAATAGTAAAGATTAAGGGCCGGTTTATCAATTATCTGCATCAACTGCAGGATAACTATACTGAGTATAGCGCTATACTCCAGATAAAGAATGTTTGTCGTTTATCAATGCCGAATTGCCAAACGTATAAAATTATCCCTCAGATAAATTCTGTCTGGCAGATAGCGCAGTTAGCATCCTCATTGGTGTCCGTAGGCGACAAAATAAGGGCGATTTACACATGGAGCCAGCACAGAGTAGAGTAGAAGCTACATTTTCTTCATGGATCGACTATTAAAAAAACCGGGTCTGACATCCACAAGACAACTGTGTCCATCATGCTATCAAGCTCGGCAAATGAGAAACCAATTATTTGCTATTTGATTCATTTCTATAAAGAGAAATACATACATGAATGGCGATATTGCAACCTGAATTGTTATGAATGAATTATTGTGATCAGTAAGTTGTGGACTTGATTTCATCTTCGATCTGTGTAGAATGTAAAGAACGGTATCTTTGTCCAACCGAAACCTCAATAAAAATACACACTCGTCCCATATTAGTAGGTGATCTACACGGGGTCTTGCTAGGTATATACGGTTTTCTTTTCCATTCAACGAATTATGCTACGATAGAATCCTTGCCGTAGCTGCTATTTGAAGACAAATCCCCAAATATATCCATTGGAAGGTACAAAAAAAAAAAAAAAAAAAAAAAAAAGATCAACCTTCATTCAAATAAGGTTTTTGTAAATAAATAAACTTGTTTGAGGTTAAAAAGCTCTAGATATCTCATTAACCTCCAGTTACAATTGTTATCCAGCCATCCAGGCCCAGGCACCAGATAAATTAAAACGCCAGATAAGGTTTAACTAGGGATGGATAAACACCCCCTACTGTGTTATCTAGAGGATATCGCTATCCCTCAGATAAATCTCCCTCATCCAATGGATAAATGTGATTGATAAACCGGCCTTAAGAATAAATTAAATAGAAAAGAAAAATCACATCAATTTAAAAAATATATACATATATAAATCACTGGCACTATTATTTAGAGGATAAACCGCTGACACAAACTATGTTAGTTGAATTTTATCTATGGATCTATTGTATTTATACTCAAGTTAATGCCCCCTCAGCCTGGAATCCCGAGTAATATTCGCCAGGACACGCGTTCTCTTTGCGTTTCTGGTATGTTTCTTTCTGTTACTTATTATAATCGTATTTAAACCAAAATCTGATCGCAGTTGAACACTTAACATGTCTCAACTTGGTAGGTAATCTTAAATAAAGAACAGCGAGTACAGCAATAATTTAAAAAAAATTAATATATTTAAGATTCGTACCTTAAATAGTGAGGAAACTGAATGAAACTGTTGTAATTTTCCAATTCGCTATTCCGAAGTGCTTACATTTTTAAATGGTGCTCTTCAAATATGCGCCCCCCCGAGCAACTGCGCCTCCCAGTGCGCCTCCTCGTCGTTTTCATTGTTGTTCATCGTTGTTTGTGACGTGGCGAAGCCAATCCAGTACTCCGATGCACCAAGAAACAGTGTAAAACCACGCGGTCGGTTCGATCGGGTAACAGGTTTTTCCACTACACTGATTTAAATGGTCGAATGAATGCAAAGTTGTCCTTATGCGAAATTTTGGAACTTGTGCTTTTCTTCATTATGGAAATACCCACCCACACAGCACAGGCGTATTCAGGGAGATCTACTAACACTGTAACTGATTGGTTCAACATGTGCCGCGAAGTGTGTACTTTAAAGGTGTCTGTCACTGTGCGAGGGCAAATGGTGGGAACGGATCCCGACCCGATTCAAATAGATGAAGCCCGTTTTGCTGGGCGCCGAAAGTACAACCGTGGCCGATTGCTGGCCGGGGATGCTCCTCCATCCGATGAGGACAGCGACGCAGAACACACCAACAACCGCAACCACGGTCGCAGAATTGACGGACCATGGGTTTTTGGTTTAAAAAAGGGGACCGACTGTAGGTACTTCTGCGTCGAAAGGCGCGACAAAAACACCCTCATCCCTATAATACAGAGAGAGTGCCAGCCTGGCTCCGTCATACATTCCGACGAATGGGCGGCATACAGGAGCCTGAGTAGTCTCGGCTTCAAACATCGAACAGTGAACCACCAGCAAAATTATGTAGATCCGTCGACTGGGGCACACACTCAGGCCATCGAGCGTTCGTGGTTGGATGCCAAAAATAAGATTTTGAAGACCATGCGAGGAACATCCCCTGCACTGTTTCAATCTCACCTCGACCATTATTGTTGGAAGTTGGCCCACTGTAATGAAGACCTGTTCGAAGCATTTTTGAGAGACATGAAAGACTTGTACAGGGCATGATTTTTACCTACCTAACTTCGACGACAGCATCATCTTGCAGGAATGTCCAAAATCATATTACAGGAACGTTTATCAAGAGTAGTAACGTATTATTGGTTGCTAATGATAGGGAGGCGCATATTGGAACAGAAGCGTGATAGGGGGGCGCATATTGGAAGAGCACCGTTTAAATTAGGCACATGACGTGTTATGGAAACTACCTCCCTCATAGATCAATGATCTGAGCCATTGGGGGGGGGGGGGGGGGGGGGGGGGGGGGGGGGAGTTGCATATGCGAATTACATTTGTTTATTTTTAATTCAACATACCTGCTACATATACCTAATAGAAATAATGATGTCTAAAATCATAAATGCTGGACGTCATGGCATGGCATTCCGAGGGAGTAGCAGCAATGAGGTACGAAAAAATATATTTTTTGTAAACAGATCTGGTGACGGAATGGGCCGTATCTGAGAGACCGGATCTGTCCGTAAGATATACGCCAAATTGTGTTATAAATTGGCGAGAAGTGGATTGTAGCGGCTAGATGGTACCGGTATCACTGCGTGGGTGGTGAGTCTCATTGTACGGGTACTCTGTTCAGATGATATTAGCGAGGTAACGTCTAATGTATCAGGATGTTTCTGATAATATAGTTGAGCCTGTTTTGTGTAGAGTTTCTTCAATTTAAATTTTTAATACTTCTGCTCAGCACTGGTGAACCACCGGGGGGGGGGGGGGGGGGGGGTTAAGAAGAACCTTCAAAATTGATTTTCGCAATAAAATTCTAAGTTCCAACACGCTGCCGTACGCGTTACCCCGCCAGAGAATGCCGAAGCTAAGAACCGACTGTACTAGAGCTTGACAGTGTAAGATAAGCGTATTTTCTGAAAAGCAGTTATGGATAGTGTAAAATATGTGGACCAACTTACTAGTTTTCTTCACCAGAGCGTTTACCTGAGCCTTCCAATCAAGGTTCTCATCCAATACCATCCCCAAGGATTGTGCACTTTTTACCCTCATTTCCATGGACTCACATGCCACGTACTCTGAATTACAAAAGTGTAACTTTAGGTTGTATGGATGAGAATTCTTGTTTCTGGTGAGGGAAAACAGTAAGTATTTGAGTTAGTATAGTACGTATTCTGGTATGAGTTTCATGATTCTGAACGAAAAACGTAACTTGGACCTGGTGACTGCATGAAGGTAGCGACTGTAGGCAGGAGAAGGAAATATTTCCGAGGGGGCACCGAGGAAACGTCAGGGACGGCCGCAGCACGTGGTCTCAAGGGCGGATGGAAAGTGAAAGCATCCAGTGAGTCTTGAGGAGGATCCATTTGGGTCGTGAGAAGTATCCATTTCCAGACCATCCCACAGATCGAAGGGATATCTCTTTCGGGGAGACGAAAATTAAATTCAAAATATCTAACACGGAAAACCATTGCTATCAACATAAAGATGAACAGTTTGAAAATTAATCAGTAAACTGTTAACTTTAAATTCGATTTTCATACAGAAAGAAAACAATAGAGATCCTAATACTATTTTAAATTTGATATTTTGAATTTAATTTTCGTCTCCCTGAAGAAGCTCCGGTTAATGGGGAGAAACGTTGGAGATAAATGGTAAAACAATTCAAGGACAGGGGCCTTTTTTGTAAATTTTTGTTATAACAACTCAACATCGGTACCGCGGACAAAACTGTACAAAATTACGAGCCGATCTTGATGAAATTCGCTAGAATTTGCTTATTTCAAAAATGTAGTCAAAAATTCAAAAATAGCCTGTTTTTTGCGATTTGTTGTGCGAAATAATTTTTTCAGCATACTAACATGTGGTATATTCGGAATCAGCGTAAAATTTCCTATGAGAATATGTATCAAGTTTTCAAAAATTTCAAAGTTGAAAAATCAGTCAAAAATCGAAATAATGCCGTTCGCTAGTTGTAAAAATCTGTAATATTTGCATGAAACATTGTCCAAATTCAGATTGAACTACTCTTATGGAAGTATCCCTGTATAACCAATCCCTGTATAACCAATCCTGTTTGAAACGTAGGTAGTAGTTGCTTGTTAAAAAAAAAAAAAAAAAAAAAAGTAATCACAACTGATGAGTTAACTCTGTGAAATATTCCGTCCTCCGATTCTCTCGGTCGCTCTCTTTAATGTTTTACGCTCAACTGTTTTAGGACTTGATGTAGCTTTAATACTGACTGTGGCTTAGAAAAAAGTATGAGTACCTTCTAGTTATTTTTAATAATTTGATTCCATGTTTGTCTTTCAAAATCATAAAGTAAAATTTCTCTACACGATCAATAGCGACTGAAATGTCGAAGATTTCTTTCAAAAATTCGCTCATGGGGTCGGTCATGCTGCATGACTGGACTTTTTTGAAGTCTCTAAGCATTGTGTGCCCTTATGGATACAAGTATCCCCCCAATGGATACAAGGATCATCCTCGAAACTGATATCTGTAAGGTTTCCGGAGATGATAGCCCGAGGTTTTTAGGATGATCGTGGAGAGCGAGGCCGAGGCGAGCGGAGAGCTGTTGTGGCCAAGGGCACTCCGGCAGACCCCTTTGTCCGCCCGCGTTTCCTGGCTCTGCTCGTCTGGAGGTTTTCCTTGAGGCCAAGGGAGTCCCTTGAGAACTCGCTCAAGCCCCCCTCGCTAAAGGCCTAACAGCCTCCTCAAGTCTTCCTTCCAACCTTCCCATTCAATTCGAGGACTCGTATTATTTTTTTGAATAAATGCGTCACTCATGGCTGTGAAAAATATACTTTTACAAGGTACTACATTTGACAAGAAAGTAGATTTCATCCTCAGAAGTTTGACACCAACCGTACTTGCAATGATGCAAGCAATGAGCAATGATGCAAGCAATGAGCATAGCCATGCAATGATTTTTTTCACAGACATGGGAGTACCTAGTAATGGACCGTTTGTTTTGATGAAATTTCTAGGGATTGATCAACTTTTCAGATGGTCCCCTATAATTTTCAATGTTGTCGGATCAACAGTAGCCAATAAGCATGCGCAAACGTGAATTTCTTATAACGTTGATTTCTCTTTAGCTTCAAAAGCGAATTTCTACCTTATTAATTGTCTGAAGCTGAGATTCGGCATGCAGGCTCCTCAGGACGTAATCTTGAAAGTGCACAGGGTGCAGATCAACTGAGTTGCTCCTAAGGATTCCATACTTACCGTAGGAAGCCAAAAGTTTGACGGTATCCTTGCTAAGACAAGAACCTGAAGGTGTACGGGGTGCATTTTGAACTACATCACACGATGGAGTAGGTGATATTTGTGCAATTCATTCTATTGATGGAGATAGTGCACTACTTGTATTTGTGTACATCACACCTGGAACTCCAATACGACAATTCTATGTCTTAAATCTTATGGCGTATAGTCATTTTTGAAGAACTGCACGAGCTTGAGCTAAACACAATTCCTATAGCCCTCCGTAGGGACGTAAATTTTGATTTTAAGACCAACACAGTCGGATTTCATTCATTTCTGTCTACAATTGAGCAATAATCCAGCCATTTCTACAACAAGGAATAATACAGTTTTATTGATGCGGTGTTCACAAGATATGTAGATCATCTGGAAACGAGATTATCTAGAAATTATCCCTATCTGGCAGAATAATCTGGCTTATCTGTAGAATAAATGCGGTTGATAATCCAGACCTGAGAGCTCGAAATGGTGTTGCACAGTAATTTTTTATTGTCGGTCGTAAGCAATCGCCCAACCGCGACGAGCTCCATAAACCATTACGAGAGCTAAAAATGTCACGATATCAACGTCAACTTTTTTTCCGACGTCCATCGTCATCGTCGACGACACGACGTCAGGTTTCAGAATCCGTCACGAGGCAAACGACGTCCGCCCAGCAAGCGGAACGCAAGCGGACCGACCTTCTATGTCAGAGGGCTGACCTCGATTAGCTCCCCTCCTTTTTTTCATTTCTCTTTCTCTCTTTATCATGCGACTCCTCCATCTCCCCTTCTCTCTCGTTTGTATAGAGACGGAATTAGCAATAGTGTCACTAACGCAAATCGTCCACGTGCTTCTTCGCATTTCCCCTTGAAAAAGCTGCGAGATGGGAGAGAAACTGACGATAGAACGAGCGTAATCACAAATGGCGTCCGATCGAGGTGGTTTTATTAGTGATGTTCATATTGTTTTATAGTCATCAGAGCATCATATCGGCGAGTTTTAAATATAAAATATAAAAATTGTGAGATTTCGTTCGCATTTCCCGAGGAGTCGCCGAGCCTCGCACGTGTTAGGCGAGTTTGTTTAAAGTCATCGGGATGCCGCAACCAACCCCCGTGATAAAGTAGGTATCTTCATTTTGATAAGTAATAACAATACGTTTTCACCCTTCTTTATTATGTGCAAAGCTATGCATTTCAAATGGAAAAAAAAATCCAAATGGAAAAGGTTTAAATCCAAATGGAAAAGGTTTAAAATCTAAGTGGAAAAGGTCTAAATCTAAATGGAAAAGGTTTAAATCTAAATGGAAAAGGTCCCTAAATGGAAAAGGTTTAAACCAAAATGGAAAAGGACTAGACCTAAATGGACAAGGTTTAAACCTAAATGGAAAAGGACTAAACCTAAATGGAAACGGACTAAACCTAAATGGAAAAAGTTTAACTCAATTCAAATGCTATATATGTGAAGTTACCAGTTAAGTAATTCGGTCCCTAAGTCAGGAAGGTCTTAAGGGTTGGAAATATTAGATTTTCACCCTTCTTTATTATGTGCAAAGCTATGCATTTCGAGTGAAAAAAGGAACCTCCGCTCTTCATCAGCCTTCATATAAATGAAAGGGTCACTATAATACATAGAAGCAATCCATGGGTCTTGGGAAACACATAAATCCTTCCCTCATTGGTTTTGGGATATGTGATGGTTATCACATACATTAGTGGCACAAATCTGAATAAAATTCTTTGTTAAAAGTGTAATTTTCTCTCCTCCACCTCGGGGTACATGTCTGGCGGGCTTAAGGCCTTCAGACGCCGCAACAAGTTAGAGTTTTGACTTCTAATTGAATACAGTTATCCACTGAACTAGAATCAATATTAAATAATGCCACTATTCTGGTAAAATATAGGGAAAAATGTAAAAATTCTTGAAAGCAGAACGTGGAACTCCAGTACAAAATTTTCAAATAAAAAAAATCTTATGAGGAACTCATTTGGAAACTTCGTTCAATCCCGATTCCAATTTTCTTACCATTCGTTACAGTAAAAGTGTTTATAAAAAGGAAAAAATAAAATAAAATAAAAATATATATATATTAACAGCATGTACCTAAAATGCGTCTCATTTCGTTAGTGTGTGCTAAAACTTACAATATCTGCTCAATTTCAATTTTTCATGTACCAGTTACAAATTCACTCAGTTATGAAGCATGGCTAATAGAACGAATTTCCAAAGAAAAGTTGTGAATAAAACTGAGGTGTGACGAGCAAAGAAAATTTTACGACACGCAGCCGAACTCGAAAATTTGGTCAGTTTACCGGCATTTTTCACCTAAAAATCGATTCTGCTCACTTATTTATGAATCTTTGAGATCTGGGGGTCGTTTCAATCGACTCAGCGCTGAAAAATACTTCGTGACACCACATGCCCTATTTTGGGACACTGAATTTTAAATTCCCTGAAATACTGGATCGATCGGGCTGGCCAACGACCTCCGCCTGTCTTTCGCCAAGAAGGATTTTTCTGCGTTCGAAAGAATTTAAGGAGTTATCGTCTGGATATACACCTTATAAATAAATATGTATATTTATATACGTCGTTAAAATCTAGGATTGTGTTCTTTGATGTATGAATTGGATTGAGGGGGGGGGGGTCCTCCACATTTAAAATTTTGAAGCGTTGAGATTCGAAATTTGGTGGACACGCGGTTTTCAAAAACAAACCACTGAAATCAGAAATGATTAACTTTAAATTGATTGTAATTTAATCACGTGTTTACTTTTCCGCTGGGTCGATTAAAAAAATAAAATAAACCAATTTATTGTAATCGACTAAGATCATATTAGTCGATACATTTCTTTTCTTGGCTCGAAATATCGATGTTAGGTAGACTACACACATTACTGATAGGTGCACTAATGATAGGTTTCGTGATTCCCTGGACTATAAGGGCTTTTGTTATGGAGGGGGGGGGGTCGTCGTGGTGGGTGCACGTGTCACGGTCGGTCAGGCCAGCGGCGGGACACGTGGAAATCTTGGCCCTTCGAAGGGTCACCACGTGGGATCCCCCCCGCCCTTCCACCCATCCAGTCTCTCTTCCCCTACCTCATTTCTCACCTTCCAGTACTTGCGCAATCTTTCCTCTTCCTTCTTCCCTCTTCCTTCTCAGTCTGGTTTGGAAGACAAAGCTCGTTTCTTCTTCTCTTCTGCTTTCTTTATCAGCTTCACGATTGGACGTAAACAACCACCAAGTGACCAATGTAAAAGTCATTTCCGTCAGTTTTGTACAGGGCAGCCCAGAGATAAAATATGGAAGTATAAAAAAACTTTCACATAGGTAGTTATTTATATATATTTTTTTTAAATTTTTTTACTGGCAAAAACAAATAAGAGAGAATCCTTAGATAAAAATACACCAGTAGAACGGCCACCATTCACTTTTAAATGTTGCTCAAACTTTGAACGCGTTTTTCACAAAATGACGTTCCCAAGAGACCATATTTAGAAAAATCATACCGCTGGAACTAATAAAGATAGAATTGCATAAAAAAAACAACAGCGTTTTTAGCAGGGTCTCAAGAAACCAAAATGGAAATAACCCTCAATTTCGACATCCGGTAAGATAAGGTCCTTGAAAACCTAGGATGGGTACATTATTATGTGAATTGGAACCACAAAATCACTAAACGAAAATTTTTCGTTCATCCCCAGAACATCATCCGTATCGGTGTGCGCGAATGTTTTCATGGCTGCAGTTCGGTGAGGTAACTCCGTAAAGGAACTGGCAATAAACTAAAGTGGATAATGTATCTTTGTTGTCCGGGCGATTCAAAAGTTCCAGTCATGCAGTGATTTTGTTGATTGGGAATAGTGAATTACCTATCGGATTATATGTTAAATTGTATATAAATTTGAAAAATTTGAGAACAAACAAATTGTTACAAACCCATTCTATGGCAAAACAACTCATACTAAATAAAATTCGGTAATTAAAAAGAGGTTTTGTATATTTAAAATTGTTTTTTGGGCAGTTTTATAGATTTTTCAGCGAATATTAGTGCAATTTAAGTACGTTTTTCACAAAATTCTGTGCGAAAAATGTTTAACGTCCTTGTTAAAATCAGTGTCTAAAGAGAAAGTTTCGATAAAACTACATTTCAGTAAGCTTTGTGCTCTGAAGAAATGTGTAAGAAAAGCGCAATTCTCCTCGATTTTTCGGTCTTTTCCCAAGTTGGTGTTGCAAATATCAATGAATGAACATCGTTACGAGTTTCAGCACGACGAAATACGCCAAAATCATGTATTACATGTGGCAATTAAATATCTTCAAAATCTCAGTATCTCACAAGTTTTGGACTTTTTGAGCGGAATTGCGCACATTTGGAGCGGAATCGCGACCGTTTGCGCGTTTTAAACAATTTAGTGGTTTATTACATTCATAGAATAGAAAATGTAGTACATTTATTCATCAAATTTCACGTAAAATTCAAATCTGCTATAAAAATGGGGTTCCCATTCAGTATAACGAAGTTCATGTAAAGTCCACACAGTGCGCACAAGTGCAACAATGTACAATTTTATCATTTTTGAAATCCTTACCAAAAAATAAATAAATAAATCAAGTTTGAAAAAACTATGTAGGTATATATATATATATATATATATATATATATATATATATATATATATATATATATATATATGTATATATATATATATATATATTGTTTTGACCCATTGTTAACAATTTTAGCAAGGGGGGAACGTCTTTGATGACACCCTATATGGCTTTGAGTTCAAAGCATGAGGAGAGAGCGTACTGCTTAGTAATCCCTACACGTTGATAGTACTATGTTAATCACTCATCACTGATGTTACTATGTTAATCATCCATAACTGATAGTACTAGGTGTGTTAATCACTCATAATTGATAGTGCAGCAGTAATTAGCGCTCATTACGTTGTAGTGCGTATTTGGAAGTGGCAATTACGCTGGGAGCGATGGGATTAGTTGGAGGGAGGTGAGAAGGCCGGGGAGGGAGCGAATGATCGATAATGAGAGCGGATCAGTGGGAACACCCCCTTTTCATGTTCTCACTTGCACCCTCGGTACACACCTGCGCTCGGAACTATTGACCCCCCCGCACTACTTGAAACTAGGGCACTTGTCACTTGAAACAATCACCAAAGCTGTCTGGAATTCAAGTGAAAACCAGTAAAAGATCACAATAAGTTACCACCTGCCTAATCGTCCGCATATTGTATTGCATAGGGTTACCAAACGTCCCGTGAAAACGGGATTGTCTTGTTTTATCACGATTGTACCCGAGATCCTAAAAAGTCTCCCCGGACCCCTAAAAATTTATTTATGTAAAAATGTATGTGTGTATGTATAAAATCAGTATTCATTGCAAAATTTGTGTTTTAATTTATTATGCCTAGAACTAAATGTATATATCCCCCCCCCCCCCCCCCCCCCCCCCCCCCCCCCCCCAACCCCCCCCCCCCCCCCCCCCCCCCCAACAACTTAATTCAGGGCACTTGTCACTTGAAACAATCATCAAAGAGGTCTGGAATTCAAGTGAAAACCATCAAAAGAGCACAATAAGTTACCACCTGCCTAATCGTCCGCATAATAGAACGCAGAAGCGATAGGGTGACCAAACGTCCCGTGAAAACGGGATTGTCCCTTTTTTCACGATGGTACCCGGAGTCCCTAAAAAGTCCCCGGGACCCCTAAGAATGTCCCGTATCTATTATGTAAAAATGTATGTGTGTATGTATAAAATCAGTATTCATTGCAAAATTTGTGTTTTAATTTATTATGCCTAGAACTAAATGTATATATCCCCCCCCCCAACAACTTAATTCAGGGCACTTGACACTTGAAACAATCATCAAAGCGGTCTGGAATTCAAGTGAAAAACCATCAAAAGATCACTTAAGTTACCATCTGCCTAATCGTCCGCATAATATACTGCATGGAGCGATAGGGTAACCGAACGTCCCGTATAAACGGGATTGTCCCGTTTTTTCACGATTGTACCCGGAGTCCCTAAAAAGTCTCCCAGGACCCCTAAAAATTGATGTATATTGAATTTAAAAAGGTATTTACTTATGTGTCTGTATGTATGTATGTAAATGTGTATGTATGTATAAAATCAGTATTCATTGCAAAATTAGGGTTTAAATTTATTATGTGCCTCAGAATTTCAATATAGAAAAGTAAAGGTAAATTGACCGGGGCGTCTAGAACTATATTACCCCCCCAACCCCTCCGACAACTTAATTCAGGACACCTGTCACTTGAAACACTCACCAAAGGAGTCTGGAATTCAAGTGAAAACCGGGAAAACAACACGAATGAATTACCTGCCTAATCTTCCGCATAAAATACTCCGTGAAACTACAGGGTGACCAAACGTCCCATAAAAACGGGGGGAAATATCTCAATTTTTATTCTTTTACCTCAAGTTACCCATTGTCTGGAATGACACAAAAACACACACATTTGTATGAAAATGCGTTAAAATCCATATATCGTTTGAGAACTACTCAAAACGGAAATGAAGAAATTTTGGGAAAATTCCCTTTTAAAAATTTTAAAGACATTGCAATAGCTTTTCCTCGAAAAATCGCTAATAATAAAATCAAAATGGTAATTTTTCAAAAGGTGACATCGTGTTTCTGCAACCGTAGTCAACTCGAAAATAAACACGAAAATTTGATCATAAGGCCATGCAGTGCGACTGGGAATTTCGTTTTGATTCCCCAGGAATCGCGGGGGGTCAGCGAAGTTTCCGCCTTTCGCCGCCCCCGACTACGCCTGCCGCCGCCTCCAACGACGCCCCCCTCCCCTCACTGTATGAAAATGCTTTAAAATCCAGATATTGTTTCAGAACTCCCTCAAAACGGATTTGGGGAAAATTCCCTTTTAAAAATTTTAAAGACATCGCAATAGCTTTTTCTCGAAAAATCGCTAATAATGAAACCAAAATTGTAATTTTTCAAAAGTTGACATCGTGTTTCTGCTACCGTAGTTAACTCGAAAATAAACACACAAAAATTGCTCATAAGGCCATGCAGTACGACTGGGAATTTCGTTTTGATTCCCCAGGAATCGCGGGAAGTCCGCGAAGTTTCCGCCTTTCGCCGCCCCTGTTGCAGGGGTTCGCCGCCCCCGACTGCGCCTGCCGCCGCCTCCAACGACACCCCCCTCCCCTCACTGTATGAAAATGCTTTAAAATCCAGATATCGTTTCAGAACTCCCTCAAAAAGGATTTGGGAAAATTCCCTTTTGAAAATTTTAAACACATCGCAATAGCTTTTTCTCGAAAAATCGCTAATAATGAAACCCAAATTGTAATTTTTCAAAAGTTGACATCGTGGTTCTGCTACGGTAATGAACTGGAAAATAAACTCACAAAAATTGTTCATAAGGCTGTGCAGTAACTGGGAATTTCGTTTTGATTCCCCAGGAATCGCGGGAAGTCCGCGAAGTTTCCGCCTTTCGCCGCCCCTGTTGCAGGGGTTCGCCGCCCCCGACTGCGCCTGCCGCCGCCTCCAACTGCACCCACCTCCCCTTCATGTCGTGTTTCCAAGACTACAACCGCCGCCCCCGCGCCGCCCCCCAGTCTCCCAGACTACATCTCGTCGACATAATATATTATGGAAAACTCTGGCGCTAGGAAACTTGGAAGGAAGCAACACCTGTTTGGATGTTCTCTTGAATTGAAGATCTCGTAAACATTTTAACCCTGTTGTTCAACAACCGGGTTAAAATGCTCCTCCCGTAATCATCATTTTGCTTTGTCCTTCTTTGAGAGTCCGAACATGTTTGATTCAATCTAAAGGGTTATTTCCGCTATTAGTATCAGTAACATAACTATCAAGGTATAAGTTATACGAAATTAAAAAATTAAAGTCAATGTGGTAATCAGGGAGATCGTTATACTTGGAGATTTTAGCGTATATTAGTAGAAACATACTCCAAAAATGCAACGACTCCAAAAAATTTAAAATAAAATTTTCCAAAATTTTTTTTTTTTTTTTCCAAAGATTTTTCTCTCATTTTTGTCAATCAAACGTTTATAGTAATCGCTTGTTTTCTCGTTGTTTCAGGTATGTGCCATCAGATGGGTTATGGAAAATTATGTGAGTACAAGATAGGCATAATTTATAGTTATTTTTTCATTTTTTTTAAATTAAGGTATCTGTATTCATTCTATCTTGAAATTCTGACGGTTAGATTCCTAAAAATTGTTTAAAACCAGAAATATAACTCATCTTTTGTTGTGAGTCGCGTTTAACAAGTAAGTCAAATAACAGTAATTGGTACAGTGTTAGGTAGTAATGATGGCCATCATGATATGTTGGCTTTTTTCTAACCTATAAACCTTTATAAAGCCAATGAAAAAGAAGTAAAAGAGGAGGCAAGGGGCTCCGCCCCTTGACCCCGCCAAGGGGCTTCGCCCCCCTGGACCCCCCCCCCCCCCCCCGGATGTTATTGCTTTGAGCCTGACTTGCTAAAATGTACAAAAACATGGAAGTCATTACAAACTTTTAGGTATACTGTGTGCAGTTCTACTGATATCGCACTAATGGCGGCCCCAGACGACCCTGTGTGAGGCCAGACGTCATGAGGCCTCCCAAAAGATGATGATGATGTCTGGCTATAAGATGGTTGCTAAGGGAACTTAATTAGAACAACAGTCTCCGGCTACTAGAACAGGAATCATGAGAATAGTATGGTTCAATTTACATTCTCTTCGTATCACAAATAAGAGTTATACAGTGTCAATTAGTAATGATATGGTGCTGATTACCCTTCATCGCCGCATTAGTTATTCTGTCTTCTTACTGACCCGTATCCTATTATGAAGCCAATCATAATGGAATGTAAGGGGGACATTGGGTTCATATTATCAAAATGCACATCGTGAGTCCAGTGCTGTTCAATACCTACATACTACTTTTTAACCGCAAATGAGAGCTATATTGTGTGCAGTGCTACTGATAGTGGTGGCTTCAGACGACCCTGCACCTCCTTCCCTCAGCTCCCTGCCTGCACCTCCTCTCACCTCTGCAGAACTCTCTCGTTATGAGGTCTCCAGCAGCAGGATGAGTGTGGAGAGAACACAATTGGAGAATCGGTGTGTTTTGTTAGAAAACACCTCATGTGAACTGAATGGCTCGATTTCCATTCGCTTTGTGCCACAAATAATACAGATACTGAGGTACTGGGGGTCATAACCTGCAGCATTGAGAATAAGAGGACAGAATATAGTCTTCTGCTATTAAAATGCACATCATGTGATTAAGTTTTTTACTCACAAATTACCTTTTTTACCGCACATGAGAGCTATATTGTGTGCAGTGCTACTGATATCGCACTAATGGCGGCCCCAGACGACCCTGTTGTGAGGCCAGACGTCATGAGGCCACCCAAAATGGATCGCAAGAGGCCAAGATACCTCCTCTCACCTCTGCAATCGGTGTGTTTTGTTAGAAAACACATCATGTGAATTGAATGGTTCGATTTCCATTCGCTTTTTGTCGCAAATAATACTGATACTGAGGTACTGATGACCATAACCTGCAGCATTGAGAATAACAGGACAGAATATGGTTTTCTCCCAAACATTACCTGGCTATGGTTCTTCTATTAAATGCACATCTTGTGAATGTGTTTTTTTACTCACAAAGTACCTTTTTTACCGCAAATGAGAGCTATATTGTGCGCAGTGCTACTGATATCGCACTAATGGCGGCCCCAGACGACCCTGTTGTGAGGCCAGACGTCATGAGGCCACCCAAAATGGATCGCAAGAGGCCAAGATACCTCCTCTCACCTCTGCAGAACTCCCTCGTTATGAGGTCTCCGGCAGCAGGATGAGTGTGGAGAGAACACAATTGGAGAATCGGCGTGTTTCTTGTTAGAAAACACATCATCTGTATATAATTGTTCATTTTCCATTCACTTTGTGTCGCAAATAATACTGATACTGAGGTACTGAGGGCCATAACCCGCAGTATTGACGGATTATAAGAGGACAGTTTGGTCTCCTGCTACTAAAATGCACTTTGTGAGATTATGTTTTCTACCTACATACCTACTACTTTTTTACCGCACATGAGAGCTATATTGTGTGCAGTGCTACTGATACCGCACTAATGGCGGCCCCAGACGACCCTGTTGTGAGGCCAGACGTCATGAGGCCACCCAAAATGGATCGCAAGATGCCAAGATACCTTCTCTCACCTCTGCAGAACTCCCGCGTCAAGTGTCTCAGGCAGCAGGATGAGTGTGGAGAGAACACAATTGGAGAATCGGTGTGTTTTGTTAGAAAACACCTCATTAGTATATAATCGTTTATTTTCCTTTCGCTTTGTGTCGCAAATAATACTGATACTGAGGTATTGAGGGCCATGATCCGCAGTATTTTTTTCTTTTTCGTGATTTATTTATTGCAACTGAAACATATACATCTCATCTAGCAATATTACATTTAGGCTCACTAAGGGGGGAGGTTTACAGCAAAACCTGGCCCATACTTGTATCAAGTACAGTTAAAAGAACACTGGATTACACTTGCACTATTTGCACAGCACAGTTAGGTCCAGAGGTTTATTTCTCCTGAGTCGCCGAAGTTCTCCTTCGTTGTAAAACGTTGAGCATCTCCAGGTTCTCGTGTTTGTGGAGGCGATGTTCGTGCTTCCTTGCATATTTGGCGATAATTTCGGTGACCGTTTCTACCCTCAAGTCTCGATGAATATCATCATTCCGCATGAACCAGGGGGCCTGAACTATACTTCTCAGTATTATATTTTGTCGGGTTTGGATTGTTTTAATATTTGATTTTTTCGCACAACCCCAAAGCTGAATCCCATAGGTCCAGATAGGGCGCAGTATCTGTTTGTATATGAGTAATTTATTGTGTAGTGAGAGATGGGAGTTCCTTCCCATCAACCAGTACATCTTTCTGAACTTGATTTTTAGTTCCTGATTCTTTTTTTCAATGTGATATTTCCAGTTAAGTTTGGAATCAAGGTGCATCCCTAAGTATTTTACAGTGTCAGAGTATGGAATTTTATTTGAGTTGATCTCAACTTCTGGGGCTATGATTTTTCTATTAGTAAAGTTGATATGCACTGACTTTGTTTCATTTAGTTTCATTCTCCACATCTTGGTCCAATTGACAACCTTGTTAGTGGACGTCTGTAGATTGCGAGTTGCAGTTTCAGCGTCATCTCCAACAGAGAGGATGGCAGTATCATCTGCAAAAGTAGCTACAGTTGTGTTTTCCTGTTGTGGAAGATCTCGTGTGTACAGCAGGTAAAGTACTGGGCCCAGGACACTGCCTTGCGGTACCCCTGCTTTTATAGGCTTCAAGACAGAGTACTGGTCACCCTGCTTTACCCTGAAGTGTCTGTTCGCTAGGTAGGATTTTAGGAGTAAGTAAAACTGTTTTGGGAGATCCCTGTGCAGTTTATACTCAAGTCCCTTGTGCCAGACCTTGTCAAATGCCTGGGCCACGTCCAGGAAGATACATCCGCAGTATTGACGGATTATAAGAGGACAGTTTGGTCTCCTGCTACTAAAATGCACTTTGTGAGATTATGTTTCTACTTACTAACTACCTTTTTTTTCTGCAAATGGGAGCTATATTGTGTGCAGTGCTGCTGATATCGCACTAATGGTGGCCCCAGACGACCCTGTTGTGACGCCAGACGTCATGAGGCCACCCAAAATGGATCGCAAGAGGCCAAGATACCTCCTCTCACCTCTGCAGAACCCTCGTTATGAGGTCTACCGGCAGCAGGATGAAACGTCCGGGGTGAAGTGAGCCCTGAGCCCCCTTTCTCGCTGACTGACCTTGTTAGAAGGCGGACGGCCGAATAGGAAGAACCCAATTCCGCTCCGCAGGCCATCGAGGGCTGCCCTCGCTCTCCGCATGCTCTACATATCGATATGACCGGCACGGACGAAATGCTATCGGCTCCGTAACTCCTCACCTTTACAGCACCGTAACAACCACCCCAATCATTTGAGAGGTGTTCTGTAACTTTTCGAAATCTAACCAACAATGGAATTACTTTCCACTGGACTGAGTTTCCACCAACTGGCAAGACAACAGTTGTAAAGTTTCCGGCATTACAGCCAGGAATGAACTCTCGTTTGGTGACAAAATTATTACAAATTTCAACTTTTTCCTCTTCAACATTAAGGACCACTAAACGCATTGATTGATCTTATATTCGATACTTGAATATTAAAAATATATATAAATCAACGAATTATAGAGTGGTTTAGGACGAGGAAATACGAAAATTTCAGTGTTAATACACTTATCATAAGGTTTGGTCTCTCGTCTGCTTGGCTCAAAAAGATGTTGCAGAAGTCTTGAGGCTCAGTGAAAAAAGATCATGAAATTTTCTAGGCCAACGTTTCGGTATATTTATATACCATCCTCAGGGCATAGATAAGGTTGTGGAACTAAATCTCATCATGCTGGTACAGCAACTGACTGCAGCTGGTACAGCAACATGTGGTTTTAACTCAACTATAACTGGGATATTATATTCATTACCCGATTTTGACTAAATTCAGGTCTTCTCTTCATTCTAGTTCATTAATTTTCTTTCAACTTCCTAATTGTTCTGCTGTAACTCTAATATAGTTAAAGTCTGCAATAGATATCCAATTCAATTCAAATAATTCATTGTGAGAGAAACAATATGCTTATATTATATAAGCACACATGAACAACAAAGACAAAGTTAGACATGAGATGGCGTAGAAAAGAAAAACATCAAGTACACATTTTAAATATAATAATATATATCCTTATTAGTGAATATCGTAGTTATAGTTAAGTTAAAACCACCAGTTGCTGTACCAGCTGTAGTTAGTTGTTGTACTACCATGATTAGGCGTAATTCCACACCCTTATCTATGTCTGAGGATGGTACATAAATACACCGAAACGTTGGCCTTGAAAATTTCATGATATTTTTTTACTGAACCTCAAGATCCCCACAACATCTTTTTAATACATTTAACCTCATCTTGTAAACTTTTGACCACCTATGGCCCAATTCACACAGAACGGGCGCGTGGCGAAGACGTGGCGCAGACTTTTGTCACTTCCGCGTCTTTCCATGTAAACAAATGGCTCAATGTTAACAGAAGGGACGTGGCGCAGGCATCCGCCCTTTCGCCCCTGCCACGTCCGTTCGCCGTCTCTCGTGGCGTTCGAGAAGGGTCGCGCCACTTCCGTGCCACTCGTCACTTCAATAAAAATGCGGGATGATGGTGAATTCAACATTGAATTTTGCGAAGAAGTTGGGAAGAATTCGTGTTTATTTGATTACAATCGTGCGGATTATTGCAAATCGAACGCCCAAGACCAGACCTGGTAGAAAATTGCGCCTGAATAACCGTTCTGGGTACATATTCAGCTCACGCATAACATCAAATGTTCCACCGATTTTCCCCTTCTTCAGCCACAATGGATGAACCCAATATCTCCTCTTTTTTGGTTCAGATCAGCCAAGTACACCAAATCCAGCACATCTCGATCATCTTCGTCACCGCTTGATGAAAAATCCACGTAGTACTTCACGAAACCTTGTACTTCACGTCCTTTTTCGCCACTGTCCCGCCCCTTCTGTGTGCATTGCATGGGTCTCGTCACCGCCACGTCCGTGCCTGGTCAGTGCCACGTCTTCGCCACATGCCCGTCCTGTGTGAATTGGGCCTAAGAGGTGGTCAAAAGTTTACTAGAGTGGAAAAAATTGAAGCCTCACAGAACACCTGGAGAAATTATCCAATGCAAATATGGCGGCGTTTTTTCATTGTGGTAAAATTTTCCCCATTCGAAATAAAGTTACCCCCCCCCCCCCCCCCCCCCCATAGTCATATTTAAAATTTCCTCATAACCGTTGATCCATTTCCATGTAAAACTAAAAAAGTTGGTGTATTTTAATGAAATTTTCAAAATGAGATTTGTGAACATTATGCTTGCGCTCATTTGCGAAAGGCCAGAAAAACTTGTTTTTACCATGACTGTCTTTGTCTCATTCTTCATTTACTCTGCTGTGCTTCTTCACAGTTAAGTACAGAAATACGAGAATATTCTTCAAAATTGCAGACAAAGTTGTGACAGATGATAAGATGCATATATTTTCGAATTTACAAAAGATATTATTTCACTTTGGGAGTGATCTGATTTCGGTTGTGGTGACGTTTTAGATAACCTTTTTTCAGGCCGGTTGCACAACTTTTCTTCAGCTCTCGGAGGCGTTGGGAACGTAATGCAAAGCTAATCGAGTTGAATGTGAACCAGTGAATGTGTTATGTGATGTATATTCCATTGGGAGCAGATATATCGCCCTTGTAAGCCAGTTTGTTTCACTCGAGTATAATGTAGGGTCGTTTCAGTGATTGAGAGGACCCATATCGTACGTTGGATCCGAACAACGTTAGACCACAACTACTGCAATGTCGGTTGTATCTGAACTCAATATTTATCTCATTATATTTGTGTTGTGGGAATCCTATATTGGAATCTGAACCATATTCTATTAGGTTCCATTCTGTATGGATTCATAACAGAGTTGTTAGGATCTGGGTGGTTTCACAAAATCTACCGCGGTATAATTTCATTCGTTTGGTGAGGAAGATTTATCTGTGTTGGTTTACTTCTTTGGTTGATGGTATTATAATATAAATTGAAGAACCGCTCTCAAAATGAGAGAAGTAAATATTCTCCTGTAAGAGCTAAAAAGTTTTAATAGTTTCGGCACTTAATGTAGTATTGTTTAGGGGCTGTAAATAATAACAACGAAGTTAGAGTCAACCCAAAACGAGAATTATTCAAATATATTGGTCCCGCTTTGGACTCCATAAAACATATACCTGGCGCAGTCAGTAGGACTGCACGTGTATATGCTTCGTGACTTTGTCCATATATAATTCTAGAGAATTCTAATGTGCAAAATTGAAAAAGCCATTAGGATAAATACAAATTGTTGAAGAAAACAAGGTTGGAAATGCCTAAGATAGGTAATTAGGTACATAAATCAACAACTCGCTAACTTTTCTGTGGATGTGAACCCAAAAATGTTCATTAGAGGTTTATTTGCACTTCGAGAGCAATGAAATTGGTAAATATAAGTAGACTATATACAAGTAGTCAGTTTTTTAGCGAATTTTTGAAGAAAATTAAGCTATTGCTCTCTCCTCAAAATTTGTACAGTGTGAATTTTTGAAAAATTTTTATGCAGAAATCCAATTCAGGCTATTCTGAATCATATTCTGAAGTTTAACGCATTTTTTATGTATGTATATATGTATGTGTCATTCCAGACGATAACTGTCCGTAGAATTGTGCTAGAAACTTCAAACAAATTTTAAAATGTTAAGGACACAAAACGAAAGTTCAAGTTCGTTGGCCAGCATGATCGGATTACATCTTCGGGTTGAAATTTTCAAAAATGTAGTCAAAATAGCCTGTTTTTTGCGATTTGTTGTGCGAAATAATTTTTTCAACATACTAAAATGTGGTATATTCGGAATCAGCGTAAAATTTCCTATAAGAATATGTATAAAGTTTTCAAAAATTTCAAAGTTGAAAAATCAATCAAAAATCGAAATAATGCCGTTCGCTAGTTGTAGAAATCGGTAATATTTGCATGAAACATTGTCCAAATTCAGATTGAACTACTCTTATAGAAGTATCCCTGTATAATCAATTCTAGAACCATACATCTTTAAATCTACAATATTAGTTTAATAATAATAAAGTATGAGTACCTCCTAATTATTTTTAATAATTTGATTCCATGTTTGTCTATCAAAATCATAAACTAAAATTTCTCTACACGATCAATAGCGACTGAAATGTCGAAGATTTCTTCAAAAAATTCGCTCATGGGGTCATGCTGCATGAATGGACTTTTTTCTTCTTTAAATTATACGATTTCCGTTTTAGAAGCATTAAAAGTACAATAAAATTACGAGAAAACAAAAAAGATTTAATTTGATATTTTTTGTCGGGGAAATCTGAATATCGGTCAGGGAAATTCAAAATTTCCATTTGGGGACCACCCTGACCCTATATACAAGTATCTTTGTATTCTGGGTCGTAGGTCATATCGGACGGTGGTCGTATGTAGCTCGGAACGGCTGGGGTCGGCTGGGTGAGTCACTCGCCCAGTCCTTCCCGTTGATTCTCATTGAACCACTTTCGATGGAAATAGTTCGCTCTACTTGGTGTGTTTTTATATTTCCTTCGCACACATTGCCGACCCGACCAACGCAATGTCACGCCAGAGGTTGCCACTCGATTACTTCTCCAATTCCCCGAAGGCTGATGCGAATTTATTTTGTCAATTTTAAAAACAGCAAAAAATGACTTTCTATCCTTAAATTGGTTTTTATTTGATCTCCAACGTTTCTCCCTTCTTCAGGGAGACGAAAATGAAATTCAAAATATCAAATTTAAAATTGCAAAAGATCTATCGTTTTCCAGGGTGTCTACAGGTCACAGATTCACGGAAAGTGCCGGAAAAGTCACGGATTTATTAGTAGGGCACGGATATTTCCGAAAGTCACGGATTTTAATATAGAAGTCACCGATTTTTACGGCATCGATAACCAAATAATCATAATATAATGCCAGTACCGGGATTCATAAAACATAGGGAAGAATCAATGAGATTTTTGAATCTATATAGTACTAACAGATACAAGCGTCGGCAACGTTGACAGAAGCAAATGCGACTAATGCAGTTTTTCCGCATCAGATGCACAGTGAATCAGTTGCAATGAGACAACGGATTAGAGATGGCGGGAACTGTCGAAACTGTGCAACTACTCTATTCCTCAAGAAATTAAAGCCTGTTGTAAAAGTTCACCGATTTTTAAAATTTAGAACCCCAAAAAGTCCACGATTTTTATTTTACAGATCTAGTAGACACCCTGTTTTCATTTTGTGATTTAAAGTTATCTGTTTATGAGAATCAAATTCAATTGATTGCTGAGAGAAGAGCTATTTCAAAATTGGAACTTGAAATAACTTTTTTATACTATTCACTCTTGTCAAGCTGATGATGTGTACTTTGCTTTCATGCCTCATCAGCCCAACCCAACCTAAATTGAATTTCTGGAATCATAATAATTAAATTTATACTTTAATCGATGAACACAGGATATGTCTATAAACCTTGTTTAACTGAGATTGTTCGAGGAGAAAAAAGTACATGTCGTGCAGCATGACCGCGTGGAGCGAATTTTCGTAAGTTAAATTTGTATTTCTTAATACATTACATCGTTTTGAAATTTGAGAACTTTTAATGTAAAGAAATCAATGTTATTATTTCATTGTTGGTGAATTTTCGGTAACTAAAATTTCTGCTAAAAAATGTAATTTCAACAATTTTTAGGATTTTTTAGCACATTTTTTCAAAAGTATACCAATTTAATGTCCTCAAAAAGTGCTGGCTAACGAACTGATCCTTTTATTCGGAAAACTTGATTTTCTGGCGCAAGAACTGAATTTTTATTTCAATCCTAACGAGAGTTATCGTCTGGAATGACTCACACACATCTGTATGTATATGAAACAGCGTTAAACTCTAGAAATTCTTTCAGAATGCCTCAAAACGGATTTCAATTAAGGAAGTATTCGATTTTATAATTTTTTGCGCCATTGCAATACTTAATTTTTTGAGGGAATTCGCTATAACCACACGTTAAGCTGTCAACTCTTTAATTTGCATGAACTAAAGTTTATTAAGAAATTGTATTATATCTTATTTTATTAAATTTTATCCGGTGGGATGGGTGTTTTTACGTGTATTTAGTTATAAGTATATACGAACTAAATCACTCGCGTCGAAGTTTTGGTTAATCCATTTCAATGAAAACTGGAAGTTAAAGTTAGTTTTCTGATTCTACGAAATAAAGAGGTACAATGTTGGAACGATTTCGACGGTTAGGGCATCACCAGTGATAAACAAGTTCATGATGGATTTTATTGGGTGTAAAGAAATATATTTAACATAGAAGATACCCATCCCTACGAATATGACGTCATATTTTCGGCGGAGTTGCCGTTTTGTGTCATATCCTCGTATGACTAAATATAGAGATCCCGTACGAGTGTGTAAGTATGCGTAGGTGGATGTGTGTAAACACAAGGTCTCAATTCCCTCGAATTAAGGTCTGTCCCTAATTGTCAGCCCCCTCCATCTATACATGCTGTTTCGAGGAGTGGCGGAAAAACTGACGCACTGCCCTCGAGAATTGATGGGTGGAGTGAATCATCCACTCTAGAATCCCCCTCTGACTTAATAGTGGTCCGGACCATAACAGTGTAAACTTGGACGATAGTTGGGGGAACCTCGAAATCCTCTACGGATCAAAAAGAACAACGATATGATCTCTAACAAACTTACCTACTAAACTGTCTAGACGGAGTAGCGGAAAAACTGACGCTCTGCCTCGGAGAATTGATGGGTAGAGTGAATCATCAATAACTCCAGAGTCCCAGAATTGATAGAATACTCGTCCTGACCATGTAGCAATTGAAACTTGGGTGAAAGTTGGGGGAACATCAAAATCCTCTACAGATCAAAAGGAACAACGAAATGATCTCTCACAAACTTTACAAAGCTATCGCGACGAAGTGGCGGAAAAACTGACGCAATGCTCTCGAGAATTGGTGGTTGTAGTGAATCATCAACTCTTGAATCCCCGTCTGACTTAATAGTGGTCCGGACCATAACAGTGTAAACTTGGACGATATTTGGGGGAACCTCGAAATCCTCTACGGATCAAAAAGAACAACGAAATGATCTCTAAATTAACCTACTAAACTGTCGCTCTGCCCTGGAGAATTGATGGGTAGAGTGAATCATCAACAACTCCAGAGTCCCCTAATTGATAGAATTGATAGAATACTCGTCCAGACCATGTTGAAATGTAAACTTGGGTGAAAGTTGGGGTAACATCGAAATCCCCTATGGGTCAAAAGGAACAACGAAATGATCTCTCACAAACTTACAAAACTATCGCGACGAAGTGGCGGAAAAACTGACGCAATACCCTCGCGAATTGATGGGTGGAATGAATCATCAAGTCTAAGACTCCCCCCATCTGACTGAATACTGGTCCAAACCATTACAGTGTAAACTTGGACGATGCTGGACTTCGGCATAATTATGTGCACACATTTTTTAATGTCCTATTTTATTGTTGATAATTTTTTTAAACTAAAACTGCTAAAATTATAAATTTAACGATTTTTGGTCGTTTTTAGCCATTTTTATTGATTTTTGAGCAGATGTTTTGAAATTTGACCAATTTAATGTGATCTAAAAGTGCTTGCAAACGAGCTCATACTTTCACTTGGAAAGCTTGATTTTCTGGTGCAAGAACGGGATTTTTATCACAATCCTTAGGAAAGTTACCGTCTGCAATGACACACAGACACACACACACGTCTTTGTGTGCGTGTGTGTGTGTGTGCGTGTGCGCGCGCGCGCGCGCGCGCGTTTGTGTGTCTGAAGCGCAAATTTCAGGAATCGTTTCAAAATGCCTCAAAACGGATTTCGATAAAGACATTTTTCACAAATTTTGTTTTAAAATTTTTTGAGCCATTGCTATAGCGTCATTTTTTCAACGATGATTCGCTAAAAACGGATTTAAAAAAAGGTAGAAATCCAAAAAAAAATTTTTGATAGTAAAATATTATTTAGAACGAGTTTGATTGTCATAAAATTGGTGGTTAACGATTTCTTTGCACTCAAATTATTCAATTTTTTAAACAATGTAACATACATATAATATGATAATTTACGAAAATTCGCTCGGTCATGCTGCTTGAATGGAACTTTGTACTAAATATGCTGTAAAATAAAGGAAACAAGAATTTAAAATTGATTTCAGTTCGGGTCGATTCAGCGGTTGAGGTGCACTCGAATGAAAAAATCCGCTCTCTAATCCTCAAAACCTAATTTCACGAGGACCCGTTCTAAATTGGGCGCAAATATTTGACCTATAAACGTTATCAGTATCCGCTAGGTAGCGTCTCTTTGTTTTGTTTATCTCCGGAGAAACTGTGCCAAACTAAACTGGTGTTGTGCCAAAATTACCTCCGAAATTTCGCGTTAATTTTTAATTCGAGGGTTACGGAACAACTCGAGATGACTATTCTTCCTGATATTTGTCATGAATCCCATCACATGGCTTAATTCTTTATTATTTTCGTCAATCTGGTTTATTTCAATATTGATACAAACATAATTTCTTATGTATTATAGTTAACATGAATAAAATCAATTCTACAATAGAGCTACAGAATATCCAATGCTGCTCTCCCTTTAGGAAGACTTCCTATCGTATTGTGCGATTTCCATCCCGGCAGATAGATAAAAATGGTGACGCGAAAATCGATTTTTAAACATTATTTTAATGTGTTCTTGGTTTACTTTAAACTGGACCATTTTACTGTCGTAAACCCTTTTTCTGGATGTCTATATATCGAAAAGTCAGAATTTGTATCAGTGGATGGATATTTCACGATCCTGCCACCACGAATCCAAAATTGAGGTTTTTCGACAGTGATCCCTCAGTTTTTGACTACAGTGTATATATCCTTACCACCATACCGAAACCGCCAATCTACAATTTTGGACATTTTTGCCTGACTTCATTTTTGGCGTTTCTTCATTCAGATTATAACAAGCTTTATACAAAAGGCCTTCTGTCCTTAAATTGGTTTTTCATTAAACTCCAACGTTTCTGCCCAGGATTTGATAATCAATTTGATAATCAAAAAACTCATAACTTTAAATTCGATTATTGACATCAACAAAAAGAAAACTATATGTTAGTAGATATTTTTCTGAATATTAATCTCCCTGAAGAAGCCACAATTCCTGAGTAGAAACGTTGGAATTTAATAAAAAACCAGTTAAGGGACAGAATTCCTTTTTAGCGAATTTTCTTAGAAAATAAAGCTATTGCAATGGCTCCAAAAATTTTAAAATAAAAATTTTCAAAAATTTTCTTCATCGAAATCTGTTTTGAGGCATTCTGAAATGATTCCTGGATTTTAACGCTTTTTTATATGTATGTATGTATATATATATATATATATATATATATATATATATATATATATATATATATATATATATATATATATATATATATATTATATATATATATATATGTCATTCCAGACGATAACTCTCGATAGAATTGAGATAATAACTTCGTTCTTTCGCCAAAAAATCAAGCATTTCAAAAGAAAGGATGAGTTCGTTGGACAACACTTTGTGAGCACATTAAATTGGTCAAATTTCAAAAAATGTACTAAAAAAAAAATCACAAAAAAAGCTAAAAATCGTTAAGTTGATATTTTTAGCGGAATATTGCTCAAATAAAGTTAATCAACTATGAAATAGAATATTCAAAAATTCATGTACAAAATTATGCTGAAAAATGTACTTAAATTTCATTAACATTTGCTAAAAATCAATAAAATTGCAAAAAAGCTAAAAATCCAAAATCTCTTTTTAAATGGAAGATTGTTATTTAGAATACGTTTTTGGCCATAAAATTAATAGTTAACAATTTCTTTGCACTGAAAAAGCTCAAATTTCAAAATAATTTAACATTATACAATACTATAATTTACGAAAATTCGCTCATACGATCATGCTGCATGATTGCAACTTTTTATAAAGCTTGCTCATTTTTGGAGTCACTATGTGATGCGGAGTCAAAACCTCCAATATCTACGACTAATAGTTTTGTGGAAAATTATGTCCTCTTGTTGCACGTAATTTTGTCCAGTTGTGTGTATTCTTAGAGGTGTCCCAGAAAACAAATAACGTCAGTCGGATTACACAATTTTCCCTTGACCCTTCGGGTTGTTGGGGGAGTAAAAATCGCTTCCATATCGAAAATGTGGGCTTGCGGAATTCGCTCCTAATATTGGACGGGAGGCCGGGCGATAAAAGGGAGAGAAGATCGGATGAATGGAGGAGGGCGATGGCAACTTTCCTTGACACGGGGCGCCGGCGGGGGCCTTGCGGGGTCCGCTCTCGCGATCCTGGCCTAGAATTATATAGGCTGGTAGGCCAGACCCCCCCCCCCCCCCCCCCCCTCCCCCCCAACCCCTTCAAACATCACATCCGCAGACCCGCAATACCACGGAAACTGGCGCAGTTCTATCATAACTAGAGATCACCGAGGAGGATCACAAACTAATTTTAGCTTTTTATGTAATTTTTCTGTGATAGAATTATTGATAATATTATTGTTAACCATCAGATATATTATTCTTCTTATTTTTATTTTTGTGCCTCAGATATTTTGTTTTTAATTGTATGAATGAATGTTTTGTGTCCGTGTAATGTATAGATTGACTGGCAGGTATACTTTTTTCAATTAATTTCGGCCTGGGGTCCGGTAGGTCTGGGGGCGGTCTCGACTGGGGTTTTCTCGTGATTCGATTACTTAGTCGTATCTAGGGGTGCTCACCTAGCAATGGGTGGGCACCCTCGGGAGGCCGCCATGGTGGGTCGGGTCCGGGCTCGTCCGGGGCGCCCTGGCCAAGCTGCCGTACGAGCGAGTGTGAGTCTACGGGCCCTCAAACTCATTCTATCGCTTCTTGGCTGCAGGAGCAACTTTATGTTTGATCTATGGATAAGTTAATTTATAATCACGTTTGACTGCATCTCCTATTGACAATTGTCACACATAAGTAATACGTTTTTGATAAATGAATAATCCCGAGTTAATCCAGTCATCCTCTTGTTTTTGAGGGGTAACTCCCAACACTTGATTAACTCCTACTTAGCCCTCTGTGCTGAAACTGGCCCTAAAAGGTCTGACTGTTGTAGAGCAGTTTACTGGGTTTGGTGAGGTCCCCAGTTTTCTGGAGGTTAAGATGAAGATTTCAGAAGATCATAAATGAGCCAATTTTTGTGAATTAACGTATTATATTGGTTAAATCGTTTTAAAATTTGAGCTCTCTGAGTGCAAAGAAATAATTTACCTACTCTCAATTTTACGGTAAAATAAAAATAAATAATAATAATAATTATGTGTGTTTGTGTGTATTTATTTATATATTTATGTGTCATTCCAGACGATAACTCTCCTTAGGATTGAGATAAAAATTCCGTTCTTAAGCCAAAAAATCAAGTTTTTTAAACGAAAGGATGAGTTTGAGCATGAGTTACTTTTTGAGCACATTAAATTGGTAAAATTTCAAAAAAATGTACAAAAAATCGTTGAAATTTTTTAAATTTATATTTTTTGGCAGAATATTACTCAAATAAAGTTTATTAACTATAAACTAGAACATTGAAAAATTTATGTACAAAATTATGCTGAAAAATGTACTTAAAATTCATTAAAATTTGCTTTAAAAAATCGATAAAAACTGCAAAAAAAGCTAAAAATTCAAAACCTCTATAACAATAAATTAACAACAAGTTAACAATTTCGTTGCACTCTGCATGTCTGTTTACCGAAAAGTGAGAGTTTGTCTCAGTGGACAGGTATTTTCCTATCTGGCCACCACGAATCAGACATTTTTTTCGACAGCGATCCATTAGTTTTGCTCAGGAGTGGGCGTACATATCTGTTACCACACAAACTGATAACATACTTCCACGTATACCTGAGAAATGTGTACGGGCATGTATTGCCTGTCTGAAAAGGAGGGAAAAGAAACCACATTTCCTGAAAAGGCAATTTGGCCCACCCGCAACAAAATCAGCTCATAATGTGCAGTTCATAATAAATTTATAAAAGAAGGATGAAAAAGTCCAGTCATGCAGCATGACCCCATGAGCGAATTTTTGAAGAAATCTTCGACATTTCGGTCGCTATTGATCGTGTTGAGAAATTTTAGTTTATGATTTTGATAGACAAGCATGGAATCAAATTATTAACACATGCACAGAGTAAACTCATCAGTTGTGATTACATTTTTTTTTTTTTTTAAGCACCTACTACCTACGTTTTAAACAGCATGGTTCTAGGATTGGTTATACAGGGATACTTCCATAAGAGTAGTACAATCTGAATTTGGACAATGTTTCATGCAAATATTACCGATTTTTACAACTAGCGAACGGCATTATTTCGATTTTTGACTGATTTTTCAACTTTGAAATTTTTGAAAACTTGATACATATTCTTATAGGATATTTTACGCTGATTCCGAATATACCACATGTTAGTATGCTGAAAAAATTATTTCGCACAACAAATCGCAAAAAACAGGCTATTTTGAAATTTTTTACTACATTTTTGAAAATTTCAACCCGAAGATGTAATCCGATCATGCTGGCCAACGAACTTGAACTTTCGCTTTGTGTCCTTAACATTTTAAAATTTGTTTGAAGTTTCTAGCACAATTCTACGGACAGTTATCGTCTGGAATGACACATACATACATACATATATACATACATATATACATACATAAAAAAAAATGCGTTAAACTTCGGAATATGATTCAGAATAGCCTGAAACGGATTTCTGCATAAAAATTTTTCAAAAATTCACATTCTACAAATTTTGAGGCGAGAGCAATAGCTTAATTTTCTTCAAAATTCGCTAAAATGAATGCGCTTATCGTCGGCCTCCCAACCAATATTATGAGAATATATGTTCGCTTTCCCAACAACCGGAAGGGTCAAGGAAAAATTGTGTTATCAGCCTGAAGTTATTTGTAGTTACATATTATTATTGTAATAAGGGAGGCGTGAGACGAAACGAACAATTATTGCGTGATCATCAGCCATGTGTCCTTTGGTAATTCGGTTGCTCCATTTCCAAGTTTTAGTAATGACTAAGTTGGTCACCTAGTTTCGGTGTACCATCCTATTTAAAAATATAGGTTTGTAGGTTCAATGTTGTGATAGCGAGTAAAGTTTCGAGTCTGAGGCGCCAGATGGTGGGTGAAGGGGGGGGGGGGGGTTCCTACGCTTGTTTATCGCACATTCTCGCCTGCTAAGTTATTTTTATCTCTCAGTTAAAACGCCTGACGAATCGCGCGCTTTTTGGGTTTCGGGTTCAAGACTACAATTTTTTCTCGGGGTGATGCCGGCATCCTAGGTCTCATTCGAGTATTTTACAGGATCCACGCTCCAGAGGTAAAATAATATCACGATCCATCCTCAATATAAACAAGAATGACTTCTACAGTTTTGTGCGATTTCGATGGCATTTTCCAGCAATTTTTCGTAGAAAATTAAAATTTTTAAATAAATGTGTCTTAACCGAGCTCCCGTTACTAAAAAAAGTAAAGTTTGATCAACTTTCTAGACGGCTGAGAGGTATGAAAACCAAAAACCATCCCCTTTTCAACACCTGTTTGTTACTGTTGTTGAGAGTCAGCCATAATGACACATGGAAAATTCGTCCCAAGAATCGACTCTTACCAAATTTGTTGAATTTGAGATTCAGTATCTCATTATTTTCGTTTAATTACTTTTTTCAGTACGGTGTTTGGGTATTAACATGTATCATGTTTTAGCCCTGGGGTCCTAGCGAATTTTGCGAGTCAATTTTTTTCCGCGCACGAAATTAATTACAGTGATTTCCGCCTACAACCGAGTCGTTGCTAGGGAAATGGTACTTCGTCGTTTTTCATCCCACAAAATTCGTTGACCATTCGTTCGAAAGCTCTCGATTTATCCAACAATATTATGTTAACTACGGCGAAGTGCGTGTCCAACAAACTGAGTTATGAGCATGGTTATATAAATAATTGTTTACACACAGGTGATCATTCTCAATAATTGATATTGTGAACATGATTGCAACCGCTTGTTAATTTCTGATGTTTTCATAGAATTTCGAATCAATATCGAGGAGAAAACGTGATACATGGTTGAAATTTTTGGTTCTAGAACAGAAATAAGTTTTTTTTTTCTTCTAAATCATTAGAAAAAAGACCTTATTGTCCTTAAATTGTTTTTTTATTATTCTCCAACTTTTCCCGACTTCTTCAGGTAGATGCAAAAATTAAATTCAAAATATCAAAATTAAAATTTCAATTTTTTTTGCATGAAAATCACATTTAAAATTATCATATCAACCATATCAGTTCATGAAAATAAAATGTTGAATTGTTTATCTTTATGAAGGTAAGGATGTATTGTTTATCCGTCTGTTCTTCCTTTGGAGCTTTGGAGTCCCTTAATCAAATTAGAGTACATTTTGCTCTAATTTTGAGTTTCTTTTGGGAAGTTAACTGAAGTTGCTATTGAAACAAGTGAGATAGTTTGTTATGATTATTGGATCAACTAGAAATATGCTGTCATCAACTGATTTCTTCATTATTTGGATTTTGTCGCGAAATTTACTTTTATGTAGATTGAAATATTTCCGTAACAATCTTTAATAAAAATATAAAAAAATAAAATAAAATAAAATATTAAAAAAAATAAAAAAATAAAAAATAAACGATATGAATTAGTATTAGTATAATTGTGATCATCATTAGGTGTCGTTTGTTCTTTGTAATTATAATTAAAGTTCGTATCCATCTTTGTTTGGTTTAGGCCTGTTCTATACAGGGTCTTGAGACTGTATACAGGCGCACCCTGTACAGGGACATTACTGCTACCACGTGGAAGAGGGCAAAGACCCTACCTTCAGATCCTTTGTTATGAGTATTGGATCAAGTAGAAATATGCTGTCATCAACTTATACCTTCATTATTTGGATTTTGCCGCAAAATTTACTTTTAAGCAGATTGAAAACTTTTCCATAACAATATTTGATTAAAAAAAAAAGTTGATATTTATTTTGGTGCCCTGAAATTGTATTACGGTATAAATTAGTATTGGTATAATTGTGATCATCACGTAGTGTCGTTTGTTCTTTGTGATTAGAATTAGAGTTCGTATCTATCTTTGTTTGGTTTAGGTCTGTTCTATACAGGGTCTTGAGGCTGGATACAGGCGCACCCTGTACAGGGACATTACCGCTACCACGTGGAAGAGGGCAAAGACCCTACCGTCGGAATCGTTTGTTATGAGTATTGGATCAAGTAGAAATATGCTGTCATCAACTTATACCTTCATTATTTGGATTTTGCCGCAAAATTTACTTTTAAGCAGATTAAAAACTTTTCCATAACAATCTTTGATTAAAAAAAAAAGTTGATATTTATTATTACGGTATAAATTAGTATTGGTATAATTGAGATCATCACTTAGTGTCGTTTGTTCTTTGTGATTAGAATTAAAGTTCGTATCTATCTTTGTTTGGTTTAGGTCTGTTCTATACAGGGTCTTGAGGGTGGATACAGGCGCACCCTGTACAGGGACATTACCTTCGTAAGTATAAGTTATATGTTTTACAAAAAAATTTGAATATATTACTAGTTCAAGAGGAATTTTTGTTTTTCACCTACAGGTAAGTTAGGTATTATGCGCCGATGGTATCGGTATCGAGAATCGGGAATCGATTTTTTAGGTATCGACTCATTTCTACTAATAATAAAATAGAAATAAGTAAATTAATTAATACAAAAATTATACTGTCACCTATCATCTGCTGTGCATAAAAGTTCGAAAAGATTTTGAAGTCAGGAAGGTAAGGTATAAAAGTTCCAGTCATGCAGCATGATTGTATGAGCGAATTTTTGTAAATTATCGTAGGTACTATTTTAAGTTACATTGCTTGGAAATTGAGGACTTTGAGTAGAAAGGAGTCGTTAACTACCAATTTTATGGTAAAAAATAAGGTCAGAAAGGTTCTAACCTCCTTTCTGGTCCAAAATGAGGCACGTACTGAAAGGTTTGCGAACCCTGGTTCTTAGGTCTAAGTTTCTTTCGATATCCGCCAAAGTGTCCATATGGGATGTCATACTTGAATCATTAAGTATCGATACCAAAAATACTTAGCATCGAAAGGAAATATTCGATACTTTACTAGTCTCGATTGGTGTCGAACGTCCCTACTTTTGGGGTTCAGCCCGTCGTTAATGATTACGCGCATGCGCATTGGAACGTGTTGAAACTCGAGATATGATGATCCGATCATTCGACTTCAATACTACAGGACCATGAATATGAATATCTCTTCTAAATGTGTTCACCCAGGATACATACATTGCAAAATTCGAATCTGTTACATCTGCATGTTATCTGCAAGGGTTACATCCTTGCGGTCGACTGCAATGCAAACTTTGCAACCTCATGATTGGAAGAGCACATTTTGCTTCGGTAAACGCCACACATTCCTACAAATGTGTAAACTGAGCAGAGTGCCAATCCAAAATGTGTGTTTACCAATTAATATGCCGCAAATGCCCTAGCAATCAACAGCCTTTCTACGTTGGCAAAGCATCGCAAATGAATCTGCGGATGAATAACCATCGTGCTTCGGTCACCCATAACCAGTCACTCCCTATCAACGAACATGCAAGATCTCATGATGCATCATTTCATCAATGTTTTGGGGCGTTTTGATAAAGATGCCACCAGGCTCTAATGACCGCCTTCTCCACCAATCAGAAAAGGCACACAAGTGGGTTTTGAAAGCGAACGTACCTCCCGGCCTCAACATTAATGATTGAAATTATCTCCACCTAGTGATTGACATTATCTACATACCCTGTCAACAAGCCATCCCATCACCAGAACAATTTATAAATAATTTTTTCATTTTCAACTTCTAACATGTGAACATGATTTATATTCGAAATATCAAAAAACATCTTTTTCCTTTCTTCGTTTATCTATTATTCATACAAAACAAAGTATATAGTTCAGTGGAACAGTTTATTGAATTTATCAAGAAATATATATAGCATTCGCACTGTGAATTAAACCTTTCGCGAATTGAATTAAACTTTCCGTAAATTGAATTAGACTTTCCTCAAAATGAATTAATTTTTTCGCAAATTGAATTAAACTTATCGCAAATTGAATTAAACTTTCCGCAAATTGAATTAAACCCACATACTTGAAAAGATCAATAACATTATGAAAGGAACTCTGATCCCTCCCTGTTGCTAGGTAGGTACCAAAGCTCTTATAATAGCACGGCTCAGCATTTGTGCAGATTTCGTGATGGATATATTTCTGCTGCTCGCAACAGCTGCTCTTGGAAGTCTTCTTAATAATGCCTATGAATTGAAAAAAATTTCAACTATAGATAGATACGTTGCGAGCTCAGTTTGGTTATTAATAAATAAATAGTTTACCTTCAGATTAACTTCATTAGGTGTTCGATTATGTTTAAATCTACACATTTTGTGCTTCACTTGCATGATTTGTTACGATAAATACATTTTGTTGAAGTTTTACATTTGGTCTCGATTAAAACAACAGCTACGCCTAAGGTCAATTCATAGAAAGTTTAATTCAATTTGCGAAAAGTTTAACTCAAAGTGCGATCGCGAAAGGTTTAATTCAAAGGGCGAATGCTATATATATATATATATATATATATATATATATATATATATATATATAGCGTTATTACTAGTGATATATGGGTACTTCTCAGCTGAGCCCGTCACCTCGTTTCTGTTGACTCGGCCTCTCACGCCTTCACTTCTCGCGGCTTACACACAAGGCCACCCCTCACACTCACAACCTGACGACCGTCACGTCCCTCTGCAAATTTCACGTTTCAAATATCAACACTCCAAACCCCTCGAATGCCGCGTTTAACATCTTAAATCCCGCTTCCGGTCCCCCCAAGACTCACGTAGCGGTCGACTAATATGACTTACGATGCTTGCCACCTTGAAAAACTCCTAAATACCTAAAAACTTCAAAAGCTGAGGACGTCCAGAACGTAAAATAGTAAAAGGCCGCTGAGAATATATCTACACCACCTGGACAGGTCGAGGCGGTTAAATTTGGGATTTTAGAATTTCAATCAGGACCAGTCAAATAACAAAAACTTTATAACTATATCGGTATCGGTATAGATATATATTTTGTTGAACCAAAAGTATATAATTTATTTTTATTTAGTAGGTACTAGAGGCCTGTTAGGGCTTGGAAAGACCTAATAACAGTAGTACCTAACAGGAACTCAGCACATTATAGTAACGATATAAGTCCTACCTATTTGCGGCGTTATGTGACCTGGTGCAAAGCTAAGGCGATGTTATAAAATGATTAAAAAAGAGGAAATACCGATCAAAATGTAAGTAATGTGATAAAATAAATATCACCAGTTGAGGTGGTCCTCGCCACTATGAGACTAAACAACAAGTTGAATCGGGGAGTTCATAATTTTTGCATGTTGAGATGATGGTGTAATTCTATCTCGAGTCTTCTTCGGAATCATATATAAAGACCATCGGAATTATATATAAAGTCCGCTAAGTTCTTCAGTTTCAATTTCTTCGTTCAGAAGAAATCTAGGATCTAGGGATCTAGGATTTCTCCTAGATGTTAGTAACTACACTACGTTTCTTACTGTTGTTGGCAACTGTTGTTACAGCAACAGCCTAATACACAACTCTCGTTGATAAGGACCGCCTAGAACACGACCAAGGCGGGTATAGAGACAAACGGCGACACTTTTGCAACAATCTTGGAGCCGTGCTGATTCGAATGTGCAGTCTAACACTAAAATCGGACCGCGAAGTTCTTCACAATTTCCAAGACCGTTCGGAATTATATATAAAGATTATAGTAATTTCTATTTCCTCGTATCCGTAAAATATGAATGTATAGATTTAAATAATCTTAAAATATTTCGTAGCGGGTTCCTATGCTTGGAAGAAATATTAAATCAAGATGTAGCGTAGAACGTCAAAATCTGTAAAACGAGAAACTGATTTGATTTCATTTACATTTGCGCGTACGCTGAGTGAAGTATTCATTTGAGGACAATGAAGCTATAAGCAATTCCCTGAAATTTTCATCATTATCGGATGGAAACTGGAAATTAAGCGTGTTGCTAGGATTTCACGTTCATGTACTTTTTGATTTGGAATCAAACGAAGACGTTTTTAATGTGATTTTTCTGTAAATAGTTCTGAGTAAATGGCCTGGCAATTGATATTCTCTTGAATAAGTTAGCTGACACTCCTGAAATGTTTGGACGTGTTAGTGATTGGTTTTTTGTAGGTTTCCTCTATCAAATAATAGGTATACATTGTATACATTTTATTGTTTCGCGCACGCGCAACGGGTAACCGTAAATTCTATTTGTCTGTCCAATCTACATTTACTAAGAATAATTCCTCGTTGCGGCTATTCGAACCTTTCTCATTCTACCTTGATATTTCCACTCGGATAACAGGTTCCTTACTTATAACCTCCCCGTGTATAATCCGATTCTGACGTCGGTACCTCTCGTTTTGGACCGTAAAATCTCCACCCTCAGTCGTCCCAAAAGTGTCCCATTACTCAAAATGTCCCACATAGTTGAGAGGTAAAGTCCAACCTGAGGACGACTAGAAAATTAAGGTCGGGCCCCCATGAAGTTGACCTTTTGCGTTTCCTTCATCCAACGTCAGGACAGGAAATGTCCTTCCTCGTCGCGGTTCTTTACTGCACGATTTGCCCGAAATCCCATTCACGTTATCAATTTCCGTAATTTGACTTCCTGTGTCAATTTCATTCAAAAATCATTGAAATTTTATTGTATAAAAAAAAAAAAAAAAAAAAAAGTTCCATTTACGCAGCATGGTTGAATGAGCGAATTTTGTTAAATCAATTATCATAATATTTTGAATTATATTGAAATTCAACCAGTTTCAGTAGAGAGAAATTGTTAAAAACCAATTTCATAGCCGAAAAAATAACTCAATACTATATAAAATTCGCTATTCATAAAAGATTTTGGATATTTTTTAGATTTCTTTTTGCAGTTTTTATAGATTTTTCAGCAAATATTAATGAAATTCAAGTATTTTGTGCAAAAATTTGTTAATGGCCTAGTTGATCGTTAATAATTTTGTTCCGACTAAAATTCTACTAAAAATAATAAATTCGACTATTTTTTTTTTTGCAGTTTTTAGCCGTTTTTAGTGATTTTTGAGCATATATTATGGAATGGTACCAATGTGTTGTGTGCTCCAAAAGTGCTGGCCAACGAACTCATTCAAATTTCGGAATTGTTTCAAAATCAAGGGAATTTTTCAAAAATTTTAATTTTAAAATCGTTGGTGGCATTACAATCTACGAGTAGCTTCATATTCTATGAAGTTTCATTGAAGAAGAAAATATCAAGTATACATATCTGTTTGAACGACGTTTTGATGTAAGAAATGTTTTGAAAGGTAGGAATGTATGTGATGGTGCTTTATCACTGGCATACTTTATCACACTTATTATTTCTTAGGTAGGAGGTATAAGCATGAGAAATGATATCAAGAGTGATGTTTAGGCGTTCAAAGAGTATCGGCTCTCCTGTTACTATATCACCTAGTAGTGAACCGTATTTGAAAAATATCAACAGAGTACAGTGAGAGACACAACTTGTTGGCGTGGGTATGGTGGTTTGCCTTTCTTACTGTTAAAATTGGTGTGGTTAACTTTTTTGGAGTTTTTATAGATTTTATAGCACATTTTAATGACATTTAAGTACATTTCGCTTTTAGCATAATTTTGCACATAACTTTTTCAATGTTCTATTTTATAGTTAATAAACTTTATTTGAGCAATATTCTGCTAAAAAATATAAATTTAACGATTTTTAGCAGTTTTTTTATTTTTAGTGATTTTTTCAGTACTTTTTTGAAATGTCACCAATTTAATGAGCTCAAAAAATGCTGTTTTTTTTTTTTTTTTTTTTTTTTTTTTTTTTTTTAGCTTGATTTTTTGGCGCAAAAACGGAATTTTTATCTCAATCCGAAGGAGAGTTATCGTCTGGAAGGACATACGTATATATAAATTCGCTAATTGACTTCGAAATGTTTAATTTTTGTCAGGGAAATCTGAAGCTTGGTCAGGGAAATTTAAAATGTTAGATGTTACGACATTCTGAAACTTTCGAGGAAAGTAATACCTATCAAAGTTTAACCCTTCATGAAAAATCAGTGTTAATCGTACCTTTATCCCTTTTGTCCCTAAGTGACCCCCGTACTCGGGGGTTGTTCTTTCAAAGAGAATTTATACTTTCAAGGGCTCAATCGATTAAGTAGGGCAGGCTAAATTCGTCGCAACCGTTTTTCGAAACATTCGTAACGATTCTGCCGCAACCTCGTGTAGCGACGCCTTGACCTTTTCCTCAAAGCTTGGGAGAACTTACGGAAAGGTTTGAGTGAACTTTTCAATCTCATTCTTCCATTTCCCGCTCTGGTTCACCACAAATGCTCATCCCGTAAACTTTCCTGTAAAAAACCTGCCACTATTTTACCATAAACATTTCCATCATTTCACAGCCTTCCCCATCTCATCAATTCCAATGAGATACACATTAGAGGGAAACGTTCTGCTTGAACTCGGACCAGCAAAACCCCAGTAAATTTTCTAGAAACACTTAAAACCAAAAAAAGTTCAATTTTAGCATGAATTTTAGCCGTGACCTAACTACCGAAAAATGTCCCACGAGAGTGCAACGAAAGTAGCGCCAATAATTGTGATGATTTCCGCTTACAACCGAGTCGTTGCTAGGGATATGATACTTCGTCGTTTTTCATCCCACAAAATTCGTTGACCATTCGTTCGAAAGCTCTCGATTTATCCAACCATACTATATTAACTACTGCGAAGTGCGTGGCCAACAAGCTGAGTTATGAGCATGGTTATATGAATAATTGTTTACACACAGGTGATCGTTCTCAATTATTGATATTGTGAACATGATTGCAACCGCTTGTTAATTTCTGATGATTTCATTGAGCTGGTGTTTCGATTATGTGATTCATAGCAGGTGATCCGAATATTGCGAGAACGGTTAGATTTGTGAAGCGGTGGTTAAATTATTTCAATAGGTAATTTCTATACTTTACACTATAGAAAGCTGTAATTTCGTATGTAGCCTCTTTAGCCTCTTTCTATAATAAAGTGAATGTTTACTCGCGAGTTTCTATTAGGAGATCATCATCTCACAAGAGCTCAATCGTCGTGATCATTTCTATAATAAAGTGAATGTTTACTCGCGAGTTTCTATTAGGAGATCATCATCTCACAAGAGCTCAATGGTCGTGATCATTTCTATAATAAAGTGAGAGCGAGGAGCTAAAACATGATTCCATGTTTTAGGATTGATGGCAGAATGATAAACAGAGTTCAGAGGCCGATGTGGGGTCGGGTTCAGAGAATCGACGAGGAGTGAGTCGTGTACGGCTAAAGCATATTCATGTTTTTTAATTTTAGCCGTCAGGCTCAAAGGAACTGTGGCTTTTTTTGATAAATTATGGGCATACCAATGTTGAAAATGTCATAACAAGCCGATATTTCTTCGGAATTCAGTGTAAAAAATTGGGAACAACGCTATTCTTCATAATTGTTATGTAGATCTCAGGAAAAATACTTTTGCGCACCCCACTTGCGCAGGAAGTGGCGCAAATTACATAAACTTTGTTTTTTCAAATGTGAGCCCCCCTTTTTCATTGCAAATTCGGATTCTACGCAAAATTTCATAAATTTACGTCCTTTCAATTGATTTTTTTCGACTTCGCGCAACCCGTTCTGCGAGCCTAACTACCGAAATTGCGGAAAACCTGGATTCTGGTAAACCCCAAGTGTGCTTCATGAATTTTCATTGTTTTTCAACGCTGATTCATATGGCGCTATCCGTTTCTTGATTTGATTTGATTTTAGCGGGATAAAGGTCGAAATTTTGTTAATTAGCATGAAAAAATAATCTTTTTACTTGTGATTGCACGTGAAATTCCATAATTTTCCATTCCTTTTTCCTCCTATGTACTTTTTCAACCGGGCTGTGAACTGGATATGGTGGAGTTGAAATGAAATGAAAGCGGACTTCCTCCCTGGTTTGGTACCTAGTACAAAAACGTCCAGTCATGCAGCATGACCCCATGAGCGAATTTTTGAAGAAAGCCGACATGTCAGTCGCTATTGACGGCCGATCGGAGCGAGGCCTTGGGTCTGCGAGCTAGTACGTACATAAATAGAACTTCTTCATAATTTCATGGCTGATATTTTCTAAGCCACAGTCAGTATTAAAGCTACATCAAGTCTTAAAACAGTTGAGCGTAAAACTGTAAAGAGAGCGACCGAGAGAATCGGAGGAATATCTCACAGAGTAAACTCATCAGTTATGATTTTTTTTTTTTTTTTTTTTTAACAAGCACGTACTACCTACGTTTTAAACAGCATGGTTCTAGGATTGGTTATACAGGGATAATTCCATAAGAGTAGTTCAATCTGAATTTGGACAATGTTTCATGCAAATATTACCGATTTTTACAACTAGCGAGAACGGCATTATTTCGATTTTTGACTGATTTTTCAACTTTGAAATTTTTGAAAACTTGATACACATTCTTATAGGAAATTTTACGCTGATTCCGAATATACCACACGTTAGTATGCTGAAAAAATTATTTCGCACAACAAATCGCAAAAAACAGGCTATTTTGAAATTTTTGACTACATTTTTGAAAATTTCAACCCGAAGATGTAATCCGATCATGCTGGCCAACGAACTTGAACTTTCGTTTTGTGTCTTTAACATTTTAAAATTTGTTTGAAGTTTCTAGCACAATTCTACGGACAGTTATCGTCTGGAATGACACATACATACATATATACATACATACATACATACATACATACATAAAAAAATGCGTTAAACTTCAGAATATGATTCAGAATAGCCTGAAACGGATTTCTGCATAATTTTTTTTCAAAAATTCACATTCTACAAATTTTGAGGCGAGTGCAATAGCTTAATTTTCTTCAAAAATTCGCTAAAACGTTTGAATTTCTCCCAATTTCTTTTTTGATAATGAGTTTGTATCTAAAGCGCTTTCCATGTTCGTTTCACATTCTTAGCTCAAATATTTATAGAATTATTTAACCACCTGAGTGACAAATCATGTAGCCGTATATCGTCATCTTTAGATCAACAGTGATGTTGGAAAAGTAGTTTTGAGGTCATTATTTTGTTTTCATCGAAGATTAGAGAGTTCACAGTTTTTGACGCTTGGCGTTCTAATTTTACTGTTGTCGACTTTGCGTGGTAAGTAGCAGTTTTTCATACGTTTATGTAAATTGTTGAGCCTGACGACATAGAAAAATCATTTAGCTTTAATTTCCACCCATTAATTCATAATTTTTTACGAAAACTGTATTGTTAATGATTTTTTATCTCGAAAAGTTTACTGGGGCAATATCGCCACACCGAATTCAGGGTCATTCCGCCTCGGCGGTATTGCCCAAATGCTCCAATCATCAGACTTGTTGGAAGTCTTTTGTGGTAATAATCACCTATTTCTATTGATTCTGAGTAATTAAAATATAAATTAATATTTAAAATACGAATTATATTGTGATAACTTATCTCCATAAGCACCTCTTTACCTAATCGTGATTTATTATATTTTTACCTACATATCTACTGAATAATTGCACAGTAGGTATCGACCTAACTGCCTTCCTAAACTATCATAATCGTTGTAAGATTCCACTCTTCTTGCTCCGGTTTTAATTTTGGCAATGGATTTTGGATGGTCTTGTGAATTTTGCTGTCACCTGAAGAAGAGCACAAATTTTAAACTTTAAAAGCTGGAAAGATGAAATGCTATATAATCTTTCTTTTTTTAACGAGTTCCGCGTTGAACGTTGTCAATAATTCAGTTCCTTTGAAGAACAAACATTATTTTACCAATATTTATTTTGCTCCACTTTTACTATTCTGATATGGAAATTGTTTGTCGACCTTTAGTGAATCCTTTTCTTGTCAACTAAGTTCCCAATATGGTGAGAAGCTACCAAGGAACAGTTTTTAAAACTCAATAAATCGTTATTCCGATGTTCTGATAAGATTTTTCATTTCCTCCTTGTTTTAATATGGCGGTATTTTTCCTGTTAGCTGGGGTAATTCCACCATTTACAACGAGACCTTCTCGAACAATCAAGTTTGTCCCCCACCCCGGCAACTACTTGGAACCGTTCTCTACAAGAAGAACTGTGAGTTCTTCAATTCCATGTAGGTCAGAATGAAGTGTATAGTTTGGTGGTCTGGATGCTCGCAAGCTCGCATCTCAAAAATACATAACATCAAGTAGTCAATCCCTAAGTAAAAATGCAGATTATGTAGATCAGAATGAAGTGTATAGTTTGGTGGTCATAACACGATCACATAACAGTTTAGAAACGTAAATGTGACTTTTCATTTGTGATTCATGAGCTGCTCCGCATTGAACGGAATTGAAGAACTCACAGCTCTTCTTGTAGGGAACGGTTCCAATAGTTCCATGAGTTGCCGGGGTGGGGGACAAACTACCATTTACAAGGGTCTCGTCAGTTGTTGTTTACTACCTAATATAAAGTTGCTTACACAACCAGCAAAAACGTTTTGTCATTCACTACTGTAGTTTTTTTTTTTTTTTTTACAATTGGCTTCAAAATCTGAAGCTCCTGAGTGCAAACCTGGACTGTGATAGACAAATATGCTTAAGTTGGCGGTATTACCCCATTTTTCCCTATATTGCTTGTTTCCTCCATTTAACCTTTACATGCAATAAGCATGGAGGCTGTCGTTTTGAATATGCAAATAAATTTCTGTTTAGGGAAGCGGAAAATAAAAATCAAAACAATTCAGTGGAACTAGGAAGTGAATTACGACTATTAACTACTAGTGGGGGGGCTCATTGCCAGCCGAAGGTTCCGCCGCGTCCTTACACGAAAACCTACGATCCGAAAATGCGACCGTTCGCTCGGCTAACGGACGTAGGAGAAAGAAAGAACATGGAATCAAATTATTAAAAATAATTAGGAGGTACTCATACTTTATTATTATTAAACTAATCTTGTAGATTTAAAGACAATGTAGGTAAATATTCATAGATTTCGATGTCCAATGTGGTCAGTATTGAAGGCAGTTGAAATCTTAACAGTATCCTATCATAATATCATCAAATCTTGACATAAAATAAAATAACATACCGACTTCATATGAAAGAAACGTATTTCCACAGCCAATCGATGATGAGGCTTTATATTACGAGTGATATAAAGTCAGTTGCATTCGAATCGTACGTACATAAATAGAACTTCTTCATAATTTCATGGCTGATATTTTCTAAGCCACAGTCAGTATTAAAGCTACATCAAGTCCTAAAACAGTAGGATAAAACCTAGAATTCACATTCTACAAATTTTGAGGCGAGAGCAATAGCTTAATTTTCTTCAAAAATTCGCTAAAAGTTCGTTCCACATTTTTACCTCAAATATTTTGAAGGGGGATATTTTACTCTAGGGACGCCATTTATACAAGGGCCTGTACATTAGCCTGTATATTGCTTGTTTCCTCCATTTAACCTTTACATGTTTTGAATATGCAAATAAATTGCTATTTAGGGAAGCGGAAAATAAAAATCAAAACAATTCAGTGGAACTAGGAAGTGAATTACGACTATTAACTACTAGTGGGGGGGCTCATTGCCAGCCGAAGGTTCCGCCGCGTCCTTACACGAAAACCTACGATCCGAAAATGCGAGCGTTCGCTCGGCTTAACGAACGTAGCGCACATTCGTATCTCCATGAGGTTGGCGGTGGTGGTGGTGGTGGTTGTGGGGAGGAGGAATTACTTCCGCGTGGTTTTTCGGGTACGCCAATAATAGTAGGAGGTGAACCTCATGGGGGGGGGGGGGGGGGGGGGGGGGGGGGGTTCGTTGGGGGACGAAGGCGCCGCGGGCCTTCTCATCTCCTTGTGCCCGAAAAACGGCGCCGTTGTGGGTCAAGAGCGCCGGTAGGGAAGGACGCGCTCCCGCCGCCGCCTCTACCTCTCACTCGCTGACGCGTCTGGAGATCGACCCGGTTGTCACATCCGCCATGTAAATTCATCGGCTTTGTAGATAAATTGAATCTTTGCAAATTAAATTTTTATTTTTTGCACGTCAAATCAGTAATTTTGCAAATGAAATTATCCATTTTACAGATGATTTTATTTGTGAAAATTCTGGGTACTGACGGATTAACGCTATAACGATTCTGGCTGGACAAAAATATTCTATTGGCTATTCTTATAGGAAATTTCACGCTGATTCCAAATATACCATATGTTCCTATACCTAAAATAGCTCTTTAATGGATGTTTCTTGAAAAAACCTCGAAAAAACACGTTTTTTGAAATGTTTTCCCATTTTTCATTCTTAAGATGTACGGGAAACGTTTTTTGCTTACTGGAAAAGTTATAGAGAATTAAATTCTGCGTCGATTCGTCACCAAGGAAAGTAAAACTTTTGGTAAAATAAGGAAGTTATCGAATTTCAAAGTTTCCCAAGACCGGAAAATACCATTTATTGCCGTATTAGAGGTGAAACTTGATATTCAATCGACTTTCACAAAGAAGAAAAGTTGTAAACCATCAAATTCTGCAGCGATTGACTACCGTTGTTTTCGAAAAACACCAATAATTAAGAGAGTTATGATGTTTCAAAGTTTTTTACAACTCCTATTTTCCACTTATTCACCACTCTGATTCCCAGGAACCTATCATCACCTCACCATTCCTTCATATATGCGTTCAACAAGTATTATGGTACACCGTGAAACCAATTCCAGCTGCATATATTTGCAAGTAATCACGATACCCTCGTCAACGTTGTGAAAGTGTGCCAAAACTCTGGTATAATTGCTTCAAAGTCATAGGAACCCAACCGTAAATTTATTGCATCTTCAAAGTGAAATCAATTTCGAGAGCAAGGAATATCACTGTGAAGTCTGGCCTAGCCCAACAGTTAACATACGATGAACAAATTTTTTGGGTGGAAAAACCTCCTTCAATGTATGAGGAACCTTAGAATTATCCTAAATCAGTCCTTTTAGTAATATTACTCTGTATATACAGATTAGTTAAACAAATGGAAATTTGATAAAAGATACTTCATAACCGCCAAATATTTAGCCGCGTTGACATTAATGCGTACGTACCAAATTTTTTCATGCAGCTCAATATTCATGCTCACCCTTCCTTTAATAAATAAATTCATCGTCTTTGTAGATAAAGTGAATCTTTGCAAATTAAATTGATATTTTTTCACGTTAAATCAGTATTTTTGCAATTAAAATTATCCATTTTTCAGATGATTTTATTTGTGAAAATTCTGGGTACTTACGTATTAACGCCTTCGCAGCAGAAGAAGCCACCGCAGTGGTCAGGATGCATCGCAAGCTCGCATCTCAAAATATAAAAAATATCCTAAATCAGTCCTTTTAGTAATATTACTCTGTATATATACAGATTAGTTAAACAAATGGAAATTTGATAAGAAATACTTCAAAACCGCCAAATATGTAGCCGCGGTGGCGATAATACGTAAGTACTGAATTCTGTCATGCAGCTCAATATTCACGCTCACCCTTCCTTTAATATACAGGTAAGTATATGACATATACTTGTATCGTATAAGTACATATACAAGTCAATCCAGACGCGGAATATTATTTAGAATTAGTTTTTTGGCCAAAAAATTGATAAGGTGACCCTTTTTTTTCAATCAGTGTTCAAATTTTAAAGCCATGTAACATAAATATAGTACCTATTTGCTGATGAAGTTAATGTATACCCCAAATGTACTTTATTTTGGCACAACAAACGCTAAATCTAGGACTGAAATATGGTGATTGTGAGGCTTTGTAACGAAGCCTGTTAAGACATGAAGCATGAGGTTCGTTGAATGAGATCTCTCTAAATATTGGGAAGTTTCTATCGCTTTTTCACGTGGTCGTAATCCTTCAATATTTGATTATACCTTAGAAGGCCGGGTTTGCCTCGCCCACTTGCGGTCTGTGAGCTGGAAGTCCTTTAGGACAATCTAAAGTCAAGTCCACAACAGAATCCAGGTCAATCCAAAGTCCAATATCAATCCAGGTAAATCCAAAGTATAATCCACATCTAAATCTAGGTCAATCCAAGTTCTAATCTACATCCAAAGCCAGGTCAATCGAAGGTCTAATCTACATCAAAATCCAGGTCAATCCAAAGTCCAATATCAATCCAGGTAAATCCAAAGTATAATCCACATCTAAATCTAGGTCAATCCAAGTTCTAATCTACATCCAAAGCCAGGTCAATCGAAGGTCTAATCTACATCAATATCCAGGTCAATCCAAAGTCCAATATCAATCCAGGTAAATCCACATCTAAATCTAGGTCAATCCCAAGGCAAATCCACATCCAAATCCAGGTCGATCCAAGGTCTAATCTACACCAAAATTCAGGTCAATCATACAAATACAGGCCAATCCAAAGTATAATCCACATCTAAATCTAGGTTAATCCCAAGGCAAATCCACATCCAAATCTAGGTCAATCCAAGGTCTAATCTACATCAAAATCCAAGTCAATCCTAAGTCCAATACAAATCCAGGTCAATCCAAAGTATAATCCACATCAAAATCTAGGTCAATCCCAAGGCCAATCCACATCCAAATTCAGGCCAATCCAATGTGTAATCTACATCTAGGTCTGTGTAATCTATCCGATGTGTAACCAATCCAATGTGTAATCTACATCTAAATCTAGGTCATTCCCAAATCCAGGCCAATCTTAAATCAAATACAAATCCAGGTCGATCTCCAGTGGCTGTCTTTCTGTCTGAAGGCCCGTCTGGCTCAGCTGTTCGTATTGGAGCGTTTCGCAGTGGGAGATTCGCTGACGCGGAACGCACGAACGCTCCGTTACCGCTGCGAATTCAATTACGAGTCCTCTATATCCCAATTCACGCACCTTAATGCGACAGGCACTTTATATTATAAGTGCATCTTAGAAGATGGTCTCTCGACAAATGTGCACCACATACATCTGACATCGTGAGCTCAAATCTTCAAATTAGCCAATTCGAGATTTCTGTAGGTGTTTCTGATGGAATCAGTATTGTTTTTCATCATTAGATGAGAGAAACAAACCAAGTATTTTTCAAATTAAATCAGATATCGATGGTCAAATATAGGCCATTTCTACCAAGTTGTCTGGAAAGTGAGTTATGGTGTCTCTCCAAACTCTTATAGGAAACGGCAGCTCATAATTGAACATCCCACGAAATAGTTGTAAAACTTGTTGCAGAGCATCCAATCATCTTTCAAAGAAGCTCATGAAATTTCTTTTAGCTCATTAGCCCCTAAACAAAAAGTGTTTTTTTAAATCAAATTTTTGTAAATAAAATTTTGTTGAAATGAAGCAAAATTTGCAATGGTCCAAAATTAAAATGTTAAAAAATTGTTTTCCGAAATTTCCTTTGTGGAAACCCGCTTTGAAGCTTTCTGAAACTATTCCTGGATCTCTACTGATTTTCATGTATCTAAGTATGTTATTCTAGAAGATAAATCTTCTTAGGATTAAGATAAAAATGACATTCTTGTTCCAAAAAATCGAGCATTCCAGACGAAAGGATGAATTCGTTGACCAGCACTTTTTGAGCACATTAAATTGCTCAAGTTAAAAAAAAATGTGCCAAAAAATCGCTAAAAATTGTTTTTATATTCACATTATTGCAGAATATTACTCATAAAAATTATATCAATTGTGAACAAGGACATTAAAAAATTTGAGCAACAACTTTTGCTGAAATACATACTTGGTTTTCATCAAAATATAATTTAAAAAAACTATAAAATGGTCAAAATGAAATATTATTAAGCTGAATAATCAATATTATTCAGAAATCGTTTTCTTACCCCAAAATTTATAGTTAAAATTTCCTTGCTCACAAAGTGCTGAAATTTAAAAATAAAGTAACATAAATATTGAACGAAAAATGAGGAAAATTCGCTCATTCGAAGATAATTTGCTGCTCTACGACTTTGGTTTGGAAATACATCATTCCACTTATTAAAATAAACGACCCAGGTCGCTGTATGTTCATCTATCTATCTTATATAATATATAAAATTCTCGTGTCACAGTTTTTGTTGCCATACTCCTCCGAAACGGCTTGACCGATTTTTATGCAATTTTTTGTGCTTATCCGGTATCTATGAGAATCGGCCAACATCTATTTTTCATCCCCCTAAATGTTAGGGGTAGTCCACCCCTAAATTTTTTTAATTTTATTTTTGACCGATTTTTATGAAATTTTTTGTGCTTATCCGGTATCTATGAGAATCGGCCAACATCTATTTTTCATCCCCCTAAATGTTAGGGGTAGTCCACCCCTAAATTTTTTTAATTTTATTTTTGACCGATTTTGATGAAATTTTTTGTGCTTATCCGGTATCTATGAGAATCGGCCAACATCTATTTTTCATCCCCCTAAATGTTAGGGGTAGTCCACCCCTAAATTTTTATTTTATTTTTTAGACAAAATTTTTAATTTCTATTTTTTATGATACAACATACAAAAATACATACAATCCTCAATTTTCACCCTTCTACGATCAACCCTTATTTTTTAATAGCCATTTTAGTAATTTAATCATTTTTCCTCTCCGGTCGAAAACTGATCAATCGTCATTTAATTAGTTATCCCCGCCAGATGTCTACAGGTGTACTAGGAAATTATTTATATGGCAAAACAACATCTATTTTTCATCCCCCTAAATGTTAGGGGTAGTCCACCCCTAAATTTTTTTTTTTTTTTTAACTACTCTTAGAGATCTGCCGTTTGCGACCCAGTAAACAGCTATAAAAAAAGAATTTATAATATAACTTAAACATAATGTTTGCCTTTTGTTATTTTTATATTCCCTCATCGTTCACAGCGCTCCATGCTTATTTCACGCATATACCACATTCTTACATACATACAATATACACATTCTAACATACATACATACTTACAATAAGTAAGCTATTTTTTGTCTACACTAGAAATTACTAGGAAATTATTTATATGGCAAAACAACGTTTGCCGGGTCAGCTAGTTTAATATAAAAATTCATTCTACTCGATTTTACAAGGACGATAAAATGAGTGTGTTAAAATGCATTTAATTTAACGTTTTTCTAACGGTGATTTCCGATTGTCGCCCGCCTTTGTTATTGGGTTTTGAGATCTGACGGAGGTCAGGCAGGGGAATGACTAACTCAGCTGGAAGATAAGCCCAGTTTCGTGATAAAAGCTGATATGTGGCTAATAGGAGATACGACCGAAACGCCCAAGGACGCCGAAATATTCCTCAGTTTCCGGATCGCTCCCGACCAGAAATACATCGCTTACAGATAGATGACGTAATTTACACGATTTTTTTTTTTTTTGTTTCACATCGTGACGCGTTTGAACCGAAATATCTGAAATCGATTGTTGTATATCGTTCTGGAAAAGTTGAGCCGACCAGCGATGCGAGATGGCGTATGAAATCGAATTGTGGTAACATCAACTTTCATCTCTCTATTTCGAAATCTGATGTAACATCACCTTTCTTCAAGTATAGCGAGAACTTATAAAGGTGTGTTGGTTAGGTGGAAAATATGCAAATCCCATCCACAACGAATTCAATCCAAATTTTATTGTCAATCAATTGTTTGGGGGAAGGCTGACATACTGTCATACGTTCAAAGCATGCACAATTATTGATATGTATTTCCCATATAAACAGTATAAAGCTATATTTATTACCTTGCAAAGTGATAAATATCAAAATAGTTGTAATTTGGATTCACTGATGAATCGTGAATGACCCAATTTCGGGGGTTGGTCAGCCCAATGCCAATCATTGGGATCTGTGGTGTCCCAGGCTACATGCATGCGCGTACATACAGCTAGGTACATAACAAATCAGGCACATCATCATTAGTTGTAAATGTTAGTTACGTAAGTGCCAGAACATAGAGTTTGGCTTACAGAATATTTGCAAAACCATTGAAAATGGCTTAGTTCAAGTGCAAGAATCAACAAATCCACCCCTGATAACATGGTTCCAAAGCCAAGCTATTTTCTGCACAGAAAGTATTGGAAACCAAAAAAAATTTATATTTTCCCAATTAAAGATATTCATAAACTTATTTATCAAACACTGTAGTTCCCTATTGACCTTTGCCCACAGTAACTGGTTTGAGCTGGATAAAATCACAATGAACCAGACAAGAGAACACTGATTTCTATGGCGTTCCATTCTTTACCTCAGCCCTTGGTAAACACTAGCTGCTGAGAGTGCAACCATATGAAATCCTTGCAACAAGTATAACTTCTACATTTCTATTCGATTTCCATGAAATTTTCTGGGAATGAGCGTGTTATGCCCTCTAAATTTAATCACGCAGAAATTGATAGTTTTGCAAGCGCAAACCTAGGTACGTAAAATTCATCAAACGTCATTTTCTCATGGTTTATTTGTAAATTTGGTAGGTATTTGGGAAATAACGATTTGATTACCTCACAGCAGTTACATCACGATCCACCCCGACCATTCGAATCCAGTTTTAGCTGTTTCTCTTAATTAGTTCTCCCTATAAACAATTTCAAGTGTCTGCTGGGACATATTGTCTCACTGGGAGTGGAAGTTTGCTCTTCCTAAGGCTAAGGGTTATAATTTTGGCTAACGAATAGCCGCATACAGTTGCGAAGTTGCATCCCTTCTCAGAAGGGACTCACCAGTGGTGTCTACTTCATGAGCCTACTCACTGAATTCTCGCCTCAAAATTTGTAGAATGTGAATTTTTGAAAAAAATTTATGCAGAAATCCGTTTCAGGCTATTCTGAATCATATTCTGAAGTTTAACGCATTTTTTTATGTATGTATGTATGTATATATGTATGTATGTATGTATGTGTCATTCCAGACGATAACTGTTCGTAGAATTGTGCTAGAAACTTCAAACAAATTTTAAAATGTTAAGGACACAAAACGAAAGTTCAAGTTCGTTGGCCAGCATGATCGGATTACATCTTCGGGTTGAAATTTTCAAAAATGTAGTCAAAAATTTCAAAATAGCCTGTTTTTTGCGATTTGTTGTGCGAAATAATTTTTTCAGCATACTAACATGTGGTATATTCGGAATAAGCGTAAAATTTCCTATAAGAATATGTATCAAGTTTTCAAAAAATTTCAAAGTTGAAAAATCAGTCAAAAATCGAAATAATGCCGTTCGCTAGTTGTAAAAATCGGTAATATTTGCATGAAACATTGTCCAAATTCAGATTGAACTACTCTTATGGAAGTATCCCTGTATAACTAATCCTAGAACCATGCTGTTTAAAACGTAGGTAGTAGGTGCTTTAGAAAAAAATAAAATAAATAAATAAAAATAATAATCTCAACTGATGAGTTTACTCTGTGCATATGTTAATAATTTGATTCCATGTTTGTCTATCAAAATAAAATTTCTCTACACGATCAATAGCGACTGAAATGTCGGAGATTTCTTCAAAAATTCGCTCATGGGGTCATGCTGCATGACTGGACTTTTCTAATTACATCTCCTTTTGCTTCCTCACTACCGAAGGTATGGAAAGCTCTGCGTTCGTGATTGAAGTAGAAAAAATGTTTCTCCTTCAAAATCAAAATTTCGACTTGCATTTTGCGTTTCATAGCTTGCTGTTCAATTTTGGTTCCGTTTCATCAAAACATCATACAAAACTCAAAATCTGTCTGATTTTTGTCTGTGTTAAATCCTTGTCACGCCCAAAAGCATACCAAGTTTCAGTCAGAATCCGATGAAATTTTCAGGGAATGTGCGGGTTTGTTCCTGTACGGTCCTATATAATTTTCAATGCCATCAAACCAACAGTAGTCTGTGCGCATGCGCATAAGTCAATTTCTTATAATGTCGATTTCTTATCTTCTATTGGTCCGATTTCGTTCAAACTCGGGGAGTAGATGGGTATATGTTCCACGAAAATTCCCTAATGAATTACGTTGCGATTGGTGGAGTAATAACTATAGCTCATGCGCGGAACTAAAATTGATCGAATCGGACAAAACTCCGATCTTTAATGGACCGATTTTTATGAAATTTTCAAGGATTATGCGGGCTACCTCCAAGACGTTCCCCTATAAATTTCATTGCCGTTGGATTGGTAGTAGTCTATACGCATGCGCAAACATTACTTTTTTATAACGTCGACTGATCTATTATTTCGACTCGTACTTTGTTCTTCAACGTATGGAATCGTCCATGTTCTTATAGTGAGGAAGCTATACTGCCCACTAATGTGCCCGCTATTTTGAGAAAGGTGGAATTTTCATGACCTTCACCCGAAATTGGGTTTAAAATGTCAAAAAAATGACCCCTGAATTTTTTCAGATTTTTTGCATAACAAGAACCTACACCGGTAGCTCGATTTTGGTTTTTGAAATACGCTTTTTTGGTCTTTAGAATATAACTTTTAAATTCATTGTAAATTTATGAAAATTCGTATTCTTATGTTTTTTGAGCCGCTGAACTCGAATTTGCTTTTTTTGTTGAATTTAATGAAAATTCTATCAGAAATACGTAAAAATACGAATAATTCCATAATATTACAATGAATTTTGAAAAATTGTCATTTTTTAACATAATTTTGAGATTCGAAACTGTCAAAAGTTGTTGCTGTCGACTTGTTTTGACTGCATATTCCATTTCATCAGCGACCCCAAAAACGTATGTAGGTATACGAAGTTTCACAATTTTGCAAAGAAGTTTGTAAAAGTTATATTCAAAAGCCTGAATTGGCAAGAAAAAAGAAACGTATTTCAAAAACCAAAATCGAGCTACCGGTGTAGGTTTTTGTTATGCAAAAATTCTGTAAAAATTCAGGGGTCATTTTTTTGACATTTCAAACCAAATTTCGAGTGGAGGTCATCAAAATTCCACCTTTCTCAAAATAGCGGGCCACCCTACTGCCCACTCAACTTGGCAGACGTTTTGCTACTGGTTTAATTGTTTCGGAAAAAAGTTTAATTGTATCGGGAAAAGGTTTAATTATTTTGGGAAAAGGATGAATTATTTTTTCTTGAGGTTCACCCATTTTGGCAAAAGGTTTAATTGAATGGGCAAATCCTATATACGGCGAGCTCCAAAACTGAACCCAAGCATCTGCATTGTCCAAACAAAAGTGTCCCACTGACCTCATTCGAAAGAGATTTGCACATGATAGCGCCTCATGTAGGTCATCGTCTGTCGTCATTGTAATTTCGACCCTAATATCTTTTTTTCTCGCTCCTCTCCTCATTCTATTGTTGATTGTTCAGTTTTAAGCATCCGTTCATTAATGGGATAAAATCCACTACATTTAATGGGTCGAGTGTTCAAATCGGCAACCCTAAATTGGGGCCAGATTTATGTTTTTTTACGCACATTTTGGTCCGTTGTAATTATTTTAGATTGTAACAAACCAATTCCAGATCATCTCCGTCGTGTACAATTACTGTAAACGCCACTTTTACTGTAAACGTGTACTTTTACTGTAAACGCCACTTTAAAGGGCATGTTCATATATAGCATTAATTAATTAATTAATAATTTTCCCAGTGAAATTATTAACTTTCCATATGATTTACCGCCTGATTATCTTGAAAATTCTGGTTTAACCCTAGAACGCTATTCTAACCTCCATCAGGGGTTTATCCCCGATTGAACAATTGCAGTAAATAACCTCCTGCGATGCCAGACTCTTAGTTCACTGATTCGTTCGCTAGATGTCATCCATTAGGTTTACCTCCTCATTATCACAAAAATTCCGGGTTAACCCTTGGAACACTATTCTACCTTTTATCTGGGGCCTATGTCTTAAAACAACAAGTTACATGTGTACAAGTTAACAAGTACAGGTGAACTTGTAATGCACGGTAAACTAGAACAAGTGTTTCACCAAAACAAAGAGTACAAGTCGCACTGTTGGTTCACAAGGGGCGCAACTCAAAAAATGTAGTTTTTGGGAAAACGCTTTCAAAGTTTTTGCAATTCTTCTCACCTCAATTGTGTCGCTGCTATCCACATCCTATTCTGTACAGTCTAATGACTCATGAGATCACAAAATTCCTAGTTCAAAGATTGAAGTTTCACAAAATTAGTAGTTCTATATTCTAATGACTTTTAAACCACGAAATTTCAAAATTTTCTGCTCTATTGAACTAGAAAAATCACAATACACTTTTCAGACTTACATTGCATAGTACCATGAGCATGGAAGTACATGGAAATTATCCTGAAAACTTCGAAATCAACAACTGAGTCCATAACTCGAACTAAAATACTAAGGTTCATTATTAGAAATAATAAAACAAAAGAGAGAAGGTAAGTGAGTAATTAATGAACCATAACTAAAATGAAGTAAAGGACACATGCAATTAGCAACTCTAGCTGGAAGGGGTGGACACCTAGTAGGCGCTTACAAACTGTCATAGAAACTTTTTGACTTGCGCCCCTTGTTCTTGAACAATCCCCTCCAACTCTAAAAATGCAATAGGGACTCTTTGTGCATTCTAGCGGCAATAGTTGGTACTATCAAAACGCCTCTTTTACCTGCATGTAGACCTCGTTCTGGTGGTTTTAACAGTGTAAATAACTCAAAAATGCCATTTTTTGAGTTGCGCCCCTTGTTAACCAACAGTGCGAAGTGTAGGAAAGTGTTCTTGTAGAAGAGCTAAGTTTACAAGTGTAGCAGAAAAGAAAAATGTCGTGTGGGGACAAACGAAATGACCAACGTCAAGCGGGATGTCGAAATTGAAGTTTTGTCAGCGAATCACAATATAAAACGTCTAGTCATGCAGCATGACCCCATGAGCGAGTTTCAGTCAATATTGATCGTGTAGAGAAATTTTAGTTTATGATTTTGATAGACTAACATTGAATCAAATTATTAAAATAATTAGGAGGTACCTACTCATACTTTATTATTATTAAACTAATCTTGTAGATTTAAAGACAAATGTAGGTAAATATTCATAGATTTCGATGGAGGGAGGCCTTGAGATTAACGTTACTGACGGCAGAGCGGAGCGAGGCCTTGGGTCTGCGTGCTAGTACGTACATAAATAGAACTTCTTCAGATTTTCATGGCTGATATTTTCTAAGCCACAGTCAGTATTAAAGCTACATCAAGTCCTAAAACAGTTGAGCGTAAAACATTAAAGAGAGCGCCCGAGAGAATCGGAGGACGGAATATTTCACAGAGTAAACTCATCAGTTGTGATTACTTTTTTTTTTTTTTTTTTTTTTTTTTTTTTTAACAAGCACTTACTACCTACGTTTTAAACAGCATGGTTCTAGGATTGGTTATACAGGGATACTTCCATAAGAGTAGTTCAATCTGAATTTGGACAATGTTTCGTGCAAATATTACCGATTTTTACAACTAGCGAACGGCATTATTTCGATTTTTGACTGATTTTTCAACTTTGAAATTTTTGAAAACTTGATACATATTCTTATAGGAAATTTTACGCTGATTCCGAATATACCACATGTTAGTATGCTGAAAAAATTATTTCGCACAACAAATTGCAAAAAACGGGCTATTTTGAAATTTTTGACTACGTATTTGAAAATTTCAACCCGAAGATCATGCTGGCCAACAAACTTGAGCTTTCGTTTTGTGTCCTTAACATTTTAAAATTTGTTTGAAGTTTCTAGCACAATTCTACGGACAGTTATCGTCTGGAATGACACATACATAAATACATACATACATACATACATAAAAAAATGCGTTAAACTTCAGAATATGATTCAGAATAGCCTGAAACGAATTTCTGCATAAAATTTTTTCAAAAATTCACATTCTACAAATTTTGAGGCGAGAGCAATAGCTTAATTTTTTTCAAAAACTCGCTAAAACGGTGTTAAGTACACGATAGGATGTTTATCGTACATGACAAAGTGTAATGGTTGGAAGATAGACAAATTATAAACTGAAAGGTGGAGAAAGTATGTATTTGATTTCAACTTATTCTGATGGCTGGCATAATGGGATTTTTCTCCTTCATTCAGCGGAAATGATTAATCAGTTCATCAAGTCTTAATGCTGCTGGATTAGGAATATCATCTGTAACTCCGAGATGATCTTCACAGTTCACTTTGTTCTTCAATGATCGGGAGATCGTCAATACCCAATCAGGAAAAATTGCACAGGGTCACGCACCATTTGACTCTTTGAATGGTCTCGGAAGATATCCTAAATCTCTCGTTAAACTCAAAAATACCCACGAAATATCCCACCAGACACCAAGTGTTCTAGAGTGGTCCGCTGCTTCATTACCCATGACACCAATGTGCGCTTTAACCCATGCCACCGTAGTTTTCCTATTCCTCCCGTTCCTTTCGTGCATCATTTGCAACACACTGCGTTCAGTCACAGAAATTTTGCTAGCCGTTGATAAGTTTTTCAATTTGATGGCTGAATCACCAAGTCTTGACTACGTCGTCTTCTGCCCACTGAATCGCCTCTCTAATCACCATCATTTCTGCCTTATACACAGACATTTGATACTTGTAGTTTGAACTTCAATTACAATTACTTGTTCTTGTACTTACTAATTTTATTTCAAGTACAAATACATCAGGTACCTTGTACTTCATTATGCATTTGTCCCAATTCTGTCTATGATATTTACCTCTTGATTTCCACGAAAATTGTGGGTTAACCCTTGACCACTATGGTACCTTTCATCCGGAGTTTACTCCCAAATTAGTCCTCCAGCAGTAAATAACCTCCTTAGGTGGCAGACTCCCTAGGTTACAGACTCCCTAAACATAAACCCACTTCCAGCTGCGAGAGACAAGACACGTTCGCTGGGGTCACGCGAGTTAGTGGGTTAACCCACCAGTCGGCGAGTGAGGTAACTTCTGACTGTCCCCGATTCATGATTTCTCGACCTCTCGCTCACTCGGCTAATTATTATTGCTCCCCTTCCCACCCTCCTTCGTCCATCTCTCTCGTTACCTCCTTCTTTATCACGTTCTCCGTCTTCCTTCAGTTTCGCCTGCCCGGATAACCTACATGGGCCCTTCTCTTAATCTCTTGCAGATCTACTTCCATCACCAATACGGCTCTAACTGATCAAAATTTGTACTGTAAAAATAAAAAATATGCAAATCAAATATGTAAAATATTTGCAACTTGCCAAATGATGCAAATTTGTAAAAATCAGTGCAAATAAAAAATATGCACTCGAATAATAGGAAATGTGCTGATTTCCACCCAAATGTGCTTCTATAGGTACCCATAATGGACAAATATAGCGTTTTTCACCCAAAAACAACAAATATCACGTTGTTAAAAGCACTTTTTCATTGTGTGTCCGAAACTTACGTTCAAAACATTATTTGTAACACATTAAAGTTCTAGAAAATGAAATTGATTCACAGGAATTAAGGAAGTTATATAAATATGAGTTCATAAATAATTGAATATTAAAATTTAAAAAACTGGGAGCGTCTCCAAATATTAAGACCTCAAAATTTCGGGGAAATTTGAGTTTTCTCAAATGTTTACCAACTTGAGGTTTTGATTCAAATCTACCAATTTAGAAGAAGCAATTTCATCATTTTTGTGTGTGTGCTTGTGTGTGTGCGGGGGGGGGGGGGGGGTCAAAATCGAAAATTCATTTCAGAAATTCTTGATTCTTCGAGTTCGCTTATACTTGTAACAGGCAAATATCCTTGTAACTAATCCAAAACGCTAAAATTTAATAGCTTTATTTTCTACGAAAATTCGCTGAAAGTATTCAGAAGTTTTTATTTATAATTCCGTGGTATTTTAAGGTTAGTGTTAAGGTTAGTACAAGTCCAATATCAAGTACAACGTTACTCAATTTAGGTTATATTTTAACCGATTTCGGTAAGATTTCAAACGATTTCGGAATCCAAAAACTGTGACCTCGTTGACAAGCGTAGACGGTTGGAATTGATGGTGGAAGGGTTGGGGGAGGGAGTCTTCCTAAATTAAAATATTAACTCGCATTTCCTGAAAATTTTTGATCCCGTCGTGTCCACTAATCCTTGTAACAGGCAAAACTACCTGTACTAATCCGAAACGGATTTCGATTATGAAAATTTTCGAAACTTTTGTTTTCCATAATTTTGAAGACAAATCAAGCAATAACTCAATTTTCTGCGAAAATTCGCTTAAAATAATTGTTTATTATAAAATATTTTTGTTTTGACTTTGTTGTCGTTCTCGATTAACAAAATTTATAATTCAATAGTATTTTAAGAGGAAATCCATTAATCTATTCATTGGCTATATTCATGAAGATTGACCCATATTCTGGGGTCTATATCTATTTAGGTCATGTTTTAACCGATTTTTATCACACTGCTACCGATTTTGAGATCCGTAAACTGCGTAGTTGTAGTAACAGGCAAAACTACCTGTACTAATCCAAAACGGATTTCGATTATGAAAATTTTCGAAATTCGTTCTCCATAATTTTGAAGGCAAATCAAGCAATAACACAATTTTCCGCAAAAATTCGCTTAATTAAAATGATTGTTTATTATACAGTATTTCCGTTTCGACTTCGTAGTCGTTCTTGATTAACAAAATTTATAATTCTATAGTATTTTAAGATAAAATATTCGTGGGCTACATTGAAGGTTGACTCATATTCTGGGTATATATTTATTTAGGTCATGTTTTAACCGATTTTTATCAAACTGCAACCGATTTTGAGATCCTTAAACTGCGTAGTTGAAGTAACAGGCAAAACTACCTGTACTACTCCAAAACGGATTTCGATTATGAAAAATTTCAAAACTTGTTTTCCATAATTTTGAAGGCAAATCAAGCAATAACTCGATTGTCCGCGAAAATTCGCTTAAAATAATTTATTATTATACAATATTTTTGTTTCGACTTTGTAGTCGTTCTCGATTAACAAAATTTATCTTCCAAAATCCCCATTTTCAGAACATTTCCCACAATAATGTTACATTAGAATTGTTATTAACGAAGGTAAAAAAATTTATAATTCAATAGTATTTTAAGATAGAATACATTAATCTATTCATGTAGGTTGACCCATATTCTGGGTCTATATCTATTTAGGTCATGTTTTAACCGATTTTTATCAAACTGCATCCGATTTTGGGATCCGTAAACTGCGTAGTCGTAGTCGTAGTAACACTCAAAACTACCTGTACTAATCCAAAACGGATTTCGATTATGGAAATTTTCGAAACTTTTGTTTTTCTTGAATTTTGATGACAAATCAAGCAATACAATAACTCAATTTTCTGCGAAAATTCGCTTAAAATAATTGTTTATTATACAATATTTTTGTTTCGACTTTGTAGTCGTTCTCGATTAACAAAATTTATCTTCCAAAATCCCCATTTTCAGAACATTTCCCACAATAATGTTACATTAGAATTGTTATTAACAATTTATAACTCAATAGTATTTTAAGATAAAATACATTAATCTATTCATGGGCTACATTCATGAAGGTTGACCCATATTCTGGGTCTATATCTATTTAGGTCATGTTTTAACCGATTTTCATCAAACTGCAACCGATTTTGGGATCCATAAACTGCGTAGTCGTTGATAAGCCCAGACGGTTTGAATTGATGGTGATTGTGGTGGGAAGGGGAGGGGAGGGGGGAGTTCCTTACATAACTTCTAAGGTGGTTGAGGGGAAGGAGGGGAGGGGGGGTTGGCTTTTGAGAATTGTTGACCCAGTTCGCGAAGAATCCTTCCACGGTTGACCCCCCTTAACCACCCCTCGCCTCCCCCTTAACCGCCCCTCTTAGCCGCCCCACTTAACCCCCCTCCCCTCCTCTCCCCTTAGCCGGGGCGAGCCCCCTTCGCCGGTTCGTGGCCCCGGGGCTCCTCTTCCCGTATTGCGATAGGACGGGCCGCGTCTCTGAAACTACTTTCGCGGGCTCATTGATGTCTTGTTGCGGAGGGTGTGGCGAGGGGGGGAGGGGGGGGGGGCACCCGCTCACGAACCAGCCATCTCAGACCTGTCAACTATCACAGTCGTGCATCATGACTTTACGAGCGAATTTTCGTAAAGAATAAGGCTATTGCCAATGGCTCCGAAAATTTCTCCCAATAGAAATCCGTTTTCAGGCATTCTGAAAAGATTTCTGGAACGCGCACTAGTTAAGAAAGACAATAATAAAATAAAATATAATATACCTAGGTAACGTATATCACACAAAAATCAGAATAGTAAGCACGCTTAAGGCGTGCAAAAAACAATAAAAAAAAGTTCCAGTCATGCAGCATGATCGTATGAGCGAATTTTCATAAATGGTCGTATTACATTTATGTTAAATTCTGTTGAAATTTGAGCACTTTGGAGTCAAATAAAAATTGTATTATACATTTTATAGCAAATTAACTTTTTGTCAGTAATATTCCAATGAACAAACGATTTTGTGGAGTTTTACAATTTTTTCAAGTGTTCCGATCGATTTTTAGCAAATTTTAATGAAATTTAAGTACATTTTTCAGCAAAATTGTGTACATACATTTTTGAATATTCTATTTCATAGTTGATTAACTTTATTTGAGCAATATTCCGCTAAAAAAAATATCAATTCAACGATTTTTAGCCTTTTTTTGTCATTTTTTGTGATTTTTTTTTAGTACATTTTTTGAGATTTGACCATCTTAATGTGCTCAAAAAGTGTTGTCCAACGAACTCATCCTTTCTTTTGAAATGCTTGATTTTTTGGCGAAAGAACGAAGTTTTTATCTCAATTCTATCGAGAGTTATCATCTGGAATGACACACACACACACACACACACACACACACACACACACACACATATATATATATATATCACTTGAATATGACTCTACAAGAGCTTCAATAAATCACTTGGTAAGAAAAGAAAACAGAAAATTACAACATATATATATATATAAAAGCGTTAAAATCCAGGAATCATTTCAGAATGCCTCAAAACAGATTTCGATGAGGAACATTTTTAAAAATTTTTATTTTAAAATTTTTGGAGCCATTGCAATAGCTTTATTTTCTAAGAAAATTCGCTAAAATACTAAAGAAACATGCAGACCGACTTACCGACGGATTGCCAACTCGTAAATCGACAATTCCCTACACTAGAATAGATATAACTTTTGTATTGAGCGGTGGGGCGTTCTGGTCTATCTCCCCACGGCTAGCTCCCCCTCTATACGACTACAATACGGAAGTTGTATCTATTCAAGTATAATGACCTGCTTTCCTTTTAATTTTATAAGTGTACCCTGTAGGCACGATCTTAAATCACACGCTGCAGTTATTGCAACATTACCTGCAAGACAAACAAATTACACCGTCACAGTACAGATCAAATTCTTGTGAACTAGCAACTTCATTACAACATAAAAATACCAACAGAAAATGTTTCTCTTACAGAGTACGGTGAATTGTCGATTTAGGAGTTGACAATCGTAATACTTTACGTGAAGTTTCAACTAGTCAGAAAAGGATACTAATCTATGTCCAACCAATATAAACTTTTTAAGGGATTGACTACTTGATGCCATGTATCCAGGTTACTGATCTAAGCAAAAAGTTGATCTGTGTAAAATTAGAGTGGTAGTAGACGAGATTACTGTAGTTTTGACTAATTTCAGGTATTTACGATATTATCATATTAATTTATAATTGAACGAAGTGAGACCCTTTGACTCGGCTAGCATAAATAGAATTATGAAATTCTGTCCTTCTTTCCTATTCAATTACCTCCTATTATTGGAATGAAGTGTTTCCTCAACATGATGGAAGAAACGGATTTTTGTTTTAGATTATCTCTCTCTCTCTCTCTCTCTCTCTCTCTCTCTCTCTCTCTCTCTCTCTCCCTCTCTCTCTCTCTCTCTCTCTCTCCCTCTCCCTCCTCCGGCTCAATTCTAGTAGGCCGTCTCTCTATTGACTTAGCCTTACCTATTAGATGAACCTAGCTTCTGAGAGACGTCCTAAACAGCGGAATATATGGCCATCGAAAACAATTTAACTCTTATTGTAGAATATTTTTCATTGTTATTTTTACATATTGGTCTCTATGCCGTAACTAACTCTCGAGTCTAATAGTTTCTTATCTTTATTGTTCCAGGTGAGTATCTTGATGTTCGCGCCCTCCGAAAGTGGTAATGTTATTCTGTGTTAGCCTGCACTTATGTTTCAACATTCAAAATTTACGAATTTTTAACCACTACTTATTTTAATAAACCTTACTTATTTAAACCACTACTAAAATTTTATAAAAATATAAATCCAAAAATTAATTTTGTACCGTGGTTCAAGAATTTGAACAAACCTAAAAGGAAAATTAGAATTATATGCAGACTCCGAGCCAACCACGGAATCTGTCCAATGTACCTTCATCGAATTAGACTTAGGGAGGACGAATCTTGTGACTGTGGTCACCCAACTGGTGATCTTGAACATTTAATAATGACTTGTACCCTATATAATAATTCATGAGAAAATATGTTAAATAAAATCCATAAAAATATAAAAGAAAACCCATTCAACTATCAGACCTTACTTAAGAGAGAAAACTGTGAAGTATGGGATGAAATTTGTATATTTTTAAATGAGACCGGTCTGCAGATTTGATTTACCTATTTAATTTACTTATTCCTTATTAGTAAAATTTGATATATTATATTATTGTTTATTATATTAATAATAGAAAATTTGCTAGTATTATTTTGTTAGGAAATTACCAAGGTTGTCATTATTTTGATATGATAATGCATTGATTATAATTTTGAAAAGTTTTTGTACTATGCATGGCTTAATGTGAATAAACAATGCCCAAAAAAAAAAAAAAAACCCCACTACTTAATTCCGTTTTTTTCTTTTTTTTCTAACTTACAAAATTTTTTAGGTCGGTTTCAATACCTTTCAGGTCAAGTAACAAAAATATATATAGCTTTACAATTATCAATCCAATTCGCAATTTTATATAAACATTTAGTTAGAACATTATATATATATATATATATATATATATATATATATATATATATATATATATATATATATATATATGAAAAAGCGTGAAAATCTAGGATTTGTTTCAGAAAGACTCAAAACGGATTTCAACGAAGAAAGTTTTTCAAAAATTTTCCGAGCCATTGCAATTCATTTTGTACGAAAATTCGCTAAAAGCTGCCTTAAATTTACTGCTTGACTGAACTTCGAGAAGTATTTTTATTGAATGAACATGAAGTAGTAATATCCACCTTGTGAATGGGGATTTTCTTTGGAAGGGATTCGTTTGTCCTCGGAGAGTCGGATGACAAAGACGTCCTATGGAAAAAGACACCCGAAATCTTCAAGGTAGTTACACGCACGGCACCTTCCCATTGTAATCGGAAGCCGCAGGAAACGGGAGAGGAGGGGCCACCAAAGCATAGCGGCTCGAATTTCATAGGAAGGAAACTGCGGTAGGATTTCTTGGGCGGTTAGAGTTAAACCATCAGCACGAATCTACAGCTAAAAATAATTATGAATTGTTAATTAAGATCATTTTTGATAGAAAAGTTGTAGTCATGCAGCATGATCGCTTGTGCAAATTTCCGTAGATTATCGTATAAAGTTACATTGCTTTGAAATTTAAGGAATTGTTTACTGCCAGGTTTATGTCCAAAAACTCGTTCTAAATCATATTCTGTGATTTAAAAAAGATTTTTTGAGTTTTTAGCCTTCATTGCAGTTTTTTCTTTTTTCATGTGATTTTTTAGCAAATAATATTAAAATTTTAGTTAAATTTTCAGCATAAATTTGTTCCTATACATTTTTTAATGCACTAGTTCATCGTTGATAAACCAGTTTGGACTAAAATTCTGCTTAAAAAAAAAATACATAAATTTAACGATTTGTAGCAGTTTTTGGCCATTTTTTGAGCACATTTTTCGAAAGTTGATCAATTTAATGTGCTCTAAAAGTGCTGGCCAACGAAGTGCTTTCGTTTAGAAAGCTTGATTTTTTGACGCAAGAACGGAATTTTCATCTCAATCCTGAGGAGAGTTATCGTCTGTAATGACACATATATATATATATATATATATATATATATATATATATATATGAAAAATGTTATAATCCAGGAATTGTTTCAGAATATCTCAAAACGGATTTTGACTAAGAATGGTTTTTAACAATTTTGATTTTGAAATTTTTGGAGCTATTGTAAAAGCTTCATTTTTTACAAAAATTCGCTTACGTATTGGTAAGTAATGCGTTCATTGCAGAGATGTCTCTATATGTGAGTAGTATGTATGGTTTTTGTGACAATGGCGAATAGAACATGATTTTACTGGATGAATCGCCTCCATTTCAAGCCGCTTTTAAATCGTGAAATCGAACAAAGAAAGATTCTCTGAAATATGTGGAAATATCAAGATATATCGGTACCCCCCCCCCCCTCCCCGGCATAAACCATCATAAAATAATCAAGATCTTTTTAAAAGTGTTTTTAAAAATCACAAAAATTCGTTGGGAAGGCGTGAATAGAGCAATTCTTTTCTCCTTCCATCACTCCTTCTCACGAAAATCTGTCATCTAAATGAAATCCCCTATTTTTCGCATATCTAAAATCATTATTAAAACGCTGCAAATTATTTCACAAAGGTTTATTATTTTTTCAATTGAATATGATCGTAGTTTTAGTTGGCTAGCGTACGTCATAAGGCCCGTCCAGACTCCTAGGCGTGTCCTATTTCGAGTTGCCACAACCTATACTTCTATAATTATATACGCATGTTTATATTTCTCGATTTGAGCTCCTATCTATTCAAATAGTTATTGCCTTAATAATATCATTATCTAAGTACGTACGAAAAGTCGAGAGGATATGTTATTAAATATGCGTAGGAAAAGCTTTGGTATTAACACACAAATATGACCTTGAAAAAAACATATATTCATGCCTCGAAGGAACGCCGGCGCCGTACCCACCACAAGGTGCCGCGGCGCCGGCGCCTCCTCTCACTCCACCCCCCCGCTCACCCCCATCACCGCCCACCGTGACCCCCTGCCAAGCGTGCCAGGCGTGCGAACGTACAAAAAGACACTTTTTTGCCCGTTTTTGGCCCATAGTATCTATGCGAGTAAAGCGATCGGGATGGTTAAACGTTAGGACCAACTAGACCCCAAATGGAGTCTATGTGCGAAAGAACGGGTTTTTTAAGTCAATTCTTAGGCCTTTTATGGCCCGGACGGCGGACGGACATTTCAAATTTAGATTCTACGCACCTTGAAACGTAAAGTGACAAAGTTTGAGGGGGGGTTATAAAAATTTTTTGCTACACGATCACATAGGCTTATTATTGGAAATAATAAACCAAAAGCGTGACATTTTTTGATGTTGGACTGAAATTTTGAATTATCCCCAGAGCTAAGAAATCCATGTAAGGAAAAATGTACTTCGACAAATAACTTCAGATCGCAAATTGAGAGACCATAAAATATTAACATAAAAGTCATACAGCATGATCGTATGGGTGAATTTCCGTAAATTATCGTATTACATTTCGGTTAAATTGTTATGATATTTGAGCACTTCTAGGGCAATGAAATTGTTTAAATGTAAGTAGACTTCTTATAAGTAGTGTTTTTTGACATTTTTTTGACATTATGTCTTTACTATGGCACCTAAACTAAAAAAACGTCACGGAAAATTTCTCACGAAAATATTTTGATGATTTCCGCTTACAACCGAGTCGTTGCTAGGGAAATGGTACTTCGTCGTTTTTCTTAGGCCTTTTATGGCCCGGACGGCGGACGGCGAACGGCGAACGGCGGACGGCGGACGGACATTTCAAATTTGGGTTCTACGTACCTTGAAACGTAAAGTGACAAAGTTTGAGGGGGGGTTATAAAAATTTTTTCCTACACGATCACATAGGCTTATTATTGGAAATAATAAACCAAAATGGGCAACACAATGGATGAGGAAAATGAAACTATGATTTATCGGAATCACCCCCTCCATTTACCCCCAACGATAATAAATTTGAAACTCCAAGGTTCGTTATATAAATTGACCGGATTCGCTTATAAGAATCAGCTAAGATCCCGCTCCACCCGCAATCACGATACGAAATCCAAAATTTCCTTGGTTTGTTGCACAAACGACTACAATTGGAACTGGAAAAAAAGCGCGAAATTCTTGAAATTTTTACAACTCTAGGTAGGCAAGGGGTGTTGACACGCTCAAGTAATCCCCTAGGAAGGCTGCTTCATAACTACCACATGTGCTTGTACAAAAAGATATTATGATAATAAACCAATTCTTATTGATCGAGATAATTTTTTTGGGTTGTTTTGTAACATAAATCTTCAATTTGGTTGAGCCCTTAATTTTCTAAAAATTATATTAAATTCCATATTGTACAGAATGGTATTTGAACGAAAACATTGAGTAGGAATGACCTACCACTTTCGTAACACTTCATGATGATGGCGTCACTTTTGCCTGAAGATAATCTCAACTTGGAACGTTGGAACCTAGAAACTAGCTCTGAATGCATATTGTTAGTTTATCGTTACCATATCTAACATTTTCAAACTCTTCCTGTAGAAACATTAGTCCTAATTATTGTTTATGAGTGAATTCGGTTTCCCCTTTGTTGATTTATTGACTATGGTTCGAAGGCGAGCGAGGAGGTAGGTACAGCTGAGCTCTGTAAATAATTTGCAGTAAAATCTCGAATATATTATAGTAAAAACATCGCAACCAGTGACGGCTCGCAGTGTACATCCTGTATGTCATATCTATCTGTACGTTTGCCCGCCAATCGTCCTGTCGGAGTTGGTGAAGGAAGGTGAAAAATCGTCGGTTTTAGTGTTTGTTTCGCCTGCTCACCGCTATTTTGATGAGGCCACCCATGCCTATATTTCGAAAAACTGCAATTTTGAAATTGTTGTCATCAGCACAGGACGTTGTTATATCCAGGAAAACAGGAGGAACACGCATGAAAGCTGAGTACAAGTTGGAAAATTAATTACTAGCCTCCTAACATAGTGCATGTTTTGTAAAACCAAAGGATAAATAATGAATCAATTAAAATCAAACTAAAACCTGTTCCAAAAGCCATGTCAGTTCGGTACTTGTGCATTATAAGGAGACGGAAGGTTCGATTATCGAGCTCATCTAAAGATGCGATTATTATAGATTCGTACACATTCGATATTTCTCAGTTGTCCACCGATTTTCTACTGTTTTGCTTGCTCACTACCGAAGGTAGGGAAGCTTCGTGTTCGTGATTGAAGTCGTAAGAATTGTCTTCTCTGAAATCAAAATTTCCACCTGCTTTTTGCGTTTCAAAGCCAGAGCTTGCTGATCAATTTTGGTTTGGTGTCCGTCTGATGTCTGTCTGTGGTAAATCCTTGTCACGCCCAAAACTATAACAAGTATCAATCTGATTCCGATGAAATTTTCAGAAATTGTGCGGGTCAGCTCCCAGATGGTCCCCTATAATTTTCAATGCCGTCTAATCAACAGCAGTCTGTGCGCATGCGCAAACATGAATTTCTCATAACGTCGATTTTCCATTACCTGTTGGTCCGATTTCGTTCAAACTCGGTATATAAATGGGTAAATGTTCTAGAAAGATGTCCTATAATTTATATTACGATTGGTAGAATAGTAACCATTGCGCAAGCGCGAAATTAAAATCGATTGACACAGGCAAAACTCCGATTCTAATGGACCGATTTTTATGAAATCTTCAAGGATTGTGCGGTTTACCTACTAGACGTTCCCCAATAAATTTCTTTGCCGTTGGAGTTATAGTAGTTACGCGCATGCGCTAACGTTAATTTCTTAAAACGTCGACTTATCAATAATTTTGACTCGGTACTTTGTTCTTCAACTAATTCTATACGTCCGTGTTACAATGTGTGAGGAAGCTATACTGCCCACCCAACTTGCTAGATGTTTAATATTTAGATACATAATCTATGCATAATCGCATCTTTCGATTATATCGATAATAGAAATTTCCGGTCCCATGATGCACTACTACCTCAGTACTTCTCTCATTCCGTGTAATGAGTATTTATTCATTAATTTTACCAAAGTTGATCAAAGTGTACAGTACATTACTAGACGATCAAATTACGGAATAAATATTGAAATGAAAATTCCATGTACTCGGAAGTTGGTTTGAGTCTATTGCAGAAAATTAAAAGAATTAAGAAAGGGATTTAAGTTATTATTCTTTTTAATCGAAGGATTCTGACATTCTTTATGAATTTTCATTTTACAATTTTTGGAGCCATTTTCTTCCTACCATTTTCTGAGAAGCATTTATCGTACGGAAAAGTCATACTATCTTGCTTGTGATGGCTATACTTACATATTTGCAGCACAACACCTTGAACTCGAAATTCGCCGTTGCCAAAATGGGGGGGGGGGGGGGGGGGTTATCGTAGGAACTTGGCTGGTAAAAAACTACTTTACACGACCCCCCTCCCGCTCGAAGCTTTACTGGGTTTTATGTTCCTGTGCGGTTCAGTTTACAAGTACCTACATAGTTAATGTGATGATTCAGAGATACACTTCGATCGAAGATCTACAATTTTAACCACGAGCGAATTTCGGAATATGGATTTAGTTTCCATTCAGAAGCTTGATTTAGGAAGAAGAATTGATTCAGGATATTGTTTTATTCTAGGGATGCAAATTTGCGATCATCCAGACCACCAAACTATACACATCGTGCTGATCTATTTTCCAATTAATCCACATTATACCAAACGGACTGATTTAGATAGGATATTATTTTATGTTCGAGATGCGATATTTATATAGATAGGACATTCGTCGTTCAGTGGTCTGGATGGTTAGGGCCTCGATAATAAAAAATACCCTAAATCGATCTTTTTGGTAAAATAGAGGTTAGTTGAACAACTGGATCACGGAACAATAAAATGTTATGGAGTTGTTTTTTGAACTTATTGCTATTTATTACCTAAGCGCATATTTTACGTTGTATATGCTTCGTGGGGGGGAGGGGGGGGGTAGTTTTTGACTAGACAAATTCTATGACACTCCTCCCCATGCTGCATGCTGTTGTTGGCGAAAAAATGGGTTCAACGCAAAAGTCCAGTCATGCAGCATGACCCCATGAGCGAATTTTTGAAGAATATTACCGATTTTTACAACCAGCGAACGGCATTATTTCGATTTTTGATTGATTTTTCAACTTTGAAATTTTCGAAAACTTGATACATATTCTTATAGGAAATTTTACGCTGATTCCGAATATACCACATGTTAGTATGCTGAAAAAATTATTTCGCACGACAAATCGCAAAAAACAGGCTATTTTGCAGTTTTTGACTACATTTTTGAAAATTTCAACCCGAAGATGTAATCCGATCATGCTGGCCAACGAACTTGAACTTTCGTTTTGTGTCCTTAACATTTTAAAATTTGTTTGAAGTTTCTAGCACAATTCTACGGACAGTTATCGTCTGGAATGACACATACATACATACATATATACATACATACATATATACATACATAAAAAAATGCGTTAAACTTCAGAATATGATTCAGAATAGCCTGAAACGGATTTCTGCATAATTTTTTTTTCAAAAATTCACATTCTACGAATTTTGAGGCGAGAGCAATTAATTTTCTTCAAAAATTCGCTAAAAAAGTTCTATTACCTAATATATTTTTTTTATATATTTTTTTTAAATTATGGGGGGGGGGGATAGAACGCCCTTCAGTACCTAAAAAATATGAAATACCAGATTTGCTGATTTTTAGTCTGGTTTTGGGATCATTTTCTCTTTAAATACGGCGATTGAACTATCTGAATGCCTATTTTGTTCGTTCTTGGGAAGATTCATCTTTACTTTGACCTTTGGAGTTCCTTATTGTTTGGATGCAGATTCCTTACATGTCCTGTGCGATCTCGCGCTCTGACTCCAATGTGCCTTAACTTTGAATCCAAATCTCCCTCGTGGTCAGTGCGCTGGAGGGAGCCTGCCGCACCGGTTTCTCTGTGTGATTCGCGTTTTAAATCTCTCAATTTTTCATTATTTCGCCACGACATGTGATTGGCAATGCCGGTACAACGTCTTCACCCCAACATCACTGTTCGGAACAACGACCCTCGCTCAATTCAATTTATAGATGATGTTCTCAACCATGCGATAGTAGTCGTTCACTCAACTAGTCACAGGTAAATTTTGTTGGTTCATATTCACTTCCATCGTTAAGTAAATTGAAGCGTGGAAATGCAAAAATGCCAAAAATAGGAAACTCGTGTTTTTGCATTTTGCAGGTCTACGTGCCAAGACCAGTTAGATATATGAAGCATAATCCGTTACATACATAGTTCCTAAAGCAAATCAGCGTTACCCAGGTATTCTTTTTATATGTTTAAATGAAAATAGATTCCATTCTGAGAAATTTGATACCATCCGCACTCTCCTACGTTGAGTTGTTTTCTTTCCATGATTTTTCAAAGTTTTCTCTAGTGACGTCACAATGGTAGGCAGGGGGGTCCCGCCCAAGCGGGAGGGGTGCTTTGACGTCACCAGTGTGCCAAATTTTGATAAATCATGGAAAGAAAAATAATCATCGTAGGAGAATGCGGTCGATGCCAAACTTCTTAAGATGGAATCTTCTTCAATTTAAAAATAGTTAAAACACCTTTTTCGGAATCCTGGGTAACGCTCATTGGACTATCGCACATACACCCTTTTGAAGCAACACGCGTGGGGGACTTACATAGTTTCTGCATTTTAAAATTTTGAATGTCTATGACTGCTGCAGTGCAAACTACATTTCACTATAAACTTAGTCTAAATATTCATCTAACCATAGGTTACCTTAAGAAAAGTGTTTTTCTTTAATTCAGTCATGTTCCTTTAATTCTTCACTTCTAAAAATTTGAATTGGCCTGCTGAAAAAGTTGGCAGAAGACACTTTGACCCATTTGCACTGCCACGCTTCAATTATTCCTATGTAGGGTTTTCACTATTATGACCATAACATATATCCTTCATCCTTATTAATTAAATTTTTAGGACCATTGAACCATACCCTCACTGCGACCTCTCATAAGTTCCATATTTTTTATGGGTGTTTGTCTACAATCCTCGTATTATAAGTTACGCAGATATAGTTATGTAAATTTATTTGAATTTAATAAAATCAGAAATGTTGAGAAAATCCACGGTCATCTCAAGCCCCGTGCACGTGCAGGTCCACGTGTTCCCACGGAGCCCTGGGTAAAGCTGTGCAGAAAGCTCCAGTCATGCAGCATGATCGTATGAGCGAATTTTTGTATACGATCGTATTGTATATTGCTAAATTGGTAGGAAATTTGAGCTGTATGAGTGCAACAAAAATTGTCAACTATCAATTTTATGGTAAAAAAACGTATACTAAATTATAATCTGCCATTCTTTTATAGCTATTAATTATAGCTTTTTTTTAAGTTATCGATTTTTCAACACGTTTTTATGAAATTCAAGTACATTATTCAGCATAATTTTGTACATATATTCTTGAATGTCCTATTTTATAGTTGATGAACTTTATTTGAGCAACATTCTGCTTTAAAAAAAAGTTAATTTAACAAATTTTTAGCTGTTATGCCATTTTAAGTGATTTTTATAGCACATTCTAAAAAAATCTAAAAGTTCGGATACTCGAACATTTAGTCAACTTTGGGCATTTTTCGCTTAAAAATCGATTTTTTGCACTTAATTATGAATCTTAGAGATCTGGGAGTGGTTGCAGCCGTCTCAGCACTGAAAAAAATACTTCGCCATTAAATTTTAAGTTTGAGGTTGAAATTTTGGAGTGATCGGGCTGGCTAACGAACTCGGCCTCTCATTTGCCAAGGATTTTTCTGCGTTGGAACGAATTTTTTATGCCGTTTTTAGAGGGAGTTATCGTCTGGAAATATACCATATATATATATATATATATATATATATATATATATATATATATATATTCTCCGTATATATTCCGTAGATATGCAGGATTCTAAGTTCTGGCAGGATTCTGATAGTGAACTTAGAATCCTGCCCTCAGCATATTGTTTGGTGCCAGTTTATAGTTTTTTCATGTATTAGCTACAACATGATCTACAAATATACAATGAAATAGGACAATAACATCCCTCAGCCCTGAAGATGTCTAATAAATTAGACGAAACGTCGGCGTAAGGAATAAAACCTGATTCAATGACCAACCCTCAAGAACCTTAACACCTTGTTATATGCATATATATTATATATTTTATGTTATTTGATGTATTAAACGGATTTATAGGGGGTCCCCCTCCCTACCCACTTTTAAAATTTCGAAGCCATCTAAATAGCTCATTTTTTTCTTTGAAAATCCGCAAACAGGTCAGGCGGACAGGTGGTAATCACAGCCCATACAAATCGATCAGCATTTGATTTGCTTTAGTTTCGACTTGTGGAAATATTTGAAATATTTATGGAGGAGCCGCGGCGTAGGAGGTGCAAACCAGGTGATAAGTGGTAATAGTTTTGACCCTGTTCGCCGACTCTGCTGCCAAGGGGGGACCTGCTAAACTCTTTTTCTCCTTCAGCCCGTTGATAGGGCAATGGGGCCCATTGTGGGCTAGTCCATGTCATGTCCTGCGGTGGAGGTGGTAGGTTATTCTCTGCTAGGTTATTCTGCCGGCCTACGTTCGTTCCAAAGGAGGTTACTCTCTTTTTCCGCCTTTGTTGAGAGCCGCCTGGTTGGTTGGTTGCGATGCCCCAGTTTCCAGGACCCTGTTACCGGGCTGGGCGAGAGGGAGGGAGGAATCTTCGGTTGACCCCGCACCCAAGCGCGGTCGATCCGCCGTTTATCGCAAAATGCTCTGCGAAAATGGGGCGACTCAAGTTTCAGATCGGAAATCAATAATTAAGCGTTTGCATGTTTAAACTCGGGCGGGCGCAGTTTTTGAAATCGCATTCCTAGACCGTCTGGCGGTGATCTGGCCGTATTTTTAGAAACCTTCCATCCTCGCTGATAACCGAACTTTGCTTCATCAGTTCGTGGTTATCTGAAGACACATTAAAAGAACACACAAGAAATGGAGAAATTACGAAGAAACAAAAATGTTACGTCATTCTCATTTCATTTGCCGCTTTGGGTCGTTCGAGAACCTTAAAAACGTGAAATATGAAAGTGCTCAAAAATGAGGTTAGATCGGCAAATACTACTCATTGTACATTGCAGATTTGTGTTCTATAGATGAACAGTGAGTTTTTGATTGATGTTGTATTTTACATATTTTTTACCCATCCTTGGTCACACTCCTGAGAGGTAACACTCATGAGAATTTCCAGTAAAAATGGCGTCACACAGGATGATGAAGTGGCAAAACTCGGGGATGGTTACTGTTTGAAACCTGTCACCAAGCAGTATGGTTCTTGATATCGGATTATTTTGTTTAAGCACTAACAACACTAGTAATTAGTGTAACACTCATGATTGAAAATAAAAATACTCCTCATGTTTTTAGGCTTCTTTCACTGTAAAAACTGCTGCAACTCCAAGCACTCCACTGCAGTCTCACATCTTCAACTGGACAATATAACCTTCACTTCTGACTGTTTCCCACCATTTTCCATCGACTTTCTTGGTCACAAAAATGATAACACTCTTGAGGTCCCATTGAGAAGAGATATGGGGGTTTACTAGTTTTACTAGTTTACTAGTTTTACTAGTTTTTCACGGGTTGGGAAAAATCTCAAAAATGTAAATCCTTACTCTAAATAAAGAGGAACCAACTTACTGCAGCTAGTAACCCTGGCCAGTTCTAGATTGTCATTATTTCGTAACAACCTAACTTCCCATGTTTACTTACGTGTTAGGTAGGAGGGGGCAGTAACACTCATGAGTTTCCAGGATTTCAGGTTTCATTCGTCATCACTGTGTATTGGTTAAAGGGGATTTTGGGCAGTCAAATTATTACTTCGTTGATCTCCCAACTTATACTACCCTTTTTTCCCCAAAATCGCTAGTTTTGGTCAAGAATTGTGAGAATTCGTCGTCGGGGACATGAAAGCGGCAAATGAAATGAGAATGACCCTGTTACGTCATTTGTATAGTTTATATCATCATAGTTTGATTCCGTAGGCAAATACCCACATAAATAATTAGGACACTTCAAATTCAAATCTCATTACAAAATGCACGAAATGTTGATCACAGAAATCCGTTTTAGAAAATTCACACTTGAGAATGACAACTTTGGAAATGGCATTTTTAGACCTCCTGGCGGTGATCGGCCGCATTTTTGGAGTACTGTTCTCTTCGCTAATACCCCCGAACTTGGTATCATTTGTTCACTGGTAACTAGAGTAATTAAAATACCTCATAGGAATTATTAATTCGTGAAGAAACAGTAGTCTCCTGTAATTTCTATATCATTCAAATTTGTATATCTAAATACCATAGCAGTCGTTGGCGGGACGCTACAAATTCAACTCTCATCGAAGCACTAATAAGATCCGTTTTGGGAAATTTAGATTGTGCTTGGGCAGAACTTGGCCTCATTGGTTCATGAATAATTAAAGAGTCATTAAACGAACGCATACCTAGGAATTAATGATATATATACAGATGTTTTCAAAAACATGGTAGGTATGTATGAAAATTTTCAATTATCAACTTGAGCGGTGCTGGAATTCAAGATATCACAATGAAGCAAAAGGTATTCCGTATAATTAGTATAGCCTTCATATCTGGCAAAATACCCACTTAATTAGTAGGCCTAGCTGCAGGTTCTCTCAAATTCAACTCAAATTAGAGCACTGAGTAAAATTCTAGACATGCAAGATGGCGATATGAGTGATTTTTTGTAATTTTTCGATTTGTATTCATCGCGGATGTGGATCTCTTTACAATGTATTCCTTCTCGCTATGGATCGCTTCTCTGTAATCCAAGCATTAAATCCAACCATGAGAAAGTTCTCTAAACCTATCTCTTCCCAATGTTTCGTCAGATTCAGCTCAACATGCATTGTATATTCTGTGTTATTACTTGTGTATGTCTAGGTGCATATAGCATAATTAATTTTGCGTTCCTTATGATATAATAGCTGGTTCTTTGCTTGTCAATTTGTATGAAAAACCAGGTTTGTAGTGCGAGTATATTCGTTTATCATCCTCATTTGGAACATGAATATCTTTCGATCATTATCGATGTGAGTAGGTATGTATTGTAACTTGTATTGCATACAGTCTGAAGCTTTGCGTAGCTTGCCTGCTATTATCACACTAGTATATGAATACAAGTACGAATGTTAGAGTTGACGAAGGTTAAAATTGTTGAGCAATGTTCTTATACAGGATGATTACACTTTTGGTCCCTAACCTTCTAAGGATCGATTCCAGAACTAATTTCCAACAAAAAGTTCTTTATTGAGATTTTTTAAACGCTTTTTTACAAGTAATTTCACTTTTAAGATTTTTATTTCGTGTTGTTGAATTTATGCCATCAACATGGACAAAACTCCTTTTGGATTCACTGTAAAATCAAAAATAAGCTCACCATTGGAAAGATCTCACAATTCCCTTCCAGGATATCACCCTTTTAAACATAACTCCTTCTTTCATCCTTCTTTGACCTTACAAGACTTCCATACTAATAGTCGAAATATCAAATTTGTGATGCTCATTTGAAGCACAATTTAATGTCGTTTAATTTACCACCGTAGTACAATATCTTCCTAAAAATGCATCATTTAGGAGTTACCTATTAGTAAAATATTGAGAAAAAACTGTAAAAATTTGTAGGTTTTCCGGACACCCTACGTACAGCACGGCGCAAACTTCAAAATACTCTTTTTGTATACAAATAACGAGAATTTCTGGATTTCTTGGAATTATTAGGCCTACAAACCCTTTATTGTCTGGCTCTCTCTCTCTCTCTCTCTCTCTCTCTCTCTCTCTCTCTCTCTCTCTCTCTCTATATATATATATATATATATATATATATATATATATATATATATATATATATATATATATATATATACTTCTTGATAAACTAAATAAACTGTTCTACTGAACTATATAATTTGTTTTGAATTATTAATAGATAAACGAAGAAAGGAAAAAGATGTTTTTGATATTTCGAAAAATTATCTCGATCACAAGTTAGAAGTTGAAAATGAAAAAATAATTTATAAATTGTTTGGGTGATGGTATGGGTGATGGAGTTTATAAATTATTCCCATCACCCAAACAATTTATAAATTATTTTTTCATTTTCGACTTCTAACTTGTGATCAAGATAATTTTTCGAAATATCAAAAACATCTTTCTTCTTTCTTCGTTTATCTATTAATAATTCAAAATAAATTATATATATATATATATATATATAACTGGAGTTCATACTTATGTGGTTGCACTGAAGAACATTTATTTTACCGTTTATCTGCATTATTATGTTATCTAAGAAGATAGGTGTAGTCGAGGTGCCTCCACGTTATTGGGAACGAAGCTGTAGAGGTACACTTGCAAGAATAGAAAACGAGAAATAACTTATAAGCGTAGTGTACGGAAAGTAGGTAGGTAGGTACCTAGTAGAGGATCGATGTAGCAAGCTGTCTGGGGAAAAGTAGGTTGGATTCAACCTACTTATGAGAAGGAGCAGAACGGAGTTTGAAGCCTTGACTCGGATTTGAAATTCTAACTGACTGAACGCTCGGGAGGTTTTTTTGAGGACAAGACCTCTTCCAAAGGGGAATAATAAATACAACTTTATTTTTGAAACAATGCCCGCGACAACCTCCGAAGGATAAACGGAAAGTAGATCATCGAATATAGATTACTGCATGTAATCGGTTTAGGTCTTTATTTCTGTCCCTGACTTTTTACACACAGCCTCATTTTGGCTTGAGAAGTTTTCGTCGGTAGAGCAGCGTTGTATCAGCATTTGGACAAATACATGCGATTTTCTAGTAACATGTGAATCGTAGGTTCTTCTTATGTATAAATGGCTTATTTAAAAATCTATACTTCCTGGAGCGATTTAGTCACGAAATCTTCAATAGGTAAAATCAACCATTCCAAACCCAACCGAAAAGTAGATCATCGAATATAGATTACTGCATGTAATCGGTTTAGGCCTTTATTTCTGTCCCTGACTTTTTACTCACAGCCTCATTTTGGCTTGGGAAGTTTTCTTAGGTAGAGCGAGCAGCTATGTTTCAGCATTTGGACAAATACATGCGATTTTCTTGTAACATGTGAATCGTAGGTTCTTCTTATGTATAAATGGCTTATTTAAAAATCTATACTTCCTGGAGCGATTTAGTCACGAAATCTTCAATAGGTAAAATCATCCATTCCGAAACCAACCGAAAAGTAGATCATCGAATATAGATTGCTGCATGTAATTGGTTTAGGTCTTTATTTCTGTCCCTGTCGTTTTACACACAGCCACATTTTGGCTTGAGAAGTTTTCTTAGGTAGAGCGAGCATCTGTGTTTCAGCATTTGGACAAATACATACGATTTTCCAGTAACATGTGAATCGTAGGTTCTTCTTATGTATAAATGGCTTATTTAAAAATCTATACTTCCTGGAGCGATTTAGTCACGAAATCTTCAATAGGTAAAATCAACCATTCCGAAACCAACCGAAAAGTAGATCATCGAATATAGATTACTGCATGTAATCGGTTTAGGTCTTTATTTCTGTCCCTGACGTTTTACTCACAGCCACATTTTGGCTTGAGAAGTTTTGTTAGGTAGAGCGAGCAGCTGTGTTTCAGCATTTGGACAAATACATGCGATTTTCTTGTAACATGTGAATCGTAGGTTCTTCTTATGTATAAATGGCTTATTTAAAAATCTATACTTCCTGGAGCGATTTAGTCACGAAATCTTCAATAGGTAAAATCATCCATTCCGAAACCAACCGAAAAGTAGATCATCGAATATAGATTGCTGCATGTAATTGGTTTAGGTCTTTATTTCTGTCCCTGACGTTTTACGCACAGCCACATTTTGGCTTGAGAAGTTTTCTTAGGTAGAGCGAGCATCTGTGTTTCAGCATTTGGACAAATACATACGATTTTCCAGTAACATGTGAATCGTAGGTTCTTCTTATGTATAAATGGCTTATTTATAAATCTATACTTCCTGGAGCGATTTAGCCACGAAATCTTCAATAGGTAAAATCATCCATTCCGAAACCAACCGAAAAGTAGATCATCGAATATAGATTACTGCATGTAATCGGTTTAGGCCTTTATTTCTGTCCCTGACTTTTTACTCACAGCCTCATTTTGGCTTGGGAAGTTTTCATAGGTAGAGCAGCGTTGTATCAGCATTTGGACAAATACATGCCATTTTCTAGTAACATGTGAATCGTAGGTTCTTCTTATGTATAAATGGCTTATTTAAAAATCTACACTTCCTGGAGCGATTTAGTCACGAAATCTTCAATAGGTAAAATCATCCATTCCGAAACCAACCGAAAAGTAGATCATCGAATATAGATTGCTGCATGTAATTGGTTTAGGTCTTTATTTCTGTCCCTGTCGTGTTACACACAGCCACATTTTGGCTTGAGAAGTTTTCTTTGGTAAAGCGAGCAGCTGTGTTTCAGCATTTGGACAAACACATGCGATTTTCTTGTAACATGTGAATCGTAGGTTCTTCTTATGTATAAATGGCTTATTTAAAAATCTATACTTCCTGGAGCGATTTAGTCACGAAATCTTCAATGGGTAAAATCATCCATTCCGAAACCAACTGAAAAGTAGATCATCGAATATAGATTGCTGCATGTAATTGGTTTAGGTCTTTATTTCTGTCCCTGACGTTTTACACACAGCCACATTTTGGCTTGAGAAGTTTTCTTGGGTAGAGCGAGCATCTGTGTTTCAGCATTTGGACAAATACATGCGATTTTCTTGTAACATGTGAATCGTAGGTTCTTCTTATGTATAAATGGCTTATTTAAAAATCTATACTTCCTGGAGCGATTTAGTCTCGAAATCTTCAATAGGTAAAATCATCCATTCCGAAACCAACCGAAAAGTAGATCATCGAATATAGATTGCTGCATGTAATTGGTTTAGGTCTTTATTTCTGTCCCTGACGTTTTACGCACAGCCACATTTTGGCTTGAGAAGTTTTCTTAGGTAGAGCGAGCAGCTGTGTTTCAGCATTTGGACAAATACATGCGATTTTCTTGTAACATGTGAATCGTAGGTTCTTCTTATGTATAAATGGCTTATTTAAAAATCTATACTTCCTGGAGCGATTTAGTCACGAAATCTTCAATAGGTAAAATCATCCATTCCGAAACCAACCGAAAAGTAGATCATCGAATATAGATTGCTGCATGTAATTGGTTTAGGTCTTTATTTCTGTCCCTGTCGTTTTACACACAGCCACATTTTGGCTTGAGAAGTTTTCTTAGGTAGAGCGAGCAGCTGTGTTTCAGCATTTGGACAAATACATGCGATTTTCTTGTAACATGTGAATCGTAGGTTCTTCTTATGTATAAATGGCTTATTTAAAAATTCTATACCTCCTGGAGCGATTTAGTCACGAAATCATCAATAGGTAAAATCATGTCTATATCATGCAATTATGAAATGAGTGCAGCTCTCCAAATATGGTGGAGTAAATGCAATAGTGGACAGCGATTGTTTTTCGTATGACAATTTTAAGTCCACATAAAATTCTGTAGATCATACACGTTTTATACATTATGTGAATCTTCTTTAAACTTTGAAAATTCTCTTAAATTTTTTTATTCTCATGAAAAAACGCGTATTGACTTTATAGTAGTGGTTCTATATTGATTTTGGTCGTAGTAGTAGCTGTTGGTAATATAATATAATTGTATTTTTTAAATTCTACAGTTGGCATCCAATTTTGATGACATTTTCAGGGATTGAGCGTGGAAGATAGACTCTCTGTGAGTTTTAGTGCTGTAGGATCAGTAGGAGCCAATGAGCATGCGCTAGCCTGAAATCCTTGTAACTATAAAAACTTGCAGTTTGCATACAATTTTGATGAAATTCTATGGGATTGTGCGGGTCGAGGGCTTGAGAGAGCTTAATAGCTGCTGGATCACCAGTAGCTTCTGGGCATGCACAATTGTAAAATCCTTGTAACTCTGATAACCTCTACAGTTTCCATCTAACTTCAATGAAATTCCAAGAGATTGTGCAGGTTCGACCTATGATACGTAGAGTATGTTGCGGCCGGGTCTATATTAACCTACGCGGATTTCGCAAACTCATCAGACCTTTTTCTTCATTTTTTCAACAATAATAACTTCTGCGATTTGATCCGATTTCAATTTAATCCTCAGGGATGGTGCAGGATGACCCATAATTCCCTGTAATTCCATTCTTTTGATTAAAAAGGTTACATATACGCATGCGCTAGTTTAAACAGCTGCAAAGCGTCTACTTTCAAGATATTGCTATACATTTCTTCTTTTCGCAGTGTTTTACAATAATTTTTAAAATCATAGAGTAATGTAGAATACAATATCAGTATAAATACATGTTAAGTGTACATAATCCTTTATGGTCTTTTTCGTGTATGCCTTCACTTTGCGTTGTTGTGACCAACTACTCCATGCGGTTACACCCCATTAACTATATACCTAAATTAAATTTTTCGTTATTCGTTTTCCCAAACTGAAATTGTAGACCAACATATGTGTGCCCTGTAATTTACACGGAAAACTTCCGCAAAAACGGTGCTGACCCTAATATTTACTTTTAATGTTATGAAACCATTTTTATTCAGAAGGATCTTTGGCAATATTATGTACCAGCTTACCAAGTGTTATTTATTTTAAAAGATATGGAATCAACCTTTCACTGCTTCCGTTCATATAAGTGAACCACTGTTATAAAATATGAAAGTTAAGGATCTTAACATCTTCATGAGTTGTCTTGGCTTCTGTGAATTTATCAGATAACGTTGAGAAGTTTTAATTGGCACATATATATCGTTTTTTAGTGATTAGACGCAGATTTGAAGGGTTCCTTGAACATTACCCTGTTGCAGGTATATTGTCTTCTATCGCTCCCGCAATATTATGGAAGTGGCCAAATATCAATACATTCGATAACCATTGACAGTGTCTGAGTAAATTCGACGGTATATTCATGTATTATGCGTCATAACCTCCAAAAGTTAGAGCTTGAGTGACGTCATAGGTCTATAACTTACGCCAAATTCCCATATTTCAGCATGTAAAGCATATGGATTGGTGGACGCGAGTATCTCTAGAATTGGTATTTTCAATTTAATGTGCCTATTGTTGATGAGCATTTCGTTTCCGAAATCTTGCTGAGCTAACAGAATTCATTTGAAATCTATGCAAAAAACACATGATGAACAAGAGGGGCCTCACTGAAGAGCGAGGGACGAGGTGGCAAAGGGTTCGACGCTCTCAGAGCATTAGCCTCTTGGTCTGTTCACCTCCAATAGGTTCCCCCGGGGGCCGCCCAAAGTCCACAAGAGGTTGATGAACTTTGAGGGACCAGAGACCTCAGCTGAAGGACCAAACCAAAACGAACCCCTCCGCCTTCCACCTGGGAGGGACTCCTTTTTTTTGTGTTGAATGATTCACAAAAGAATCCGCCAAACCAGAAGGGTCGTTCCCCTGCAATTACTGGGGATAGGTGCCTCATTACGCCCACCAGCGGTTTACAGCAACTGTGTGGCCGGTAAGGTATGAAGAGCACATGGTCAAGTTAGTACCTTTGCAGTGCCATTTCCTCCTCTAGGTATTGCGGGTACAAATAGACTGAAAACGCAACAATTACTCAACGGTTTATGATTTCAATATCTGTTGATTCGTTGTGGTAGCAGTTTTGTTTACAGCAACTGTGTGGCCGGTATGTTATGACGAGCAGCACTGAAGAGCACATGGTCAAGTTAGTACCTTTGCAGTGCCATGCAGTGCAATTTCCTCCTCTAGGCATTGCGGGTACAAAGTAGACTGAAAACGCAACAATTATTAAACTATTCATGATTTCAATATCAGTTGATTCGTTGTGGTAGCCTTCTTATTTATAGAATTATAAAATTAGGGTTAAAGTTAGTTGACTTCTTCCAAGAAAGAGTTGTGTTTATTCATCAATCTTGGAAAATGCGAACACAAGTTTTTCTCTTTCATGGGCATTATCAGGTTCCACAAGTTGAAAAGCACCATCGCTATCACTATAACAGCATTTTATGATGAATAATTGCTCAACTAACTTCCTATTCTATTTGCCTGGCAAAAAGTGAATCAAATGCATATTTCTTATTGTTCAGATTTCAATTTCAGATTTCTGGTTTTGTAGATAACTAATATAAAACTATCAGAAAAGCGGCAAAGAAAACTGCACATATAAAAATTAACCCATTCAAGATAAGAGATACGCTCATCACAACTATCTGAATGTTGATCCCCTTAAAAATGATGCCATGATCAAAAACCCTAATTTCCAGACGCAGGAATATGTTTCCTGACGCAGCACCACAAAACATTCTCCAAAACATGTATTCCATGTTGATGTGTCAGAAAATGTACCTTAATAATAAGGAATCTGAAATGGCTATGTACTTGAACACAGGAATTTTGTACTAATACTGAACCGTCCTATTGAGTAGTAAGTACCTAACCCAGTGGAACCTGGTGAGGCCCATAAAGGCGAAAATAGTTGTTATGTTTTCTAAGAAAGACAAATTAATTTATCTTCTTATGAATTTATGACGGAAATAGTGTGTAATAGTCTTATGTAATGTATGGCGGACAATATACTAAGGCAAGTTGAATTGGCATGTTGTATAACCCTTACTAGGTACTGTACGCACAAGTAGAGGGAACGTTACAAACTATTACACTACGGTTTATCATTCCAGCATTGATGAGGCGCAGATCACTTAGAGTCCAGCATAATCCAAAATAATATAGCATATCAACCAACTCGCGATTTCTGCTCGACTTGCAGAACTGATACGAACTAAATCACTCGCGACGAAGTTGTGGAAACCCATTATAAAACGGAAGTTAGTGAAAAACGTTGTCTATTTCCACGAAAAATAAAGAGTTACAATGTTAAATCGATTTCGACGGTTAGGCCATCATCAGTAACAAACAATAACTGAAGACACATTAGAAAGGACACAGCTTATATAGAGACAGGTGAAGGGAGATTGAATCCCATTGGTCGAGAGAACGGAAAGGGGCAGGAGGTACAACCAATCAAGTGCATACAAAGTGAAAGGGAGATTGAATCCCATTGGTCGAGAGAAAAGAAAGGGGCAGGAGGTACAACCAATTAAGTGCATACAAAGTGAAAGGGGATTATAGCTAATCAGATGAACTGAAAGGGGGGAAATAACTAAATAGGGTTTCAACAGTGTGAAGGAATAATTCCAAGGTTTACAGAAATGGACCTATCAGTGGTGAAATATATTGAGGTATATCCTCATTTAAACATTTACCAGACCTGTCACTTTTGATAATTTCGAATTTTTCAAGTACATTCAACATGCCTCCCTTTTGACAAAAATGAAGAAATTCTACAAACTGTCTGTCTGTCAAATCAAAATTGTAACTATGATTAGATTCCTTAAGATGTTTTGCAAATGTAGACTTACCCTTATTTTCCCTGAAATCCTCCAGATGCTCGTCTATTCTTTCCCTAAATTTCCTAACAGTCTGACCGCAATATTCGTAGCCACAAGAACATTTTAATTTATAAACTCCACTTTTATCCTGAACACTAATTTTGTCCTTAACGGATCCTAGTAATGCTTTTATTTTTATTTTAAAACCTACTTTATAACCTCTCGATGATAGAATTTTGCCAATTTTATCAGAAATTTTCCCATAATAAGGTAAACTTATCCATTGCTTTTCTTCTAAAGTTACATCTTCCCCCTTTCACTTCATCTGATTAGCTATAATCCCCTTTCACTTTGTATGCATTTAATTGGTTGTGCCTCCAGCCCCTTTCTTTTCTCTCGACCAATGGGATTCAATTCCCCTTTCACGTTGTATGCACTTAATTGGTTGTACCTCCTGCCCCTTTCCGTTCTCTCGACCAATGGGATTCAATCTCCCTTCACCTGTCTCTATATAAGCTGTGTCCTTTCTAATGTGTCTTCAGTTATTGTTTGTTACTGATGATGGTCTAACCGTCGAAATCGATTTAACATTGTAACTCTTTATTTTTCGTGGAAATAGACAACGTTTTTCACTAACTTCCGTTTTATAATGGGTTTCCACAACTTCGTCGCGAGTGATTTAGTTCGTATCAGTTCTGCAAGTCGAGCAGAAATCGCGAGTTGGTATATCAAACTGAAAACACGCATAGTTATCATAGCATATCAGCATGTTCGTAGTATTTTAATCGTTTAAAACTGTTATACATGTAGTGGGTACGCGGGGAGATTTGGGCCTGCACCGAATCGAATCCTTGGAGGAAAGGAAAGTCGAACTTGGAAGTTTCTAAGAATAGGTCTCAAATTCATGAGCAGGATCGATTGCGTGTTGCCCTTCTCAAGGCCTCTCGCTCTGGTACTTGTAGAGCTAATCCTAGAGTATGAAGATCGACCTGCCTAACGGGACTGCCAGAAAGATTAAAATTAAGAACATGAAGATTAATAGAATATGAAGTAACACACACTACTTACCCATTTCTTGACGTCAGCGTTTTTTTCAAAACGTAAACTCCTTCACAGCCCAGAAAATAATCGCTGTTTTCATCACACATTGTACTTTCCACCAACAATTTAGCAATTGAAATAAAATGATTGTGGAAAATTGAAATTAATATGTCTGGGACGTTGTCATAAGTTTTTACCCTATTGCTGGAAAACACGGTTATGGAGACCTGCATTGATCTTGTAAGACGTCCTAATATATAATCCTAGTAAGTATTGGATAAATGAAGGAAACAGAGAGATTTTGAAATATTCAACTCTCACATTACCGTTGAACCCTAGGCCTTGTTGAGTGTGGGGGGGAACTGCAGAAAATGGACAAAACGCAATGACTTAGAGTTGTTATTAGTTTGGTGGGTTTTACAGTACGACGTTGTTCGATTCGAACAATTCTGTACTATATCAATAATACCTACGTATCCATTTCATTTATAACTTTTGTTCAGTAGTTTTTCAATAATATTCGTATTGTAGCGGTTACTCACTGCTGTCAAGTTAACTAAAATGTGTACGTTCGTTACCCACTCATTTCATAATTTATCCTTAACTTTGATCCAAAATCTTAACATAAACACATTGCTGGTTTTCCCCTTCAACACATCATCCCTGAAACCCATTTCCACTGTTGACTCCCCCAAATCCATTCGTCATACATACATACATTCGGACAATGTATACAAACAAACATACAAACATATCTGTACATATCTGTATAAAAACATACATACGGATAATGTATTTCATCTTCGTCACGTCGGCCGAACATTTCATAATATTGTAGGTATGCATTCGAGTGATAGAAATAACCTACTCTGTTTATCTATCTACATCTACATTTTATTTTAGTTATTTATCCAATCTCTTTTTCTTTTTTTTATGCAGAAAATGTTTTATTTATAGGCGATAGATGTGGACATTTTTATTATTATTACTATTTTATTTCATAATATTATACATTCAAAACACATAGAAATGAAAATAGGTGTACAGTTTAGTTACAAAATTTAAAATGAAATCACTTCTACATATAAAAGAAGAAACATCAGTGAAATTAATCTTCCATATGAGGTATACCTCGATGTGAAAGATGAGTTGAGCATTCCTCTTTATTTTTGAAAATTATTTTCGCAAAAATTTGATGTGAATATTTAATTATTGTTCTCAAATAATCAAAAAGGAGTTGATATGGTCCATCGTATTTGGAGAAATCATCTTGTGGATTGTTTTAGCGAATTTTTGAAGATAATTAAGCTATTGCTCTCGCCTCAAAATTTGTGGAATGTGAATTTTTGAAAAAATTTTATGCAGAAATCGTTTTAGGCTATTCTGAATCATATTCTGAAGTTCGCATGTTTTTATGTATGTATGTATGTGTCATTCCAGACGATAACTGTCCGTAGAATTGTGCTAGAAATTTCAAACAAATTTTAAAATGGTAAGGACACAAAACGAAAGTTCAAGTTCGTTGGCCAGCATGATCGGATTACATCTTCGGGTTGAAATTTTCAAAAATGTAATAAAAAATTTCAAAATAGCCCGTTTTTTGCGATTTGTTGTGTGAAATAATTTTTTCAGCATACTATCATGTGGTATATTTGGAATCAGCGTAATATTTCCTATAAGAATATGTATGAAGTTTTCAAAAATTTCAAAGTTGAAAAATCAGTCAAAAATCGAAATAATGCCGTTCGCTAGTTGTAAAAATCGGTAATATTTGCATGAAACATTGTCCAAATTCAGATTAAACTACTCTTATGGAAGTATCCCTGTATAACCAATACAAGAACCATGCTGTTTAAAACGTAGGTAGTAGGTGCTTGTTAAAAACAAAAAGTGTAATCACAACTGATGAGTTTACTCTGTGAAATATTCCGTCCTCCGATTCTCTCGGTCGCTCTCTTTAATGTTTTACGCTCAACTGTTTTATTTTATGTCAAGATTTGATGATGTTATGATAGGATACTGTTAAGATTTCAACTGCCTTCAATACTGACCACATTGGACATCGAAGTCTATGAATATTTACCTACATTTGTCTTTAAATCTACAAGATTAGTTTAATAATAATAAAGTATGAGTACCTCCTAATTATTTTTAATAATTTGATTACATGTTTGTCTATCAAAATCATAAACTAAAATTTTTCTACACGATCAATAGCGACTGAAATGTCGAAGATTTCTTCGAAAATTCGCTCACGGGGTCATGCTGCATGACTGGACTTTTCTTCTTTCAACCTTCAGATCATCGTCTGAAATAAGGGATGACAAATCCAACGTTAGCAAATCCTCAGTCCCTCGCCACTTCCTTCTTGCACCTCGAATACACATTCCGGTGGCTTGAGTTATCGCAAATTATTGGTATCGGATCTCTCGTTGCATGTTATTTTCCATAATTTTATAGGGATGTAAGCAGAAGTATTGGATTTAATTGCGGCCAACTTTTATTATAATACGAGTCATACTCAAAGGATAGCATTTTACATGTATATTTCAGTACTCAAAAAATGTATTGTATTTATTAATGAATGCAATCTAAACTACGCAAAAAATGTTCATCAAGTGATTTTGGTGTTTTTGATGTGTTTTTTAGGCTGCCGGTGGTGAGTGACTGCTCCCGCGTTGGCTCCAGCATGGCCGTCTCGAGGGTCCCCAGCCCGCCACCTCAAGAGGCGAATACCCCAGTTGCCGAAAACTGGTGTTACACCCAAGTAAGTTTATATTGTAAACTTTTATATAAGATATTCTACAAATTTCCAAATCTTCTGATCAAAATCACTTCCATATGGCCCCCCAGTTTTAAGCTTCGTTTAACATCAGTCAAAAACATGACGCCCGTATCCATTTGTATCAAACCTTGAGAATTTCATATACAACAAGCAAATGAAATGCTTGCGATTCTTTTCCCAAATAATTAAACCACATTAACTTCGAAATTCCTGCTTATTTACCCCCCCCCCCCCCACCAGGTAAATCTTCTCATGATCGTTTAGAAACATTGTAGTCGTAACAAAAAGCAGCAGCAGTTGTGCTGCTGATTTCACTTAACTCAAGTTTTGCAACGCCAACAGGATCTACTTAGGTACACGATGTGACCAGATCATCCCTAATAAATTAAGACTTTATCAGCTAAACTTTATTATTTATTCGGTACAACAAATACCAGCAAGACAAGATGTAGGAAATTCTCAATATTTCAAGCAGAAATTCCTAAGAAACCAGCCAAATTTAAATTTGGGTAGGTATATTTTCGTATGTTTCTCACTCCCAAGAGACAGAATATGGACGCCTAAATATTTGTAATAATTAAAAATAACATGAGATGTACCCTCAATTTAAGGTTATTTAATAACCGTTGTATATTGCCAAGATCAATTCGTTCACGATGGAATATTCTCATATATGAAACGTTGGTTCTATTTATCATTGACGTAAGGGAGAGCTTCATTATTTTGTAAACATGATTAGTTCAATGGCTAATAATAATCGCCATTCGCATATCACCACCGCAATATGAACTCAGAAGGTCTTGATTTTTAATTTGTTTCGACTTTAAATTTGCTCATCTACAAAACATGTTTATATTTATGATTCTTACTGCAGAATCTGATGTATTTGTTCAACTCAACTGAAAGGATTATTTATTTACTGGTAGATGCACCAGTAGTAGGCACCTTAACGAAAAAAATCACGTTTTTTGTGTATCACGATGTCATTTTTCATACTATTTTATTTCCAATGCTTGTTGAACACTAACTAACTCCTCTCAAAGCTAATTACATTTAAATTGTCTAAATAATAGACGATTATGATTTTTTAAATTGAAAAAACCGGATGCAAGTTTTTTCACCAGTAGAAGGCATTGAAACTCCAGTAGTAGGCAGGGAAATGAACCAGTAGTAGGCATTGAAATTCCAGTAGTAGGCAGGGAAATGAACCAGTAGTAGGCATTGAAATTCCAGTAGTAGGCAGGGAAATGAACCAGAAGTAGGCAGCTGAATCTCAATGAACTAATTTTATTAATTACATTTCCTCTCAACGAAAATGTATCGAAAATAAGGCCTGAAACATCATAGTTTACCACATTTCTCAGCCCTCATATTGAATTATTCTTTTAAAAAAATGCTATACATAGGCCATAATAGTCGTGATACAAAAAAAAAAAATGAAAAAAAATACAAAACATAAAATGGATTTTTACTAGGTATTGATTATATATAACTAACTTCAGTCCATCACAAAACGACAAAGTGTCACATTGGTACTTCAGCATCAGTAGTAAACAGTATTAAACGTTCAGTATCCTAACATGTGGAGTTCTGAGATAAAAAACCCATTCCAGTAGTAGGCACCTTCGGGATCCAGAAGTAGGCACCCCCTGCCAACTATTGGAACTACTCATTTTCTGAGAAAACGTCAGATACCGTCGTATTCCAAATTAATAACTGATGAAAACTATGTTGCTAACAAAAAAAGAAGGTATTTCCAGTAGTAGGCACTTCTGTCTACTACTGGAAAATTCAGTATTTTTTATAACCCAGTAGTAGGCACCTCATTTTAGCCGAAATTAAAACTTCTAGAGGTACAGGAACATTCTACATCTTCTCGAGGGTATATAAAAGATAACAAGAAACAAAAAACAGATCCGAAATTGCCTCAGATTGGGGCTAAAATACCAAAAACTAAACTCACATCCTTAGCAGATTTGTTAAGGCAGACAACCTCATGGAGATTGTTTTGTTAACAGGTGACATAATGTAACCAAAGCTGCCTCGATCATCTAGATGATTCTAAAAGAAATACAGCACATGCTGACCTTTAAAACGGTGCCAAATTCAAATATTTTAGTGGTTCCAATAACTTATTTTAAGGAGTTGAAGTCACAAGTGCCTACTACTGGTGCAGTGCCTACTACTGGTGCATCTACCCTATGTATGTTTGAGATGCGAGCATCCAGACCACTAAAACTATGGTACTCATCGTCCTAACCTCTATTTTACCAGAAGGACTGATTTAGGATATTTTTGTATTATTGAGGTGTGAGCTTGCTAGCATCCAGACCACCAAAATATACTTATCACTCAAATTACCTACATGCATCCTCCAAATAAAAAACTATAAATGTTAACAGTCAACTGTTTACGCTCAAGCGGTTTAATTCTCGCCTTATAGTACTGCTTTGGAACGGGCTCGGTGTATTTTGTTAGAAATTAGCGCTCAACTGATCCACAGCCCCCAAATAAAGATTGTCATATCAAGTAATGGGTAGAATGATGATGGTTTTAATTAAGGGAAATTTCAGGGTAAAGAGGGATATATTTACAACGTCCTAATGTTTCAAACATGAGGCTACTAACATTCCAACGCATTCTTTTCAAAGTAACACAGTGTAACAGATGTAACACGGGGTATTGATCGAGTGGTAGTATATCCCCTATGAGTAGGGTAAACCTGTAAACTTACATTCGAACGCTCATTAAAATTGACGTCATCATCCTAGAGCTGTTTTTCGCATAAAAACGCACGAAAATAACTGATACGGTTGATTTTGAGTTCCAAACCGGCCTATCCTGAAGCTTTTTCACTTGGAAACGCACACACAGTAAAATTACATGATGCCTGTTTTTTTAGTTAGTAAAAAAGGAACAAAACAGGGGGCAAGCCCTCTGGACCCCCGGTTACCTCTATTTACATACTTCGGACGAAATTATTGAAACACAGAATGTGTTTGCGTTGTCGCGCAACCAAGTGACAACCAAACAAGCGTCATTGTTTACTATTCATTTATAACATCAATTTATATAGTTATAGTATGAAACTACGAAAATAAATACGAAATAAATTCGTGAGAAATCAAGAGCGATTTATCAAGTAAATGTCCTAAAGAGGCTACATACGAAATTACAGCTTCCTAGAGTGTAAAGTATAGAAATTAGCTTTAAAAGCCACTCATCTGATCCGGACCCTGGACTTCGTCAAGTAAATGTCCTAAAGAGGCTACATACGAAATTACAGCTTCCTAGAGTGTAAAGCATAGAAATTAGCTTTAAGAGCCACACATCTGATCCGGACCCTGAGCATCGTCAAGTAAATGTCCTAAAGAGGCTACAAACGAAATTACAGCTTCCTAGAGTGTAAAGTATAGAAATTAGCTTTAAAAGCCACTCATCTGATCCGGACCCTGGACTTCGTCAAGTAAATGTCCTAAAGAGGCTACATACGAAATTACAGCTTCCTAGAGTGTAAAGCATAGAAATTAGCTTTAAGAGCCACACATCTGATCCGGACCCTGAGCATCGTCAAGTAAATGTCCTAAAGAGGCTACATACGAAATTACAGCTTCCTAGAGTGTAAAGCATAGAAATGAGCTTTAAGAGCCACACATCTGATCCGGACCCTGAGCATCGTCAAGTAAATGTCCTAAAGAGGCTACAAACGAAATTACAGCTTCCTAGAGTGTAAAGTATAGAAATTACCTATTCAAATTATTTAACCTCCGCTTCACAAATCAAACCGTTTTCGTAATACTCAGATCACCTGCTATGAATCAAATCATCGAAACACAAGCTCAATGAAATCATCAGAAATTAACAAGCGGTTGCAATCATGTTCACAATATCAATTATTGAAATGATCACCTGTGTGTAAACAATTTTTTATATAACCATGCTCATAACTCAGTTTGTTGGACACGCACTTCGCAGTAGTTAACATAATATTGTTGGATAAATCGAGAGCTTTCGAACGAATGGTCAACGAATTTTGTGGGATGAAAAACGACGAAGTACCATATCCCTAGCAACGACTCGGTTGTACGTGAAAATCATCCGTCACACATTTCGTTACCATCCCGCGTTCCATTTTCGGCTAGTTAGTCCATGGCTAAAACACATTCTGTGTTAAAAACCCATGGTCGGGAGCTGAAAAATGCATTAATTTGAAGCGCACTGGTGGTGTGGCCGCCAGGACAGGCGTATAAAAATCTCATTATAGCGCCAAATTAATGCATTTTTCAGCTCCCGACAAAGGTTTTTTTGTTCATTTGTTACTAACATGTAATTTTACTGTGTGTGGCGTTTCCAAGCATAAAAGCTTCAGGATAGGCCGGTTTGGAGTTTAAAAATCAACCATATCTCAGTTATTTTCGTGCATTTTTATGCGAAAAAACAGCTCCAGGATGATGACGTCAATTTTAATGAGCGTTCAAATTTAAGTGTACAGGTTTACCCTACTCCTATGGATTACTATTTCTTGTGATTTGTTTGGATCAATTTTTTTATTTTATCGCAAGATTTCTCATAAGTCCGTGGAGCGTCAATTGCATTACTAAAGGTTTATCGTTGTGAATTCATTTAGCCCTGAGATTGTGTTAGACACATTTTCAGTGATTTTGAACCTTATTGCAATTACTATTCTGTGGGGACCCTGTGTCTACCACTTATAAATAACCAGACACTGACACCTAACATGCAGAACATGATAATAACCTCGAATCCGTGCCCTAATTGTTATTATAGCTTGAAACCAATGCACACCCATATCAAGACACCTTGTTTATCTGCAGAGTACATTTGTTACTTCAGCTGTCTGTATTCGAGCAATATTTATCTGCAGCAAGAGGCCCGAGAGGGTCAGATGAGCGAGGGCGTTGACCTCATCGTCGCCCCCTCATGTCCTCGTGTTTTATTGCTCTCGCCTGTTAACTCACGTTCGATTAAAAACCCCTTTTTTCTCCTTCTGTCTTTATTACCATTTGTTTAAAACTCTTAAATGATGATACGCCTTCAATGAACGAAGAATTCGACCAGCAGAGCCTTCAAGTGAATATCCTGTTTCTATTTTTGTATCCACCTATGGCCTAAAGACAGAATTTCCCCGACTGTGTAGAAAAAAATAAATGTCATTTACTGGTACAACCAAAAATTATGCTGCCAAACGAATGGGTGGTTTTCAGGCGGGGATATTAAATAAGCTGCAAATTGTTACACAAAGGTTTTAGAATGCTCTCCTACGCAGTTCACTGGTCTATGGGGTGTCTCAAAATTCTTCCCTTTTTTACCCACAATTTTTGAGGTACCAAAGTGAAAATTGGAGAGCGTTTTTGTGGTGACATAAAATAAGTAATAAATAAAATAATATTGATTAATAAAATCCGCAGATTATGACTGCCCATATAGGGATGGTAATGGGGGGGAGGAGTACTAGGAAACAAATGTTATGAAGATGGAGATAAAACATATCAAAATGTGGTCCAAATCGGACCAGCGATTTTGGAGGAGTAGTGAGCACAAAATTTTGTCCATAAATATTATATTTACATATGAAGAAATCTGAAAATGAATTACTATTGTAAACGTGTTCTACACCCTCTGAAACGCAAAGAAAATGCATCCCCACCTCCAAGTGCCGTCGGCAGTAATTCCCCCTTTCCTACGAAAGTTGGGTGATGAATGTAAATTACTGGTGCAACCAAATATCAAGCTGCCAAAAGACTGGGTGATTTTCAGAAAATAAAATGGAATAAATAAATAAACGCAAATTGTTACACAAAAGTTTAATGTTTCCGTGTTGGATAGCTCTCATACGCAGATCATGGGCCTATTGGGTGTCCCGAAATTCTTCCCTTTTTACCCACAATTTTTGAGGTATGGAAACGAAACTTGGAGAGCGTTCTTGGGGTGACGGATAAAAATAACGAACGGTAAAACTACAGGAAAAATAATAATAAATGAAATCCGTAGATTTTGACTGCACAAATAGGGGTGGTGAGGGGGGAGACTTTGAAACAAATGTCCTCCATTTTTTGTTGTTTGAGAATAAAAAATGTCCTCCGGAGGACAAATGTCCTCCGTTGTTTGAGAATAAAAAATTAAATTTAGGACAGAAAGGCCTATGAGTTTGTAAAGTTTTAAACTATTGTTATTAGCATGGAACATGCTTTAGCCTTGAGCTAACTGCCCGAAAACGTTACGCGAGATGGGTGACGCAGAAGTGTCACGAAATTTTCTTATGATTTTCACGTACAACCAAGCCGTTGCTGGGGAAATGAAACTTCTTTAGTTTTCATCGGACAAAAATCGTTCTCCATTCGTTAGAAAGCTCTCGATTTATCACGCATTTCTTCCGTAATTGGTCTTCTACTTAGGTCGTAGTTTTATACTTATTTATGTTCTAAATGGATACTGTAAACAATGCCACTTGTTTTTTTGTCACTTGGTTGAGAAGTTTCTTTATTTGGCATTTTAACATTTTATGTCCAGGCACGTAGCCAGAGGGGGGGTCCATGGGGTCCGGACCCCCCCCAAAATTTTTTGATGAATTAAAAAATTATTCATGGTTAGGGTAGTAGGTATCTATTATTTCACTAGCACGAACTACCAACAGAGAATATTCGTCTGATGTAAAATTCTTCAGATATTATTTTTATAATACTCATAGGTTCTGCTAATAGCTCCAATATGTAGAGGTAAGATTCCTAAGATAAGAAGTTATATATTTCGGTACACGGACATGGGTCATGTATACGACCTTAAAGACAGATCAACGTCTCTAGCACTATAGGTACCTGAACGACCCGTGTAAGCCTTGCCGTGTAACAACTCTTCAAACCTTTCCGCACTCCAAATTTTTATTATGGTGTTCAGAAGCCTTCTGACATCTTCCCCTGAAGAGATTCCTTTCTCTCTCTAGAGGGCAGTACTACAGAGGAAGAAAGTTCTCTTCGAATCTCGTATTCCCTCGGCTAGCCCTTTCACTTCATCAGCAAGGAGTGACACGCCGACCGCTCCCTGAGGTAACTCGTACTGCTTTCCTTGCAGACGCATGGCTCTCTGCTACAGCATGTCCCATCTTAATGTGGTCCAGCCTCCTGGAGAATTTAACATCCCGTCCCCAAAGTCTCTTATGAAATAGTTCTGAATAGGATCAGCATTTGGTATTGATATTATACTTTGAGTACCACGGTTGGTATTTGGATGTCTGGAGCGTATATGTAGAGTGAGTTATCTTCTTATAAAGCGTCTAGAACAATGGGGATATTGGGTTGCATTGTCTCTTTGACTATTCACCAAGGTATCATCCATGTTACTGAGCTACATAATTACGTTGCTCCAACGATATCTTAACAATAACAATAATTAAGTTAACATTTTTGGAATGAGCGAATGAGACAGAATTTGGCACTCAACTTCGAAGTAGGAATTTGAAGAAGTATGATTGGTAGTGTGAACCTGTCTGGTACGTTTTCCATCGTTTTTTGGTAAAAAAAAAAAAAAAAAAAAAAACCCGCGATCTAACGCTTTGAAAATCGATTTTCTTGTGGAGCGGAAATTCACACAACACATCACCATCCGTTCCGGGATTAGAAAATTCATAAATTTACTTCATGGGATCTTGCAGTCTATGGGAAATTTATCTATCCTATGTGCGTCACGGGGTTCTGTATTCCGCCCCACACTCCTCACAATATCCTACGGGGAGAATGTTCCTAGATGTCTTCCTAACTTTTACGTTACGGGATCCTGCAGTACCTTAGAAATTAAGATTAGAAAAATACCTTAGAAATAAGATGGGTAACGAGCGCCTTTCTCATTTGACCATGATGTCAATTCATTATCCACTGTCGTTCGCGGCTGATAATGAGCTTGATTTGATGTCTTTAAGAGCAAACAGAAAAATATTACTATAAACATTTTATGATCAACTAAATACCTAAAAATTGAACTTTTATTGTTGTATAAAGATCAAGATTTATCATGATTGTAAAAAATTGTTTTAACTGTCACTTAAAATCCTTATTTTGTACCTACCTATTAAATATTTTTGCCTTATTACTTAAAGATAGTATTTCATCATGTTTGTAAAACATTTCTTCTCCTGCGACTTAAAATTTTAAAATTTATTGAAATGGGAAGAGAGCTGGTGGGCGAGGGGGAGGGGGGGATCTGGACCCTCCCCAAGGCAAAATCCTGGCTACGTGCCTGTTTATGTCTTTGCTATGGCACATAAACTAAAAAATCGTCACGGAAAATTGCTCACGAAAATATTTTGATGATTTCCGCTTACAACCGAGTCGTTGCTAGGGAAATGGTACTTCGTCGTTTTTCATCCCACAAAATTTGTTGACCATTCGTTCGAAAGCTCTCGATTTATCCAACCATATTATGTTAACTACTGCGAAGTGCGTGGCCAACAAGCTGAGTTATGAGCAAGGTTATTTGAATAATTGTGTACACTCAGGTGATCATTCTCAATAATTGATATTGTGAACATGATTGCCACCGCTTGTTAATTTCTGATAATTTCATTGAGCTGGTGTTTCGATGATTTGATTCATAGCAGGTGATCCACATATTGCGAGAACGGTTTGATTTGTGAAGCGGTGGTTAAATCATTTTAATAGGTAATTTCTATGCTTTACACTCCAGGAAGCTGTAATTTCGTCTGTAGCCTCTTTAGGACATTTACTTGACGGTGCCCAGGGTCCGGATCAGATGAGTGTCTCTTGAAGCTAATTTCTATGTTTTACACTCTAGGAAGCTGTAATTTCGTATGTAGACTCTTTAGGACATTTACTTGACGATGCCCAGGGTCAGGATCAGCTGAGTGGCTCTTAGAGCTTGCATACGAGTCTGCAACACATAATTTGTCTTCAGCTAAAGACAAAAAATGTCCCAATGTGTTGCAGACTCGTATGCAAGCGGTTATGTCTTCGCTATGGCACATAAACTAAAAACCGTCATGGAATTTAGTTTATATGTGCCATTTTCTTTTTCCTGTCATTTCTGTTGTTAATTTTGGTTATAGTTATTGTTGACGCGCACCATAACAGAAAATTACCTCTCTAGGTACTTCCTTTTGTTACTTATGATAACATTGTAACTTTTTATTTTCACGGAAAAGGACGACGTTCTTAATTAACTAACCCCTGCACCATATGGGTCCTTGACAACGGATTTTCGAAACAAGCCGGTGTTAACCCCCTTTCTAAAAATTTCTAAAACGCCTTTACGTAACAGCTGGAGGCCTCCCGCTCTCGGCCTGGTGCGGAGGCTGAGGCCCATATCAAATCCGACTTTCCATCTGATCCCACAGCTCTGTAAAGGGAAACTGATTTCGCGACAGTGAAATCCGGCTCGCCGCGCCAGTGCGTCCTCTCTCTTCCAACCAACAAACCCCTCCAGGAAATGAAATCAACGCTCCTGGCGGATTTCTGATTTAATATTCCGCCTCGAAAGCTTTTTCCAAAAGTAGAATCTCCTTTTAGCTCTTCGGCGGACTACTTTCTATCACGAATCGAAAACTTTCGGGTTCGGTTTGGAAATATTCTAACTCGTTGATTTATATTTATTTCGGAACTTTCTTTCGGTTTATTCCGATTTCACGATTGGAGCTCTCTAAAATTTGACGGAATTCACCGAGTTCGCAGAATCGCACGGTGTGATATCTTGTTCATCAATAGAGAGTTCCTAGAGATCCGTCGGTCTCAATACGGCGTGCGGTTACGAGAAACTTTACTGCACCTTAAAGTCACGTCAAGTCCTTAACGGATCTAGTTGTAACGTTAAATCCATGGAAGGTGGAAATTATCCCCTGGAGGTTATTTGTGTCCACGGAAGGAGGTTATTTTAGACGATTACGTTTTTTCCGGATTGCCATCCGTTAACGTATCTGTACGGAAGGATGCGTCACCGTAACTCATTGCGACAGGTTACGGCGCCGGATCGTCAATACCGCACGACGTATGGTGTTTTACGGATCCACTAGGAAGTCTCTATTGTGTCATAGCGTGAGCCATAGTGATACACCTAGGTGATGATGCGTTAATGTAAAACATACAATATAGGTTCAGCAGAAGAGAATTTCAGTCCAGTTCATTACTATTGAAAACTATCTTCCGTCACCTATAATAAGCATACGCATAATAAATTAATGACTGTAAAATGCTAAATCTCTTAAAAAACGCAGCATAATTATTATTCAAAGGTTTATTTATTTTTAAATATGTATTTTGCTTCCGAATCTATTGTTGTTACTTTCGGGAAATGACATTTTTTTCTCCCCCAAATCAAACTTTTCTCTCGCATTTTACGCTTCAAATCGTTCTGCCCAATTTTGTTTTTGTCACTGTTTGCCTGTGCATACTCTCGTCTGTCCTTGTGTCCGCAAAACATTGCAACACGCTTAATTTCCTCATGTTTCATCCGATGTTGATAAAATTTCCAGCGAATGTGCGGGTTGGGCTCTAGATGGCGATTCCGTAGCTCAACAATCTGACACTCTGCGCATGCGCAATTGTAAAATCCTCGTCACATTGGTTTGAAAGTGGGGACACATACGGACCTACACCCGAAAGAAATTGTTGCAAACCAATGTTATGGAAAAAACTCGTACAAAATACTAGTTTTTACATATTTTTCAGTAAATATTATTGAAATTAAAGTACATTTTTCTCATAATTTTGTGCAAAAATTTGTTAATGCCCTAGGTAATCGTTGATAATTTTGTTTTGACTGAAACTCAGCTAAAAATTATAAATTTAACAATTTTTTGCATTCTTAACCATTTTTAGTGATATTTTTAGTACATTTTTTTTGGAAATTTTACTAATTTATTGTGCTCAAAAATTGTTGGCCAACGAATTCATCTTTTTGTTTGGGAAGCTTGATTTTAGCGAATTTTTGAAGAAAATTAAGCTATTGCTCTCGCCTCAAAATTTGTAGAATGTGAATTTTTGAAAAAAATTTATGCAGAAATCCGTTTCAGGCTATTCTGAATCATATTCTGAAGTTTAACGCATTTTTTTATGTATGTATATATGTATATATGTATATATGTATGTATGTATATATGTATGTATGTATGTGTCATTCCAGACGATAACTGTCCGTAGAATTGTGCTAGAAACTTCAAACAAATTTTAAAATGTTAAGGACACAAAACGAAAGTTCAAGTTCGTTGGCCAGCATGATCGGATCACATCTTCGGGTTGAAATTTTCAAAAATGTTGTCAAAAATTTCAAAATAGCCTGTTTTTTGCGATTTGTTGTGCGAAATAATTTTTTCAGCATACTAACATGTGGTATATTCGGAATCAGCGTAAAATTTCCTATAAGAATATGTATCAAGTTTTCAAAAATTTTAAAGTTGAAAAATCAGTCAAAAATCGAAACAACTGCCTTCAATACTGACCACATTGGACATCGAAATCTATGAATATTTACCTACATTTGTCTTTAAATCTACAAGATTAGTTTAATAATAATAAAGTATGAGTACCTCCTAATTATTTTTAATAATTTGATTCCATGTTTGTCAACCCAAATCATAAACTAAAATTTCTCTACACGATCAATAGCGACTGAAATGTCGACGATTTCTTCAAACATTCGCTCATGGGGTCATGCTGCATGACTGGATTTTTTTTTTTTTTTTTTTTTTTTTTTTTTTTTTTCCCGCAAGAACGGAATTTTTATCTCAATCCTAAGGAGAGAGAGTTATCGTCTGGAATGACAGATATATACATGAAAAAGCCAAACTTCAGGAATCGTATCAGAATGCCTCAAAACGGATTTCAATGAAGGAATTTTTCAAAAATTTGTATTTCAACATTTTCCGAGCTTAAATAATAGCTTAATTTTCTACAAAAATTTGCTTAAAGCGATCTTATCCGTAAAGAATGCGCCGATAATTGGAATGTAACCAGTTTGTTAGAGTATAGCTTGTCTACGGAGTTTCGTGATATACGATCTCGCTGTCTCTGAATTATTCGTTTCATTTGTCCATATAAATGAGCAGATTTACAACTTGAAAAGTTGCGTAATTTAACTAAGTTAGTACCTGTCGATTTTCTTACGCGAACTTGAACTTTGAACTAGGTATTCTTCGTGTGATACTACCGGCAACAGCTTTGTTTGTAGATATCTAGAAATAAACTCGTGATAAGGCGTTTATTATGCGGGGGAGGAGGTTGTAAAAGTTCAGGAGGGACAAGTTCAGAGGTCAATCCCCTCTGCGGAGGGGCTGCTCGCTCCTCCACTACCCGATCAATCCCACCAGCCCCCACCATTCGCATCCCATCTGCCCCCCTCACCCGATGGAATTCAAGATTATACCTCCCCGAATTCATTAATACTAATCCTGTTAAAAGGATTAACTTCAGCGCTGTAACGGATTAAAACTGCCAAAGACGTTGGCGCCAGAACCCCTTTGATTTTAGAAGTCGTGAAAACGCTTGAAGTACATTCCTTTGTCTGTAGCAGATTAATTTGCGCGAATCCTGATGATAATAAATCTCTGTGTTGTGCTTAGCAAAATTGTGTCCCACCTCGCGCACAACCAATTGTTAATAAAAACAAAGCAAAGACATATACACAGTATAAAAGTTAACAGATTAGTGAATCGAACATGATCATGAAGTAATGACTTCATAATGAAAAAATTTGCATCGTTTTGGATTCTACGCATCTTGAAACGTAAACCAAATTTTAACGTAAAGAAGGTTACCTATTTCGAGTTGATTAGTTGATATTGAGGTGACACATAATTGAAAGAGTTCCACTATCTGCTTTACAAGCAGATACCATGTTACATGGATATGTCTTTGATTGGGGATTTCATAACGGTTGTCCTCGAGAGTTGTAAACAAATCCTTTAACTTTAAACAAATCCCTGGGCCGCATCCCGACTAATTCCAACAAAACAATAGAAATGTTGAAAATAACTGTGGAGAGAAGCGACTACAATGAGTTGTTGTTCAGTCAACTGTTGTCAAGAGTATAAAAATGTTTCCTATGGAGTGGAGTAAATGATGCTATTGCTTTACGTTAAGAATATTGTAACCGGCTTATTAAAATTGTTTATAGTCCAATCAACTTAGTTTAGGAATGTAGCCAGGTACGTAAGGAGGGGGAAATTGGTAGCTTGAGATGTGAAAATTTATCACATAAATGGCGAACGATTTATGTGCGATGAAAACTGCGGAAGTTCCATTCCCCTAGCAACGGCTGGGTTGTACGTGAAAAACACTGAAATTGTGACACAAATTTTGCGTGACGGAAATTTTTGGTTGACCCCCCTGAGCAAAGACATATCCATGTCAAAAAAAGTCATACACTAGTGGATAATGATGTGGTATGATATGATATGGTTTGGAAAGAAATCATCAGTTGTTAATTTTTTGATTTCTTCAATGTAATCTGGCGCTGCCCGTATTTATACTTAATAAATAAATAATGTATCAACTTTTTAATATATCCTGTTCCATCTACAAGTTGCGCAACATTTTGGAGTATCTTTTCGTTAGCGATTCTCAAAAGGAAATTGAGAAATTGCTTGTCGTAGGAGAGTGCAGGTAGTGGCCAATTTCTAAGGATGTCATCTATTTTTATTTCAAAAAAGCTTGTTCCACGCTCATATAAAATTAATACGAGATTAACGATCATTCCTTCAATTTCAATATTACTACCGGAAAATAAGTACCCACCAAGGGGTTTCTAGAGCACTACATCTGTATTTCGAGTCGAGAGTGTAAAATTTCGACTCTGAATAAATGTCTGAATTAATGAATGTTTATTATTGCCATAAACAATTTTTTAAACATGTATTACAATGTATATTAGATTATGTCATAATTTTTGAAAAATAGTTTAGTGGAAATAATAGCCATCGATTGAAAAGAAGATTAAATATCATAATTCTAAATAGTTTGCTAATGTGGTCGGAACCGCATAGCTATGCTAGTGTGTTGTCCGTTCTTGGAAGGCCGTATAACTTGCAATTCTATGTAGTATAGTTGGACTGGAACAGGTCTTCTGTCATATTTGAGAAATGACGATCAATATTTCTGGATATAAAACTTAAAGGAAATTAGCAGGTAGCTGTAGCAAACAGAATTTCAATATCTACCTATATTTCTACCGACAAAAAGTCGAATCCCGCGCTCTCTGCTTCTACCCCGAGAAAAGAAGGTAGAAAAAAGAGGAAGTTCAGCAGTATGGCTGGAGTTGGTAGGCATGGAATCGCTGGATACATGAGTCGTCATGGCATAGTGGCCATGGCATAGTTTTCTAATGGAATTCTGATGATCCGCGTGAGAAAGAATATTCTACCTACAGGATGGAAAAGTATTTTATGTTTTAGTGCAGGACAAAATGATCAATGTTTCAAGAATAATTAACATGTGTTTTATGTTTGCTAACAACTAGTGGTTTTTCCCTGGGCAGCTAAACTAATATATACGACCTATACCCTTATATAATATATAACAACAACCAACCTATACCCTTATCAACAGGTTGCCGTGAATAATTAAGTCTGTGCCGGTTGAGATAACAATTAATGATGAAGTGAACTAACTTTCCGAGTGGAAAGTAAAACTAATTAAATGTGTGATTCGAAGTTAATAAAACAGGCAGTGAGTAGTGTTGTGGTCAATGTCGACAATTGAGAACAACAACAAGAGTCGTAAATGAAGCAGCAAGGTAACTCAATTTTCTGTTCACTGCCTCGCAACTTTCTGACCATTTGCAACCACTTTGCAACCATCTGATTTCTGTGTGTTTGCGGGTTTCTCGGCGAGAAATCTTCGGTCTTCCGAACGCCATCATCTGTTCACCAGAAGACGCCGGTCGTAGAATTGGAAATCCGGCCGCCCCCGTGTCCTCTAAGTTTAGATGAGAGGCTCTGGGGGTCCAGGACGTTACCCTCCGGGTTCAATGCCCAGGATCCCATCTCATCATTCCCTTCCTATCTTATTTTTTTAACACTCGTCTTTGCCTCGACCAAATTTTTTTTTTCCTTCTTCCTTTTATTTCGGCTGGGGGCCACCCATGTGCCACATAAATTAAACGATATACTCGTATTTATAAAATGACAAAAAATAAAAAACGACAAATTGCGAAAATTCGCTCATACAAGCATGTACTTATGACTGAAACTTTTTTTTTTTTTTTTTCACTTCCAACTGAACTGTCATCCCCCCCATTTTTCCGACCTTCCGTCAGCAGATAGACCACGTCATTGTTTTCATAATGTAAATTAATTGTGAGGGAACCATCATAAAGCCGAGGTTCTAAGACAACTTTACTGTAAAATCCTATTAACGCGGTAAAATATCATTTTCACCATCCAAGTCATGATCTAAATTCATGACAGTTTGCGTGCGGAGTTCCTCAAAGTTTGCAAAAACACAGAGTAACCTTTGAGAATTGTTATTGATCAGTACGGAATGTGAGAGGGAATTTCCCCGTTCCTTTTCCCTCAAACCAGGAAAACTTCCCCTTTCAACATACTGTCAGAGCTGACAACTCAAGTTGAAAAAGCATTGTGTTCCCTGAGTGCACTGTCAAACTCGTGTAATCCGAGTGTGCCCCTAACTGCTGAGTGAACCACCTCACTCAACTATGAATCCGAACCCGTGAGTGGAGGGTGACCCTCCATTTAGGTGAGTGAGTTAAAATACTCACTCAGGCTTTGTCTACGAATTCCGCCCTAAGAGATCTCTTGTGGATCGTTCTGGACGGAATCCACTCTGATATTCGCCTATCTCCCTCTCCGCCATACCGTTGTAGCCTCCTGCTAATTGCAATGGACAGGATCTGTATGCGGTGCACAACAGAGCAATCCCTCTGTGATTGTTGCAAACCTGTTCGTCACCTTTTTTGTGGATAGAGTACAGAATTGCCGACTTCCATTCACGCGGCATCTTTCCGATGACGTCCCAGATGAGCTGGTAAAACTCTTCAAAAAGCTCTAAATCTCTATGTTTCAGTAGCTCAGCCCTTTAAATAATATAATATTTTATATAATTCCTACAATTAATAATAATTATTGACTCCATTCGTTATTTTTGTCTGTTTCAGGTGAAAGTTGTAAAATTTAGTTATATGTGGACAATAAACAATTTTAGTTTCTGTCGGGAAGAAATGGGTGAAGTCCTCAAATCGTCCACGTTCTCCGCAGGCGCCAACGACAAATTGAAGTGGTAAGTGGATCAGAAGTCATAACCTCATGTAGAAAGACTAAACTAGTGGTTAAATTCAACCTAAGAGTTATATTATACCATTAACATCACAACGAAACCGCCACTCTGCAATTTCGGTCATTTTCGTCTGTCTTCATTAATTTGCATTTGCAAAGAAGCAATTATTGCAGCAGTTTGAAATACATATTTGTATAAAGATCATCCTAGATCTTGGCGTCAATGTTATTTAACATTTGCCTTGAACAGAAAAGTAAACGACCTTCGTAAAACGGCCAAATCTTTGTTGATGTGGAATTGTTGAATTTTGACAATAAGTTGTTTTTCGTTCGTGTGTGAAACAATTACAACTCGCAAGGGAAACTATTCCTAATTAGGTTGTTGGTATAAACCAAGATTCCTTCAGGGCGAGGCTATGTTTTACTGGAGTGAGTCATAATCTACGTGATTCTTTCTACATTTTTTTCCCCCTTTCTTTTTACGGCGTTTGACGCAGATAAAATAGTATAGGGTCAGGAGAGGCAAGTGCGTATTTTACAACCTCTAACCTGTAAAACAAACTCGCACTACCAACTAATAAAGCAGCTGTTCTAGATCATCTGGTAAAATTTTGATACTGATAACTCGAAAAAATCTCTATAAAACGGCAAGATTACTAAATAACCCTTCCCCTTCCCTAGAAATTTGGAAACAAGAGTTTGAGGCGAGTTTGGTTTCTTAATTTTTTTCCGTAGTGTGACAGAGTTCCCGTCATAGAGTTCCCGTCGGGATCTCAGAGAATGCGCTGTCGTCGCCCCGTTGGTGAACAACGGGCGTCGCACGCCTTTTTCTCGTGTTTTTGAGAAGCTGAGTTTGGCGTTGGATGGGTGATCCAGGTCCCTGGAAATCCAATCTACTCCGAACATAGCTCATTAATCCTATTAGTAGGAGTGGTATCTCTCTGACGGGAGACTGTCACTCTCCTCTACCTCTTTTTCGAGGATTTAGGACCCCATTGCACCTCTGGCGGGCTACCTAGATTCTTGATAGTAGTTAAACTTGTTTCTCCATCCAAATCGTGTTTAACTTATTCTTCATTACTTTTTACATAGTTTACATGCTCCAGGATGCGAAAAAAAGCAAAATTATTACTGAGAAGAATTAAATGCATGTTGGGGCAAGTGCGTTCATTGGGTTGGGGGTAGTGTGCTTAGTAAATCCTCTACTGAAATTGTGATACTTTACAGCTTTTTATGACCATACGTATTCGTTTTCGTTAGTATTAAATGTTTTTACCTGATAATAAGTTTCCACTTAATAAGTAACTGTAGCTTTAGATACCTAGGCAGGTACATGACATGGAGCAGAAATTCGAATAGATTACTTACACATGTAATAGGTACCTACTCTCTCGTAATATACAGGGTGATTCCCTCGCAGATGCAAAAAAAAATTTGGGTGAAACTACATCAAAATTGGAGTAAAATGCCGCCAACTGCATATTTTTATCTCGATTCGTACTCGAGAAATGATTTTTTAAAGGTTTTTTCAGGAATACCGTGTTTTTTTCATTTTAAACTCAGATTTCTCCAATTTGCCTCATTTAATTGTAACTTTCAACCTCATTTTCGGTATCAGCATTAAATTTCCTATAAGAATAGTGTATTTGGGTTCTTAAAAAGTACCATCCGAAGACCCTCACATCAGCTCAAACATTGACGATTTTGAAAAAATAATATTTCTGAAAATCTTTAAAACTTTACTACTCGTTTAAAAAGAATCCTGGAAACGCAAATCTCATGAAAACTGCTTCATCTAATATGCTTTCCAACGGTATTATCAATTTTACTTTTATTTTGTTATTTAGGGGAGAAAATAATGTTTTAATGTTAAAAAATGTGGGTTTTTCAATGAAATTGTTGGTTTTCTCGAAAGATGACCCTCCATGAACCAACGAGTATGGGGTCGGTTTTTATGTATTTTTTCTCGCTGGATCGAATGAAAACTCTTGCATATCTCTCAACTACGTTATAATCGAGTTTTACACTTTAATTAACTAGTTTTACCCCATAACACACATACATTTAATCGTAACAAACAAACTAAACATTTGCGATTTTAAGTGTAAAACTTGGTTATAACGGAGTTGGAGAGATCTACAAATGTTACCATTCGATACAGCGTGAAAAAATACATAGAAACCGACCCCATACTCGTAGGTTCATGGAGGGTCATCTTTCGAGAAAACCAACAATTTCATTGAAAAACCCACATTTTTTAACATTAAAACGTAATTTTTTCCACTAAATCACAAAATAAAAGCAAACTTGATTATACCGTTGGAAAGAGTATCAGACGAAGCAGTTTTCATGAGATTTGCCAGTTTCCAGGATTCGTTTTGGAAGAGTAGTAAAGTTTTAAAGATTTTCAGAAATATTCTTTTTTCAAAATCGTCAATGTTTGAGCTGATGTGAGGGCCTTTGGATGGTACTTTTTAAGAACCCAAGTACACTATTCTTATAGCAAATTTAATGCTGATTCCGAAAATGTGGTCAAAAGTTAAAATTAAATGAGGTAAAGTGGAGAAATTTTAGTTTAAAAGGAAAAAACACGGTTTTCCTGAAAAAACCTTTAAAAAATCATATCTCGAGAACGGATTGAGATAAAAATATTCAGTTGGCGGCATTTTACTCCATTTTTGATGCAGTTTCACCCAAATTTTTTTTTTTTTTTTTTTTTGCATCTTCGAGGGAATCACCCTGTATATACTGTACCTACCGCCCTACATACAGGGCCCATGCCTACCCTACCCACTTACTGCATGCATTAAAGTCGAACTGGAGATGGGAACCCTTATTAAGAGTTTGTAGATGGACTAAATAGATGGTCTAGGTACCGCACCAATGTTCGGGCTACAATGTACCTAGTAAACACGGGTACCTACGAGTATATTGTGCTCGGACCCCTGAAATTTTAGGTACCTTGCGCTTGCATAACTGCACCTGTGTACCTAGCTACGCCTTTCTCCGTGTTGTCTCCTGCATGCTGCATGTCTCTAATCTTTCAGGATCATCATGGTGAGGAATTACCTACGAAAATCAGACCGATCAGCCAGGTACACACCTGTAGATCTCTAAAAGTCGTTGGAGGCTACTAGTAATTAATTAAATTCTACAACTTACTCATAGCTAAATAATGAAATTTTTATTGAATTTTTATTTTGGTTGAAGTTTTTTTTAGTTGAAATGTTGGAAACACACTTGCCTCACGTGCAGGACGCACTTGCCCCCTGAACCGAATGTTTTATTTTTATCGATTTACAAAGGAAAAAACATTCAAATGTGAACAATTTGTATTTATTTTAGTTCAAAAACGTTCAGAGAAGTCATCAATAAATAAATCAATGGATAATTCCTGTTAGGCGATGATCGATGGCACTTCAAAGTCAAACTTGAAAATGGTACGCACTTGCCACATCTCAACCTACGTAGTTACTGGTAAATGAATGCCAACGGCCCTCCATACGTGCTGTCCACGAAAACAATTGTTTCAATTAACTCTGGTTTACTGTCCCTGTTAATGATGAATATCATGAATATTATGAATCGGCCATTTGAATTCGTTGATCCGAGATTCCAGACTGCCCACTTGGACTAATTTGCTTGGATCAATTGATGTGTTTTGGTACATGACAAAAGCCCTATTGAGATCACAGAGTATTGCTTTGCAATCTAGTTTTCTGTGGTGGTGTGGTTTTCTTGGTGGTTACTACCAAGCATACAAGCTTTATAGAGCTCTGGATTTCTTTAGCTACCTAGCAATATCTCGCATGAAGTTTTACTTCGACCCTCCTAAGCATCTACCAAGTAAATCATCCTCCATTTCGTCTGCTTAGGAAGTATCCATTACCTACTTAAGCCATGGTTCTAATGTGATCACAGAGATATTTATCATTATTTGGTCGGTTGCCAAATTCGATCTGTTCCCAAAAGATAAAATAGGTAGTTCCTTTGAACCAGATCAATGAATATTGCTTAATAATTTGTGCAGACTCGGAGAGCCTACTAGAAGCCACTTCCAGTCAACATTAGCTAAATTTAAAAACCATTTTTAGTAGCGCATATTATAGAATTTAAGGCTAACTGTAAAAATTTGCTAAAAATCGATAAAAACTGCAAAAATGCTAACGAATCCATCGCCTCTTTTTGAGTAGCAGATAATTATTTAAAATACTTATTTTGGCCTAAATTTAATAGTTAATTAAATTTCCTTGCTTTCAAAAAGCTAAAACCTCAAAACAATTTAACATCATACCATAAGATAATGATTTACGATAATTCGCTCGTACGATTGCTGCATATTTGGAACTTTTTTTATGATTTGACTACGATTCAAAGATTTAATATATGTCCGTTTTTTCATATAGGGACGTAGTATATGCTCATTTATTTATTCATTATAATTATTTGTACAGTTTGAGTTTTCTAAATCTTCAAGAATCGTTCTAACGGTTCTAATACCATACTTCTTTTTCTTTCTATTACTTACCTTTCATTTTTCTCCCCTATTCGTATTGGTGGTTGCGGAGGGAGCATTCGATTTGTCGTTATACAATCCGTTAAAACTTATACTATATACTGTAGTGTCCGTTTGCTGTATATCTTGAGAAAGATATACTTCTTTCTATAATTTCTTCACTTCGCCAAATGCATGTCTGCTGGTTTGTTTCAGGTGCCTGCGGGTGAACCCAAAAGGACTGGACGAAGAAAGCAAAGACTACCTTTCCCTCTACCTACTATTAGTATCTTGTAATAAATCCGAAGTGCGGGCGAAATTCAAGTTTTCAATTCTCAACGCCAAGCGTGAAGAGACCAAAGCAATGGGTAAGGAGCTTCATCCCGTAAATACGTCATGCTACCTTGAATTATTTCACATTTTCATATAATTTGCTATATTATCTATTATAATATTACCTTATTTATTACATTATTCTCGTGATAAAATATTACTATTTACTGTATGAAACTGTAGGTTGTATGTTGCCTAGTATTCACGATAGAGCTCCCCTTGACTATCCCCTTAGATCGGATACATAGGACCTTTACTTCAATACAGTTGACTTTAGGCCAGGAAGCATCTGCTAAAAAAGGAGGAGTTAGTCTCTATTAAATCCCTAATATTTAGAAATGGGTTTATTCTCTTTATTTTCACGTAAAATGAGTATTTAGAAGTTTGCACCGATTTTCAACTTCGTAGGGTATATAGCATAGAAATTGTTTTTTTTAAATCACGAAATCAGCTCACGCTGCTGATTATCAGTGACGATTGTTGCAACCACTTTATTTTGAATGACTTAGTTGATCAATTTGCGACCCATCCCGTCAAATTCGGTCCAGCAGTTCTCGAGTTAAAACTTTTACGAGGATACACATACATACATAAACGGACAAAGTTAATACAATAGCGCATTTTTTCTTAAGAGAATTTTGCTAAAAACATGAGAAAAGGGTTCATGGTAGTGTAGTACTCGAAAAAAACATATTCATGCCTCGAAGGAACGCTGTACCTACCTCATGGTGCCGCGGTGTATTATATGGGTATAACACGTAAAAGTAATAAATATCCATTCTCCTACACCCCTCTGCTACGCCCCTGGTCACTCCAGCCACCACAAGTTGCTGCGGCGCCTCCTCTCACTCCACCGCCCGCTCACCCCCCTCACCACCCACCGTGACCCCCTGCCAAGCGTGCCAGGCGTGCGTCTAACACGTCTAACACTCAAAGCTCGAAAAAGACACTTTTTCGCCCGTTTTTGACCCATAGCATCTATGCGAGTAAAGCGATCGGGATGGTTAAACGTTAGGACCAACTAGACCCCAAATAGAGTCTATTGGCGAAAGAACGGGTTTTTAAGTAAATTCTTAGGCCTTTTATGGACATTTCAAATTTGGATTCTACGCACCTTGAAACGTAAAGTGATGAAGTTTGAGGGGGGGTTATAAAAATTGTTTGCTACACGATCACATAGGCTTATTATTGGAAATAATAAACCAAAATGGAAGTTGAAATTTGATAGGGAGACTCACATTAGGAGACGATTGAAATTATGGACTCTTTCCTGGTCAGCTGGGTGAGCTAAATTCTCTCCTGTTCTCCCTTGGAAGTTGAAATTTGATAGGGAGACTCTTTGGGACATAAAAAGACGATCGAAGTTATGGGGTCTTTCCAAATCAGCTGAATGAAGACATGAAATGTCTCGTAAAACATAAATCTCTTATGCAAGATTGATGATTCTATACTTTTTTTTTTTACTTTTTTTTGGAAGAAGCCAACTATATTCTACCCTCATTCCTTATCTCCCTTAATAATAGATCATTTGAATTACTAAACGTTCCATCTAAACTTTTCATCTTTAGCTCCCAAGATAAATAAATATTGCGGTATTATAAGGGAGGTCGTGCTCTCGATTGGAGCCGCCCACGTCGTGACAAGGCCGTTTTGATAATGTCGGGTGATAATTTGTTAAATTGCGGTCGCGAACTTTCAGTTGTTTTGTGCTGTTGAATCTGTTGCACAATTTTCTAGGTAATGACACGAGTTGTATAGTTGGATTTCTGTCTAAACAGCCAATAGTTGATAACATATCAATCGTAATATCGGGGGGAAAATATAATACGTATTCATATACTCTTGGAAACAGCGAAATTGGAATATTTCCAGCGGGTATTACATTGCTCTTAAATGTATTGGCGTGAAAAGCAAAAAATCCATATTTTCACCAATGACTTTCAGCTGTCACCTCTCAAGTCAAATTAATCAACTTATTTCTCGAAATAATTACGGCATTTCTAAAAGTTTTCTATGTTTGCAATATAATTGTGAATCCTATCCAAATAAACGACTGTAAAAATTACATTTCAAATTTAAATTTGGTAGCTATTTTGTATTGAGTGGTGCACACCTACCTAGTTAGAAATTGTTCGAAAGAGATGTTCAATATTTCCGTGCTGCGTTAAGAATGCTGTGTGGCCGGTTCCTAGTTATTTCCATAACGTTGGATTATTTCTTTTCGGTAGTGTTTCAATGTCAGAAAATCCGAATTTCATTAATATTTCTGCTGGCTATTTCCAGTTTTGAAAGAAATTAAAAAATTAATTTGCATTATAAATTTCTGCTAAATTTACTCATCGGAACACCTGGTGTGGATTAGTGTAGAGTTTTCTTTCTTAAATTTCCAATGACCTATTTCATCAATTAACTTTGACTCATCCATGACCTATTTTATTGAGAATGACAAAATTTGACCGTCCCTGACCTTACCGATGATCCAAAGGGGTTCAAATTTGACCTCACCGTAAAAACCTCGAAGCGGCTTGAAAAACTGAACAAAGTTTTAGGAAAAGTCAATTCAAAAAATTTTTTTTTCGATTTAAAAAAAAGTATATCATTTTCTACTCAATTTTGAGCAGTTAGATCTATAACAATTTATTGTTCTGAATATGGAAACATAGGAAAGCCGAGTTAGAAGTTGAACATCTCATTAGAGTTCAAGTCTCAGCGGGCTCCCGCTCTAGACAAGCGGCCGCACCTTCCACCTGCTCACAAAACCGGAATAATTTAGGATTCGGAAGCAATGAACAAACTATAACCCTAACAAAACCTTCCCTTATTCCTCTTCTCGTTGTATTTAAAAAGACAAGTTAGAACGTGGGACGGTAGCAAGCTGTCAAGCCCGAAAAATGTTCATCTTAAGAAAAACGCGTTTTTCTCAAAACAACATTTTCTGATGCTTACGTGCACCTTGTGTGGTCCCTATTCGACTGATTTTGATTATGTAAACAATATATAGTTTGTACGTTGCTAATACCTCGTTAGAGGGGGGGGGGGGTTGTGGGAGTATGGTATAGTTTTGATTTCAAGGTGGTCGTAAAAATGTTCCCAAAAACCCATATTTTTATTTTTTTGAATGAATTAAATGATAAGCAGCTGTATTGAATGTTTAAAAGCCCCCGTCTGTTGGTGATCCTTAGTGAGACAAAAAAACAAAAAAAATCATTAAATTCAAATACTTACGGAGAAAAGTGCACGGAAACTGAAGAAAGGACCTAACTAGGAACTTGTAGCGAAGTACACAAATAATCAGTGTTGATTTTCCCCCGTAGTTTTGTTCATCAACATCTAAACTGTCGAACTAGCAACAATTTTTAGTTTTCTACTGTGCTTTAAACCAGACAAGTCTTTTGTAAAAAAAAAAAAAAAAAAAAAAAAAACACTGTTTTTCGGACTGACTAACCTTAAAGAAAACCGCTTACACCGATAGGTTTTTTTGTTACTTTTCAAAATTTCCATCCTACCTATTTTGGGCTTTTCAAAATGTAAGAAAAATTGGATTTTGACTTGTTCATGCAGATCACGACGATGCCCGTTGATTCAAATTTTCTTGTTTTCAATAGAAATGCAGTTTAGGATTCCGAAATTTGACAAGACGGGCAGACGTGACACAGACGCTGGGGCTCCTCCAAATCAGTTCAGTTCTACAATTCCCCGTCAGTTCTCTTGATTTTAACATAAATTTAACATAAATTTTTTAAAACTATCACTTAATCAATCACTTTAGTTCAATCACTTTTCATTCACTTTCACTTTAAAAAGAATTTATTATCAACATTTTGTCTCGTCGCCAATAACTAACCGATTCGTTATTGTTTTTGTGTTTCAGAAAGCCAAAGAGCTTACAGATTCGTGCAGGGTAAGGATTGGGGATTCAAGAAATTCATCCGAAGAGATTTCTTATTAGATGAAGGGAACGGATTGCTGCCGGATGATAAGCTTACGATATTTTGTGAGGTAAGAAATCTTTTTGTATGTTTAATTAATATTTTTAATTTTGCAAAAACTTTACTAACTCTGCACTTTTTTCGACTACTTCCATCCTGCATGAGTTGCTTTAATGAATTGAAATTTTACTCAAATTGTTTAAACCATTTTATGTACTTTCGTCAAATTCAATCTACCTACTGTCAACTCAGTAAATTATTACATAAACGTTTTATGTAAAATGTTTCGAGGGTTGGTCAATGAAAAGTCGATATTCTAGGCCGAAGTTTCGAAATATTTATATTTCATCTTCAGGACTTGGAAAACAGTATTTGGACGCTTATTTCATATCCTAGTCATAGAGCTTTAGTAGGTAGCTATACCTACTACTTAAACAACATCTATGGGTATACTGAGAAAAAACTTTGGGGTATACATTATTTAAGTTATACTGAACAGAGACTAAAATTGAAGTTATAAGAGATGTATAACAGCAACGTGGGCGAAAATACTATCACAGGTCAATGACTGTGATGTCATAAATGTTTTATGACATATGTATAAATTAAACCTTGGTTTTACTATTGTTTTGGCCCCTTTGTGACAAAACATTCTTTTTCGGTAGGTAATTCATCAGTAATCCAATTTGCTATGCACAATCGTGTTGAATTTTTAATCCGTAAGCCTTGTAGGGGGGCAGTAACAGTAATAGGTGGTACAGCAACCTGAGCAGTCACATCCGATTCAATGTAATTAAATTTCACCAAATCCTTTTGAAAAAATTGATACTTGAATGTTTCTTCTTCGGGTAAGGAAGTGATGCCGAAAGTTTGTGTACACCTTGAGCTGCTATGCGATTTTGTTGGACAAATGTCGTAAACTTTGGTTCGAATGCTTGAAAGAAAAGCTAGAGATAGATTTTTTTTAAATTAAAATTTTGAAATTTACGACCTTGGCTTGTATTTTCGAGGTTGCTCAAGTGTTCGATTACAAAAGGTGATTAATAAAAAGAGTAATGCCAAAAATTGATGGGAGTTATGGAGGGTGTTTATTAGGGCCATAATTCGTAGTCCCTCACAGTCTAGGAATAGATACAGTTCAGGATTTGTGTTCTCTATTTTCAATTTAGTATTATCTCTGGGTCATTCTCATTTCATTTGCCGCTTTCATGTCCCCGACGACGAATTCTCACAATTCTTGACCCAAAACTAGTGATTTTGGGGGAAAAAGGGGTAGTATAAGTTGGGAGATCAACGAAGAAATAATTTGACTGCCCAAAATGCTCTTCAATCAATACACAGTGATGACGAATGAAACCTGAAATCCTGGTAACTCATGAGTGTTACCGTCCCCTCCTACTTAACATGTACGTAGAAGTTAGGTAGTTACGAAACAATGACAATCTAGAACTGGCCAGGGTTACTAGCTGCAGTAGGTTGGTTCCTCTTTATTTAGAGTAAGGATTTACATTTTTAAGATTTTTCCCCACCCGTCAAAAACTAGTTTTTCAGTCAGTCCCCCATATCTCTTCTCAATGGGACCATAGGCGTGTTACCATTTTTGCGATCAAGAAGACCGATGGAAAATGGTGGGAAACAGTGAGATGTGAAGGTTATATTGTCCAGTTGAAGATGTGAGACTGCAGTGGAGTGCTTGGAGTTGCAGCAGTTTTTACAGCGAAAGAAGCCTAAAAACATGAGGAGTATTTTTATTTTCAATCATCAGTGTTACACTAATTACGAGTGTTGTTAGTTCATAAACAAAATAATCCGATATCAAGAACCATACTGCTTGGTGACAGGTTTCAAACAGTAGCCATCCCCGAGTTTTGCCACTTCATCATCCTGTTTGCCGCCATTTTTACTGGAAATTCTCATGAGTGTTACCTCTTAGGAGTGTGACCAAGGATGGGTAAAAAATATATAAAATACAACATCAATGAAAAACTAACTGTAAAAAACATATAAAATACAACATCAATGAAAAACTCACTGTTCATCTATGGAACCCAAATCTGCAATGTACAATGAGTAGTATTTGCCAATCTAACCTCATTTTTGAGCACTTTCATATTTCACGTCACTGAGGTTCTCAAACGACCCAAAGCGGCAAATGAAATGAGAATGACCCCTCTCTGATTCAGTCCAAATCTTCACTGTTGTTCATCAAGTCTTTCTCCCTTGTACAGTAATCCAAATTTAGTATTACATCAATAGATCTAACGGTAGATATGTGGGTTTGAATACAAGCCATCCTAATTAACAGCTATACAATAAACCGTTGAAACTCTTCTGGTAGCTTGGAGCGATACTGAATCCATTAAAGCAAACATAGTAATTAATAATGCAAAAGAAAATGTTTTGCCTAGAATTTCGACGACTCTTGTGTTAATTTTTTGGGCCACTGCCTATACCAATTTGTATTCTGTTTGTCTTTACAGGTTAGCGTAGTAGCAGATAGTGTCAACATTTCGGGACAGTCGAACGCGGTACAATTCAAAGTCCCCGAATGCAGACTTCCTGATGATCTCGGAGAGCTCTTCGAAGTACAAAAATTTAGCGATGTAACGTTATCCGTCAACGGCAGGGAATTCCAGGCGCATAAAGCCATCCTAGCCGGTGAGTTGTAGAACGAAGACCCTTGGGTTTTTAAAACCTACTTCTTTCGACAAAGACCCGTTCACATTAATAGAGAGTTTTTGGTGACCTCTAACGTACCCTTAACGTCACCCTAACGTACCCAAGGGTACGTGACCTTGAGGGGACGTTAGCAACGTCGTACGTTAGAATGGCTCATTTAACGTCACCCGTTTGGGGACCTAAAGGCACACGACACCAGCCTAACCTTTCTGTAAATGTAACCCTACTGCTCACCTCAAAATCACTCGAATACTGCTGAAGTAAATATAATAGTTTTTCTTTTCAAATGCCTCATTACCAACTAATTATGTTGATCAGACGTTTCAAGTTGTGAAGAAACCGAATGTGCCATCTGAAATCCGCCTCCGCTGTCCAGCTTTACTAGCCTTCAACTCGATCGAAAAGTTCCGTTCTTTTGCGCTCAGGCTCTATTTGGTCGATTAGAGCCTTGTTTCTATTATTATTTCACATATTTTAAATGAGAAAACTGAGTTTTAAGACACTACTTCTTCGCAGTATTGTTCTTAGTTTACCTGATCTCTCAGCTATTTTCTCGTGAACATTGCGTGAAGTGCTGCCTCCACTGATGATTTTGTCAGGTAAAATCCTGTCTCATTGTCATAGAGATAAATACTTTTTTTACTTGTTGATATTTTCCCAACGGAAAACCCAAAAACATGAAGTTCGTAACGACTAATGACCTATAAGTGCAACTAAACCGCGGTGTTCCACACTTGAGGCTTACTATCCATCCCCTGTTTACGAATTGAAAACTAAAAATGAGAAATTAGCCCGTATTTGTATTGAAACTAACATGAAATTCGAATTCAGGAGTGAAAATCGGCGTTTCATATCGAAATGAAGAAATTGATTAGTCAACCAGTAGACAACAAGACAGCTGGGTGAAATTTATCGCGTTACCCAACCACCGTTAACGTAACATCAAAATTGAGGCAACCGTTCTCCCGGTTCCATTTGGGTTAGCATCTTCGTTTGCTCCCTCAAGACTACGGTAACGGGTGACGTTAAGTTGAAGTCGCCAAAAACTCTCTAATATTCCGCCATTCAAACAACGTTTTTGAATGTTGAGTTTTTGAGGTTTTTGACGATTTTTTTAAACACATAATGAAATTTAAGTACATTTTCAGCATAACTTTGTACAGGCATCGTCTAATGTTCTAGCTCTTAATTGGTAAACTTTGTTTGAGTTATATTCGATTAAAAAATATATAAATTTAATACCTACTTGTTAGCGTTTATTACCATTTTTAGTGATTTTAGCGAATTTTTGAAGAAAATTAAGCTATTGCTCTCGCCTCAAAATTTGTAGAATGTGAATTTTTGAAAAAATTTTATGCAGAAATCCGTTTCAGGCTATTATCATGTTCTGAAGTTTAACGCATTTTTTTATGTATGTACGTATGTATGTACGTATGTATATATGTATGTATGTGTCATGCCAGACGATAACTGTCCGTAGAATAGTGCTAGAAACTTCAAACAAATTTTAAAATGTTAAGGACACAAAACGAAAGTTCAAGTTCGTTGGCAAGCATGATCGGATTACGTCTTCGGGTTGAAATTTTCAAAAATGTAGTCAAAAATTTCAAAATAGCCTGTTTTTTGCGATTTGTTGTGCGAAATAATTTTTTCAGCATACTAACATGTGGTATATTCGGAATCAGCGTACAATTTCCTATAATAATATGTATCACATTTTCAAAATTTTCAAAGTTGGAAAATGAGTCAAAAATCGAAATAATGCCGTTCGCTAGTTGTAAAAATCGGTAATATTTGCATGAAACATTGTCCAAATTCAGATTGAACTACTCTTATGGAAGTATCCCTGTATAACCAATCCTAGAACCATGCTGTTTAAAACGTAGGTAGTAGGTGCTTTAAAAAAAAATAAATAAAATGTAATCACAACTGATGAGTTTACTCTGTGCATGTGTTAATAATTTGATTCCATCTTTGTCTATCAAAATCATAAACTAAAATTTCTCAACACGATCAATAGCGACTGAAATGTCGAAGATTTCTTCAAAAATTCGCTCATGGGGTCATGCTGCATGACTGGACTTTTTTAAGTACATTTCTTGAAATTTGACCAATTTATTGTGTGAAGGTGGGTGCAAATTGTGTGGACAGCAGTATTGTGCATAACCGATTTTTTTTTTTTTTTTTTTTTTCATGAAACGTTCCTACGTTAGGATTAGGCACCCCAAACAACACACCCTTCTAGTTTCACATCAATATCTCACAAATCGTGGGGGACAGTTAATGGGGGGAGGGGGTACCTTTGTATACAATTAACAACGCTTTAATCAGGTATAACTCAAAATCCTGTCAATATTTCTTTTTGAGCCCATGGAGATTTTTGATTGGGGCGTCGATAGCTATCTTGTGAACGTAGTTTCATAAGAATTCTATGAAACCCAAAATCCATTAGGAAAGTGTGGGGTCCTTCAATTCCCATCCATAACCATCCCTAATCTTACTTCTGTTTTCTGTGTGCTTATTTTGATGAAACTGGTTAATGTTTGTAGACGAATACATTCACTCATGAAAACGTTGTTTTCTATGTCCAGCGCGTAGCCCAGTTTTCGCCGCCATGTTTGAGCACGAGATGGCGGAGCGGAAGCAGAACAGGGTTGCCATCACAGATGTGGAGCAGGAGGTTCTCAAAGAAATGCTGCGCTTCATCTACACGGGCAGGGCCGCCAACCTCGAGCGGATGGCCGACGATCTCCTCGCCGCAGCGGACAAAGTGAGCACCAAATGACGCAGTCAATATTGTAGGTTTATGGTGATGGCTCGAATTAGGCGAAATTCAGGTAACGCCAACGTTCAAGATTAGTTTAAATATCATAAGTCAGTAGATCACAGAACCCACACATCAATTAGTTTTTCAGTTCTGCTACTTGACCTATGTTTTTTCTTTTTGGCGAATTTTCATAGGAAATTGCTCCAAAATTTGTTTAATAAAAAATTCCGTAATTTTTCTTTATTGAAATCCATTCTGTGGCACCCTAAAACGAATCCTAGAGTTTAACACTTTTTCATGTGTGTGTGTGTGTGCTCGCGCGCGTGCGTGCTTGTGTGTCTTTGTTCCGTGCGCTTGTGTCCTTCCAGACTGTAAACTCTCCTTAGCATTGAGATAAAAACTCCGTTGTTGCGCCAAAATATCAAGTTTTTTAAACATAAAGATAAGTTTGCTGGCCTGCACTTTTTTAGCACAATAAATTGGTGAAATTTAAAAAAAAAAGGTGCTTTAAAAAAATTACAAAAATGGCTAAAAACGGCTAAACGTTGTTAAATACAATTTTCTAAATCAAAATGTATGTCAAATGAAGTTTATCAACGATGAAATAAAACATCAAATTTATGCACAACATTTTGCTGAAAAAAATCCATACATTTCACCAATATTTGCTAAACATCGATTAAAACTGCAAAAAAACATTTAAAATCTCAATAAAAAATTTATGAATATTAGTTATTGAGGTTGTAAGCCATAAAATTGATAGTTAACAAGTTCTTTGCACTAAATGTGTTCTGATTTATAAAAGAGTGTAACAAAATAATATATAATGCGATAACTTACGAAAATTCGCCTCTACGATCATGAAACTTTCTTTTATTCACAAAGGGTTACCTATTATTTCGACATTAATTCTGCTAAGATCACTGGGCCATATTTATTGAAACGTATTCAGGCATCGCACGTGCACAGACAGAACTAGAAAACCGAATAGGATCGAGTCGAATTAGCTGTAGTTCGTCAGTCTACTGCTTGCAAAAGTCGCTTTGCAGTAATTTTGATTTGATTTTTCCACCACTCGAGCCCTCTAGGCTCGCGAATTATTGGTCACACTAGGTTACCTTCATTTGATTCATTAAATTCTATCAATATCAATCGAAAACACTAGTTTTTCTTTTCAAAAGTGTAACTTTAATTTAAAAAAAACTAAATTTTACTCCATCCATCAATCCCATTAATAAATAAATAAATCTTTGGATCTCTTAGTGAACGAATGAACACACAGCGATCCGATTAGCCTCATTTCAATTCATTTAAATAACTATATACATACTACTATGTACAATCAGCAAAGTGAAATAAAACTACGACTAGATGTATATAAATATATCACAGAGCAGATATCACAGTTCGTAGTAGAGCGGCTCTCATGTACAACAACAGGGATCGGACCTTGTCTGGTTCTGATAAAACGTCAACCCACTGAGGGTGATAGACAACATATCAATGGAGTAATCACCAATGACTCTACTTGCAAGGGCATCTGCACACTCATTGCCATGAAAACCCACATGGCTCGGATGGACCCCATGTATTTGTGTGAATCTAAAATACTTCATTGCGAGATTCATAATTCCTCATTTGACGTTACACATATTTATGAGTATATCACTCCATCCCATTATATTTTTAGCGTTTTTTTTTTCTTTCTAATTTGTACTTGTTCTGTTGACAGTACGCTCTGGAGAGGCTGAAAGTCATGTGTGAAGAAGCGTTATGTACGAATTTATCTGTGGATAACGCTGCAGGGACCCTCATTCTCGCTGATCTCCATTCTGCCGAACAACTCAAAGCGCAGGCTATAGATTTTATCAATACGTAAGTATACTGGACCTCTCTCCCAACATTATTATGATTGAAGCAATATTTCACAACAGCTATAAAAACCGTATTGAAAGATCTCCTATGAGGATACTGTTGAGAAAACCAATATTACATTACTAAATTATTACTCCCTACAGAGTACCTGCTACAGGTCATCCTGTCAATGATTTGATTTATATCTGAGACTTCCCCATGTACAATATCCCTTGTGAAAGCCATTTACGACAATAGCTATCGGACTTTATTATATTATAAAATAAGTAGGGATACCTAGTTGCAGAAGAATCGAAGCACCGAATAATTACGTACTCTATCCCCTCCTCCTTCTACCTGAAACTGGGTACTCATGTCCAGTTGTGCACGCTCCGACCGAGCCAAATTCGAACTAACGTCAACTGGCTGCAGCTAGCTACAGACATTACAGTGACTAGCCTTATTTTGCTCTCCCTTATTCTTTCTCGTTTGCCTTTGTTATCAATCAAGCAGAAAATTGTATCTGTGTTGTCGGTCGTACTTTCGTGCTATTCGTGAGAAAAGTCTAGATGTAAGTGTAATGACATACTATGCGGTTCCGGTTTGCGGTTCTCTGCAGCCAAAACCACATGGGAAACCACATTTGGGGCTACATGACATACTGTGTAGGAGGCCGGAATTATTTCAAATATTCCCCACCAACATTTTCATAACTACATAATTATTGACAGATAAGCCATTTTTCGTACTTACTTTTCTTTTGTTGATCTTCCGATGAGAATGATCCCAATCCAGGTACATCCCTCTTGCTACGTTGCAAGCCACGCCTTCTCCTTCTCACATCTGTCCCTGTTTACGTCTGACAATTTGTCCCATACTGCTGGTTGACTCTCAAAAAGCGAAATGAGTGTTTCTGTAGTCATTTTAACGAAAAGAAAAGTGCGAAAACGCAGTGCACAAAACACCAAAGTGAACAGGTTCGCGTGCGGTTCTGCTGGCCAATGTGTCACTAGACACTTGTTTGTTTGGGTTTTCTCCCCTAAACCGCGCCACAGGTGGGGATGCAGAATTTTGAAAACCAGTGACAGTTTGCGGCAAAGAAAACCGGATGTGGTCACCGCAGTGCGGTTTTCCTAGTATGTCACCCCCCATAGGAAAACACTTGCTTGCGGATAGCAACTGGACGTGTTTTGCGGTTTTCAGCACAGTATGACATTACACTAAGAGGGAACGTCGTTACAATTCAGCTTGATAGGGGGTGCGCACAGTGGACATGTAGACCCAGTACCCGCCCTTCACCAATGGATAGTCTAAAAACTTCTAGATTTTATCCCCTATAACATAAGCTTCGTTCTCAGTGCGCGTCCTGACAGTTCTCAAACTCATCAGAACCGGGACGGAAAATCCCAGGGCGTTCTGGAACGTGTGGAACCGCGTTCTGCACTGCGAACGATTTCAGAACTTAGAAGTGGAATAACCTGTGTTGTTATTTGTAACAAACTTTTCCTTGTCGAACGTTGGTCTAATTTCGTTGAAAAAAAATTCGAGTTTTGGATGTAGACGAGATCCAGCTACAACTTCAATCTCGTCCTCATCGCCTACAAACTATGAAACTTCACCACCATCGTTACAACTATCGCTTTCCGAACTTGACTAGGTACTAGTTGACATTTCGATGAAGACATTTTAATGAAGAACAGCGAACAACAGAACAAAGCAAAATTTTACAGGGAACATGCGGCAACCAAAGCCGAAGAGAGCGTATTGTTTACTCCACTAGCTCCGAAAAATTGCGGAATGCGCATGCGTAAAGTAAATCCCCAAATCACATATTGCAATTGGGCGAGACAAAACCCAACCACCAATTCAAAAATTAGTGGTTTGTGGCAACGTGAGGAGGTAAGCTTGGCAGTTCTCTGTATTCAAATTCAGCTCATAAGACGAGCACCATTCTGCCAGGCTCAGCAGGCATCTTTGCAACTTCTCATAATCCGCAGTTTGTGATGGTTGACTAGATTTTGAGAACGTCAGCATAAAGAAGACACCGAATGTCACCATTGAGGAATTCAACAACATCACTATGTCCTTAGGTTTGAGTTCTGACAAAAATCGGGCACTGTTAGGCACTGTTCGGAATTGGGTTCGCAATACACTGCGAATGCCGAACTCGGCGTTCTGGCACTACGAACGACAAAACTCGACTGTGCTTGCCCAGAACCGTTCCGAACTGGCAGAACGCACACTGAGAACAGAGCTTTGTATCACGCTCTCCGAATTTCACATCCGTAACTCAAAAATTATGGAAAACAATAGGAGGGGAGGGGGCGGTCACTTTTGGGACACCCTGTTGCTAATAAAATGGCTTTTCGCATTTCCTAATATCTTTATATATAATTCCAAACGGTCTGTGAAATTGTGAAGAATTCCGCGGTCCGATTTTAGTGTTAGACTGCTCATTCGAATCAGCACGGCCCCAAGTTTGTTGCAAAAGTGTCGCCGTTCGTCTCTATACCCACCTTGATCGTGTTCTAGGCGGTCCTTATCAACGAGAGTTTTTTATTAGGCTGTGGCGGTAACAACAGTTGCCATCAATTCACGGTCAGTAAGAAACGTAGTGTAGTTACTAACATCTAGGAGAGTTATTTCTGAACGAAGAAATTGAAACTGAAGAACTTAGCGGACTCAGCACGGCCCCAAATTTGTTGCAAATGTGTCGGTAAGTAAGAAACGTAGTGATGGGGTCTTTTCTGATCAGCTGAGTGAGCTAAATCCTTTCCTGTTCACTGTAGGAAGTTGAAATTTGATAGGTAGACTCTCTGGGACATTAAGAGACGAGTGAAGTGATGGGGTCTTTTCTGATCAGCTAAGTGAGCTAAATTCTTTCCTGTTCACTGTAGGAAGTTGAAATTTGATAGGGAGACTCTCTGTTTATTAGGCTGTGGCAGTAACAATAGTTGCCACGGTAAGTAAGAAACGCAGTGTAGTTACTAACATCTAGGAGAGTTATTTCTGAACGATCTTTGAAATTGTGAAGGACATCGCCTTAGCTTTGCACCAGGTCACATAACGCCGCAAATAGGTAGAACATATATCGTTACTATAATATGCTGAGTTCCTGTTAGGTACTACTGTTATACGGACTAGATTAGGGCTTTCCAAGCCCTAACAGGCCTCTAGTTTATTATAAACCAAATCAAAGTTATCATCGCCTTTGACCAAATCCCTTGTTTTCTTCTTTTCCAGGCACGCGACGGACGTGATGGAGACGGCCGGGTGGAAGACGATGATCTCCTCGCACCCACACCTCATCGCCGAGGCGTTTCGAGCCCTCGCGACACAGCAAATCCCGCCGATCGGACCCCCCCGAAAAAGGGTCAAACAGAGCTGAGCCCCCAAACCCCCCCGCCCCCCCATCCAGCCCCCCATAAACTAAAAATCCCCCCCTCCCCCCCTAAATCAACTTAAATGTTTAAAAAAAATCAATAAAAATTAACAAAAAAATAAAAAATAACTCCTTTTTTCACTTAATCGTGAATTTTGTTCGTTCATCGTTATTCTGTACACTCACACCCCTCCCCATCGTGTGACCCTCGTCATCGCGTATATTATATATTTTTTCTTTGTTTGTTATTTTCAATTTAAAAAAATCGATCTCTTTTTTTTCTGGCCTGCTAAGACGTTTTTTTTTTCCTTTTAACTCTTAAAAATTCAATGCTTACGTTATCCTGCATTTCTAGTCTTATCGCTGCAGCCAGTCAGCTTATTATATCAAACTAATATTCATTTTTGTACAATTTCTTTTTAATTTAAAAAACAAACTAAAATTTGTAATAATGAATTTGTTCTTTAGTTTGTTTTTTCGGTGTGAGAAAATGGTAACAGTAAATATTTGTGATATAATTTTTTTTTAGGCGGGTGATGTGAGTGTATATTGTTTAAAAGCACCATTTAAATGAAGAGATAACACTTGGTTATTTTGAAAGTTGAATTGAATCGTCTTGGAAAAAATAAAAACCGTTCGCTACTTTTCAAGGGAAAACTGAGGAATGAAACTGGTACAACCGCGTTGTGTGCGGACTTTGCATGGACAGTTGAACAAAACTCAAAAAATTTAAAAGCTCAAACTTTAAAATTTGATGATTCCTGATCCCAATCAGTACTATTCCCCCGGAAGAATTACCTTTTCAACTGTTATAAGTTAGTTCACACAAAACCTTGATAATTATTACATTCACGATTATTTCCGTCAAAACAACCTATCAGATGTGGAATTCAGTAATTTTTTTCTCCACACAACTTCTGTCAATCCCATCATATTTATCAACGCGTATTGATGACAGAACAGGGACAATACCAGACCAGCTACTCGTGGTTACATAACGTGCAAAACGAACTTTTTTCTACCGATATGGCATTTAATCCTCCCCAATGAAATGTACCCCTTGTTTTTTCCACCCTCTCTCGATGCGACGATTATATGTAAATATTTGTTTGTGTAAAATGGAAATAAAAAATGAATTAGCGTAGTTGATTATTATGTATGAATTAAAAGTTGGAAAGAAAAATCGCATCTAATGCTCTTTATGTTATTTGGTTGATAGAAGTGATTCGGGACAACTCTCTTTATCCTTTTTTTTTATCGTGAAAATCCTCTCGCTTTAGTTCTCTAATATAAATTTACAATTCCTGGCATTTCTTAATACCAAAGTCTTTCATTTTTCCTGTGAAAAAGCATAAAAACAAAAAAAAAATTTAGGTAACTACTATTAAAATTATTTATTTGCATGGAAGATACAACATTTCGAACGACATACAAGGTATGCGGCGTTGTTTCACTTGAAAGTGGCGAATTTATCCTATCCTATTTTGATTTTTTTTTTTTTTAATTTTGAATTCGTATTAAAGGCTTTTTTTCGAAGAGAGATCCCTGCACTCATCTAAATGCCATAAGTGTTCTGTGATATCGCGCCAGGACCATGTGTGTGCTTTAGTTTATCTTCTTTTATTTTTCATTGTGTTCACATTTTTTGGGTTTTCATAGTTTAGCGTTTAAGAAAACTTCTTTCAAAAAAACTTTTTTTTTTTGTTACTTAGTAAAAGAAATAAAAATTTAGCTTTGTTTAGGAGTGCGTTTCACTTATATATATATAGGAAATAATTTCTTAATTTCTCCGCGCTGTGAAGTTCGTTCTGAAAACGAGGAGAACTTGGAAACAAAATAAGGGGAAAAAAACTCCATTGTACAATTTTTCAAATACATTGTTACCTCATTTAGAAATTTCCATGTTTGTAATCGTTGTAAGCATTAGGTCGGTTGTTTAATTATTAAGTCATTTTTATTTTAACTGTAACATGCTTTCATACAAACATACAACAAAAAGGGTATGTCCTTGTGTCCTTTTTTTCGTCATAGTTGATCGTTAGTTATCCTTTTCCATAAAACTACCCGCGTAAAGAGAAAAAACCTGGTTTTTCGCCTCCCCCTTACCTTGATTTGATGTAAATGTATGCAACAGAAGTCGCTTTTAGTGATTGCTTCGTTAAGTTAGATGGTACGTTTTCTGTAAGGGAATTATTAAATCGTTTAAAAAAATGTGAAAAATCTCGATTTTCGAGAGGTTTAACAAACAAAAAAAAAAGTGGAAAAATGTTGAAATTTGTGTATAAAAATTAAAAAAAAAAGTTGAACATGTATAAAAATTGGTAATACGTCGAAAGAGCTTATATTGTGTTTAATAATAATTATTGTGAGAAGAAAAAAAAAACAGTCTCTTCCTTTACCATTTGAGCACTTTCAGTGGAGAGTGTTGATATTCCAAGTTTAATTAAAATAACTGTGTTTCATTGAGTTGGTCTATTTTCATTTATTACCGTTTTCCTATTGGTGGATTGATTATGATGAAACTGTTAATCAGTGTGAGTGTGAGTGTATTGTAACATTAGGGTGGTCAAAAAAAAAAAAAAAAGTTCTGGGATTTCTTGTCCCCATTGTTTTTTTGCTTCCTCGGTATGTCAGGATGACCCTCCTAAATTTTTAGCAAAAAATATTAATCCTAACCACTTTACCTGGGTCGATTTTGGCCAGTTATCGACCGCTATCTTAAACCAACCTCTAAATTGGTGCCGAGGTGATGATTTGAAGGACGAATTTCAATTTTTTTTTTTTTTTTTTTTGTCAATTTATGGGTTTTTGCATGCACTGAACACGATGCACTTATTTATTTTACGCTCCGTCCACTAGTTATTAGAGAGTTTTTGGCGACTTCAACTCAACGTCACCCGTTACCGTAGTCTTGAGGGAGCAAACGAAGATGCTAACCCAAAAGGAGCCGGGAGAACGGTTGCCTTAATTTTGATGTCACGTTAACGGTGGTTGGGTAACGCGATATTTTTCCCCAGCTATCTTGTTGTCTACTGGTTGTCTAATCGACTTCTTTATTTCGATGTGAAATGCAGATTTTCAATCCTAAATTTCGAATTTCATGTTAGTCTCAATACGAATACGGGATAGTTTCTCATTTTTAGTTTTCAATTCGTAAACAAGGCATGGATTAGTAAGCCTCAAGTGGGAAACACCGCGATTTAGTTGCACTTTTGGGTCTTTAGTCGTAACAAACTTCATGTTTTTGGGTTTTAGGTTGGGTAATATATCAAGAAGTAAGAAAAAGTATACATCTCTATGACAATGAACCAGGATTTTACCTGATAATCATCAGTGGAGGCAGCACTTCACACAATGTTCATGAGAAAACAGCTGAGATCAGACTAAATAAGAACAATACTGCGAAGAAGTAGTGTCTTAAAACTCAGGTTCCTCTTTTAAAATATGTGAAATTCTAATAAAAACAAAGCTCTAATCGACCTAATAGACCCTGTGCGCAAAAGAATGGATTTTTTCCGATCGAGTTGAAGGCTAGTAAAGCGCGACGGCGGAGGCGTCAGATGGCACATTCGGTTTCTATCTATCTACGCGACTTGAAACGAAAAATAACCAAGTTTGAGGGGTGTTCAAAAACCTACCCGCTATCAACAAAATTAGTTGGTAATGAGGCATTTGAAAAGAAAAACTACTATTATTTGTTTCACCAGTATTCGAGTAATTTTGAGGTGCCCAGTAGTGTTACATTTACAGAAAGGTTAGGCTGGTGTCGTGTGCCTTTAGGTCCCCAAACGGGTGACGTTAAATGAGCCATTCTAACGTACGACGTTGCTAACGTCCCCTCAAGGTCACGTACTCTTGGGTACGGTAGGGTGACGTTAAGGGTACGTTAGTGGTCACCAAAAACTCTCTATTGCATAAAATTTATCACCTTGCACATTACAAATAATGGAAATATTGACTAGGAACTAGGTAAGACTATGTTATGCAGTTCATCCAGCCGTGACTACAAATGGCGCGTTTTCACATAGTTTACTCGTCACCATGACAACAAGATGAAATAACTTCGTCTTCGTCTTGCCTCAATGTAAGGATGCGCTAGTGTCGAAGTCTCGAGAATATCACCTATAGAACAGTTGAAGAACAAAGTACAAGTCAAAATAATTGATAAGTCGACGTTATAAAAGGTTTGTTCGCAGTGACCATCAAACCTGTAAGAAATGGTTGGAAACGCGTTTGGGGCGTTGGCGTTCGCAGTGTCCATTTGAGGAATTCTATGGCTGTATAGCATCCATAGTGGTCCGTTCGCAGTGACAACCAAACCAGTTTGAAACGCGTTGTGGATCGGTTAGACCGCTCAGAGAAATTTCTGCTGACCGATCTGACGGTTTGTCCCCCACCACACTGCTACTCGAAGTAGCCAATCAAATCATTCCACTGTGAGATGTAGGGTAGCGGGAGCTCAGCGAGCTGAGAGACGATAAGATGAGAAAGCTGTCTGACATCTGCATGACGTGCACTATTCACTAAGTTCTACCTTTCCATTTGCCCTCGTTTTACTTCTAGGGTTATTTATTGAAAGTTTCCTACTAGTTGTGTGATATGGAAAATCTTGGTGACAACGTAGAATGGGAATCTTCGTCTAAATAGCAACAAAATACAAATTCAAACAGTAAAATGTTATTACTCAATCTCAACTGAAGAGTTATTTGTAAAGCTATTAACATTAAAAATTGAGAACGACGGTCGACTTGGAGATCGATTTAAATTCTTCCCGAGAGATAAACACCACATTCTCCCACAAAATCATCAGCCTGGTGGCAAGAAAATATTGAGCATGGATTTCTTATTCCTGTTGGAAGGTTTGTTCCCAATGAATATTTTTCATTTTTCAACCTGTTTGTTGTCTTGCAGGCCATCTCTTTACGGTTCAGGTTCTTTATTCATACATGAAATGTTTACCTATTCAAAGGATGGCGCGAGCCCACCAAGCAGATTACAGCTGTTGGAGGCTATGCGACGGTTAACTTTAGTCAAACCCGTTTGCAGTGCGGATTTGGTTACAAACGGTTTGAAATTAGGTGTTGGTCACGCATGCGCGCTAAACCAATCACTAACCTGGTCGCCAACGGTTGGTTACCATTTCCAACCGGCACTGCGAACAAAGCTAAAAAAAAAAAAATAAAAAAAATAATTTTTACGCATGAGCACAGACATTTTTCCACGGTAAGGAAATTTATAGGGGAACGTTTAGGAGCTAGACCACACAATATGAAATTTTCATCGGGATCGGACTGAAACTTATTAGTATGGTTTTAGGCGTGACAAGGATTTACCACATACAGCAGGGGGTCCCCCCCCCCCCCCCCCCCCCAACTGGAAAGGTCTGGGAAAACCTGGAATTGTCAGAGAGTTCTTTGCGTCGCACAGTACTTTGAGTATGTATCAAAAATCGAAAAAACGATCGGTCAAAATTCTTGAACCCGAGTGCAATAATCTATCCTTGGATAGTCCGTGGGCACGATTCAAAAGGTTTCCCGTCTCCACAAGCCTCGCACAGAACACTAGAGCGCAAGTTCCGCGGTCCAACTGTCAACAACTCACTTCACCCAAAACACAAGCGATGAACTAGCTGTTCATTACGAGTGCAGAAATCGTCCGAGCTACTTCTGAGATCGCTCTGCTCTTCATGACGAGTTACGGACACATGTATGGGCTATATTAATGTGGTTCAATAATTTTTCAAGTGTGAATTTCCCTCAATTACGCCGTTAAATCTTTACCATAATAATCCCAAAATTTTCCGACTAAACCTCTACCTTAGGAACTGAATTTTTCAAAAAGAGGAGTTAGATCATTTGATTTTTGTTTTTTGACACTATTCCTTCACTCCATCCCGTTGGAATTTCCTGCGACTAGCCGCGACTTTTTTTTTTCTATGATTTTTCAATCTTTTCAGCCAGAGTTCCTACAAATCGGACACTGTTCGGAAAATGGAAGTCCGGGAAGAGCATGGAAGGCAAAAAAAAGGCAACATCCTCTCATTCTTGCTGTCTGATTTGGGTCTTCAATCGGATATTTTACAGTGTCAGAGTATGGAATAAAATTCCATACTCTGACACTGTAAAATACTTAGGGATGCACCTTGACTCCAAACTTAACTGGAAATATCACATTGAAAAAAAGAATCAGGAACTAAAAATCAAGTTCAGAAAGATGTACTGGTTGATGGGAAGGAACTCCCATCTCTCACTACACAATAAATTACTCATATATAAACAGATACTGCGCCCCATCTGGACCTATGGGATTCAGCTTTGGGGTTGTGCGAAAAAATCAAATATTAAAACAATCCAAACCCGACAAAATATAATACTGAGAAGTATAGTTCAGGCCCCCTGGTTCATGCGGAATGATGATATTCATCGAGACTTGAGGGTAGAAACGGTCACCGAAATTATCGCCAAATATGGCCTCAAAATGGCGAAAGCATCGCCTCCACAAACACGAGAACCTGGAGATGCTCAACGTTTTAAACAACGAAGGAGAACTTCGGCGACTCAAGAGAAATAAACCTCTGAACCTAATTGTGCTGTGCAAATAGTGCAAGTGTAATCCAGTGTTTTTTAACTGTAGGTACTTGATACAAGTATGGGCCAGGTTTTGCTGTAAACCTCCCCCCTTAGTGAGCTTAACATGAAATGAAATATTGCTAGATGAAATGTACTATGTTTCAGTTGCAATAAATAAATCACGAAAAAAAAAAAAAAAAAAAAAAAAAATCGGATATTGACGAAGTAAAAACAAAAATTTCTTTCTTCACGCCTACGTTGGAAAATTGCGGAAACGGTGCGGCAGGAAAAATGCGGTTTTTGAAAAACGTCACATCAAGTGGCTGAATCTGCCGAGTTCGTTTTTTGAACCATTTTTCCCTTCGGGTGCGACAAAAACCCGTTCAGGATCGAGTTGTGGAAGACCCATGAAGCCCTTTCACGAATGCAGTTTATTGACGAAAAAGAGGCGTGTACAAAATTTGGTCACTCTTCATGTTTCTCTTTATAAACCTAGTCCTTATTAATTTTCTGTTTATGTACTACCTAGTCACCTACCTACCTAGTCACCTACCTACCAATACCCTTCTGTGTATTGGTACATGTAAATTTATATTTATATAAATTACACATTGGTTGAAATAATTTATTCAATACATTTTCTATGAAGGTTTCCTAATCATGCATTTTTTTCCCTGTCTCGTAGGTATATTACGAATTAGTACGACAAAGCAGAATGCTTGGTAAAAGAAAAGTCTTCTTCTTTTAGTGGTTCTTGGTAATCTTTTAGTAGGCAGGTAGTTGATAAGGTGATTTAAAAAAATTATGATTTTGATAAGATGGAATTTGTAGAATTATATCGAGAAAAAGGTGAATAGCGCGTTTGGTTGACTTTTTTTCAGTTTTACCTATTAAGGGCTTATTTACGACCCCCACATCCATGTATATTCGTGATCAGCATAACATTCCCTACCAGAATCAACCACAAACAGATTTTTGAACAGCTGACCCTTACAATCAAAGTACTGTGCGTCGGGGAGAAAAGTCAGGGAATTTTGCAAAAACCACCAAATCTCAGGGAATTGTTTAAACGAAAACTTGGTGTAATAATTTAAAGCGTTTTTAGGTATATTATAACTCCTAAACAATCAAACTTCAATAGCGCACTTTATCATAACAGGTACATATTATTTCATAGCTGAGTTATACGAATGACAAAACTAATTATCAAGACTTGTGGTTAAACTGATCATAAGTAACAACGCACATAAAAAGTTAATGGATATGCCATTGGCTTCCCTGGTACCTACTACACCTAGAGTAAACCATTTGTGAGAAAAATCAACTGAGTATTGAACTAGGGAGAAAAAACCCAGCAGAGTAGTGGATTGATCCAGTAAGAGTCCAAAAACTAGTTTGTATCTTTAAGCTAGGACTTCTTAGGAGGGTTGAGGAGGGGGAAATTGGCCCATTGGAATGTGGAGTCATGTGTTATAAATTCACGGAGCAACTTTCCAACGAACGATTTTTGTGGAATGGGAAATCAGGAAGTTATACTCTCTCTGGCAACGATTGGTAGTAGGTGAAAAAAAGCGTGACAGTTTTTGCTGTCGGACGAAAATTTTGAATTATCCCCTGAGCTTAAGGTTTTAACTCTCCTTAAGGATTGAGATAAAAATTCCGTTCTTGCGCCAAAAAATATAGCTTTCCAAACGAAAGGACGAATTCGTTGGCCAACACTTTTTGAGTACATTAAATTGGTCAACTTTCAAAAAATGTAATAACAAAATCACTAAAAACGGCTAAAAATCGTTAAATTTATACTTTTTGGTAGAATATTGCTCAAATAAAACTTATTAACTAAAAAATAGAAGATTCAAAAATTTATGTTCAAAATTATGCCAAAGAAAGTACTTAGATTCATCTAAATTTGCTAAAAAAACTCGATAAAAACTGTGAAAAACCAAAAATTTAAAACGTCTATTTGAATAGGAGATTATTATTTAGAATACGTTTTTTGCCATAAAATTAATAGATAACAATTTCAACAAAAAGCTCCAATTTCAACACAATTTAACATTACACAATACGCTAATTTACGAAAATTCGCCCATACGATCATGCTAAATGGCTGGGACTTTGCTCGTGTAGTATCCGACTATACAAGCACAGTCAGAGGGCCTGCACAGAGAAGCTATAATACAGGAATAAAATTTAATGTAGTTTAGTTTAGTTTAATATAGTTTGGCTTCCGAGTCTACCTATGGTAGCGGAAGGATTGTTTTCACTTCGTGTGAAAACAATATTTTTCGTCTCCAAAATCCCAACGGTCCCCTATTAGTTTCGTTGTTCCCAACTCAATACTTCACTCTGCGCATGCACGAACGTAAATTCTACTGAGCATCATCTCACGCCCAAGTCGTCTGATCTCGCTCAAATTCGGTGGATAGATAGAGTTAGTTAGTTAGGATAGATAGTTAGCCGGTGGATAGTTAGTTAGAAGACCATTTGAGCATCCCATATCAATTTCAAGATGACCGTAACATTAGTAGCTCCTACGCATGCGTGAATGTGAAACCTGCTGTATCAGAGTGGGTTAGATTGTTTCTGGGGCCATTCTGGCCCAATACAATCTTGGCAGGACTTAATGATTGCGGCAGTTGTGGATTTCCCTCACTCTTTCTTGATGATACAGCAGGCCCTCCTGTCCCCTCTGGCGTTAGCCACACTCATTGAGTGTGCCTGGGCTGGACCACGTGGAGGTGCCAGGTTTTAATGGGATGCAGTACATGTTAGGGACAGGAGTTCATGATACCTAGGTACTAAGCCACCTCTTCTTATATCTTGTGGTCTTCCCATCATCGGTAGTCATGTTTCGTCTGGTCCATCTCACGTTGAGAATGTCTGAGGCAGGGCGAGTACTGGATATCCTCCCCTACCTATAGCGATCTACCTACATACTAGATTCCTATTCTAAAATTGCACAAATTATCACAGGTTCACTCTCGACTATATTACTAAATCACATTCACACAATAAATACATACACAACCAAAAACACGCACATTCATACTAGCCAGTGGAGTCGGGGAACACCCCAACCGGCCTTCTCGAGCCCACCCTTCCTTTGGATGGCCTTCCTGGTTCCCGTCTTGTAGGGTTTCCCGCATTACGAGGGTGTTGCTAGTCCAGGAAGGCCTACAGCCCTTGAAATTAACAGAAAATGAAATCATTAGAATGTGGAACTTAGAAAATCATAAAGGCAAAGAATAACCTACTGGTTTGCTGCCCCCCCAAGGGGCCGGCAGGGTCCCCGAACTCTCATGCTGACAATAATCACACATACACAGCTACTATGCTAAATACCTATTTTAATATCACATTGATCTTATACCTATATCACAGCAGATTTCCTCACACTAATCAATCACACACCCATTCATACCCCCTTAAATCTCAGACAAACAAACATACTGGGGAAGTAGAGTGAATGTGAAACCCTTGTAACAAGCTTAATTCTCACGGTTTCAATTCATTTTAGTTGAAATTTTCAGGGATTGTGCGGGTTAGGCAGTAAATGGTCCCCTATCAGTTTCATTGCTGCCAAATGAATACTTCACTCTGCGCATGAGCAAACTTAAATTCCTTTATACTCCATTTTTTCTCACCCAAGTCGTTCGATCTCGCTCAAATTCGGATGATAGTTGGGAGAAGACAATTTGATCTTCCCATATCAATTTCAACATGATTGTATCATCAACAGCTACTGCGCTTGCGCCAATATGAAATCCTTGTAAGGACCTCAATTTCCAGTTTTCATCCGATGTTGATGAAATTGTCTGGGAAAGTGCAGGTGAGGCTGTGGACGACCCCGTATCAATTAACTGAGGAGTGTTTTTTCAAAAGGGAACATATCCATTTTCAAAAAATGTTGAGGAGGAGATAAAAACGAATAACACAACCAGTTTCATATTTTTTTCAGGGTTTCTGGGCGTAGTATTGTACAAACAAGCATAGCGGACAGTAACTCAAAATATTAACTGCTTGCTTTCAAAAATGGAGGAGAAATCGCCTTTTGACATGGATATGTCTTTGCTCTGGGGGGTCACCCAAAAATTTCCGTGACGCAAAATTTGTGTCACAATTTCAGTGTTTTTCACGCACAACCCAGCGTTGCTAGGGGAATGGAACTTCCGCAGTTTTCATCGCACAGAAATCGTTCACCACTCGTTGGAAAGCGCTTGATTTATGTGATAAATGTTCACATCTCAAGCTACCAATTTCCCCCTCCTAACGTACCTGGCTACATTCCTAAACTAAGTTGATTGAACTATAAACAATTTCAATAAGCCGGTTACAATATTCTTAACGTAAAGAAAAAGCATCATTTACTCCACTCCATAGGAAACATTTTCATCCTCTTGACAACAGTCGACTGTTAACAACAACTCATTGTAGTGGCTTCTATCCACAGTTATTTTCAACATTTCTATAAGTAAACCGTTGTTTTGTTGGAATTAGTCGGGATGCGGCCCAGGGATTCGTTTAAAGTTAAAGGATTTGTTTACAACTCTCGAGGACAACCGTTATGAAATCCCCAATCAAAGACATATCCATGTAACATGGTATCTGCTTGTAAAGCAGATAGTGGAACTCGTTTACGAGTTTAATTTTGGATATGTGCCCTTTTGAAAGAAAAATGTCATAATGTGCCCTTTTGATTGAAACCCTAAATTTTGAGGAATATAAGACACAAAAATTCCAGTCAAAACAAATAATTGGAATATTGGGCGTATAGAGTTGACAACTAGAACCTAATGAACCTAGGGGGGGGGGGGGGGGATTACTTTTAAAAAAAATTTACTATACAAACAAACAGCATTATAATTTGAACTAGTTTGGTATATTAAAACCTGTTTGGAGGCATTACTAGTCGCCTTCTACTTGATAATATGTAGGAGCAATAGGGGATAATAATATTATTATAACAAGAATACAGCACAACGAATATATTTTATTTAGAAAATTCACAACACTTTTTAACTTTTTAAAAAATTTTTAAACTTCAACCCTGAACCCCTTGAACCTTTTTTTTACACTTTTTTTTTTAACTTGAAAATAGAGAATCATCCGATTTTTTTAATTTTTTTTTTTATTGTTATGAAGAACGAGTTTTAATTAAATGTGCATGTCACAGTCCTCCTCTTGAAGGCAATCGCATTCCCCATCAGGCTCGTGCACCTCGACTTCATCTTCACACGCACCATCACCGAGGATTATGGGCTTGTACCAAGCCAATTCAGGAATGTCACACCATTCACTTCCAAAATGAGTTTTGAGAAGATGTTGTACGTCGTTCTTCTTTTCCGCAGGCAAACTGCGGGTCAACAAGGGCCGTGCTGTTAACTCTGGAAAATCATCTTCATTCTTTCCCTTTTTGACCAGTGAACGAAAGACTTCGAATTCGTTTTCGAACCTGTAATGGGAAATGCACTAAACTCTGGTAGAGATTCCTCCTGCTTTCTTGGCAAACTTTTTTATTTAGATTTTTTTCGCTTGGCTTATTCCTCCAATTTTATTATAAACCGCACCCAACTCCTTTATAGGGTACATTATCCAGTCAATGCCAAACCTTTTTTACTTCGCTTTAAACGCGAAAGATGGGTGAAAATAAACAAGAGGAGCGTCAACAATTTTAGGTTCAGGAATCACACAATGCCATCACGCGAGCTTAGCTAATAAGCCAGTTGCCGAAGGGCGGAGCTCGCGCTCTCTATGGATAGCTATACTAACCTAGTCTATGAAACATGAGGTATCTCACGAGTCATCTATTGGCTCGATTGTCAATCTATCAATTACTAGTTCTACCAGTAGGTTGCAGTCTTGATGCGGTGGATACGTGCCCTTTTGAAAAAACTGAGTTTCAATTCAATGTGTTAGACTAAGGATATGTTCCTTTTTGATTGACATGATCTGAAAAAATTGAAGGGAATGGATTTGTTACCTTTTGGTTGAAACCCCTCATTTTTCCTATAAAATGATCAGGGATATGTTCCGTTTGGAATGCTACAGCCTGGGGGGTTCAATGAGGCTCATACAAAAGACACAGAAAATGCAAAAAAACCGGTTTTGCAGAAAAGTGGATATGTTCCCTTTTGAAAAAACACTCCTCAACTGTTCTCAAATCATCAATTCATTCTACACTTGTGCAAACGTAAATTCCATCGAGTATAATTTTTTCTTTTCTTAATTGACCAATTATGACGTTTCACGCTGTATCCTGATTGACTCTTTCCCGCTATGGAATTTTTTTAAGATAATTTAAAACTTTCCAATGATCAATACATTCATGTTACGGAAACGAGGAAGCTATGTAGAACACTCAATTTGGCAGATGTTTTAGCGAATTTTTGAAAAAAATTAAGCTTCTGCTCTCTCCTCAAAATTTGTAGAATGTGAATTTTTGAAAAAATTTTATGCAGAAATCCGTTTCAGGCTATTCTGAATCATATTCTGAAGTTTAACGCATTTTCCTAAGCCTCGCTCTGCTTGGCTGAATTCAACGTAGCGCACGTTTGCGCATGCGCAGATCAAAAGGATACTGTTAAGATTTCAACTGCCTTCAATACTGACCACATTGGAATATTTACCTACATTTGTCTTTAAATCTACAAGATTAGTTTAATAATAATAAAGTATGAGTACCTCCTAATTATCTTCTTTATATATAATTCCGAACGGTCTTTGAAATTGTGAAGAACTTCGCGGTCCGATTTTAGTGTTAGACTGCTCATTCGAATCAGCACGGCCCCAAGTTTGTTGCAAAAGTGTCGCCGTTCGTCTCTATACCCGCCTTGATCGTGTTCTAGGCGGTCCTTATCAACGAGAGTTGTTTATAAGGCTGTGGCGGTAACAACAGTTGCCATAAATTCACGGTAAGTAAGAAACGTAGTGTAGTTACTAACATCTAGGAGAGTTATTTCTGAACGAAGAAATTGAAACTGAAGAACTTAGCGGACTTCATATATAATTCCGAATCAGCACGGCCCCAAGTTTGTTGCAAAAGTGTCGGTAAGTAAGAAGAAACGTAGTGATGGGGTCTTTTCTGATCAGCTGAGTGAGCTACATCCTCTCCTGTTCACTGTAGGAAGTTGAAATTGAGATAGAATTACTTTTTGATTCAACTAGTCTCATAGTGGTGAGGACCACCTCACCTGGTGATATATATTTTATTATATTACTTACATTTTGATCGGTATTTCCTCTTTTTTATTCATTTAAAAACATCGCCTTAGCTTTGCACCAGGTCACATAACGCTGCAAATAGGTAGGACTAATATCGTTTCTATAATGTGATGAGTTCCTGTTAGGTACTACTGTTATAAGGATTAGGGCTTTCCAAGCCCTAACAGGCCTCTAGTTTTTAATAATTTGATTCCATGTTTGTCTATCAAAATCATAAACTAAAATTTCTCTACACGATCAATAGCGACTGAAATGTCGAAGATTTCTTCAAAAATTCGCTCATAGGGTCATGCTGCATGACTGGACTTTTTTTTTTCTCTTCACGGCCTTGGCTCCACCAGCGTAAGGTGATATTCTCGAGACTTGGGCACTAGCGTATCCTCACATCGAGGCACGGCGAAGTCGAAGTTATTTCACCTAGTTGTCATGGTGATGAGTAAACTATGCGAAAATGCGCCATTTGTAGAAGCAGCTGGACAACTGCATAACATAGTTTTACCTTGGTCCCAGTAAATATTTTCGTAATTTTTAATATGCAAGGTAATAAATTTTATGCAAATTTCATCAAGTCATATCAGGTGATGACCTCAAACGCTACGAACGAGATATTTAATCTTTGGGTTCGAGATCCATAAGATATGTGTGTTGGGGAGTTTATATACAAGTGTTCTGGATGTTCCAGACATCAGCCGCGAAGATGTTGTGGATTACCTATCTAGTTATCAGAACTGTTCTATGAATCAATTAAGAAACTATAAATCTTTAGAGTACCTACTGTGAAAGTGGTCATGTGAAAGGACGTGCCATGAGAGCTCTGCTAGATGGGAAGATTAGGTAGGTAAGTATCGCATGTTGAACTAGAGGGAAGGTATACGTACGTGTAGGTAGGTACGCACTATCCGTATATTATTACTTGTTCATGTATTTCATAGACAAAAACGAAAGTGGGTACCTAATCAACTTTTTTGTCCCTAAAATTTGCAAAACTGCAAAACTCGCGTAATAATGCACTGCCAATGCCGTCTTTATTAAATCTTACCTTCAGAAAAATGCATTTCAAAGTTTTAACACAGAATGTGTTTTAGCCATGGACTAACTAGCCGAAAATGGAACGCGGGATGGTAACGAAATGTGTGACGGTGATGATTTTCACGTACAACCGAGCCGTTGGTAGGGAAATGGAACTTCCGCAATTTTAATCGCACAGAAATCGTTCACCGTTCGTTGGAAAGCTCCTGATTTATCCAACCATATTATGTTAACTACTGCGAAGTGCGTGGCCATCAACCTGAGTTATGAGCATGGTTATTTGAATCAATTGTTTACACACAGATGATCATTCTCAATAATTGATATTGTCAACATGATTGCAACCGCTTGTAAATTTTCTTATGATTTTCACGTACAACCGAGCCGTTGGTAGGGAAATGGAACTTCCGCAATTTTAATCGCACAGAAATCGTTCACCATTCGTTGGAAAGCTCCTGATTTATCCAACCATATTATGTTAACTACTGTGAAGTGCGTGGCCATCAACCTGAGTTATGAGCATGGTTATTTGAATCAATTGTTTACACACAGATGATCATTCTCAATAATTGATATTGTCAACATGATTGCAACCGCTTGTAAATTTTCTTATGATTTTCACGTACAACCGAGCCGTTGGTAGGGAAATGGAACTTCCGCAATTTTAATCGCACAGAAATCGTTCACCATTCGTTGGAAAGCTCCTGATTTATCCAACCATATTATGTTAACTACTGTGAACTGCGTGGCCATCAACCTGAGTTATGAGCATGAATAGTAAATGAATAGTAAACAATGACGCTTGTTTGGTTGTCACTTGGTTGCGCGACAACGCAAACACATTCTGTGTTTCAATAATTTCGTCCGAAGTATGTAAATAGAGGTAACCGGGGGTCCAGGGGGCTTGCCCCCTGGCGAGGCGCGGAGCGCCGAGTTTTTATCCACTCTAGGGGCTTAAGAGTGGTCATCACTTTTTTCCTTACAGCTTGTTTTTAATTCATGTTGCATATTTCCTAATTCTTTGTTTGACAAACTTGCAAATCAGCAATTATATTCGTCGGCAAAGAGCAATCTACCTACTTTGTTTAGGCACTTATAACCAACATCGAATCTGGTAGGATGTACGTACCTACCTAAGTAGTTTCATTTCTTGGTGTGGCAACAACCTGCCTTATTTACTTCGACAAACTATCAAATCTCTTCTTTTATTCATTCAATATAACTAGTAAAGCTTCCTCAGTTAAGCATAGTACTACGAACTTATAATACACTGCAGTACAGACACCTGAGGAATTTTCAATAATCTTTTCTTCACTATTTTTCAGGTCAATTATTCTCAAAGCCTAAACGAATGAGTTCTTTAGTTTTCGGACACTGATTGACTACAATGGTTAGTAGGTTCCTAGTCCAAATAAAAACTCGTTAGATTGGTATCGTAGGCTACAACCAATAATCTCGCTATGTTGGCCGGGAATATAAGTATCGCATGTGGAAAGGTAAGAAGTACCTAGAGGGAAGGTATACCTACATACTTGTTTACTTCGACAAACTATCAAATCTCTCCTTTTATTCATTCAATATAACAAGTAAAGCTTCCTCTATTAAGCATAGTACTACGAAGTTATAATCAAACGCTGATGAAAGCTACCTGAGCAATGGCCATGTACCTACACTGCAAGCAGTTTTCGGAAACTGATTAACTGCAATAGTTAGTGGGTTCCTAGTCCAAATAAAAATGGTTTTAAAACCACCAATTATATTGACGTGAGACGGCAAACTACTTGAGAGAAATAGGTTGGTTGAGTTGTGATTCTCTGACGTAGGGCAGTCATGGCCGACTTAAGGCTGAAACGCTAACCTACTCCAGGCGTGACGTCACGAGAATATGGGCAATATAGATCACGAATGTTCCAGAACCTGTTCCGAATTTTTCGTGGACCGAGAAGTGATGTATTTAAGGTAAAATTCAAACACCCAACACAAAAGCGCATTTGAATACAAAAGGTTTATTTTCTGATTTTCATACATTCTTGCACTGACATATTTACATACACATGTGATCTTAATGTTACCACTGAGGCGTAAATTTCATTTTACATAACAGAAGAACTGACTAGGTACCTAGGTAGTTCAGATCACCTTTCGAATCAAAAGCTATAGCGCAGTTATGTCACGAAGAAGTTGCGTCGAGAGAACGTAAAACTCGACTGCCTCCTTAGGGGAGGGAGAAGAACGAATTATCCAGCTGGATTATTGCTGAAGTTAAATAAGGAGAACACGAAAATACGAGCAGGTAGCGTTTACGATACGAAGTTTGATGGTGGTGGAAATTTCAGTTTGTGAGGGCGGTCAAGGCGTCCACAACGTTGCCGTGATGTTCTCTCAGCACCCTCTCGGCCTTAGGTCTGGAGATTTCGAATTCGTTCACCTAAAAGAAAACAAGAAAGGTTAGAAAAAGGGTCGTTTTAAGCGCTTTTTTTTAAATTGACCTCACTGGGTTGATCCCAGACCCCCCATTGCTTTACTTGACGTTGGGCACACAACATATCCCACTGTGAGCGCCCCTACTGAGTTGAATTGTAACTACGTTCCCCCATAGTCTTTTCGTTGACTCTTGACGTTTTGAGAGGTTCCGTTGAATGAATTGGCGCCACAATTTTTATTAATCTATGTCCGCTGCTAAAATATACTCGTAGATTAGTTGGACAAATAAATCAGAATGATTTGTGTAGTTCGGTGGTCTGGATGCACGCAAGCTCGCATCTCAAAAATTCATAACATCAAGTAGTCAATCCCTTAGTAAAAATTCAGATTAGTTGGATAAATAGATCGGAATGATTTGTATAGTTAGGTGGTCAGGATGCTTGCAAGCTCGCATCTCAAAAATACATAACATCAAGTAGAATGAATTGGCGCCACAATTTTTACTAATCTATGTCCGCTGCTAAAATATACTCGTAGATTAATTGAACAAATAGATCAGAATGATTTGTGTAGTTCGGTGGTCTGGATGTTCACCAGCTCGCATCTCAAAAATGAGGATATTATACCTACTTTTATATTTTTTGCGATTTTCAGACAAATGAAACGTATGTACTCTGAACTTGGTATTAGAACCTATTGAAACTCATACGGTGGATACAGTTTTCGTACAAGTACGCAACCACGAGAGACATTTTATGTCTTTGCGCCCCCTTTCCCCTTCCTATAAAACCCCGTATTGTATTCTAGAGCCACTCAGCTGATCTGGGATCGGTCAGTTGTGTTCAGAAGTCCCTCAAGGGCCCACATACCAAATCTCAGAATCGTGGGATCATTAGGGAAAAAACTGGATTCTAGATCCACTCAGCTGATCTGGGATCGGTCAGTTGTGTTCAGAAGTCCCTCAAGGGCCCACATACCAAATCTCAGAATCGTGGGATCATTAGGGAAAAAACTGGATTCTAGAGCCACTCAGCTGATCTGGGATTGGTCAGTTGTGTTCAGAAGTCCTTCAAGGGCCCACATACCAAATCTCAGAATCGTGGGATCATTAGGGAAAAAACTGGATTCTAGAGCCACTGAGCTGATCTGGGATCGGTCAGTTGTGTTCAGAAGTCCTTCAAGGGCCCACATACCAAATCTCAGAATCGTGGGATCATTAGGGAAAAAACTGGATTCTAGAGCCACTCAGCTGATCTGGGATCGGTCAGTTGTGTTCAGAAGTCCCTCAAGGGGCTACATACCAAATCTCAGAATCGTGGGATCATTAGGGAATCTCCGCGTAACGCTCTCCACGTGACGCTCCCCCGCGTGACGCTTTTTCATTTATGTGCCATAGTAAAGACATAAAATGTCAAAATACATAACATCAAGTAGTCAATCCCTTAGTAAAAATTAAGATTAGTTAGACGAATATATCAACATGAAGTTTTAAAGTATGATATAAAACATTTATAAATACTGAAGTTTAAAATTATGTTTCGGAGGTTGAATTCGAATGCAAAATAATATTGTCCCGAACTTGGTATCTAACTCGGATCCCTCGCCTGAGAAGTCTGATACGTTATCCACTACACCACGGTGGACTCATGCAACTACTGAAAAATCACAGAACTTGGCTACCCATGAGGGAGCTTATTTCCATTGCCAGCTGACGCTAGTTCAAATTCAGATCGGTAGGGGCGTGCACAGTGGGACATGTTGTGTACCTAGTGGCTGGTCATTGCTTTCACCTGGAGCCTCTACTAAACATTGGAGGAGCGTGTTCTCTATTACAAATGTTAGCTTCATAGATCAAATAGCAAAGAAATTAACTCCAGAGGTCACTCAACTGATCTGGGGGGCCTCAGACTTTACGATTTATTTCTAGACGCCCCACAGTGGTTCAGAAACTCCTTTTCCCTGGCCAAAAATCAAAAAGTTGAAAGTCTTTAGAAGGAGTAATTTGATATTCGTAGCTGTTTAGAGATTGTTGGAGAGTCACTAACACAGGTTCCAACGGGTATAAAATGTTTTCTCGTTCAGCTACGCTCAGTGAATCTAGTGATTGTTCCTGCCTTAATAGCTGAACACAAGGTGGAAGGGGTATGGGAAAGTGGGAGGCCGGCGTTGTTTTTCCGATTTGACCGGATGGGTCGTAAATGATCAGCTAGCCATTCAAAATAAAGTGGTTGCAAAAATTGTCATTGATAATCAGCAGCCTGAGCTTATTTGGTGATTCGAAAAATCCAGTTTCTATGCCAAGTAGGGTAGGATTTTAACTAACGGAACCACCCCAATCAGTTGAGTGAGCTCTTAACGCTAATTTCTATGATATTTTTCTCAAGAAGCAGAACTGTGAAACGGAACCTCTGTGAGCCAAGTAGGGTAGGGTTTTAACTAGCCGAACCACCCGGATCAGCTGAGTGAGCTCCCACCAACGCAAATTTCTATGCAATTTATCCTACGGCGCTGAAATTTGAAACGGAACCCCTGTGAGACAGTTAGAATAAGGATTTTAAATTACCAAACCACCCCAATAAGCTGAGTGAGCTCTTAACGCTGATTTCTCCGTTCAATCCGTCCCTCAATCTGGTGGTGGAAAAACATGAAAAAACTACTTTAATCCGGAATTTTGAGTTACTGCTCTGAAGTCCTTTTTTTCGTGCCCCCGCCAGATGGCATTTTTAATTTCTTTAAAGGAAGTTTTTATTTTCTTCCAACTCCACCATATCCGGTCCCCAGCGCGGTTGAAAAGGAGGAGGGAGAGGGAACGGAATATTATGAAATTTCATGAGCAAACACATAAACCAGTCATGCAGCATGACCCCATGAGCGAATTTTTGAAGATGTTTCATGCAAATGTTTCATGCAAATATTACCGATTTTTACAACTAGCGAACGGCATTATTTCGATTTTTGACTGATTTTTCAACTTTGAAATTTTTGAAAACTTGATACATATTCTTATAGGAAATTTTACGCTGATTCCGAATATACCACATATTAGTATGCTGAAAAAATTATTTCGCACAACAAATCGCAAAAAACAGGCTATTTTGAAATTTTTGACTACATTTTTGAAAATTTCAACCCGAAGATGTAATCCGATCATGCTGGCCAACGAACTTGAACTTTCGTTTTGTGTCCTTAACATTTTAAAATTTGTTTGAAGTTTCTAGCACAAGTCTACGGACAGTTATCGTCTGGAATGACACATACATACATACATATTTTTTTAAAAATAAACCTCCCCTCAAAGACGGAGGGGGCACACCATTAAATTGAAAAATAAACAAGTAAAATAAAAAAGTGGGGAGAACGCCCAGGTTTACCCGACGCCGGCTCTAGGGATAAGGGAAGTTGCAGGACGAGGAGGAAGAATGGGATGAAAGGAAGTGCCCCTATAAAATGACCACCAGTTCAAGTAAGAGCCCCTCAGGACGTGGGTGGTGATACCACGGAGTACTCCTGCCGAGATGCCCAACTCGAGTAACTCCGTGGCGCTTTTCCCGCACCACACCCCGCGCCATGACACGGTCGCGGCAATGACCTTGATGTTATTAGGTGCCACTCCTTTTAGCTCAGATATCGCTTGGCGCAGATCATTTCTATCATATTTACTTTTCTTAGCCCGCCAGGTCTGCTCCATGTCCACGCTGCCACTGACAACCTGGACATCCAGGATTATGGCAGACCCATCGGGCTTGATCGCAACGATATCTGGCTTCTTACCCCGGTCACTCGGCATGTGGTATAGTCTCTCCTTTTCGACATCCCAACCGCTTGATGACAGGGCACCTGCTATCTGCTTGGCAACCGCATCGTGATATAAATTCTCATTTTTACCCCGAGAGGCACGGCAAAGGGTGTCTACTGTCCCGCGACTACTCCTCAAACACCTCACCGAGGTGGCTAACGTAGCCACCCGAACGGCGTGAAAATGGCGATAGTCGCGGGCCCCAATGCCCTCTGAAGCCCATTCCACCCACTGGGTAGAAATGGGGGATTCAGAGCACTGTCGGAGTTCTTTACCATCTACAGACTCATGCAGTGCAGCAGCGAACTCAGCAGATGAGCTGGGTTTCGGAGCAGTTGGTACATACATATATACATACATACATACATAAAAAAATGCGTTAAACTTCAGAATATGATTCAGAATAGCCTGAAACGGATTTCTGCATACAATGTTTTCAAAAATTCACATTCTACAAATTTTGAGGCGAGAGCAATAGCTTAATTTTCTTCAAAAATTCGCTAAAAGATGATTTTTTCAAGCAAAATAACCAAATTACGGCCATTATTCCGCTAAAATCGAATAAAATCAAGAAACGGATAGCGCCACATGTAGTATTTTTCCTGAGATCTACGTAAAAAATTATGAAGAATGGCGTTGGTCTCAATTGTTTACGCTGAATTCAGGGGAAATGAAGGGGGTGTAACCTTTTCGTGGGACACCCTGTATATGTGTATGACTGGAGGCACAAATCATCAAAGCAGGTAAGCTGTCAGTCCAAACAAACAATTTATTTATTACAAATAATTCTCATTTTTTACCAGTATTGATGAGAATGATGGTACGGCGAATAAATTGTAGGGCAAAAAAGGTGAGGCGAGGTATCAACTACAGTGAAAGACATATCAACAACCACAACGGAAGTTAATGAAAAACGTTGTCTATGTAACGGGCTAAAAATATTTGATAACTCGGCAGGAGTTCGAACTCGCGTCGTCACAACTGCGGGAAATTATTATTAATTTCCCGGAGTTGCAACGCTCTAACGACCAGAAAGAGGCCAGGGTTACCAAACCTCTTCGACTGTGAGTTATTTTCCTGGAGCGTAACATTTCCCCGGAGTCAAATACCAGCCGTCTCGGCTGGTTTGGGGTCGGACGAATGACTAAGTGAAACTGCAGGCCGCTGGCTCAGCAGATGCTCGCTGGAACAAGTCAGCAGTCGAGCGAGGTCATTGTCACGGTGTGTTTTGACTCATGTGAGTGAGGAAATGAAAGGCATAACAACAGGAAATGTGATGTTTACAGTCTTTTGGCTCGAGAGGGATTTAATTAATTATTGTTTCGTATGATTTTCGGGTCCTATTTCAACTGCGCCACTGTAACGGGCTAAAAATATTTGATACCTCGACAGGAGTTCGAACTCGCGTCGTCACAACTACGAGAAATTATTATTAATTTCCCGGAGTTGCAACGCTCTAACGACCAGAGCTAAGAGGCCAGGGTGACCAAACCTCTTCGACTGTGAGAATTATTTTCCTGGAGCGTAACATTTCCCCGGAGTCAAATACCAGCCGTCTCGGCTGGTTTGGGGTCGGACGAATGACGAAGTGTAACTGCAGGCCGCTGGCTCAGCAGATGCTCGCTGGAACAAGTCAGCAGTCGAGCGAGGTCATTGTCACGGTGTGTTTTGACTCAAGTGAGTGAGGAAATGAAAGGCATAACAACAGGAAATGTGATGTTTACAGTCTTTTGGCTCGAGAGGGATTTAATTAATTATTGTTTCGTATGATTTCGGGTCCTACTGACTGCGCCACTGTAACGGGCTAAAAATATTTGATAACTCGGCAGGAGTTCGAACTCGCGTCGTCACAACTGCGGGAAATTATTATTAATTTCCCGGAGTTGCAACGCTCTAACGACCAGAGCTAAGAGGCCAGGGTGACCAAACCTCTTCGACTGTGAGAGTTATTTTCCTGGAGCGTAACATCTATTTCCACGAAAAATAAAGATTTACAATGTTAAATCGATTTCGACGGTTAGGCCAAACAATAACTGAAGGACACAGCTTTTATAGTCACAAGTAAAGGGAGATTGAATCCCATTGGTCAAGAGAAAGGAAAGGAGCTTTGTGCTCAGTTCTCATCAAGATCAGTTGGACCACCACCCGGGGTGGAGGAGACTCTTGCAGCTGGTCTGAAGAAGAAGTTTTCCCAGAGAAATATTGCTGCCCTCAAAGCGGATAAAGGTAATACAACTGTCATCTTAAATAAGCAAGATTATGTTTCGAAAACTGTGAAATTTCTAGAAGATAATAATTGGTTCGAATCTCCCATTAAACCAACTTCGAAATTTCAAAGATTAATCGGAAAGTAGTTAACCAATCAGAAGATAGCTTACTAAAAAATATGTACATTTAATATGTACCTCCTAGGTTGTCTTGTCTCCCTAAAATTCATACGGAAGGAGCGCCAATGAGACCAACGGTGCCTTATATTGGTGCTCTGGCTTACAAATTGCTCTGGCTAAAAAACTCAGTAAGTATTTTATTTAGAAATAAAATAAACTTTTGACCTCAACACATTGTAAATTCTTATGATTTTGTTTCCAAAATTAAGGACATTCAGATGCCTCGAAATGTTAAACTTGTATCTTTTGACGTGGTTAGTCTGTTCACCAATATCGATGTAGCTAGATGCAAATGTGGTGTGCAGGCTGATTCACGCCTCTAAACTTGATATTTTCGAAAATGAAGAATTTATTGTTTAATTGGATGTCTGTTTGTAAGGATCAATATTACTTGTTATTTGAGGAGAAATGTTATACACAGCCAGGGGTTGCTATGGGTTCTCCGTTATCTCCTCTGCTTGCAGATATTTACATGGATTATCTTGAGCAACAAATATTTACAACTTGTAACACAAATAATCTTCTCTATTGGTATAGATATGTCGATGATATTATCATTCTATGGAAGGGCACAGAAAGACTACTAAATTCTTTTCACGAAAAAATCAATAAATTAGATCCCTTTATCAAATCCACCCTCGAATTCGGCGGAAATAAACTCAACTTTTTAGATCTGCCCATCTCTTTGGTAAACGAACAGCATGATTTTTCAATTAATAGACAAGACCATTGTGCTTCAAATCACCCTTTAGTCCATAAGCATGCAGCCTTCCATAGTATGTTCAACCGAGCACTACCTATTCCAATAAGTGAACAAAGTTTATCAAAAGAAAATTAAAATTATTTAAGCTTTGTCCTTTCTTATGTGTCTTCAGTTATTGTTTGTTACTGATGATGGCCTAACCGTCGAAATCGATTTAACATTAAACACTTTATTTTTCTTGGAAAAAGGTAACATTTTTTCACTGACTTCCGTTTCGAAATGGGTTTCCACAACTATGTCGCGAGTGATTTAGTTCGTATCAACAACACGTTTCTAAGGAACATAACCCCCTCACGCTCCGAGCGGCAGACCTTGTTAGTTCGGAACCCCATTATAGCCATCTTTCTGAGGCCGTTATTTTGTATTCCAACAATTTTGAGATAAAAGACAAAGATTTTCAGAACTAAATTTTAAAACGTACTCGAACCTCCTTCGGAAATTAACACCTACTTTCAACCTCGATTTTTCCCTGGCAATTCAGGGAGAAGTGGCCAGAGGATGGCGTCAACGTGATGATGATTTTTAATCTAATTCTTTTTACATTTGGAAAAATTGCGTACATCGATCCTACCCGTGGGAATTCACACATATAGGAGCAACTCATGATATCACAGCCCAAATAAATTATGTCAAGTAAAATTGTACGTACTATTAGATCGACGTCTTCTTTACTGATAGCAACTTTGAGAAGCTCCCTTTCTTTGGCCATCTTTTCTGCAGCCTCCTTGTTCCTAAGGTCGCCAATGAAACTCATGGCCTGAAATCAACAGATCCTTATTAGTGACCTATTACCGTTATACCTTATGATCTCCATTATGTACAAGGCCCAGATACTTTTCTCATGCATGTATTGCTTCATTTGGAGGAGGAATTATATGTTGGATTATATTTATATTCTGTAATCAAATCAATGTTTACCAACCGATTAAGAATAAAGAGCATTTCTATGGTGTATTTATTCAGGATTAATCATTAATTTCTTTACGCTCCTCCTTCATATGCTCACTATCGAACCAGAAGTCCATTGTTGAACAACACATTAGATTTGGAACCATTTTGCGAGGCAGTAGCAGTGGTTATTACCGTTCCAAAATTTGATTTTAAGTAAAAGTGTGAACTAGATAAATAAGATAACATCTAGGATAGCTGTTTGGCATACCCAAATCTACTTTAAGTACTAAAGTGAATGAAAAAGTACCAATGGAAAGAAAAATGGGAACATTGCCTAATCTTACTGCTGAAGAAGAGGAAGGGATTGCTCAATGGATCATTAAAAAGGGTAAGCTTGGATGTCCATTACACCCTAATGATGTGAAGAAGGATTCGATCAAAGGAGTTTTGAGTGAATTTCCAAGGAAAACCTCATTTAAAAACAACCGACCTGGTGATAAGTGGCTGCACTTATTTTTAAAAAGGCATCCAGAAATAGGAAAGCGTAATACCGAAGTGATGCCAAAAGCCCGAGCAGCAGTTAGTTACAAAGGAGAGCATTAAAACATGGTTCGAAGAATTGCATGATTTTTTGAAAGAGCACGAATGTGAAGATATATTTTCTGACGGTCGAAGAGTGATGAATATGGACGAAACTGGTTGTCTCACCTGCCCCAAGAGTGGTAAAGTGTTGGGGCTAAAAAATTATCCCAATTTCTACGAAATTGCGACCAGTAGTGAAAAAGAATCTATCACTGTCCTCCAATGGTAGTGTTTCCTTATAAAAGAGTTCCTTCAGATATAGTTAGAGAGCTACCCGACAGTGTTGCTTTTGGACGTTCAGACTCAGGATGGATGGTTTCTGGCACATTTTATGAATACATCTATACTATTTTATAAGAATGAAACTCTGTCTGTCTGTCTGTTTGTTTGTCTGTTTGTCGTGTCTATGCACGGCCAAACGGCTGAGTGGGGGGAGTCTACGAGTGGGGGGATCTTCTTGGGATTTTCCGATAGGGTGTATAAGCGAATTTAAAATTGTCTAATCCCAGCCAAACCATGGGCCGTAGGGCGGGAGGGGGGTCGAAGTAAGAATTAATGTGCGCTTTTTGGTCTTCCCCGCTTCCTCTACCCCTCTAAACGGCCGTCGAAAATTCCGGAAAAATACCGGTTTCGTAGGTTTTTGAACGAGGAAGACGACGGAGCGATCGAATCGCGAAAAAAGTATCGGCAAATGCGTCAAAAAAATGCGAGAGTACGGACTGTGTTTTCTCGAAAAGTCCGACGAAAAACTACGTTTTTTCCCATTAAAATATACCCCATAAAGGTACGTTTTTCGGAACGGTTTTCGCGGGCGAAATACAGCTTTGATCCCGCCGAATCTGAATCCGAAATCGGATATCGAAAAAAGTGACGGGAACTCGGTCAAATTGCGAGCGGAAGCGAGGGAAGCGTTTAATGTGAGAAATTAATTGTGCCCCGGACGCGAGAAGGCTCTACAAAGACGTCAAGGGGTTCGATGTCACAATGTTGCGAGGCGAGCAGGTATACATAGGTACCTACCTTGCGAGCGAAGCGAGAGCCATTTCAACAGAATAAATACGGACTTTGTCCTACACATATACAGGTATACCTTGCGAGCGAAGCGAGCAACATCCCCTAATAAACTTTTCGTGGTTCCACGTAGTTTTATAAGATTTAATTTGTTTGTAAGAATTTCCAACAGGAAAAAACGTCTGCCAAGTTGGGTGGGCAGTATAACTTCCTCAAGCGAGCGTAGCGAGCAGCATCCCCTACAGAAGTTAAACCTACCCTTAGGGATCTACCGTTTGCGAGCAAAGCGAGTAAAATTCCCTACATGCCACATTTTGCGAGCGAAGCGAGCAATTTAATGGGGGGTCCGGGGGGCTTGCCCCCCGGCTGGACGTGGAGGCGAGCGTAGCGAGCCGGAGCGGCTAGTCGCTAATACTTTTCTGCCTTGGATGAGACTGAGAAATGTACCCTTTCCTGTAATTCTATTCTTAGATGGGCACCGGAGCCACCTTAACATCCAATTGGCAGAGCTTTGTCAGCAAAACCAAATTCATTTATATTGTCTCCCTTCAAACGCTACACACATTATTCAACCTTGTGACGTAATCATTTTTAAACCACTCAAAACAGCTTGGCGAGAGATAGTGAGACAACAGAAAAACAAAAAGGGAAGTCATCAACAAATTAAACCTTCCAGTCTGCATTTGACTCGATAAAGGAAGATGTGATAAAAAACGGATTTCGAGCATGTGGGTTGTTTCCCCGTGATATGTCTGCTATTAATTTCTCCAAGGGCATTTCCGTCCGAAGAAATGAAATACTACAAGCAGATTCACCGAACAATTCCCAAATGCCTGATGGTTCTTCAAATTCACCATCTACTGCTGATTATTACGCCAAAATAAAACGAGTCATTGAAGTTGCTCAGGAGAAGAAAAACCAAAAGAATTTCATGACAAGGACAATGGTTCTTAAGATTTTGGAAAGGACGGGAGCCTCTTCATGTTATGGAGTTTGTGTTCAAAGAACCAATCTGCACATGATACACCTTCGCCTTTTGCCTCTCCACAAACTAGCAGAAAAATTTGTCCGACTGCCTTGTGTCTAATGGTAATGATGATACTCGTCATATCTCTCCCAATTCCTCTACATGCAACGGGGTTCTTCTAAATGATGTAAATTTAGGAGTGAGACCTGACTGTGAAAACTCCAGCTTCACTGAGTTTATTGCACATAACATCAATGATGAGACACTATTGCCGCGTGATGCTACATCCAATGAGCCAAACTCATCAACAAATATTTCAACTTTGGCACAACTTGTCATTGATGACATCGAAGAAGTCCTTGCTGACACAGAAGGTGTCAATCCTATTGTTACGAAAGTTTCTGAAGTAGGCAATCAAGCATAATCAAGTGCCCCTAACGAAGGTGATGCAGAAGGTTTGAAGAATGCCTGGGGAAAACATATTTTTTTCGAAGAATTAACCACAAATAAAGAAAAACACCAAAAGCCACGAATTCCTTTTTGTTTCCAAGAAGGAATGGATTGAATTTGAAAGGAAGAAAATGTAGGAGAAAGAAAATGAAGAGATGCTCGTTTAGGGCCATATCATACGAGCGCTATTGCCGTCGCGCAGATGCCGTCGAGATAGCGCCGGAAAAAGTGTATGTCATACGTGACGGCAAATGCGTCGCGTTGATGCCGTCCCGCCAACGCCAGGTGCCTGTCATACGAGCGTCTTCCGGGCGCATTTGCATTGACAGGGTCCCGGCGTCACGTGCGCCGCGTCGCTAGCGCGACCGTCCGCGTTGGCAGCGCTCAGCGTCCGGCTAACGCGGACTCGCCGACGGCATTAGCGTCCGTATGACATGCTCCATAAGAACCCCATTGCCTGGTTGGAGCGTTTTTAACGCGACGCTATCAGCGCGACGGCAATAGCGCTCGTATGACATGGCCCTTAGAGCAGGGGACTCCAAACTACGGCCCGCGGGCCACATCCGGCCCACGAGCAGATTTTGACCGGTCCTCGGAAAAATTACAAACTGAAAAAATATTTTTTGAATTTGAAAAAATATTTTTCAAAAAACACTTTTACCGGTAACTACGAGTACAGTAATCGTCTCTATTTTTGTCCCTTCCGTTCTCGATAAGTGTTAAGTTATCTGTAAACCAGCAGCGATCAGCGATGGTCAGTGTTTTGCACGGACTGTTCTGTGGTGGTGTAAGGGCTTACCCCGGGCTAAAAATATCATGTTACATTAAAAATGTATGGGGTATTTGAAATAATCATTGAAAGTTTTAGTGAAAGTAGGTCTATGTAAAAATTAGTAATAATTGTCTTACTTAGGTCTGGTATATTTTGTTCACAACATTATTTTCAACTACCTTAAAAGAACATGATTTGAGTTATCCAACAACAAAGATATGCAAGGGAATATAGCTATTTAGAAAACTAAGCCCACAATATCTCAATAACCACCACAGAGCACTCTTAATTGAAACAAAACTTCGTGCATGTATGTCAGGAAATATTAGTAAATTGTTGGCCCGCCTTGTCTCAAATATTTTATAGTGTGGCCCTTCAGTAAAAAAGTTTGGAGACCCCTGGTTTAGAGAAAGAAAGACTGCGAAACGAAAAGACTGATAATAAAATTAAAAATCCTTTTTCATAAAAGAAGACTGTGAACCGCAAATTTACTGCAGAGGTATCTGCTAGTTGTAGTGATATTATAGAGTTCCTAAACGATAATTCAATTGGGATAAGGTGCTTGGGGATTTTATCAACTGGGGCGAGCCACAGCATTTATGCTAACCTGAATAAGTCAACAGGGTCGAATTAGTGTTTTATCTTAAAGTGAGTGTTCAGTTTCCAGCATTTCTAAGTTTCCTAGTTCTTTTCTTATTCACAAAAGGTTTTGCAATGGCAGATTTTGAAAATTTATGAACAAGAAAATGAATATCTTTCATGAATAATGGGTTTGTTCGGACACGTAGTTCCGAACCAGTTCGGAATTCATCTAGTTCGGAATCGAACTGCAAAGGGAGGGGATGGGAACCGGTTCAGAACTCTTAGCTCTGAACTCCCAGTCCGAACGCCACTTCGTGTAGTTCGGAATTGATAACCTGATAACCTCTCCGTCTTTTTCCCAAAACGTGGTTACATGTTTGTAATTTGTGTTATAAAAACTATAACTCAATATTTTTGTTATACTTTATCAGGTCTGTTAACCGCCTGTTAATGTTTATGAGGCCTGTTAGTATCTTGAGATACTAAATTTAAGCAGCAATACCTAAATTGTTATTCAATAAAATGTTTTGAATTTAATTGCGTACTTTCATGTTCAATGTATTTCCGCCCAAGGTTTGACTTTGATGTGTTTTGAAAATGGCTACTGAACACATAAATCTGAACTAAACCTCTTTATCATTAGTTGAGAGTTGCCCTGTCAGGAACTGAACTTGACCTCGGTAACTCCTATGAATTTCATTGATATCCCTCGAGCCAGTTTGGAGAATTGACCAAAAAGTGCTAAAACCGATTATCCCCCCCCCCCCCCCACCAATTGGCAATTTAAGAACTTTTTTGCTAATTAAGTACCTACCAGTCTTACGGGATGAGGGGAACTGAATTCCTATGAATTTCATCAAAATCCCTCGAGGCGTTTAAGAGAAAAGGCAACAACTGCTAAAAAGGACGTTTTTTCACATAGGTACTTCGATTTTTTAACCCTGAAATAATAATTTTAAGCTATTTTAAGTAGGGGTATAGAAACCCATCTCTAGAATCGGAATGTTTTTATGTCGTACCGTAAGGTCGCAATCGTGTACCTACACGAGTTACTTACAGTTGTATGAAATGTTAAGGGCAAGATAAATTGAAAAGACATCAGATAAAAATGTGAGCGCGATAACGAGAATAAGAAGGCTGATGACAACTTGAAAGTTTGGCGGGAAGTACGTGCATACGGGGCGGGGCCAAGCTTGTTTACTGCGCATGTCTAGAACTATTAGTTCTGGAAAAAAGACAGAACTGGTAGAACTGGTTCGGAACGGTAACGAACTACTACGTCCGAACAACGAACTGCTAGTTCGAGGTCTTCCAGAACTGGTTCTCGTGTTGTCCGAACAGCCAAAAGTGGGCGTGTCCAGTTACGAACGGTTATGAACTACGTGTCCGAACAAACCCAAAGAATACCAACAAGAAATTAATGTCATGTTATCGGTGCGTAAGGTTACTTTGCGATAGGGTCAAACGTCCCTCCACACCGTGGTTCACTCCTGAAGTACTCCTAAAGCTGAGGGCCAGGGATATTGCTTACTCTGTTTGGAGATTGACCTTGGACTCCAAAGATTATGAAAAGTTCAAAACTTTGAGAAACCAGGCAAAGTCAACTGTCAGGCGAGCAAAATGTCAATATTACAACAACCTGCTTTCCCCTCATGTACCCATGAAAGAGATGTGGTCTAAAATTAGAAAATTAGGTATTTCATCCAAAGAAACACAACCCCTCTCTTTTGATCCCGATGAACTGAATTCATATTTCACCTCCTGCAGAGTAACCAAACCCAATGTAACACTTATTCCCTCCCTTCAGGTAAATTCTGATTTTTCATTCAGATGTGTCGAAAGTTCTGATGTCTTAGAAGCATTCAGCAAAATTAAGTCCCATGCCATTGGAACTGACTTTATCCCTCTTAGTTTAATATTGAAGAGTCTCAAAGTTACTCTCCCCTTCATTCTTCATATCTTCAACTTTTTTATAATGAGTTCTTGTTTCCCTGATGCATGGAAGAGTGCATTGGTAGTCCCAATCCCTAAAAAATCTGATCCTTCAAGCCCTGATGAGTTGCGGCCAATAAGCATCCTACCAGCTATTTCCAAGGTGCTGGAACACTGCCTACTTGATCAAATGCTGAACTATATTAATAAAAACAACCTATTATCAGAGTTCCAATCGGGCTTTCGCCCTAAACACAGTTGTGAATCGGTTCTTGTTAAAATAACCGAAGATGTGAGAAGAGCAATTGAAGAAAACCTCTGCACTATCCTAATTCTTTTGGATCTAACAAATGCATTTGGATCCATAGATCATAAACTTCTTCTCGACAAATTGGCCGTCTTCTTCAACTTCTCGACCTCAGCATGCTCTCTGATAAGGTCATACTTGGATAACCGGTCGCAGTCTGTAATGGTTGCTGGAGTGAAATCAAAACCTTTACTGATCTCAATGGGGGTACCACAGGGTTCCGTTCTCGGCCCATTAATTTTCTCTATTTTTATCAACGATATGCCCAGTGCTCTTTCAAATTCCCAATTTCATCTTTATGCTGATGATGCTCAGATTTATCAACATAGTCCGACTGACCATAACTCCCTCACTAAAACAGTACATTCAATTAATATGGACCTTCAGTCTGTGAATATTTGGTGCCAGAATAATGGATTAGTAGTTAATCCAACCAAAAGTAAAGCAATTGTAATTTATAAATCAGAAATCCTCACTAGTTTTCTTGATCCCATCATGATTAACAGGTCTCCTATTTCCTACCAAAAGTCAGTTAAGAATCTTGGTTTAATTATTAATAATACATTAACGTGGAAAGACCATATTGCCAAACTGTCCAAAGCAGTGTATGGATCCCTATACGCTCTACATCACCTTGCATATTGCACACCTTTCAACGTACGATTAAATTGATTTAAATCCCTCCTTTTGCCTCATTTTACCTATTGTGCAGTGCTTTTCATTTGGTCTATGGATGCCTCAGCCATGAAAAAACTTAGAATAATTTTCAATTCCTGTGTGAGGTATGTGTTTCGGTTAAAATCTCGAGGGCATGTCTCTGATTTTTCAGAAAAGCTTCTTGGGATGGATATCGTCACCTACCTTAATGTCCAGGGCCTTGGATTTGTGTTCCGTGCTCTTCATGGCAATCAGCCTCATTATATAAAAGACCTGTTTTTTCATGGAAATTCCAGTAGAGCTCGGAACCTTGCTGTAAGTAGACACGAGACACGGACTATGGGTCGGTCGGTGGCCATTGCGGGGGCGAGGGCGTGGAATGGTCTTCCGCTTGCAGTGCGGGGTTCCCAGACTCTGGGTTTAAGAATGCCACGACACGACATTTTCTTTCTGATTAGGTCTCACTTTCTTCTCTCTCTCTCTTTCTCTCTCTCCATACCATTTACTTACTTTTTACTACTGTTTTTTTTTTTTTTTTTTTTTTTTTTTATATAACATTGCTTTTTATTCATACCAACACGCCAGGTGGGACCTGTTGTCCTATGTGTTGAATAAAGAAATTGAATTGAATTCGATAGGGAGGAAGAGATGAGATAGGTTGATTCGGTATAAAGCGTCTTTAGGTGAAACAAATTTGTCTCATTGGAGATGAGGCGCCTCATCTGCCCGCACATGCGCAGTAGTGTTTTCTTTTCACGATAAGGCGCCTCATCTCTATCTCCGTATCGCTTTAGGAACTCTCTGATTAGCTGTGAGAGGAAGAGAGTGACAGGCACTCCTAAAACTGATTTTATTTATCCTGGCTGTGATGAAGTTTATCTAGAGCCAGCTTCTGAAGACAGGATTAAATGCAATAAATTTGATACGTGGTGGCATGAAAACTGCACTTCACAGTGGCAGAGGGGCTTTTAACTGTGAAGCATGTTGAAGTACCTAGCATTGTTGTGAACCAAAGTGATGTTTTTCACTTTATTTTTATACCTACATACCTCCAATGTTTTGTTTTGGTTTTTTTTTATACCTACCAGTCTTCACTTACCAGTAAGTAGGTACTTAATAGTATTGTGGTCGATATTTGGTATAGATTCCTATGTGCCAATATATCCAAATAATGTTCCTCATATTATTCTACTTAGTTACCTACATTTATTATTTTATGTTCAAAGTTCCTGTCCTTCGATAAAAATTGATGATGTTCGATCACATTTTTCCCACCCTATTTTAAGCTTGCGTACCTATAGTTGGTAGCTAATGTAATGGATTTTTCCTTTTTTAATTACGATGCTCGAGTGATGATTGGTTTCAAAGAACCAAGAGACGATACCAGGAAATGTGCCTGAGAATTCACTGGAATTTCAGGGTTCATTCACTAGGAAATAGTGTTCGTTCATGGGGTGAAATACACCAATTCAATTCCTTTATTGTGGAAAATTAGCTATAAAAATCAACTTTCCTCATCTTCTCGCATGCTATTCTTGTTTCCTTATCTAATTTTAAACACCATCAGACAGATTCAATTAGAGTAGTACTGCAACTTCAAGAACTGTAAACATTCAAGTTCGTCACTAGTGTGCTAAGAGCTCAAGTGTTCATTCCTTGGGCGAGTCACCCTAGGCCATAGAGAAAAAATATGGCATAACAAGGCTCAGTATGAGCTGTTCCTTAAATTTGTCTGGTGTGAAAGCTGCTAATATTTTTAGAGCTGATCTATATTATTTACCCCTTTGAATTCATCGGAAGCAGCAGAGATCTCTTTTTCCTCCGCATAGTCGGTGACTCTCTCGAGGTCTGCAGCACCGCTGTCGTGTTTGGCCGATTTCTTTTGCCCCGCATCTTCGTTGTTCTGGAGGTGCTCGTCCGAGTCACCGTTCACCTCATGGACGTCGTCGGCCATCTCACTTCAAACAAAACACAACCCGGAAAAAAAACAACACAAATTCAAATTTCACTACGAAGACACCTCCTCGAAATGCCAAAAAAATGTGCGGAGATGGGTTTCGGTTTCCAAGATCCTAACCTACAAATAGGATGTTGGATGGTAATCGTGTTTTGTTTATTTGCCTTGTAGCTGTCATGAGTCTCCATAGACGAAGTAACATTTAGTTGAGAAAACACAATGGGAGCGCCGGAATGGAATCGCGATCGCAGCGAACCTGGCGGTATGGAGGTGAATTCGGCAGTATTTGTTGATCTGGTCTGGATGCTTAAAGCAAAGATATTATAATAGGATATTATAATAGGATATTATAAGCACGTTTGCTCAAAGAATGCTCCCAAGCTCGCATCTCAAAATGGGCTATTGCTCTGAATTCAACGCTGTTTCCCTGTCAAGGCATATGTGCCACTACAGTCGAGTTGGCTTTGCAATTGATCTGCCCCGGCTACGCTTTTTTCAAATTCAAATGACAAAGCAGTTTATTGTAATTTAAGTTTTGTTTGATATTACTTATTATTGTTACATTTTAGTATTAATTTATGTATGTAGACATAACTGTCTATATGTTAGTATGTAGGTACATACTTTGGTTCCCATGCCCAAATCTTGGTGCCTCCTATTTCTTTTTTTTATTAACTCTTTCTATTAACTTCGATTCTCTTCTTGCTTGCTTGCTTGAGACAAAATTTCAGATCGATTTTTAACCCACTTCCCGATATCCAATCGATCTGAAATTTTGCACACGAGTTCGTGCTGGCGTACAATTTAATCTATCAAATTTTCGCGAAGAAAAAGTTAGTTATACTATAAATTTTCGAAAATTTGAAATTTAATATGGGACACCTTACAAGTGTTGTGTATTGTAGGGAGGAGGAGGAGGAGGAGGAGGAGGAGGATGAGGGAGGAGGAAGAGAAGGAGGGAGGAGAAGGATACTATTTGTAGTGGATTTATATATATCTGACTTGGTGTAGGTAGACCAAGTGGGACATTTATGTTCTGATTATGCGGGTTAGTTCCTGTGGTATTTCCGAAAGGAATGTGAGCGAAATCGCCAAGGTCAGCTTGCTTGGCGGGAGGAACTTGAGGATAGTTCGTGTAGTGGCCGCGTGGAGCACTGGGCTCGCTTAGTGGGTGCTGGGTCCGATCTGTTTGGTGCTGAGCCGTTGTGTAATATTCCGGCCTAAGATTTATATCTGTAGGGGGAATATACTGGGCTTGGTTGAGGTACTGAAAAGTATCCTGTGTTCTGAGCAAGTTGGGAGTGAGTTTGACACTCGGATCGGCCGGGTAGCCTTGCGTAGAATATCGTGGATATTCAGATATCTTTGTCGAATCATGATGATTGACTTCAGAGCGAGTCTGGAAGGTATCCTCGAACTTTTGTGTGTGTGAGGCTTGGCCTAACGTTTCCTTCATGGATACGTTAGGTAGTAAGGCGATCTCTTCGCGAGAATCGAGCCTTTGTCTGTCGCTAGGACCAGCGGACGAGTCGAGTATCGGGTAGGGAGGGCTTCGCGGGCTAGAGCTCCCGGCCGCACCGTGTTCTGCTTCCTCTTGCATGAGGAAGTAGGACGGGCGGCGCTCCATCGATGTACCCGAGTTGATTAACTCGTGTTTAATACCTCTCCGTATAGGATGCAGGATTTGGAAGGTGGACTCGCTTGACAGAGCTTCTTTCCTTTGCTCGGATGTCAGGGTCCTACCTTGTAGCCTTGAAAAAGGCTTCCTTGGACGATAAATTAGAGCGGATGAGCTGAGTAATTTATCGGCGTGCCCCAGCGGTCGGTGACGAGCTTAGTGCTACGAAACCCGGGCGACACGTCTCGAACGTCCCAGCGGGCGTACGATCTAATGAGAATATCAATAGATGTACCGGGTGGCGTTCTGACAGAAGAACTACGTTGGGCAATGAGCAGGATAAAGGATCACTGGACTCGTAGATGCCAAAGCGAGCGCTGTGAGGAGAGAAGATATGCCTTGTGAGCAGTAGAATGCCGTTCTGAGAAGAACTCGTGAGCAGAAGGGTCGTCAGCGTAGAGCGTGTAGAAACTTCGTACTGGTAGAGTGTAGTCGTCGAGAGCGGTGAGTGGAATGAATTTCGGAGGGCTCCGTGCGGGGTAATTATAGGGAGGTGGCCGCCTCCTGCCGCCCCCTGATTGGTCCGCTTAATTTCATTAGTTCACCATGTGTTTTCTTATTGGCTCGCACATTGTTTTCTCAGAATCTGTGAATATGATAGCTGAGTTGGTCTTTCGGGGGTGGCTTCCCCGCGTCCGTCGCTGAGACGGGGTCCCCGGAGGTGGCTTCTCTGCGTCCGTCGCTGGGACAGGGTCCCCGGGGTGGCTTCTCTGCGTCCGTTGTTTAGACGGGGTCCTCGGGTGGCTTCTCTGCGTCCGTTGTTTAGACGGGATCCCCGGGGGTGGCTTCTCTGCGTCCGTTGCTGAGACCGGGTCCCCGGGGTGGCTTCTGAACCAGAGGTGGTTGCTTGCCGCCTCCTGGTTGGTTCGTCTATTGTCTCTCGCGCAATCAGAGTTTCTGATTGGCGTGTAGGCTTGCTAGAACCGTCCTTGTTAGTTCTAGAGGACATTTGATTGTCTGTTTGAGTTTTCTCATTCAAGGCGACTTGGTTCGAGATACTTGTCGCGTCTCTCTCGCCCAGTAAGTGTTTAGGGAGGTCGCCTTGTATGTTATTTGATAATATTTCACTTTTGAGAGAGAATTTCGCATTTTCTCTCTGGTGAAATATTTTGTTTGACGGAGTTATAACTCGACGTCTTATAAACATTTGTGTGCCATGTCTACCTCTTTTTGGTAGCCCTGAAAAGGGCTGTTGAAAAGAGGGGGTGGTTTTCACCACACTATTGAACGTCTGCATAAAATGACAACTAATCCAGGGTCAATAAAATATTAAATGATTTTCCTTGTCAATTTAATTTAAGTTATTATCAATGTGATTTTGAAACAATGTGATTTTGTTTCAATTTACTGTTGCCAAGAAACTACCAAATGTTGAAACAACAATAAAATTAACTGAGAACATGAGAAAAAGAAAGAGTTACATTAAAAACTTGTTTTTACGGGTTCATTTTTTATTCTTTTTAGCGAATTTTTGAAGAAAATTAAGCTATTGCTCTCGCCTCAAAATTTGTAGAATGTGAATTTTTGAAAAATTTTTATGCAGAAATCCGTTTCAGGCTATTCTGAATCATATTCTGAAGTTTAACGCATTTTTTTATGTATGTATGTATGTATATATGTATGTATGTATATATGTATGTATGTGTCATTCCAGATGATAACTGTCCGTAGAATTGTGCTAGAAACTTCAAACAAATTTTAAAATGTTAAGGACACAAAACGAAAGTTCAAGTTCGTTGGCCAGCATGATCGGATTACATCTTCGGGTTGAAATTTTCAAAAATGTAGTCAAAAATTTCAAAATAGCCTGTTTGTTGTGCGAAATAATTTTTTCAGCATACTAACATGTGGTATATTCGGAATCAGCGTAAAATTTCCTATAAGAATATGTATCAAGTTTTCAAAAATTTCAAAGTTGAAAAATCAGTCAAAAATCGAAATAATGCCGTTCGCTAGTTGTAAAAATCGGTAATATTTGCATGAAACATTGTCAAAATTCAGATTGAACTACTCTTATGGAAGTATCCCTGTATAACCAATCCTAGAATCATGCTGTTTAAAACGTAGGTAGTAGGTGCTTTAAAAAAAAAAAGAAAAATGTAATCACAACTGATGAGTTTACTCTGTGCATGTGTTAATAATTTGATTCCATGTTTGTCTATCAAAATCATAAACTAAAATTTCTCAACACGATCAATAGCGACTGAAATGTCGAAGATTTCTTCAAAAATTCGCTCATGGGGTCATGCTGCATGACTGGACTTTTTTAATAAGTAATCCTATTATGTCCAGCATACCTTCCTCGTCATCTTTCCCTTATTTCACCTAACTATAATAACTACAAAAGTACACTTAACAGCAAAAAAAACCGGCGCACCCTATATTTTGTTATTTTTTCACCTTAGCTTCAATTGGTTAATTTTTTTTTGCATGTGCCAAGTAAAGTCGGTATCTTATGAGAGAACAGCAAGAAACAGAGTGGCAAATAAAAAATACCCGTTCGAAAAAATCAGCTTTATTCACAAAACTTTGATGTTTGGACAAAAGTAACAAAACATTCTTCTGCAGTTCTCGTGTGAAAAAAAATTGAAAAATGAAATTTTTTTTGAAATAAAATTTTTTAATATCGGGTGGTACCGTCCCTTGCTTGTACCACCGCCTGCATTCTTCTCGGCATGCTGTTGATCAAATTTGAAACCGTTTCTTGTCTGATGAGGTCCCATTCTGCGACAACCGCTGTCCTGAGGTCTTGGAGGTTTACAGGAGGGTTCGGTCGCCTTCGGATGCACCTCTCTAGCTCGTCCCATAGATGTTCTATGGGATTGAGGTCGGGGCTGCGAGCTGGCCATTGTAGGGTGCGCATGCCAACCTCTTTGAGGTAGTCAGTAACCACGTTTGCTACGTGTGACCGCGCGTTATCGTCCATAAAAATAAAATTATCGCCGGTGTAAGGGGCGAATGGCACTACATAATCTTCCAGGATGTCAGAAATGTACCTCAGTGTGGTTAGACTCCCTCGGGGGTACACATGGAGTTCCGTATTCGCCTCTGAAGTGATTCTACCCCAAACCATTTCAGAACCTCCCGCGTAAGGCACCCTTTCAGAAATATTGCACTGAGCGAAACGCTGCCCTCGTCTCCTCCACCCTCTAACACGACGATCTGAAGCGAATAGTGAGAACCTGGACTCATCGGAAAACATTAAGAGTGCTGAAAGGGTGCCTTACGGGAGTGGGTCTGAAATGGTTTGAGGTGGAATCACTTCAGAGGCGAAAACGGAACTCCATGTGTATTCCCGAGGGAGTCTAACCACACTGAGGTACATTTCTGACATCCTGGAAGATTATGTAGTGCCATTCGCTCCTTACACCGGCGATAATTTTATTTTTATGGACGATAACGCGCGGTCACTCGTAGCAAACGTGGTTCCTGACTACCTCGAAGAGGTGAGCATGCGCACCCTACAATGGCCAGCTCGCAGCCCCGACCTCAATCCCATAGAACATCTATGGGACGAGCTAGAGAGGTGCATCCGAAAGCGACCGAACCCTCCTGTGAACCTCCAAGACCTCAGGGCAGCGGTCCTCGCAGAATGGGACCTCATCAGACAAGAAAGGGTTTCAAATTTGATCAACAGCATGCCGAGAAGAATACAGGCGGTGGTACAAGCAAGGGAAGGTACCACCCGATGTTAAAAAAATTTATTTTCCAAAAAAAATTCATTTTTTAATTTTTTTTCACACGATAACTACAGAAGAATGTTTTGTTACTTTTGTCCAAACATCGAAGTTTTGTGAATAAAGCTGATTTTTTCAAACGGGTATTTTTTATTTGCCACTCTGTTTCTTGCTGTTCTCTCATAAGATACCGACTTTACTTGGCACATGCAAAAAAAAAATTAACCAATTGAAGCTAAGGTGAAAAAATAACAAAATATAGGGTGCGCCGGTTTTTTTGCTGTTTAGTTTAGTTGAATCAAATGTGAAGTTTTATGACATTTAGCCTATCTTATTTTTATACAGTGGCCTCTCCACCTGAAGTTTTGCCCACAACAGCACGCAAATTTCGCTTTGTCATTTAATTTTGTTGATGAATTTTTGTTGTTGTCCGATTGGTCTTATTTGAACCATTAAAATTTCTATCCAAATCAATGAAGAAAGTTATTATTATTTTCAAATTTATACCCTCAGGTAAATATAACCCCTCGTAGATAATTCAAAGTGAAGCCAAGATCATACACATTTCAGGGAAAACCCCCAACCAATGAGCGATTTTTTATCCAAACTTCATCTAGCAGATTCAATCAGCAAATATGAAATATTAACAGTGTACAATAGCGGTGTACATGAATGGTGCTGTGGGACGTCGCTTCAGGCACCGACATGGGGCCAAAAGCGCAAGAGAGTTGCGAAGTCGCCACAGACGGACCCCGTGAACGGGCGAGGGGTGACGAGCATCCTCGGGTGTTTCCGCCTGAAGCGGCGGCGCCCTCCACCCCTCCCCGAGACCAGCCGGTGTTGGCCGAGCGCTCCGGTGAGGTGGGGGGTGAGGCTATGTAAACCACGACGCCACCCCCTCCGAGAGGGTCCGAGTTGTTTAAGTTACCCCGAGCCAAGTATTTACCTAAAGTGGGTCATGTGTTCCCTGGCCTAGTGTATACGCCATCAAGACTGTGTTCCCTGCGAACTCTTTACTCCCTCAACGAAGAGCAACTGTTCCCGCCACTCCTCCCCAAGTTCCGCGAAAGCAGAAGAGTGAGTGTTCCCCTAATAAGAGACAGAGACTGATAAGTGTTCCCTCCCCTATTCGTGAACAGTTACTGTTCCCGCCACTCCTCCCCAAGTTCCCCGAAAGCAGAAGAGTGAGTGTTCCCCTATTAAGAGACAGAGACTGACAAGTGTTCCCTCCCCTATTCGTGAACAGTTACTGTTCCCGCCGCGCCTCCCCAAGTTCCGCGAAAGCAGAAGAGGGAGTGTTCCCCTAATAAGAGATAGAGACTGATAAGTGTTCCCTCCCCTATTCGTGAACAGTTACTGTTCCCGCCGCGCCTCCCCAAGTTCCGCGAAAGCAGAAGAGGGAGTGTTCCCCTAATAAGAGATAGAGACTGATAAGTGTTCCCTCCCCCATTCGCGATCTTGAAGAAATCGGAATTCTACGAACTGGTAACATTATCTATTGCTTTGTATCTTTTAAATGTTCCTTGCTATCCATTCTGTAAGACTGAAAATCCATCTTGTTGGAAACCTGGTAGTAACGTGGTAGTTTACAAACACCTTAGTTCTACAAATTTTGTTTAACAGAAAACATTCAATCATTTGCAAATCTTCTGTCGTAATTAGGTATCATATATCTTACGAAAGGCTTCTTATTTTCATCACGTTGAAGTTCATTCCTGTACAATTATTTTCGTTATAGTACATCAATAACACCAATTAGATGTAGATGCAGAAAAACTTTCAGGGCGGGAGTTTTGAGCCCCCAGCACGGAAGCCTGTTGGCTTATTGTACTTTCCTGAGAGTTTTTTGTTTAATCAAAGAGATTCAGCCCTCTGGTGAGGGATGTGAGTCTGATAAGGGGTAGGAGGCTCTTGATTAATTGTTCGCTCGGAATAAAGCTCATCGAGGTTTGGGCCCCAAAGAGTTCAATTCTGCGATGGGTGAGAGCAGGGCACTCGAAGATTATGTGGGATGCCGTTTCGTCAGTCTCCTCACATAGTCTGCAGAGGGTTGAGTTTTGTGTGACCCCTATGCGATGTAGGTGAAATCGTAGGGGTGCAAAGCCGGTTATGAGGCCAACCATTGTTTTTAGTTCCTTACGGTTTTTCCTAAGTAGCCCTTCAGTAATTTTGGTGTTGGGTTCAGCCACCATAATTTTACTGTGGGCGAATAACACCAATTATCCTAAACTTGAAATTGGATGCCTTTAATAAAGCTTATGTTCTGTGTCTGTGTATTTTTAGTCATAGCCTGTAATTCCCTACACTGGTAAAATTCATCTAGGTGTTTTTCCATGATCATTACTTATCATTAATTATCAAATCAAACATTTTCTTTAGTCCAAGTCATACCGTCCGTTTCTAATAAATTAAGATACGGTACTTCAAGAAGGTACCAAAGGAACCTGCTTGAAGTGGAGTTGATTCAAAAACCCCTTGGTGTATTTGTAAGTACTTTCGATCGTAGAGAAGCTTCACTTCTCCAATAATCCGGCCCACCGCTTAGCAACACCCTACCAACGATCGATCCCCCTCACTTAATTGAGCGGAAGCTTACAGTGCACAATTAGGGTGTAAATCTTAAATAAGATATATGTAGGTATACAATCCCCATTCATTCACCAAACTCAACACCACATCTATCATCAGCTGATCAGTGTTCCCTGATCAGGGGCTGATTTTGCCCCTGGTCAATTCCTAGACCAAATGACAGTAGTGCCAAGTATCGTTTGACTGCCTGAAACATCACTATAACCCTCCATCAAAGGTCTCCATAGACCATGAACTTAGGTTCACGCCATGGACGATGTAACCTTTAGTTGAGAAATCAAATAGGGGCGCTTGAATGGAATCGCGATCGCAGCGAACCTGGCGGTATGGAGGTGAGTTCGGTAGTATTTGTTGATCTGGTCTGAATGCTCAAAGCAAAGATATTATAATAGGATATTATAAGCTCTTTTGCTCAAAGGGATGCTCCCAAGCTCGCATCTCAAAATGGGCTATTGCTCTGAATTCAACGCTGTTTCCCTGTCAAGGCATATGTGCTACTACAGTCGAGTTGGCTTTGCAATTGCTCCGCCCCCACTACGCTTTTTTCAAATTAAAATGACAAAGCAGTTTATTGTAATTTAATTTTTGTTTGATATTACTTATTATTGTTACATTTTAGTATTAATTTATGTATGTATCCTATGTATGCTCCCAAGCTCGCATCTCAAAATGGGGCTCCGAGAATGAGAAACTTGAGGTAGGGCACAGCACGTAAACGGAGACCTTCCATTTTTTCTAGTCTTTTGTTGCCTATGACCGAAGAAGTGTCTGACACAATAGATATTCCGTATCAAGACTGAAAGTAGAGGAAATAACCGTATCCCCAGTTCTTGGCTGAATCAATTTTGTGAACATTAAAAGTTTTTGGTCTCCAAAATCGATATTTCCGCTGGCATTTAACGTTTTGGACCATTTTGAACAACTTTGGTCCCGTGTCTGTCTGTCTGTCAAGTGTCTGCAAATCTTTGTAATAAGCTTGTTTTCCACAGTTTTCATCAGATTCGGATGACATTTTCAGGGAATGTGCGGGTTGGTGTGTAGACGATCCCCTACCAGATTCATCGTTCTTTACAAAGAGCTTATAATAGGATAGAGAGGGCATGTCTGTTAAACTGTGGGAGCTCATGAAGCCAGTTTTCTCGAAGGGGTGGAGCCCAAAATCGTAACCTCCAACACTGTTATAAAACCTCATTTCATCGTTATTTCATTGGCTACCTGGTTTCTGCCCCTAACATGGTGGAGTCTCAAGTAGCTTCTTCCCCTTCCACGACCTGTCCTCTCTATCCTATTATAAGCTCTTTGGTTCTTTACTCTCTACGTATCCACAAACGTAAATTCATTCAAGCATCATTTCCTCACGCCCTAGTCGTCCGATCTTGCTCAAATTAGGATGATAGTTAGGGGATGAAGATTTGATCTTCCTATATTAATTTCAACATGATTGTATCGATAATAGGTACTGCGCATGCACCAATATGAAATCCTTGTAGCAAGCATATTTTCCACAGTTTTCATCCGATCTGGATGGAATTTTCGGGAAATATAGGAGCTAGGGTGTAAATGGTCCCCTATCAGTTGCATTGTTGTCAAATCAATGCTTCACTGTACGCATGCGCAAACGTAAATTAAATTATGGTCCATTTTTTCACTCCCTAGTTGCCCGATCTCGGCCAAATTTGGATGATAGTTTGTGAATGATGATTTGATCATCCCAAATCAATTTCAACAGCTTCCAATGTTTCAAGCTTTCAATGATTGTATCATTGCTAGCTACTACGAATGCACCAGTGTGAAATCCTTGTAACAAACCTAATTTCCACAGTTTACATCCGATTTTGATGAAATTGTCAGAGAATGCGCGGGTAAGATTGTAGATGGTCCCCTACTTATTTCATTTTTCTTAACTCATCAGTTCATCATGTGCTTGAGCAAACGTAAATTACGTGAGTTTCATTTTTTCGTTTCTTAATTGAGGAGCTGATATGGAAAAGCAGTTAAGTCCAAAAATCTAAAGAACATTTTTTTTCGTCAAAGTGCAAGTAAACAGTCACGCCAACGGCCTTAGGTCCTCCCGTCCTTGCTAGATCGCACCCTGAATAAATGTGTGACCTTTGAATGGAATGGAGATTATGTCCACAAAAAAATGTGATAAGAGTTCAGAGGGAGTTCCTATGAAATTTGATTTTTGGACTTAACTGCTTTTCCATGTCAGCTCCTCAATTGACCAATTATGACGTTTCACAATACATCTTGATTTACCTACTTTTTTCCACTATGGAATTTTTCAAGATCATTAAAAAACGAGGAAGCTATGTGCCAAACCCAACTTGGCATACGTTTTGAGATGTTGTTTTGTGATTTTATTTAATTTTATACTTGGAAAAGGGAGGTGCTGTGAAATGTTCTACCATGAAAACAGTAATACTTAATATCAATAATAAAGTCAGGGACGGATTAAAGGCAGAAGAAAAACATTCTTGCGAGGAAACGTCAGAATAGAAACACGCCGTCGCGCTTGTAGGTTGACGGAACTTTGTACTGTGGGGAAACTGGTATGATGGGTACTGGTTTTACTAATCTGTCACGGCCAATTTACTAATTTGTTCGTTTGAATTTTAGTAGGCCCACAAACTGCGTAGTTGTCACGGGGTATCAATCGGAGATTTACGTGGGTAGTGTCAGAATTTTCGACGGTAAACTCCGACTGAGATTTCCAGAAGTGCTTGAGAGAAAAATCATCAAAGCAGGTAGGCAAAGGTGGCGTTGAGTCCGTGTCGTGCTGTCCTCCATCGTTGCCCTTTTGTGAGTAGAGGAGCAGTAGACACCAACTTCATGTTAAATGCGAACTAGTTTTTTTTTTTTTTTTTTTGTCTTAGTGTTTGAGTTCAGCTCTGTCAAGAAACGAGCATGGAAGATCACATCTTTTTTCTAAAACTCGGCGCTCCGCGCCTCGCCAGGGGGCAAGCCCCCTGGACCCCCGGTTACCTCTATTTACATACTTCGGACGAAATTATTGAAACACAGAATGTGTTTGCGTTGTCGCGCAACCAAGTGACAACCAAACAAGCGTCATTGTTTACTATTCATTTACTATTCATGCTCATAACTCAGGTTGATGGCCACGCACTTCACAGTAGTTAACATAATATGGTTGGATAAATCAGGAGCTTTCCAACGAATGGTGAACGATTTCTGTGCGAGTAAAATTGCGGAAGTTCCATTTCCCTACCAACGGCTCGGTTGTACGTGAAAATCATAAGAAAATTTACAAGCGGTTGCAATCATGTTGACAATATCAATTATTGAGAATGATCATCTGTGTGTAAACAATTGATTCAAATAACCATGCTCATAACTCAGGTTGATGGCCACGCACTTCGCAGTAGTTAACATAATATGGTTGGATAAATCAGGAGCTTTCCAACGAATGGTGAACGATTTCTGTGCGATTAAAATTGCGGAAGTTCCATTTCCCTACCAACGGCTCGGTTGTACGTGAAAATCATCACCGTCACACATTTCGTTACCATCCCGCGTTCCATTTTCGGCTAGTTAGTCCATGGCTAAAGCACATTCTGTGTTAAAACAAGGCAGCAGGTAAGGAATACGATTTTAATTAATAAGGATAAGAATGTGTTCATCAGTTTATTTAACAAGTTACGGGAGGAACCTACTGTATTTGTCTCTCGTTTACCGCTTTTGGTAACGGTAACAATTCATTCCTAATCAATAGCCGTAATACATAATCAACCTACCTACTGTTTCGACGAAGAAAGAAACGAATCGTGTTTTCTTAACTGATTGCAACCATTGTTTTTCAATTGGAGTAAATTATTCACTGTTTCACTCATCAAATCATCAAATATTTAATTTGTATTTTCATTTTTAATCAAAAATGTAATTTGTTCATTTAATTTCATCGTGAGTGTTTATTAAATGGTTGTTTACTTCTAAAGTAAATTGAAAAAATGAAGAATTTATTGTTATTTAATCCTGTGTTTACAATATTGAAGTATAATTTATAAATAATTTTACATCACGAGGACTGAAGTTCTCCAGCGTTTTATGTTTCATCTGCTGCCTTTTTCGATATAATTTTGCCAACAAAATTACTTAGGTACCTATAATAATTTTATTTTATGTTAATTTTATTTTTTATTTATTAATTTATTTTTATTTATTTATTTATGGATGTATGGTAACCAAGCTAAAATTAAGCTAAAACACCATACGGTTTTTTCCCATTTCATGTGCGGGGTCATCTTCCGCTTTTTTACGCATTTCAACAAAATTTGTGACAATGGGGAATTTTCTTGGTTAATTTTTATTTGTTCAATAGCGAGATCTTCGCGAGAAATCTAGTGAGAACTTTACAAAAAGGTGCTATTTGATGGGTATCTGACCAGTAAAAAGGCTCTCAAAATTCATTTGCATGATGACGTCACGCCCCCTTCCCCCGCCTGCCTGTGGGGAAACGCTAAGCTCCCTTGCACTTCTACATCACGCGCGATCTTCCTACCTGTTTATTTGCTGAACTAAACGGTTTTAAAGACTTGATGTTTTAGCCAGGGGTGCCCCCCCCCCCCCCCCCAAGCGCAACGACTCGAGCCCCCCCCCCAACTCCCGACACCCTCCCCCCCCCCCCCCTAACTAAAATATTTATTAAATAGGTAATGTAAATGATACACTGATGTGATAAAGAATGTTGTATTTCTTGTTTTACAAATGTAAGTAATTAATTTGTTAGTATAAATCTTATTACTTGTTCATAAAAAAATGAAAAAAATACTCATTTTTCTAACCCCCCCCCCCCCCCCCCCCCCCCCCAAAATTTTAACGACGCAGTTTGCGTCGTGACCCCCCCCCTGTGGGCACCCCTGTTTTAGCAACTGTCTGCACGAAGAAATGAAGAGTTAAGCTGCCTGTAAGTACTTACGACGTCATCTACTGAGAGCATGCCCATGCATGATGTTGAGCATATCCATGCTCAACATCATAGCACCCGTCAAAAGAGAATCGGATAGAAATTGAGAAGCATCGCTTAATTTTTGAATTAAAGCATTATGAATCAAAATTATAATCCCCTGTTTGTTTACCCCTATTATAGTTATCATCCTTCATACCCAGCACCTTGAGCCATTTTGGTTTATTATTTCCAATAATAAGCCTATGTGATCGTGTAGCAAAAAATTTTTATAACCCCCCCTCAAACTTTGTCACTTTACGTTTCAAGGTACGTAGAATCCAAATTTGAAATGTCCGTCCGCCGTTCGCCGTCCGCCGTTCGCCGTCCGCCGTCCGGGCCATAAAAGGCCTAAGAATTGACTTAAAAAACCCGTTCTTTCGCACATAGACTCCATTTGGGGTCTAGTTGGTCCTAACGTTTAACCATCCCGATCGCTTTACTCGCATAGATGCTATGGGCCGAAAACGGGCAAAAACGTGTCTTTTTCGACGCGAGCACGCCTGGCACGCTTGGCAGGGGGTCACGGTGGGTGGCGAGGGGGGGGGGGTGAGCGGGGGGGGGAGGTGGAGTGAGAGGAGGCGCCGGCGCCGCGGCTTGTGGTGGGTACGGCGCCGGCGTTCGTTCGAGGCATGAGTATGTTTTTTTCAAGGTCATATTTGTGTGTTAATACCAAAGCTTTTCCTACGCATATTTAATAACATATCCTCTCGACTTTTCGTACGTACTTAGATAATGATATTATTAAGGCAATAACTATTTGAATAGATAGGAGCTCAAATCGAGAAATATAAACATACGTATATAATTATAGAAGTATAGGTTGTGGCAACTCGAAGTAGGACACGCCGAGGAGTCTGGACGGGCCTTATGACGTACGCAAGCCAACTAAAACTACGATCATACTCAATTGAAAAAATAATAAACCTTTGTGAAATAATTTGCAGCGTCTTTCATTTGCATTTGCCGTTTCCTTGCCTTCGTCTATTTAATTTAATTATTTAATAAAATGTCTACTACAACCAATAAGGCTACACTTCTTCCGTTAAGCACCACACATCATTTTCCCGCCCACCGGAAAATTATTAGGTATATAATTTAATTAATTAGGTACAGTGCCATACTGAGTTGTGGTAATGAACATAAATAATTGGTATTGATTCAAAAATTAAAGATACATTAGAATGGGCTAAAAATGAACATGAGTAACACCAGTTCGATGTACCTTCTTCTTCATCAAATCCCTTGTTTTTCTGGAAACATTTAAGGACGGGAACGGGTACACATCCAAGGCCATGTATTTAATATTGGCTTCATAGTGCAATATATTTGTCTCATTGAAACGAACTGGGTATGTCGCTGTCTCTGAGAGGTTCCGATCCTGTAAATAATCATGATGAATCAGAAGATGTATGGCGAAATGAGTTTTCCACCAATCTGAAAATTCGTAGTAAATTTTTTCTGGAATTTGTCGCCATTCTGCAAGTTTAGTTGGGACTCTGTTGACGAGGGACGGCCTTTTCTCAAGTAGGATGGTAGGAAGATCCCCGCCATTCCAGAACCAGATGTCGGCTCTGTAGTCCTGATAACTTTCCAACCAGACTTTGAGGAACCTCGCATTCTTAGCTGCGATTATGACTTGATCGGAAATACCACCACCATACTCCCATCCCAGCGTCATTTCATAATGTCGAAATTCATCCAGGCTCTTCACAATGTAGCTGTCGTTGTCAAGAAATATTTCTCCATATTTTCGTAGTATTCGCAAACGAGCAACATCACTCTTGTGGAAAGGTGCGAACGTGTCTGAAAAAGGCTTTCCATAAATTGTGGCGGGTTGAGGAAGATATTTAACTTTAACTACTCCTGCTGCTGATGGGTGTTCTAGCACGACTCGCCAATACTTTCCACCTTCAAAAACTTTCTGGTCACTGTGAATCCACAGCTCTTCTGGTTCCTGGTTTTTTAGAGCTGCCAGTATGCAAACTGCATCTATAAACGTGAGTGAAGCATTGCCGAAACGTATAAAATGAACAATGTTGGGAACTACGAAATGATCTGATCGGCGCATTTCAGGTTCTCTCTTGATCCAATCCAGAAATTTCAAGTAGATGGAAATGAACAAACACAAAAACATCACCCCCAATAATATCTTAGCCACCGCAATAATCACTGTTGAAAGACGCATGTCTGTTGGGCACAGGAGAAATACGAATAATACGTACAAAAGCACCGGCATACCCCGCACCATCAGCCTCCGTATTATTACCCTGCCTCCTTATAAACCATAATCAGCCTCCGTATAACGAAACAGGTCTACGTAATAGATAAGACTGATTTCGCATCTCAAAAATAAATCAATCCTTTTAGCAAAATACTGATTAGGGACAAACAGATCAGATTTACTGCCAGGTGGGCAGTATAAATCTCGCCAAGGAGGTGGCAGTATAAATCTTGCCAAGTAGGTGGGAAGTATAAATCTGCCAAGGAGGTGGGCAGTATAAATCTCAACGAGGAGGTGGGCAGTATAAATCTTGCCAAGTAGGTGGGAAGTATAAATATGCCAAGGAGGTGGGCAGTATAAATCTCGCCAAGGAGGTGGGCAGTATAAATCTCGCCAAGGAGGTGGCAGTATAAATCTTGCCAAGTAGGTGGGAAGTATAAATCTGCCAAGGAGGTGGGCAGTATAAATCTCGCCAAGGAGGTGGGCAGTATAAATCTTGCCAAGCAGGTGGGCAGTATAAATCTGCCAAGGAGGTGGGCAGTATAAATCTCGCCAAGGAGGTGGGCAGTATAAATCTCGCCAAGGAGGTGGGCAGTATAAATCTTGCCAAGGAGGTGGGAAGTATAAATCTGCCAAGGAGGTGGGCAGTATAAATCTCGCCAAGGAGGTGGGCAGTATAAATCTTGCCAAGGAGGTGGGCAGTATAAATCTGCCAAGGAGGTGGGCAGTATAAATCTTGCCAAGTAGGTGGGCAGTATAAATCTGCCAAGGAGGTGGGCAGTATAAATCTCGCCAAGGAGGTGGGCAGTATAAATCTTGCCAAGTAGGTGGGAAGTATAAATATGCCAAGGAGGTGGGCAATATACACCTCGCCAAGGAGGTGGACAGTATAAATCTCGCCAAGGAGGTGGCAGTATAAATCTCGCCAAGGAGGGGGCAGTATAAATCTTGCCAAGTAGGTGGGAAGTATAAATCTGCCAAGGAGGTGGGCAGTATAAATCTCAACGAGGAGGTGGGCAGTATAAATCTCGCCAAGGAGGTGGGCAGTATAAATCTTGCCAAGTAGGTGGGAAGTATAAATCTGCCAAGGAGGTGGGCAGTATAAATCTCCCAAGGAGGTGGGCAGTATAAATCTACCAAGGAGGTGGGCAGTATAAATCTTCCAAGGAGGTGGGCAGTATAAATCTTGCCAAGTAGGTGGGAAGTATAAATCTGCCAAGGAGGTGGGCAGTATAAATCTCGCCAAGGAGGTGGGCAGTATAAATCTTGCCAAGTAGGTGGGAAGTATAAATATGCCAAGAAGGTGGGTAGTGTAAATCTGTCAAGGAGGCGGGCAGTATAAATATAGCCAAGGAGGTGGCAGTATAAATCTCGCCAAGGAGGGGGCAGTATAAATCTTGCCAAGGAGGTGGGCAGTATAAATCTGCCAAGGAGGTGGGCAGTATAAATCTTGCCAAGTAGGTGGGAAGTATAAATCTGCCAAGGAGGTGGGCAGTATAAATCTCGCCAAGGAGGTGGGCAGTATAAATCTTGCCAAGTAGGTGGGCAGTATAAATATGCCAAGGAGGTGGGCAGTATAAATCTCGCCAAGGAGGTGGGCAGTATAAATCTCGCCAAGGAGGTGGGCAGTATAAATCTTGCCAAGGGGGTGGGCCGCATAAATCTTGCCAAGTAGGTGGGCCATATAAATCTCGCCAAGGAAGTGGGCAGTATAAATCTCGCCAAGAAGGTGGGCAGTATAAATCTCGCCAAGGAGGTGGCAGTATAAATCTTGCCAAGTAGGTGGGAAGTATAAATCTGCAAAGGAGGTGGGCAGTATAAATCTCGCCAAGGAGGTGGGCAGTATAAATCTGCCAAGGAGGTGGGCAGTATAAATCTGCCAAGGAGGTGGGCAGTATAAATCTTGCCAAGTAGGTGGGAAGTATAAATCTGCCAAGGAGGTGGGCAGTATAAATCTCGCCAAGGAGGTGGGCAGTATAAATCTTGCCAAGTAGGTGGGAAGTATAAATATGCCAAGGAGGTGGGCAGTATAAATCTCGCCAAGGAGGTGGGCAGTATAAATCTCGCCAAGGAGGTGGGCAGCATAAATCTCGCCAATGGGGTGGGAAGTATAAATCTGCCAAGGAGGTGGGCAGTATAAATTTGCCAAGGAGGTGGGCAGTGTACATCAAGCCAAGGAGGTGGGCAGCATAAATCTTGCCAATGGGATGGGCAGTATAAATCTGCCAAGGAGGTGGGCAGAATAAATTTGCCAAGGAGGTGGGCAGTTTAAATCTCACCAAGGAGGTGGCAGTATAAATCTCGCCAAGGAGGTGGCAGTATAAATCTTGCCAAGTAGGTGGGTAGTATAAATCTGCCAAGGAGGTGGGCAGTATAAATCTCGCCAAGGAGGTGGGCAGTATAAATCTTGCCAAGGAGGTGGGCAATATAAATCTCGCCAATTAGGTGGGCAGTATAAATCTCGCCAAGGAGGTAGGCAGTATAAATCTCGCCAAGGAGGTGGCAGTATAAATCTTGCCAAGTAGGCGGGCAGTATAAATCCACCAAGAAGGTGTGCAGTAGAAATCTCGCCGAGGAGGTGGGCAGCATAAATCTCGCCAAGGAGGTGGTCAGTATAAATCTCGCCAAGGAGGTGGGCAGTATAAATCTGCCAAGGAGGTGGGCAGTATAAATCTCGCCAAGGAGGTGGGCAGTATAAATCTCGCCAAGGAGGTGGGCAGTATAAATCTCGCCAAGGAGGTGGGCAGTATAAATCTCGCCAAGGAGGTGGGCAGTATAAATCTCACCAAGTAGGTGGGCGGTATAAATCTCGCCAAGGAAGTGGGCAGTATGAATCTCGCCAAGGAGGTGGGCTGTATAAATCTGCCAAGGAGGCGGCAGTATAAATCTGCCAAGGAGGTGGCAGTATAAATCTCGCCTATGAGGTGGGCAGTATCAATCTCGCCAAGGAGGTGGGCAGTATAAATCTCGCCAAGGAGGTGGATAATTTAAATCTGCCAAGGAGGTGGGCAGTATGAATGTCGCCAAGGAGGTGGCAGTATAAATGTCGCCAAGGAGGTGGGCAGTATAAATCTGACCAGGAGGCGGCAGTATAAATCTCGCCAAGGAGGTGGGCAGTATAAATATCGCCAAGGAGGTGGGCAGTATAAATATCGCCAAGGAGGTGGGCAGTATGAATCTCGCCAAGAAGGTGGGCTGTATAAATCTGCCAAGGAGGCGGCAGTATAAATCTGCCAAGGAGGTGGCAGTATAAATATCGCCAAGGAAGTGGGCAGTATGAATCTCGCCAAGGAGGTGGGCAGTATAAATCTCGCCAAGGAGGTGGCAGTATAAATCTCGCCAAGGAGGTGGCAGTATAAATCTTGCCAAGTAGGTGGGAAGTATAAATCTGCCAAGGAGGTGGGCAGTATAAATCTCGCCAAGGAGGTGGGCAGTATAAATCTTGCCAAGGAGGTGGGAAGTATAAATCTGCCAAGGAGGTGGGCAGTATAAATCTCGCCAAGGAGGTGACCAGTATAAATCTTGCCAACTAGGTGGGAAGTATAAATCTGCCAAGGAGGTGGGCAGTATAAATCTCGCCAAGGAGGTGGGCAGTATAAATCTTGCCAAGGAAGTGGGCAGTCTAAATCTGCCAAGGATGTGGGCAGTATAAATCTCGCCAAGGAGGTGGGCAGTATAAATCTCGCCAAGGAGGTGGCAGTATAAATCTCGCCAAGGAGGTGGCAGTATAAATCTTGCCAAGTAGGTGGGAAGTATAAATCTGCCAAGGAGGTGGGCAGTATAAATCTCAACGAGGAGGTGGGCAGTATAAATCTTGCCAAGTAGGTGGGAAGTATAAATCTCGCCAAGGAGGTGGGCAGCATAAATCTCGCCAAGGAGGTGGGCAGTATAAATCTTGCCAAGTAGGGTGGGCAGTATAAATCTCGCCAAGGAGGTGGGCAGCATAAATCTCGCCAAGGAGGTGGGCAGTATAAATTTTGCCAAAGAGGGTTGGCAATATAAATCACGCCAAGGAGGTGGGAAGTATAAATCTCGCCAAGGAGGTAGGCAGTATAAATCTCGCCAAGTAGGTGGGTAGTATAAATATGCCAAGGAGGTGGGCAGTATAAATCTGCCAAGGAGGTGGGCAGTATAAATCTGCCAAGGAGGTGGGCAGTATAAATCTGCCAAGGAGGTGGGCAGTATAAATCTGCCAAGGAGGTGGGAAGTATAAATACGCCAAGGAGGTGGGCAGTATACACCTGCCAAGTAGGTGGGAAGTATTAATCTCGCCAAGGAGGTGGACAGTATAAATCTGCCAAGGAGGTGGGCAGTATAAATCTGCCAAGGAGGTGGGAAGTATTAATCTCGTCAAGGAGGTGGGAAGTACAAATCTGGCTAGGATGTGGGCAGTATCAATCTCGCCAAGGAGGTGGGCAGTATAAATCTTCCCAAGGAGGTGGGCAGTATAAATCTGCCAAGTAGGTGGGAAGTATAAATCTGCCAAGGAGGTGGGCAGTATACACCTGCCAAGGAGGTGGGCAGTATCAATCTCGCCAAGGAGGTGGGCAGTATAAATCTTGCCAAGTAGGTGGGAAGTATAAATCTGCCAAGGAGGTGGGCAGTATAAATCTGCCAAGGAGGTGGGAAGTATAAATACGCCAAGGCGGTGGGCAGTATACACCTGCCAAGTAGGTGGGAAGTATTAATCTCGCCAAGGAGGTGGACAGTATAAATCTGCCAAGGAGGTGGGCAGTATAAATCTGCCAAGGAGGTGGGAAGTATAAATACGCCAAGGAGGTGGGCAGTATACACCTGCCAAGGAGGTGGGCAGTATAAATCTCGCCAAGGAGGTGGGCAGTATAAATCTTGCCAAGTAGGTGGGAAGTATAAATCTGCCAAGGAGGTGGGCAGTATAAATCTCAACGAGGAGGTGGACAGTATAAATCTACCAAGGAAGTGGGCAGTATAAATCTTCCAAGGAGGTGGGCAGTATAAATCTTGCCAAGTACCTAGGTGGGAAATATAAATCTCGCCAAGGAGGTCGACAGTATAAATCTACCAAGGAGGTGGGCAGTATAAATCTGTCGAAGAGATGGCGTGAGGCCACTCCAGTTTGGATTTAATAGAATAATCGGAATATTAGACAAAATTTTCTTTCTCCAATGGTCTTGTTCATAGGTTGGGTTGATGTACTTTGTATAATGGCCAGATCCCCCTTTGGTGTAGGGATGTCCAAAATACAGCCCACTCGTGTCATGTTTTGCTAGAAAATCTACCTTTATGTTACTGCTTATACTGCTTTGTGCTTTTAACCACGTTACTTCCATAAGGTTACGTTTGATGTAGCATTCCTGTAAAGCCCTGAACACATCAATACAAGGCAGCCTGAGGTGCAGCATTAACTTTGGTGTGGACGAGCTTCCAAGGTGAGGAAAACTTCCTCAGTCCGTTCGCCAAAGGGGCCTCGGCTCGCAGTTTCTGATTGGTCGGGAGTCGATACATCAAAGAGAATTTTGCAAACGGTGCTTACCTACTGGTATGGACGGGTGTTTGGGAATCCCCCGCATGCCTTGGTACACACAAGTGTGAATTTTGTAGAAGCTCCAAAAGATAGATATTGCAAAAGCTCCAAAAATTTTAAAATGAAAATTGTCTTCATGGAAAACCTTTTTGATGCATTCTGAAACTATTCTTGAAGTTTAACGCTTTTAATAAAATTATTTATGGTACCTATCTGATGTATATAATATTATCGATTAGCTAGATCGATTTGGTGTTTTAATGGGGTGTTAGGTGTCATAGTAGTAGGCAACATCATAAGTCCCCCATGCCTTCTGACGCCACTGCTTGAAGTGTTCACCATTAAATTTTGAAAAAGTGGTTCAAATTGTTTTTTCTTTGTCCATTATGAAGGCTTATAATAGGAAATAAACCGAAATGAAATTGTAACACACGAAAGTTGTTCATAGGATTTGAAGTACCTACTTGGAAGTAGCCTTCAGGACCAAAGATACTATAAACATGTTACCTTCATTGCATTTACCTGACGAACTGATCCACATCCACACATACTTTGCTTGACATAAAAAGAAGAGAATCACCACTAGAATTGTATGTCTTCATCGACGGCCGATAACTAAACTTAAAACGTATTTAGACCGTAGAAAATTCAAATTTGAAAACAACATCAATCTAGAATGAATACATTAATCAATCAAGAAAGAACACTGGGTCTGGACAGAAAAAAAGCAGAGAAATACCACCACCATCGATGGCCGAAGGCCACTAACTTAGAAATGCACATACACACAGCGCTTGTTGATATTGGTGATTGTGTCAAATTATGTAGAATTGTGAGGTAAATACAGTGAAATTCGGTGTTGAAAATTCCCTATCAATCGGTTCAAATTCTACGAACGAATGTTCATAGATTCAGCTGTGATTGTGACGTAACATTCACAGAGTGGCATGTGTCAGGATGAAGGTGACAGGATCTGATGAAGTTATCTTCTTACAACAAACCACCTACTATAGTACTGTTATAGAATAGTACCTACGTCAAAAACTCACATTCTAATGTGATAAGTAGTCAGTCAAAGGTATTGTTTTATATATGTAAACATACATAAGCACATTATGTCGGGTCCAAGCTTCATGGACTTCGAAAAACGGATTTATGATCTGAAGCGAATTTTTCGTTTGAATGATTTCATAACGAATTATGAAGAGTTTTTCGCGTTCACCAAAAAGTTCCATGCAGTTCAAAAAAAGGCGATAGCCGCAAAGAAGGAAATTAATGATGATCAGTTATTGTCCAAACTCAGGAGTAAAGTCAACCTCTCTGAGGAAAATTCGAAAAAATTGGAAATGCCCTCGACGAAAAATTGTAGAGGGGTTCCCTCGGAAATGATAAAGAAGTTTTTGGTAGCTCTTTACAGCTACATAGATTTTAAGGAAAGTGAGAAAGCTTCTAAACTCAAAAAGTTGAAAGAGTCGCAGGAGAATCTGCCAATTTATAGTTATAAGGACGAAATCCTCAAGTCTATAGGCGATAACAGAATTACTATCATAGCAGGTGATACCGGTTGTGGGAAATCCACGCAAGTGCCGCAGTATTTGATGAACGAGGGATATACGTGCATTGCCTGTACCCAGCCTCGCAGGTTAGCATGCATTTCCTTGTCCAAAAGAGTTGCATATGAGACACAGAATAAATTTGGGGAGAAAATAGGCTACCAGATCAGATTTGAGAGAAGGAGGCAGAAAGATACAGTTATAGTGTTTTTAACAGAAGGACTCCTGTTGCGACAGGTCGCGCAAGATCCACATTTGTCAGATTATGACGTCATCGTTCTTGATGAGATACACGAGCGCCATCTTCATGGTGATTTTCTCCTGGGAATCCTCAAGTGTCTGATTATGCAAAGAGAAGACCTCAAAGTTGTTTTGATGTCGGCAACAATAAATATTTCTTTGTTCTCAGACTATTTTGGGGATATGGCTCACGTCATTCAGGTACCAGGGCGGTTATACCCTATCAAGGTCAATTTTTCCGAAGTTCCAGCAGAGCTAGAGAAGGGCAAAGGGAAATTGAATCCTGAACCTTACGTAAGGATTCTGCAACTGATAGATCAGAAGTACCCTTCCACGGAGAGAGGAGATGTTTTGATTTTTGTGAGTGGCTTCAATGAAATCAACTCTATTCTCGATGCAATTAATGTATACAATGAAAAGGCCAAGAAGTGGATTGCTCTACCTCTTCATAGCTCTCTATCTATCGCTGACCAGGACAAAGTGTTTGACTACCCACCTGAAGGGATGAGGAAGTGTGTCGTGTCAACAAATATAGCTGAAACATCAGTCACCATTGATGGAATCAGATTTGTCATAGACTCTGGAATGGTCAAGGAAATGAGTTATGACTCGACATGTAAAATGCAACGCCTAAAAGAGTTTTGGGTCAGTAAAGCTAGTGCTGAGCAAAGAAAAGGAAGAGCAGGCCGTACTGGTCCTGGTGTGTGCTACCGATTGTACACCGAAGCTGATTACAATGCTCTGGCTGATTATACAACCCCAGAAATACAAAGAGTACCCCTGGATTCGTTGCTTCTTCAGATGATATCTATGGGTCTCCCAGATGCCAGGAAATTCCCATTCATTGAAGCTCCTTTGGATGAAAGTGTGGAATTCACAATTTTTGGGTTAAAACAACATGGCGCTCTTACGGCAGATGAAAAGCTCACAACAGTTGGATCTCTTCTTTCAAAACTTCCTGTTGACATCCAGATTGGAAAGATGCTGATTACTGGGTCAATGTTTCATCAGATTGAACCTGCTCTCTCACTTGCTGCTGCACTCTCTGTACAGTCTCCGATGACTAACTATGCTTATAGGGATGTGGATTGTGAGAAGATGAGAAGTGATTTGGAATCGGATCACGGAGATCCTATAACGTTTCTGAATTGTTTTAGAGAGTGGCTGGAAGTGAAGAATTCCCGAGACCGTGGTGTGAGCTCAAGACGGTGGTGTAAGCAGAGGGGCTTAGAAGAGCAGCGGTTTTATGAGATGAGCAAGATCCGAACTCAGTTTAAAGATTTGCTGGTGGACTCGGGGCTACTGAAGAGTGATAGTCACCGAGCTGCAATGGAAAACATGACTAGCAGCGAAAGAGCTCTAAGGCATGGAGAGGTTAAACTTTTGAAGAGTTTAAAAAGATCTGCCAACAATGACGATGGATTGGAACGAAAGAAGAAGTATCTCAAACCAGATACTTGGCGAATTGATAATGATGATGATCGTGGTGAGCATGATGTCCGGGATATTGACTTTCGTCTCAAAAATACACAGTCACAGCTTCAGAGCTTGATCAGTGCATCAACTGCATGCAGTTACACAGATCTCACAATACTGAAGTTAATCTTGGCTAATGGTCTCTACCCTCAAGTAGCTGTTGCAGATGAGTTCAATCATTGCAAGTCAACGGGAGAAAAATTATATCATACTCAAAGTAAACCATACGTATTTTTGCATCCGACAAGCTACTTTGGAAATCACCTCGACATTCTACAATTGAGTGATGCGGATATTGTGCCCCACCCAAAATTCAATTCTAGAACTCCTCTAAGTACCAACCACCAAGTATTATTCTACATGTCGTTATTGGAAACCAATAAGCCATACTTAGTCAATACAATGAGAATGCCAGCTGCTGAATCTCTGCTCTTGTTTTCCAACCACTTGCACACCAATTCTGATTTTTCCAGGGTAATTTGTGATTCATGGATAGAAGTGAGGTTTGTAGACAGTCAAGTTGGTGAAAAACTGCTTGCCAGGATGATTCAACTTAGGGGAATGTGGGAGAGGCTGATGAAAGCCAGGATAGAAGATTTATCAGTTGGTAATTTGGAAGATGAGCTCAGCAGCTTGCTAATTAAAACCATGAATTTCAGAGTGTTGTATAGCATAAGGCGTTTGCTTCCTGCAGACCTTAAAACCTCTTTCATAGGACCTGGGAATAACTTTCACCCAGGTGACAACCCTTTTGTGAAAGAATTCTCACTTTCACCTGATGATAATGTGGGAGGTACGCGTTTGGCTTCTTATTTAACCTACGACTGCCTCATTGATTCTCCTTTTGTTGACGACTGGGAATGCCCTCATTGTCAGCTGGTTGCTCCATTGACAACGTTGCAGAAGTATCAGCACATAGATGCTGCTCACCCTGAACGAAGTTTACACGTTACGAACAAAGAGGATGAACAACAACAGAAACCTGTTGCTCCAAACTCTACCAACTATTATTGTGAACTGTGCCAAAAGACATTGGTTATTAGTCCAGTCGAAGTATTAAGGCATAAAAAAGGACATATAAAATAATTAAATGTGCCTAGCACTACCCCTATTTTCATCTTGATCTGTGATTTTAGTCTATTACCTAGTGTAAATAAATTTTCAATGAGAATAACAATAAATGTATATAATAATTATAAAAATATATGGTATTTTTATTACTGCTCACCATTTTTTAACTCTATCTATTAACTTCGATTCTCTTCTTGCTTTCTTTCTTGATAAAAAATTTCGGATCGATTTTTAACCCACTTCCCGATATCCAATCGATCTGAAATTTTGCACACGAGTTCATGCTGGCGTACATTTTAATCTATCAAATTTTCGCGAAGAAAAAGTTAGTTATACTATAAATTTTCGAAAATTTGAAATTTAATATGGGACACCTTACAAGTGTTGTGTATTGTAGGGAGGAGGAGGAGTGAGGGAGGAGGAGAAGGATACTATTGAACGTCTGCATAAAATGACAACGAATCCAGGGTCAATAAAATATTAAATGATTTTCCTTGTCAATTTAATTTAAGTTATTATCAATGTGATTTTGAAACAATGTGATTTTGTTTCAATTTACTGTTGCCAAGAAACTACCAAATATTGAAACAACAATAAAATTAACCGAGAACATGAGAAAAAGAAAGAGTTACATTAAAAACTTGTTTTTATGGGTTCCTTTTTTAACATGAGATTTCTCCCATCCACAACATCGCTTTCTCATTTCGAAAACACGATTTGGACTCTTCAAAACGCCTTCTTGTTTAATCTAATAATTTGAAACATCCCAAGTATGATTAACATCAATTAATTAGGTATGGGTTTAAAAGGCAGGGGCAGGAATTGAGTGTTTGCCCAGTGAAAAACCGAAGTAAAGTCCCAGGGCTTAAATTTGAACAATATTCGTAAAACACCCTGAAACCTCTAAGGGGGAGATGTAGAGGAAAACGCGGTTATTTTGGGCCCCAAGCACGGAAGCCTGGTGGCTTATTGTGGTTTTCAGAGAGTTTTGCGTTTAATCAGAGATTCAGCCCTCTGGTGAGGGATGTGAGTCCTTGATTAATTGTTCGCTTCGAATAGACATCATTGGGGTTTGTGCCTTCAAGAGTTCAAATCTCGAAGATTATGTGGGATACTGTTTTGTCTGTCTCCTCGCATAGTCTGCACAGGGTTGAGGTTCGTGTGCGGTGTAGGTGGAAAGGTAAGGGTGCAAAGCCGACTATTGTTTCAAGTTCCCAACGGTTTTAGCGAATTTTTGAAGAAAACTAAGCTATTGCTCTCGCCTCAAAATTTGTAGAATGTGAATTTTTGAAAAAAATTTATGCAGAAATCCGTTTCAGGCTATTCTGAAGTTTAACGCATTTTTTCATGTATGTATGTATGTATAACATCAAGGTCATTGCGCCGTGTCATGGCGCGGGGTGTGGTGCGGGAAAAGCGCCACGGAGTTACTCGAGGGGCATCTCGGCAGGAGTACTCCGTGGTATCACCACCCGCGTCCTGAGGGGTTCTTATTAAACTGGTGGTCATTTTATAGGGGCACTTCCTTTCATCCCATTCTTCCTCCTCATCCTGCAACTTCCCTTATCCCTAGAGCTGGCGTCGGGTAAACCTGGGCGTCCTCCCCACTTTTGGCTTAGGGTAAAAGCACCAATTGTTGACACTTATCCAAATGTTGACACTTCAATTTCAAATCCAAGAAATAAGAAAATGAAACACTGTAGATTATCAAAATCGACGTCATTCGAAAGATAAGAAAGTAATTATTAAGGTTGACCGATTCCGCTAGTTATGAAGAAAGTAGTAAATCGTCTGAGTGATGTGATATTGATGACAACCGTAACCTGTCACTCCAGCGGCATCGTCACAGCTCTGTAGCTTAGTGAGGTGAGTCAGCAAATTTGGATGTTTCTGGTCAAGTATATGAGTAAAAATTACGATTTAAATTCAGATGATTTATTAATAATATGAAGAAGAAGGCATTACCATGAAAACCCTAAAATTTCAACACAAAAATATAGTATTGTTCGGTGACAACATTAGGTTCCATAAAATGTGTTTATGTCCTAATGTTGACACCTGTGTCAATATCAGGTGGACCTTTTAACTTCATTGTAAAGTTGATACTTGGATTTAAATCAACAAGGCGAATATAGAGAGGTAATATTTCTGAGCAAATATAGATATAGAGAAATAATGTTTCTAGGCAACCCAACGTTACCCGTAATTTATTGTATCGCTCCATTTTCTAAATAGTGGCCTACTAAGCCTAATCCATTTTAAGATATTCTTTGAGACCATCTTTGAGAAAATCTTGAGATTTTCTACGGGTTCACAAGTATTTTTGTCCACTTTATCTCAATGCCAACTTCAGGTAAAAGAAGCATTAAAATTTAACATAAGTGTCAACATTAGGAACTAAAAATGTCAACATTTGGAATTTCTGAAGGCATATGTGTCAACATTTGGTTAAAAAAGCTGCATTTCAAAAAAGTGCTTTGTGATAATCAACAAAGTTATTTGGAGAAATTGAAAACATGCAAACTATTCTCAACGAACTCACAATTTATAAAACCTACTTGGAAGTTCCATTTTCTTGAACCCGTGGGTAAAACACAAAATCTAAGAGAGATGTCCCCTAATAGTGTCAACAATTGGTGCTTTTACCCTATTATTTCCAATAATAAGCCTATGTGATCGTATAGCAAAAAATTTTTATAACCCCCCCTCAAACTTTGTCACTTTACGTTTCAAGGTGCGTAGAATCCAAATTTGAAATGTCCGTTCGCCGTCCGCCGTCCGGGCCATAAAAGGCCTAAGAATTGACTTAAAAAACCTGTTCTTTCGCACACAGACTCCATTTGGGGTCTAGTTGGTCCTAACGTTTAACCATCCCGATCGCTTTACTCGCATAGATGCTATGGGCCAAAAACGGGCGAAAAAGTGTATTTTTCGACGCGCGCACGCCTGGCACGCTTGGTAGGGGGTCACGGTGGGTGGAGAGGGGGGGGGGGAGGGGAGCCGGGGGGGGGGGGGGGGGTGGAGTGAGAGGAGGCGCCGGCGCCGCGGCACCTTGTGGTGGGTACGGCGCCGGCGTTCCTTCCAGGCATGAATATGTTTTTTTCAAGGTCATATTTGTGTGTTAATACCAAAGCTTTTCCTACGCATATTTAATAACATATCCTCTCGACTTTTCGTACGTACTTAGATAATGATATTATTAAGGCAATAACTATTTGAATAGATAGGAGCTCAAATCGAGAAATATAAACACGCGTATATAATTATAGAAGTATAGGTTGTGCCAACTCGAAGTAGGACACGCCAAGGAGTCTGGACGGGCCTTATGACGTACGCTAGCCAACTAAAACTACGATCATACTCAATTGAAAAAATAATAAACCTTTGTGAAATAATTTGCAGCGTTTTTTATTTTATTTGTTTATTTTTTTTTCAATTTAATAGCGTGCCCCCTCCGTCTTTGAGGGGAGGTTAAGAAAAAAAAAAAAAAAAAAAAAAAATGTATGTATGTGTCATTCCAGACGATAACTGTCCGTAGAATTGTGCTAGAAACTTCAAACAAATTTTAAAATGTTAAGGACACAAAACGAAAGTTCAAGTTCGTTGGCCAGCATGATCGGATTACATCTTCAGGTTGAAATTTTCAAAAATGTAGTCAAAAATTTCAAAATTGCCTGTTTTTTGCGATTTGTTGTGCGAAATAATTTTTTCAGCATACTAACATGTGGTATATTCGGAATCAGCGTAAAATTTCCTATAAGAATATGTATCAAGTTTTCAAAAATTTCAAAGTTGAAAAATCAGTCAAAAATCGAAATAATGCCGTTCGCTAGTTGTAAAAATCGGTAATATTTGCATGAAACATCTTCAAAAATTCGCTCATGGGGTCATGCTGCATGACTGGACTTTTTTTTAAATATACTTCGTTTTGTATACATCCATGTTAGCTGTGCTCCCAAACATTGCATTTTCCTGCCCACTGCACTCCTTCCTTATATTGAGGTGAACCTTTGCTCAAGTCCTTGCTTAGTTCCTATAACTCCAATGAACAGGGAATACTAACACTACACTGCAATGAGTGACAACTATTATTACCCTGCCTGACTGACCGGCCTCCAGGGAAGGTAATTAATTTTAAGGTATTCAAGAATAAGGCCTAAATTAAGTCCATTCATCCATAATAAGAGAGTTGATTTGTTTTAAATTGATGTCCTTGTTTTTAATAATTCAGATTTTGTTTAAATTTTGAGTCACGAGATAAGTTAAGGTCGCAACATGATTTAGGCGAGCTGTAAATTCGTGTTGCTAGGCCATTATAAATTCTTTTATTGGCTCTCTAACTGTATTTACCCCCACCATGTATGTACATAAATTCCTTCTATCACTCATAACTCTTGAAAATGAATTATTATTCTTAAATAGTAATAATGTAAATAATCAATAGTAACAACAATTATTTTACTAGTTTACCAATATTTTCAAAATCTAAATTTCAATTTTATTTGATTAATTTTTCACTACTTTTGTCAGGTACCACGATCGCCAAGGAACCTCTTTTGGCCAATTGTTGTACAGAATTCCTAAACTTTCTCTCTTACCAGGTACTTCCCCTCGTATACCTACTGATTACTCGAAGTTTGACCGTATCTACTTTAGCCCGAATGGAACCTGTCACGACAGACCCCCTCTCTCGGGGTTATCTATCTTGTCATGCTCAACGGACTATGCCCCTGAATTGTTTCCAGAACTCAGCCCTACTGCGACCTGAGGGTCCCTGCTAGCAAGAAGCTGAAGGAAACTAGCTAATGCCCAGAGACGGCTCGAGACTAAGCCCAGGGAAGTGTTTCCTCCATGCAACCTACTTTCAACAGGCACATTTCTGTGCTTTCAGCGAGTTCAGCTCTTTCTTCTCTTCAACAAAACGCTGGGCGCTCTGAAATCCTTGTGAAAAACTGGTGTACTGTAAATGGTCTGAGTCTACATGATGCTAAAACACAAAATATGGAATTCCTCTTGAATGGTAAGCTCGAAGGCTCAGTCAATGTTTTGGGTCTATTGGTCGACAATAGATTTTCTTGGCTGACCCACGTGGAAAAGCTATCTTCCGGGCTGTCATCCTGCATTTATTTGCTTCACCGACTCGCCCACTCAGTGTCTCCAGATGTATTACTCCTTGTTTACCACGCTTATTTTGCCAGCCGGATGTCTTACTGTGTTGTTTTGTGGGGCAACAGTAGTCACGCTAATGAAATTTTTAAGCTCCAAAAGAGAGCCGTTCGTACCATACGTAGGCTGGGATGGAATGAGAGCTGCAGGGGGCACTTCAGGGATCTTTGAATCCTAACACTGCCCAGTTTATTCGTGTTGGCATCCTTGCTATACGTCAAGTGCAACCTGAATGAGTTCTCCAACAGTTCGTTAAGGCACAACTATTATACAAGAGACCGGACGAAGTTGTGCCCCCCTCTAACCAGATTGGCAACATCCCTGAAAACAAACCCCTATCAAGTTGGATGTCGTTTATTTAATCATTTGCACTCTTCAACGAGGGATCTGCCACTCAAGTCTTTTAAAAACAATATAAAACGTGTACTTGTAGAACAAGAACTATATAATGTATCAGATTTTTATAAGCTTGACACCTCTATCTTCAATTTCTAATAATTTAATCTAACTTTCTAGTCACTTTACCTGTATACATTGTTATTATTATTACTTATATAAACGTTATAATTTACTTTTGTATTGCCTAGCACGGCCCTTTACAAATAAAAACGGATTTGATTTGAACAATCGGAATGTTACAATTTTCTCATCGTCCGACCCCCCAGAGGATTTTCCCCTCCTCCATTCATATTTCTTTGACACACTTGAATTGCCCAAGATCATCATAATTTGTGGGGACCATCAAATTATAAGTGAACCCTTATCAATGACAATGACGTCACCCCACCTAAAAGTGATACCTTATCTTGTCATCGTATATATATCCTCCTTCCTTAATCCATGGCTAGAGGCCTGCATGGTGGTAACATCCCCCTCAAGTATTCATGGAAGGCAATTTTTCAAGAAAACCCTCGATTTCAGCGAAAAAACGATATTTTTCAACGTTAAAACTTAGTTTCTTCCCCTACGTTACAAAGTAAAATTATCTACACCGTTTAAAAGGTGAAATTTTGGCGCAGTTTTTACCCTTCTTGTGTCTTGAAAAAATATTGGTTTTCATAGTTCAATACCCGATTGAAAAAACTCAAGGTTTCACAAGTTAGGTAAAATTTGCTATTCAGGGGCTTTTCCATTTCTCAAACCTTAGTTCTTAAGAAAACTCAGGCATCTATCCGATAGGAAATTTAATGCTCTTTCCAACGGTATCTTCAAATTTGAATTTACACAGCAAATTAAGAGTTATGATCGTTTTAGCGACGAAAGGTAAAAAACATGAAAAAATCTTAGAATTAAATTACTTTAACACTAACTGTTTAAAAAGAAATCTCGAGGAGGAACTTTCGATCAGAAATTAGCTCTAAAATCGATCCCTGGATTTTTGACCATCAGGTTTGTTACACCCTGTATGTTATAATAATTTTGAGAGCGGTTCACGTTCACTCCTGACCACCCTTCTCTTAGGCCCAGTATCTAGAAACAGAGGTAACCCTTAGTGGCAGCAGCCTCGCGAGGTATACTTGCAGCATAGGGTATCTGGGTGATTCTTGGTGAAGTGGACACTTTCGGATCTGAGTTTTCTGAATTTTAGAACTTTTAAAAATGAGCAGGAAAAAAATGTAGGATGATCTCTTCAACTTCTCGATCGAATCTCCAAGCCCAACCAAACAGTAGGTGGCTTCATTAAGCAATAAAATCAATTATTATGAAGCACTAGGACAGGCCCCTGACGCAGTGGACCCCTGACAGATCTTCCGCACAAGAAACATAGTTCAACCAAGTACTGCAAATGAACCACTTCACGCTTGTCTCGTTTTTCGAGTATTATTTCCTCATTCTTAAATATTTACCGGTATTACACGAATGGATGTAACGAAGATTTCACTTTAAAGCTAATGAGGATGCTGGTTTTTAGCAAACCAGATGAATGTTTCTTAACTTTTTAATATTATCAACACCAAGAATATAAACTTTCTCATTAAAATTCAACCCCTCCCAAACATGAGTTCGAGTAACTTTAAACCTTCTGAATACAGGAACATCAGTTTCTTCAATTTTTTTCAATCAATAAAAAGACACTACGTCAGCTCTGACCCTTTCTGTAAGTGTCTTGGCGCGGCGGTCCACGCAAGAGTTACTGTGCCTTATTCTGACATCCTTTCTTAGAGATTTGGCAGGTACGAAGTTGCATTGAGAAGTTGAAACCTAGGAGAAAAAAGGAAAATCGTCTAAATAGCTTCGACGAGGAAAATAATCGTCTCTATTGACTAAGTTGATGTTGACTCTTTCTCACAACTTGAGCAATCTGAATGCAAGTCAGTCTTGTGTTATTTTTGTGTTACTCTGGACGATTGTACCTACTCCGATGAATTTATTTGCTTAATAGTAACATCCGGTAGAAATACTAAAGTATTTTGAATCAAATTTACAGGCAGTTGGATCAGGTGCCTGTCCTCTGCGTCAGGAGCCTGTCCTTGAAAAAAACTAAGAGGACATGCTCCTGACGGAACTTGGGTGTTTTCAATTTTACTAGACTATTTTCAATAATTTTCCCGGAAGTGATTATAGAAATGGAAACTAATCGCTCAGATCTACCAGATTAATGAAGAGAAAAAAAAGTTGCATGGAAAACTCGCCGCTTGAGACTGGACAGGATTCTGACGATGCTGTTTGACAAGCTCACACTCGGCACTACAACCTTCTCCCACAAGAGAACAGTCTTGACTGATCTCGGCCAATGGCTGCCGTTTCCAATAGCTGAGAAGCACGGGAAAACGATGGCGCCAAAAAAAACCATCAAACGTGCGTCCTTGACCGCTAAAATTGAAAAACCGTAAGGGGACAGGCTCCTGACGCATTTCGCCTGGACATCGACATTTTCCACGATTCATCAAGATGAGATTTTCCGAAAATTATGGGGACACTCATTTTTGAATCTCTGGAGTTATTCGAACTGATGGTAAACTGGTGAGCTTCGTAAAATAGATTTAGGAACCCCCACTGCAACTTGAAGTTGGGAAGGTCGTCCGCGGACAGGACAGGTCCCTGACAATTTGATGGTTCTAGAATTTTTTTAAATAGGAAAAAATTTCTTGACCGGCTTGTCACTGTTCTCCAGACTAGAATTAGATAAATACTACCAAAAATTTTTTTCAGAAACTTGAAAGTGTCAATGGGAACGTCAAAATTGCACCGGACACTACTTCTGCCCCTTTCACCAAGAAACACCCATCTACGAAGTGTAACTGAATCACTAGGCAGGGTTAGAAGCAGCCCCTTGCTATTAGCAACCAGTTTTTCCTTTTCCAGATCAACATTCCATAATTCGCAGGCCCGAAAACTATCTGGGAGGTTGGCAACGCTCGTAGTTTTATTGGTAGTAAGCACCAACATTAGCATCACTCAAACCACCCGCCCGCACAGTGGTTCAGAAACCCTTTTTCCTGGCCAAAAATCAAAATTCAATGGAAGGAGGAGTTTGATATCCGGAGCTGTTTAGAGGTTGTTGGAGAGTCACTAACACAGGTTTCAACTGGTATGAAATGTTTTCTCGTTCAGCTACGCTCAGTGAATCTTGTGATTGTGCGATAATGGGTTATTTAGTTTATTTATAAAAGTGGTCAAAAGTGCATATGAGGCTGTCCAGGCGAGCTCGTACATTATTTTTCTCTCGAAGTCGTCATCAGGGCCAGCGTTTCGCAAGGTTAAATAATAATAATCTTTATTGAGTATCCATATGAACATATATGTTCCCACCTCGCGGATAACCAGAAGTTTCTTATCTTAGATAAATCAAAGGTTGAAAAAAAAAAGTATGGAAAATACAATAAAAATACACTGCCAAGGAAATGGCACATGAGCTTCCTCGTGACTTTCACAGTACGTCACCATTAAATTCCAGAAAACTAGAAACGACCGGTTCTGGCATCAGGGAATTAATAAGGTGGGAAATTGGAAGCTGAATGGTACATATAATAAATGAAATTAATAAGGAAAATTAACAAGAAAATTTTGTTTGCGCCTGCGCAGAGGCTACCGTTGATTCGATCATGATGGAACTGATAGGGGACCATGTAGAGCTATACCTGCACGATCCCTAAAAATTTGAAGAAAACCGCATCAAAATTGTGGAAATTACGGCTGTTGCAAGGACCGTAACAAGAATATTTTGTTCACGCATGCGCAGAGCGTACCGCTAATGCAATTATAATGATTGTCTTATGGGACTTCAAGGGACCTTACCCACATCATCTCTGAAAATCTGACCGAAATCCGTTCAACATTGACCGAGTTATGACCGTCACAAGGAATTCACGTTAGCGCCTGCGCAGAAGCTACCGTTGATTCGATCATGATGAAGTTGATAGGGGACCATCTAGAGCTTAACCCGCACGATCCCTGAAAATTTGGTTAAAATCAGATCAAAATTGTGGAAGTTATGGCTGTTACAAGGAAATGTGGACAGACAGACGGAACCAAATTTGTTCAGGAGGCTCTGAAACGCAAAATGCGAGTGGAAATTTTGATTTTGGAGCAAAAAATTTTTTTTCATTTCGAAAGTGAAAACAAAGCTTCCGCTGACTTGCAGTCTCGGAAGCAATAAGAGAAATAAATGAAGAAGAAAATAAAGTAATGAAACAAGAGTGAGAAATAAGCAGGAGAAAGAGAGAGGGAGAGAGAGTGCGACTGGGGGGATTGTAGAAGTTAGTTAGAATGCTTGGTAAGGAAATGGCGCTCGACTGCTGACACTCAATGAAGGGGCGCAACGAATCGCCACCGGGAGAGCGTTCCAAGCCCTCGCACCCACAAGGTTGGTTGAATTTTCGTGAATTTTAATAAATAAACTAGAAATATTGCAATTTTACTATTCTCATTTTTTATTTTGAAAAGCAATTACCTGAAGGATACGCTGGGGATCACGACGAATTCGGTGCCTAGTGGTTTTCAAATTTGTGTAGAATGAGATTTAATAACAATTGGCTGCTACTAATTGCTACCCAGAGGTTCATATCATTAAATATCTCGAAATTCGTAAGGCAAAATTTTAAGAAAAAAAAATCTATTCTAGGCGGACAAAATTTTTTTTAGAAGTTGAAAGAATTTTGAAAAGTTGTAGAGGAAGATATTTTGCATCGAATGAGACCACCGCCAGATCTCTAACTTCTCCCCTCGATTTTTCCAAGTGCTTGTCATCTACCACACTACCCACTTCTATGGAAATCCTCAACAAGTGAGTGGTAGATCACGAGAACTTCGAAAAATCGAGTTAGAAAGCTGGCAGTGGTCTCGTTCGATGCAGAATAGAGAGTTTTTGGCGACTTCAACTCAACGTCACCCATTACCGTTGTCTTGAGGGAGCAAATGAAGATGCTAACCCAAAAGGAGCCGGGAGAACGGTTGCCTTAATTTTGATGTCACGTTAACGGTGGTTGGGTAACGAGAAATTTTTTCCCAGCTATCTTGTTGTCTAATCGACTTCTTTATTTCGATGTGAAATGCCAATTTTCAATCCTAAATTCGAATTTCATGTCAGTCTCAGTACAAATACGGGATAGTTTCTCATTTTTAGTTTTCAATTCGTAAACAAGGCATTGATTTAACGCAAAGGTAGTAAGCCTCAAGTGGGAAACACCGCGATTTAGTTGCACTTTTAGGTCTTTAGTCGTTACAAACTTCATGTTTTTGGATTTTCGGTTGGGTAATACATCAAAAAGTATGAAAAAGTATACATCTCTATGACAATGAACCAGGATTTTACCTGATAATCATCAGTGGAGGCAGCACTTCACGCAATGTTCACGAGAAAACAGCTGAGATCAGGCTAACTAAGAACAATACTGCGAAGAAGTAGTGTCTTAAAACTCAGGTTCCTCTTTTAAAATATGTGAAATGATAATTTTAAAAAAAGCTCTAATCGACCAAATAGAGCCTGTGCGCAAAAGAACGGATTTTGATTTTTTCCGATCGAGTTGAAGGCTAGTAAAGCACGACGGCGGACTTCGGATGACACCACATTCGGTTTCTATCTACGCGACTTGAAACGAAAAATAACCAAGTTTGAGGGGTGTTCAAAAACCTACCCGCTATCAACAAAATTGGTTGGTAATGAGGCATTTGAAAAGAAAAACTACTATTATTTATTTCACCAGTACTCTTGGGTACTTTAGGGTGACGTTAGTGGTCACCAAAAACTCTCTAATACGAGGGGCTCGCCAAAAGTAAGGTTCCCTATTTTGTAATTCGGCTTCGGAGCGCGGGAAAAATTTGAAACTTGGCGGGATATTCCGCTAGGATGTGGTGGCCACACTGATTTTTGGAGGGAAGTGATCCGATAACCTGGTCGACCGTATCAGTCTTGTAAACATGTCGAGTGCAACCCCATCCGTGTCCGCCTCTGAACTGAGAGCAATAATTCGTTTTTTCACGTTAAAAGGCTTCACAGTGCTGAGGGAGATGCTCTTTTCGACAGAATTGTTACTGGAGATGAGACGTGGGTTCACCACACCACTCCAGAGACAAAAAATCAAAGCAAAGTGTGGAAGTTGAGCGGAGAGGCGGCCCCAAAAAAGGCGAAAATTGCGTTGTCTGCCGGAAAAATCATGGCAACTGTTTTCTGGGACAACAAAGGTGTGCTGTTGGTTGACTACCTTGAACGTGGGAACACAATCAATGCTCAGAGGTATTGTGAAGTCCTACAAAAGTTGAGATCGGCCATAAAACGCAAAAGGCCGCATTTGCTGTCAAAAGGGGTGCTTCTCATGCACGATAATGCACGCCCCCATTCGGCTCGCCAAACTCAGGATCTGCTGGGACAATTCAACTGGGACATTTTCCCACATCCTCCCTACTCCCCGGATCTTGCTCCCTCAGATTTTCATCTTTTCCCGAAGTTGAAGGGGCACCTGGGAGGGAAACACTTCCGCGACGACGAAGAGCTGAAGGCGGAAGTCAACAACTACCTGAGGAAGGTGGGCACGCAGCACTACCAGGACGGCATTCAAAAACTCGTGCCACGCTTTCAAAAATGTATTGAGAGAAATGGTGATTATGTTGAAAAATAGAAAACAATCTGTAGAATCGGAAAAAAATATAAAAAATTAAAAAAAAATTTGTCTACTATTTTTTCTAGCGTAGGGAACCTTACTTTTGGCGAGCCCCTCGTATCTTCCTCTATAACGTTTCTTTTGAACGAAAAAATGTTAGGTCAGTTCCAAAGGTCAAAAATTGAGAAAAATTGTCAAAAATCTATTTCTTGGGTCGAAGAAGCTATTTTAGGTATAGGGGGACATGGGGTATATCAGTTCAAAACTTTCTATAATAGCTAATAAAATAATTGTGTCCACCTAGAATCGATTTTCAGACCACTGTGCGCCGGTCAGTTTCTGTGCGCAATCAGCTGAGGTACCATTCTGTTCACAGCTAGGTCACAATTGTACCTAGAGGGAAGGTATACCTACGTACTTTCCGTATATTATTACTTGTTCATGTATTTCATAGACAAAAACGAAAGTAGTTAACTAATTAAATTTTTTCTCCCTAAAATTTGCGTAACTGCAAAACTCATGTAATAACTGCACTTCCAATGCCGTCTTTATGAAATCTTACCTTCATACGAATGCACTTCAAGGTTTTTTCCTTACAGCTGGTTTTTAATTCATGCTGCATATTTCCAGATTCGATATTTGACGGACTTGCAAATCAGCAGTTGTATTCGTCTGCAAAGCAACAACCTACCTACTTCGTTTAGGCAATTTTAACGAACAGCGAATCTGGTAGGATGTACCTAAGTAGTTTCGTTTCTTGGAGTAGCAACAACCTGCCTTGTTTATTTTGACAAACTATCAAATCTCTCCTTTTATTCATTCAATATAACAATTAAAGCTTCCTCGGTTAGGCATAGTACTACGAACTTATGATAAAACACAATGGCTATGTACTTACACTGCAGTACAGACACCTAAGGGATTTTCAATAATTTTTTCTCAACTATTTTTTAGGTTAATTATTCTCATTTAGTTTCAGACACTGGTTAACTACAATAGTTACTAGGTTCCTAGTCCAAATAAAAACTATTGACGTAAGATTGGTAGGTATCGTTGGCTACAACCTGCAACCAATAATCGCCCTGTTAGGCACGATTATTGTAACTATCTAGTTGGAACTTTATATTGCTGCAATATTAGGTACTTTTGCAAAACAACAGTTGAAATATGGCTTTATAACCACGAATCAGGTAGACGTGAGATGGCAAATGTAGTGGATTTAGGATAGCCCGGCCGGGCTGTCTCCTGATTGGCCCGCTTAATTGCTCTCGCGCAACAGGTGTTTCCTAATTGGTTCGCTTAGTTTCTCTCACAATCTGTGTTTCAGATTGTCGAGTTAATTTGCTAGCTTCGTCCTTGAGCCTCGTAGAGGTCATTTGGTTGCTTCCTTGAGTTGGTGTTCTCAAGGCAACCTTTTCGTGTTGTCTTGTCAAGCCTCTCTCCCGCAGTGGGTGTTTAGCTTGTTGTGTTCGTGCGGATATTTCGTCCGTGAGTGTGTGTTTTGCATAAACTCTCGGGCGAAATATGTTGTTTCGCGCGGACGTAACCCGACGTCTTATGTGTGTAGTTCTACCTTGAGAACTTAATTTTGGTAGCCCTGAAAAGGGCTGGTGATAATGTGTGGTTAATTCACCACAGCAAACTTCTTGAGAAAAGTAGGTTGGTTGAGTAGCGAATCACTGACGTAGCGCAGTTTTGGCCGACTATGGCAGAAACGCTAACCTACTCCAGGCATGACGTCACGAGAATATGGGCTATTTTAGTATTTTTCTGTTTGAGAATATGGGCTATTAGTATTTTTCTGTTAACATCTGCAGTATTTTGTTTCTTCGAGTCTGGCGACCCTGCTGTTTTGTAACAACACCCTAACCAAATGAGCTGAGGCCAACTTAATAAAACCTCTTCAACTGCGGAAGTTTTCCCTAAACGTAACAGTTTTCTATTGACCAAAACGCAGATGAATTAAATTCATCCCTTTGAAGGATAAATCAACATTCTGGTACAGAGCACCGACATTTCTGCCAACCCGAAATAATCGAAGATGAAAAAGGATCAATAGAACCAGATTTGTCATAAGGCAAACTGTTATTTTGAAAAATAGGCACAACAATAGAATCCATTCATAACAAATAGAAAAAAACCTTTTTTTCCAGACAATTACAAAACTTTTGTATAAATTCCATGATTGCGGACTGAATTAAGTAGTATAAGAAATTAAAAATTAGTCGTTCAGTTAAGAGAAAATAAAACGTAACAAAAATGAAATGAGAGTAATTTTTCTTCCAAATGTCAACTCATTCTTTCTAAGAAGCATCGACAACATGCGATAGGAAATACCACTGTACACATTGAAAATAATAATTTCTTTTCCGGGAGAAAGAACAGGTACGAGAACATTAATGTGGCCTGTTTTGTCAATTATGTTGTACACAGTTCACCTATTCGCCATTTTCTCAATTTTGAAACATTTAAAAATTACTAAGTTCGACCGATTTAAGCTTGGCTTGTAAAGATCAATTTAACAGACGTTGAAATGAATTTAAAATAGAACAAAATAAGGGAGAGAGAAGGAGCCAATACAGAAATCACTCCTTGATGATTTTGATTCCACGTCCAAAAGTCCTCACGTGACTTCAAGGGTGAACTATCTGGGGGGAATGCTACGTAGTATGTACAAAATTCCTGATTTTGGCTTCAAATGAATTCCTCCATAGTTTGAAGGTCTGATTTGGTTTTTGTCATTCATATTTTTTGTTTTAATTTGTAAAAAGAGAAAATCCAGTTAAGTCCGTTGATGAGAATCAAGCGGCAGCTTCTACTTCCATTCCGGCGGTTTCTTCTTTGACTGCCTTCTTCTTTTTCTTCTTGGCCGCTTTCGGGTTGGCGGAACAGTTAAGCAGAGACTGGGAACAAACAAAACAACCGAAACCATTAATTAACTTTAAAAAATATAGGTACGCTATTCATTTTCTTTATACCACACCAGTTCAACGAAAATTGAACAAGAACGGAAATTTACTGTCATCTAACATTGCAAATAGTCCGACCCTGTTATAAAGAAGTTGTAAACCAACAACAGTGAACTTCCCTCTGTGGTTATCAGAGTGTGCGGACATTACAGTAACGCAAGTACGGCCAATTTTTGTACTTCAGAGTTCCAATATTTTTCTTTATATTTTATGAAATATAGAATTTAAACTGAATTCGTGTACATATTATTCTACAACACTCCCCATAGAAATAAGTCCGAAAGCACTAGTGTGCACTGAAAATAAGGCTAGTGATAAAGTAAGGACAATTCATAACATAAAAAAATAACATATTTTTTGTTTCGTTGTTTGCAACATATGTATTTACGTGGCTGTAAATATCTCGTAAATTAAAAATTTGAATTAGATAGGAATATGGTAGTTTTGGAATATTTTATCAAGCCTTAGTAGAAATACCATTTTGGACTAATGGGGAGGATGAAGAGGTAGGCTTCGCGCCAGTTCCCCAAAACGTGGACAGTACTTAATTTTGGTTGGCCTTGAGAGACTAAAACCACGATTTTTTGTTGTTGTGTGATGGTATATTTAGGGTAGGTAAGCCGTACGGGTTAGGAGTTGCAATGACTTCCGTCTAGGGGGTGAAGCACTTGGCGGCGGTCGGCTCCTTTTGTGAGCACTCGGAAACAATCGGCCGCGCTCAAAGAAAGGTTTCTATTTCTTAGGTTCTATTGAGGTTATAATAGCATGTTTCCCATTTCATCGAAGCGCTGTACGCAAAATTTGTGTCACAATTACAGTGTTTTTCACGTACAACCCAGCCGTTGCTAGGGGAATGGAACTCCAGCAGTTTTCATTGCACAAAAATCGTTCGCTACTCGTTGGAAAGCGCTTGATTTATGTGATAAATGTTCACATCTCAAGCTACCGATTTCCCCCTCCTTACGTACCTGGCTAGATTCCAAAACTAAGTTGACTGGACAATTTTAATAAGCCGGTTACAATATTCTTAACGTAAAGCAATAGCATCATTTACTCCACTCCATAGGAAACATTTTTAACCTCTTGACAACAGTCGAGGACAGCTCGAGGACAACCGTTATGAAATCCCCAATCAAAGACATATCCTGTAACATGGTATCTGCTTGTAAAGCGGATAGTTGAACTCGTTTACGAGTGAATGAAGAAAATTTTGATTTTACAATTTGTGGAGCCATTAATTTTCTACAAAAATTGTAGAAAAAGTTGGTTCCAATCATGCAAGATGATCACTGAATTTTCGTAATGTACAAGAGTAATTTCGTAGTGTGCAAAGAAAAGTCAACCATCGTATGTTATGACAAACAACTTATTCTAAATAATAACCTGCTAAGCTAAGAATTTTTAAAATTTCAAACAATTTTTTACCGTTTCTATTGATTTTTTTAAACGAATTTTTGAGAGAGAAAAAAACACTAACTGTAATGACTCAAAAAGTGTTTTTTTAAATATATATTTTACTCTTACTGGAGTATATCGGTTCAATTCCAGTTAACAGATATATCTAGGTAAAAGTATGTGTTAAAAAATAGGTATGTATCACTAAATATATATTAAAAAAAAAAAAACTTGATACTAATCAATTACCGACTATATTCGGGAATTTGGTTGCATAAGGACTAAATCGTTAAATTTCGAAAAGGTTTCGTCTCTCAAAATTGAAGCCCAGACTTTTTGGAAATTTTGAAATTCTGTAAGTATGCTCATTTATATCTAGAACATCATTTTCACATGTTTGAATAAAGTCATTTGCATAACAACATCTTTTTCACATGTTTGAATAAATTTATAATTTTAAAATGTTCTGATGTAAATTTTCATTTTTGGAGATGAGTTCCTTTTCGAAATTACCGATTTAATTGAGGGAAAAACTAGTATATGTGCGATAGGAGATAATAATCAGTAGATTTCTGAAAGTCCGAAGATCTACGGACAAGTTTCTGAAAATCCGAAGATCTACGGACAGAAGAATCCAATATCTCCTTCCAAAGAATGGAAGTCGTGTTTAAGGAGTCCTTAGGCAGTCATGCCTTGTGGTCTCCCCCCAGACAAGCCGGGAAGATCCTCCTGAGAGGAGACTGCACACCCAGTCAATGTCCTTGACATCTGCCAAGTACCCGTATTGACCTACGGGTAGAGGCATGCGTTCTAGCACACATTACCAACTAAGCAGGTTGGTACCCGAGTTTATGGAAATCCACATAACTCCAAATGCCGAGGTTCGTGGAAGGAGACTCACCCCCGCGAGTCAACTCTCACGAACCTCTCCCCCTCATCTGCAGAATTGACTGCATGTTAGGGGTGATAAAACCACTGCCCCCGCGAAGCCACCTCAACTGGGGGGCAGGCAGGTGGTGCTTCGACAAAGTCTATGCACCGGTAGCCTGGGGCTCCCCCCGCCCGCGGTACCATTTACTGGAGAAAGCGCCAACCAGCACTCCTCCATTAAGGCCAGAATGGTCGCTGGCCCGGCACAGAGAAGGTGTCTCTGCACCTACCACTTTATCCACACCTGAGGGATTCCATCTAATTGCTTGGTGGACTCCCACAACTCAAACCTTATGAGGGTTTATGAGGGATCCCCATCCAACCACTTAGTGGACCCCCACAGCTCAAACATTATGAGGGTGTGAGGAAGGGTTGTGGTACCCGTTTCGCTACCAGTTTGGATTCCATAAGGATTCCTAAGGCTGTGACTGGAAACAAGCCCGCACAATGTGCTACCACTTTATCTTGCGATGGGGATTCAGAAAGGGGTAGCGAAAGCCCTCAATGAATGTCACGTGGTGCCCCAAGATGTTGTTGGGCGCTGGCACCCTGCCTCTCCGCTCACTCCACACCACCTCTGAGAGTACTCCCAGCCAGCAATCAGGTGGCACGAAATTTTTCCCTAATCCTAACTTAACCTAAAGTTATACCCCTAAATACCCTATCATACATTCCTAACAACTTTCGGCAAATATACAGCACTATCAGTATACCTATACCTACCCACCCCCCTACTCCGAACAACTATCGGCATATATACAGCACTATCAGTATACCTATACCTACCCACCCCCCTACTCTCATTAATCACCCCCCTGGTTTCTAACATTATGCCTGAAGGCTAAGAGAGGGACCACCTTCAAGCAAAATGCCAAAAGTCTTCCATACATTTCAGGTGTTGCAAGAAGCTCAGAGAAGGGAACTCCCTCTATCCCATGCAACACCCGCAACGCCGCATACTCGGGACAATCCGAAAGTATGTGCTCTGCCAGCTCTATCCCACCACACGCACAAGGCTGCTCGACACACAGCCCCATGCTAGCGAGCTTAGCAGAAAACTCGCCATGCCCAATCACAAACTGTGTCAGTTCATGCACCGGGACTATCCATTGCATGTCCCGTCGGGCCCTGACATCAGGAAGGAGACGGTGAGTTAACCTCCCCGTGGTGACACTATCCCATTCCTCCTGCCAAGCAGTGAGGAGGGCCTGATCTAATCTGTCAACCCGCTGGCTCCGAGATTGGCCTGACTCCCCACCATCCGTCAGAATACGAGGAATCACCAATGGTTCACCTCTACCAATCTTCCTCACCCCCCACCTTCTATAGCCCTCAAACATGACGGGCAGTACCCCAGCCAAAACGGGCAGGGCACACGTAGAAGATGTCCGGTATGCCCTATTGACTTTCAAAAGGGCCCTGCGTTGTGCAGACCCCAGCTTCCTCCAACCAACCTGGCCCACGTGGGGTGCCCAGTACTGAACCCCGTACAGTAGAATACCAAGGAACAGGCCATGATAAGTCACAACCAGCTCCCTGTACCCCAAACCCCACTCAGAACCGGCCAGTCGGGACACCTTCATAAAAGAAGCCAAGGCCTTGTCACACACCGAGGTAACGTGCAGAGAGAGAGACAGTCTTTCCCCAAGAGTAATTCCAAGGTACTTGACCTCTGACACGTACCTCAATCTGGCACCACCCACCCGGACAATGGGAGGTCTCTCAGAACAAGATCTACGGACAAATATGCCGTAGTGTTGGCAACTATGCTGCTCTTGTGAAGCCAATGACGATTGTTTCCGAGTGCTTACGAAAGGAGCCGACCGCCGCCAAGTGCTTCACCCCCCTGACGGAAGAGTTGCAATGAACCATTTCTCATGCGATTAGCGAATTTAAGCAACGTCGAGCTGGTGAGTACTTGGATGGGTAACTGCTCCGGTTAGGGTCAGACATCCAAGTAATTTTCACGCTTCTGTACAGCGAACCCCTCTCCGCTCAAGGTGGCGAGGCTATGAGTAGCTTTAAGCAAAATCTTCAGAACGAATTCTGATCCTCCATTTGGAGGACAACTGGCGACGTCCGCGACACCTGAGGAAATCGGACGAAAAGCCCCAACCTGGAATGGCTCGGTTGGAATACCACAGTTTTTCATCTCAATTCAATTTGTAATTTTCCCTGGTTGACCTAATTTGTGTTGCATTATGATGCCAAATAGACCGGCTATCACCAATAATCAACTTCTCTTTAGGTTTGTCCAGAGAAACAGTCCCGAATCAGATCAAAATCGAACCAGAACCAATGGAACTGAAATTGGGAGGGGATAGAGGCGTTCAACACTGTTAGTTCCAACTCCAATTGTTCAACAGTTCAACGGTTTTCAGACAAGGTACTTCAAGGTCTGTGATAAGCGTGAAAACGTCAACTGTGTATGTCCCGAACTAAAAATTATGCCAAAAATCTCGAACCACTTAAACTAGTTCTTAAAGATTCTGGACTCTTTCTACGGACAATGAACTTGAGGTTCCAGGACAACTCAGAACTGGTTCTTAAGCTGGATTCACATGGAGCGGAACGAGCACGGAAAGCGGAAGAACGGAAGGATGGAACGCAATCTGATTGGTGTTGGGAACAGTTGAGGAGGGTGGCTGCCATGTTGTCGGAAGGAGCAGACGGCGGTAGAAATTTTCATACTGTTTCTGCGCTCCGTCAAGCTTCGCTCAAGTGCAGTGGACAGGAATGTTGATAACCGCAAGTAGAGGTTTCAGATCAGAAAGGCTTTCAGTAGGATAGTTGTGATTCGGTTCACGACGGAGACAGCTTCATGTGAACACTCTTCCCTCCACTGGTTCTTCTGTCCTTCCGCTTTCCGCGCTCGCTCCGCTCCATATGAATCCAGCTTTAGTCTCTCTAAACGCCCAGAATTCTGGACGTTGTCTGTCCCAAACAGTTTGGGACTGCTTCTCCAAACATACCTTTTGTGTGGTAGTTGTTTACTGCCCAGGCGCACATGTTATTGGTTTGTGGCCCATGATGATTAGTCAAAAAGATTGTGCGAAGTTACATTTGGACAATCGGTGCATTACATATGTTAGCGATGACGGTTTCCGTAGACCATCAGAAATTACAACTTCATTAATTTTTATTGTCTCAAAATAAATGTATAAATGAAAATGATGAAATAAATAAACAAAATATAAAAATTTTTTAAACCCAATTGACTTTCAAGTTTAGAGATAGAAAAGGTTTTCAATAAAGGTTATTGCCCCTTAGCAAAGTAAAAGCGAAATTGACTACACCGTTGGAAAGGTGAGATTCTGGCGCAAAATTTTAAACTACAGGCTGAGTTTTACATTGGACCTATAGAGTATGAGAAAGTGGTCGTTCTGAAGATTTGACAAAATTCACTTTTCAGATTGATTTTTCACCAATAGAACCATCTTGAAAAACTTTCATGGTACATTAGGGAGATGGAGAATCCAACACTCTTTCCAACGGTGTAATCAAATTTCTCAGGTGATTAAGGGAGTTATGGCCGTTATAGTGAGTTAAAATCAAAATCGTGAAAACATTCTTAAAATTGAATAACTCGAAAACAAAGTGTTCAAACAAATCTCTAGGAGGAACTTTTGATCGGAAATTAGTTATAGAACACTTGGCTGAAGTTTGCTGGCAAAACGTGGGACACCCTGTATAATACAACAAAGAAATATCACTTCAGATTAAACAAAAAAGGACCATCAAGTCTTCCGCAAATTCATCTACTCCTCTGCCAATCATATACTCAGAAGAGCTAAACAAAATTGAGTGTTGAGTGGAACATCATTCAAATGCTACGTTTTATCACGGATGCAGAAGGACCAAAATACACCAAAACTGGTCAGAGAGGGACATCGAGAAACTAATTTTTCAAGAGTACATAAATCTAAATGCCTCACCTTAAGTTCAGGATCTTCTATACTGTGTTCGGATTTGAATTGTTCAATTTCGAACGGCAATCCAGTTATTTTGTGAGGGCCATTTGGCATCAACAAAACGGTAAATTTAAATTGCACAACTGTCTCACCTGAAATAATGAAGAACATACACATGAGCGACCAAGCAGGTAAATATTGTCATATAACTTGAAAAGTAAAGCATATTTATGTGTTAAATTCATGGATATTGGAACTACAGAGTGAGTCAATCAAGCTTTTTGGCTTTAGTTTTGAGTGTAGCGATGGCAGAGAGGTGAATGAGTCTATGAGAATAGGTCAATGTACTATACACAGGTCAATTATAGATGCTATATATTCTATAATAGGGATTCGTTTAAATCATTCACCTACAGTCATTCTGATTGGCCATTACTGACTCTTCCAACATGAATGTTATTTTCATTAAACAATAGCTGTGTTCCAAGCACCGGGAGTTCATGAACTTTTTGGAACTGGTTCGGCGCCGGACCTTATGCGCGTGTGAATCGTGTTCTAAAGCTGCGTTTACACTAGCGAAACTTCCTCGCGAAACAGTTGCGCGAAACATCCTCGCGAAACTTCCTCGCTGCGAGAGAAGTTTCGCACCTCCCAAAACAGAGCGCAACTCAGAGCGAGACGTTGCGCGAGTAGGGTGAGCCGCCTCACCAAGCTCAAGACTTCAAGCTATCCTCCTGGTTTATTTTACTCGCGAAACAATAAAGCCGCGTTTACACCAGCGAGTTTGTTTCGCGCGAAACACTTTGATGCGCGGACGAAAACCGACTGCCCTCCGGCTCACAGCGAGCGTCCTCACCCCGAAACGTTTCGCGAGTGGAGGGGCGTCTACATGGGCGAGTATGCTTCGCGCAACGTCCTCGCGCAACTGTTTTGCGAGGAAGTTTCGCTAGTGTAAACGCGGCTTAAGGCCGGCTGAGCACTGGCAACTTTAATCGCTGGCAACTATTTAGTTGCCGGGGAGTTCCCACCACCGCGCACTGGAAACTAAATAGTTGCCTTTCAGGCTAGTCTCTACAATGAATTTCGACAAAGCTACATGTGTTTGAGCGCTCATTTTGAGACGAAGAAGAATGAAGCTGATGAAAAGAACGTTTCGGGTCCATCCAATCATCAGTTCTAGACTCCATGATGGGCAGTTTCATAAACTCTACGTCCTTCCGACAGGCTGTACCACCGCAAGAAAGATTGGCCGTGACTCTAAGATAGGTAATAAAATAAATACAACTAGCATTTAAATTATTTATAATTAGAAAAAATGGAAAGATTTCAATTTCATTACTTCATTTTCAAAGTTGAATTTGACGAGATAAAGTATAATATATTTTTTTGAAGCGTATGAAAAGATCTGAGAAAAGTACTTGTAAAATCACATCGAAAAAGTCGAATTTTGTAGGTACATGTAAGCACTTCTCTCGAAATAACGGAAGCAGTTTAGGGTTAAAATTGAGGACACATCGAAATTATAACATAATATAATGCTGGCCGCTTTTCGAAACTCGAAATAAACTTTTCCATATCCATTATCACAGTAAACAAAAAAAAAATTTATTAAACTATGGAAAACAAAATAGACGACGCGAAGTCCTGCGGGCGACTAAAAAGTTGCCGGTGCGCGGGGGTAGGTAGAAATCAACGTGACTCATTCCTCCGGGCGATTGTTTACTCACCCGTCGAATAGGTCTCGACGCAATTTTTTAGTTGCCGTGATTAAAAAGTTGCTCGTGCGCGGGGCTGCATTCAAAGCTGTGTGATTCATTTCAACTTCCTCAAGGCGACTAAATAGTTGCCTAGAAAAAGTCGCCAGTGCGCGGGGGCCCTAAGCGTTTTGGGTTCAGGAACTCAACACTCGCTAGGGGGTTCCCACCGAATCGAGTTCATGAACTTTTCAGACCTGCTCTGGGATACGGTTGAGAACTCGAACCGAACGAAACCTTTCTGAACCTTCCAAAAATTTAATTTCACAGCAAACCCTCACACTAATACTTGCTTTGTCAGTGGTCTGCTTGATGCTTGTTGCATTATCGCATATTATGGTGCATATTGCTTCCGAGACTGCAAGGCAGCGGAAGCTTTGTTTTCACTTTCGAAATGAAAAAAAATTTTTGCTCCAAAATCAAAATTTCCACTCGCATTTTGCGTTTCAGAGCCTCCTGAACAAATTGTCCGTCCACATTTCCTTGTAACAGCCATAACTTCCACAATTTTGATCCGATTTTAACCAAATTTTCAGGGATCGTGCGGGTCTAGATGGTCCCCTATCAACTTCATCATTATCGAATCAACGGTAGCTTCTGCGCAGGCGCTAACGTGAATTCCTTATGACGGTCAAAACTCAGTCAATGTTGAACGGATTTCGGTCAGATTTTCAGGGATGATGTGGGTAAGGTCCCTTGAGGTCCCATAAGACAATCATCATAATTGCATTAGCGGTACGCTCTGCGCATGCGTGAACGAAATATTCTTGTTACGGCCCTTGCAACAGCCGTAATTTCCACAATTTTGATGCGATTTTCTTCAAATTTTTAGGGATCGTGCGGGTATAGCTCTACATGGTCCCCTATCAGTTCCGTCATAATCGAATCAACGGTAGCCTCTGCGCAGGCGCAAACAAAATTTTCTTGTTTCGGTCATAACTCAGGCAATTGTGAACAGATTTCGGTCAGATTTTCAGGGATGATGCGGGCAAGGTTTCTTGAGGTCCCGTATCACATTCTTCGCGATCATCAGCAGCGGTACGCTAGGCGCATGCGCGAAAGTGATGTTTTTGTTACGGTCACAGCTTAGTTATGAGGAACATGCAGACTACATCCTGGATGGTCCCATATTAAAATCAAAATTTTCCTTATTAATTTCATTTATTATATGTACCATTCAGCTTCCAATTTCCCACCTTATTAATTCCCTGATGCCAGAACCGGTCGTTTCTGTCTGTCTGTCTGCCTGTCCGTCCACATTTCCTTGTAACAGCCATAACTTCCACAACTTTGATCCGATTTTAACCAAATTTTCAGGAATCGTGTGGGTTAAGCTCTAGATGGTCCCCTATCAACTTCATGATGATCGAATCAACGGTAGCTTCTGCCCAGGCGCTAACGTGAATTCCTTGTGACAGTCATAACTCGGTCAATGTTGAACGGATTTCGGTCAGATTTTCAGGGATGATGTGGGTAAGGTCCCTTGAGGTCCCATAAGACAATCATCATAATTGCATTGGCGGTACGCTTTGCGCAAGCGTGAACGAAATATTCTTGTTACGGTCCTTTCAACAGCCGTAATTTCAGGGAACATGCGGACTACATCCTGGATGGTCCCATATTAAAATCAAAATTTTTCTTATTAATTTAATTCATTATATGTACCATTCAGCTTCCAATTTCCCACCTTATTAATTCCCTGATGCTAGAACCGGTCGTTTCTAGTTTTCTGGAATGTAATGGTGACGTACTGTGAAGGTCACGAGGAAGCTCATGTGCCATTTCCTTGGCAGTGTATTTTTCACTCGATTGGGAGAGGGTCCCTAGTTCTGAAGAGGAGAAGGAATTGGATGAGCAGGAATTTGACGCGGATAGAGGCGTGCCTTTTGATTAAGCAGGATGGATGCACACTTTTATTTTCACTCTTGAAGTAACAATGAATAAACGTACGAATGAAGGAATGTCACTCACATAAATAGCCATGGTGGTGTTTTCACGTTACTAAAAATGACGCTGGCGCTGGTTAGTGCCTTTGAGTGTCAGGTGAACTATATTGTTCCCACCGACGGGTTCTTGAACCTAAAAGTTTCGTCAACTCGTGGAACCCCTGCTTGGAACACACCTATTATGACTATTGCTGTTTGGTGATGTTCTAAGTGATCACGGTAAAAATAATTTTTGGGGCTAAACCCACAGTGATCGGCTTGTAAGGATCTAACTACTCATTCAATCAGTGCTAATGGAAGCCTAGTAATTCCGAGAGGAATCATGCAGGTGAGAGAAATAGTATTCCATCCAATAGAAAGTGCTTTCTTGAATGAAAATCCACTCAAAGATGGATCAATCAACCACTCTTGACCACACCAATCTTTACTACTAACTCAACTATGGTTATTGATTGACTCACCCTGTACATATTTCGAAGAGTGACTTACTTGGCTTCTCATAGAGTACATGGAACGGTTCGATAAGTTTATGACTAACGCATTCATTCACGCCCATTCTTGCTTTGTTTTCATCTGCGAAACTTCTAAGGGTAAAGGGCATCGAGCCATGTTTGTCACGGACTTCTGAGTAGAACATGCGAGAGGCCTTTAACTTCAATTGGTATGTTTCGTCCGTCTTCTTGTAAACGGACACTCTCGTTGCCATTTCACGTCCCTGAAAAAGATAAATATGCTCAAATATCGAAAAACTTGCTAAGACGTACATTAGGTGATAGGTTAGGCGATACAACGAATCTAGTTTAGAAGAGTGGGATTCTCTGATAGTACCTCCCTATCATAAGGTTAGATGATTCACATGGAGAAGAGATGTGTGGCGATGAAATGTATGTTAGACTTCTATTCGTTTCCAAAGATAAATTTACACTGAAAACAAAACTGAAGTTTGCCTTTTGGAGAATCCATCACAAATGATACATGATTTTGGGGTATTTTTTCATGCCAAACCACGTCATGATGTTCATGTATTGATATTTGCAACACCGATCTGGAAAAAACCAGAAAGAACTACACTTCAGTACGCAGTATGCTTTGGGCTGTGTGGAAATGAGAGAAAAAAAGGTGTAATTCTGGTCGATTTTTTGGCGTTTCCCCAAGTAGGTGTTCCAAAAATCTATAAATGAACAATATTACATGGTCCTGCAAGAAAAACTTCACAAAATCATGTCAAATGTGCCCAATATTTAGTGATTTTTTTAGTACAATTTTGAAAGATGAGCAATTTAATGTGCTAAAAAATTGCTGGCAAACGAACTCATCCTTTCATAATTTGGAAAGCTTGATTTTTTTTTTTTTTTTTTTTTTTGAAGCAAGAACGGATTTTATATCTATATCCTAAGGAGAGTTATCTTCTGGAATGACGCATACACATCTGGAATCGTTTCAGAATGCCACAAAACGGATTTCAATGAAGAAATTTTCCGGGACTTTGATTTAAACATTTTTTGGAGCCATTGCAATAGCTTCATTTTCTACGAACATTTGCTAAAAGATACGGAATGGCTGTGCAAAAATATTCTGCAACGTCCCATGTGCACTTTGGTAGGTAATAAAAAAAAGTTCCAGTCATAAAGCATGATCGTATGAGCGGATTTTCATATACGGTCGTATGACATATGTGTTAAATTCTGTTGAAATTTGAGCACTTTGGGGACAAATAAAAATTTTATTATACATTTTATAGCAAATTAACTTTTTGTCAGTAATATTCCAATGAACAAACGATTTTGTGGATTTCTACCATTTTTTAAAGTACTCCTATCGATTTTTAGCTTATTTTAATGAAATTTAAGTACATTTTTCAGTACAATTTGTACTTAAATTTTTAAATGTCCTAGTTCATGTTCGATTAATTTTTTTTGAGTAGCATTCTGCTAAAAAATACAAATTTGTCAAATTTTAGCGGTTTTTTTTGCCTTTTTTAGTGATTTTTTAAGTACATTTTTTGAAATGTGACCAATTTAATGTGCTCAAAAAGTGTTGTCCAACGAACTTATATGTATATATATATATATATATATATATATATATATATATATATATATATATATATATATATATATATATACATATAAAAAAGCGTTAAAATCTAGGAATCATTTCAGAATACCTCAAAACAGATTTCGATGAAGAAAATTTTTGAAAATTTTTATTTTAAAATTTTTGGAGCCATTGCAATAGCTTCATTTTCTAAGAAAATTCGCTAAAAGAAGAGATATCAGCTGTTATCAATAAAACCCCTACAAAACGAAGAAAACACTGGAGAAAGAAAATTACTGTTACAACTTCTTCTTCTTCCATATTGGTCCTTGTTGGAAGAAATTGCAGACGCACGTTCTGGCCGTTTTTAAGATAGCTAAGTGAATTTGAATTTAAAAAACGTAGATGTACCATTGTCACTCCGCCAGTCACATTTTCACCCTGTATTATGTACGTAACTTACCACGCCTTCCCCAGTGCTGACGAGGACATCCATTGCGTAGACCTCGTGTGTTTCCAGTTCAAACTTTTCATGTTCTTTTTTCTGGGCGTCAGTCGGGTTCTGAATGATGGTCTTCTCACCGTCGATCTTCCCCTGCTTGAGCTGATGGGAGAGCATCCCTTCCACTGGCTTGCATTTGAAACTTTCGCACGCCTTCTGCACAGCCTCCGTGATTGCGTAAGTCTGAAAAACGTTTGAATGGCGCTGAGTGACATTTGCCACAATAATAGGTACCTATATTTATATTATGGTCATACCATGAATAAACAGGAGCAGAATGTGGAATATAATACAACAATGGCCTTGGGGAGGGGGAGGGGGGGTTGAAACCACGTTTTGTTCCAACGAGACTAGGAATGAATGAGATAGTTTTCCCCTTGAGGAGTTAGAACACAAGGAGAATCGCAACAAACCAACATTAATGTCGCTGTTAGGGTTGTATGGCCAGAGATTCTTGAGGTCCATAATCCCGAAAATCAGGAAGAGAGAACTATTCTAACTCATCACAAAAATATACCAACTTTATTGAACTTGAATGAATTATTCCAAATCAACAACTTTTGGTGGCAACAAGAATCGGTTCTCGTCCTAGAGGCAAGGACTCTGCTCCTCTTTTAGCAAGAAGATCAGCAACTTCATAACCCTCATGACCAGGAATCCAGAGGAGAGTGACCTGATTTATCTGGGCCAGCCTCTTGAGGGTAGTCACACAATCCAAAACCAGCTTCGAGCTTATAGTAAAGGAAGCAATTTGCCTTTAGGGCTATCGGATAAAATATATACCTTGGCACCGCATCATATGTACCTTGTTCAGCATCAGCACACAGTTTTATAGCATGGACCTCTGCCTGGAAGATCGTAGCATATGTCCCAAGGGATTTTGTCAGAGAGAATGTGGGAATAACAATGCCCACACGCAATCCTCCATGCATAACTGACCCAACCGTGTAACACTATGGAGCCCAGAGAAAACTTGCTCACCCACTTCTTCCAGCAGTCTCTATTGTTGATGACCACTTTGATGGGAATCTTGAAGTTCTGTTATTCTATAATAAGATCGATTACTGTCAGAGCCATCTCACAATCACATTCTCTAGGATTTTGTGAAAGCTGACTCAGGATCCCCATGGTATGGATCCCAATCGCAGCAGCCTTTTAGCCCCTAAGAGGGCAACTCTCTGTACATGTATATGCAGTGGTGGTAAGTCCAAAAGCACCTCCATAGCTGCAGTTGGTCAAGTGGGCATTGCGCCTGTAATACCCAAACATGCTTGTCTCTGAACCTTGATCAGGGATTTCTGGACAGTAGCTTGCATAGTTTTGGGCCTCCATAGAAATGCTGCATAGGTGACTAGGGGTCTTAGCTGCCTTAGAACTTAGTGTCACGTTCAAAGAAAACTTCAGTAGTAATACGTTTGATTAAACTGGCCTGATAGCTTGTCTGGTTAGAGTGTTGTTACTAAAGAGTAATTTTTTCTTTGTAATAAAGGAAACGAGTTTAAATTCAAACTTTGTCGAGGTATTAAATATTTTTGGGCCATAACAGTTGGCACACGTCAATAAACTCCGAAATAATACAAAATGATTAATTACTCAATCTCGAGCTAAGACCGTAAAAATCAAATTCCCCGATGCAGCATGTTTCACTTCCTCATTAATTTGAGTCAGAACATACAATGACAATGCCTGATTCCACACATAATGACCCCATGATTCCAGGAAAATTGATGTTCAAGGAAAACTTCTACAGTTGAAGAGGTTTGATTAAATCAGCCTCATAGCTGATCTAGTTGGAGCGTTCTCCTTTGTAACGAAGACATGAGTTAGAACTCTGTCGAAGTATCAAATATTATTGGGCTGTAATATTAGCACAGTTATGATTACCTGATTGCCAGGCTTCAGAAGCCGAAGTGCGACTTGGGATGCGTAATGAGCCGCCAGCATTGCGTCCGCTTTTCTACCAGTGATTTTTTCGTCGGGCTTGGCGCCGACGATGATAGTGTGAGCCACCACTGCGATGAAACCATCGATATGCGCACCCAAATCACTGCAAAACAACGAATACAATTAATAAAAACATAATAGGATCACAGGATCACAGAAAAGATAGAGACGTTGTACTGACAACATACTCTTCACTCTCCCTAGCATTCCCTAGCAAATTATGAGGAATCATCAATTTTTAAACAGAACCAACCAAACAACAACAACAAAAACTTTATTGATAAAACCAAGTGAAAGGTTTGCAGATTTGCAGAAAAACCAGGTGAAACAGTTTGCTTGATTTTCAGGAGTTATTGAATTAACCAGACTTCCAGCAACGAAACGTATAGACAAAGGCTTTAGGGAAGTTTAGTTAAGCTAAAAGCAAGCATTCATTGTGAACATAATGTCAATTCTTTAGTAAGTAAAAAATGGATTAGTTCTTAAAAAACACTGCTAAGTAATTCCATTTTATACACAGATGACCGATACCACTCGGAACTCATTATTCGTCTTCATTGAAATCATTATTTTCCCAAATGTCTTAGAGTGAAGTATATCGTAACTTACAATTACAAGTTACAATTGCTTGTACAGGGTGGTCCACGGGAACCTGACGTTTTTCGAATGGACATGACCCCATATTCCACCCATACAAATTGGCAATTGTTAAGCAGCTAAAACCAACTGACTTTCCACAACGCAATGATTTTTGTTTTTGTCTATGCTCTCAATGCTTGAAGTTAACGAAGATGCTGTACTGTTTATGAGTGATGAAGCTCATTTCCATGAGAACAACTTTGTTAATCGGCAAAATTGTCGTTATCATGCCAGTGAAAACCCTCAGCAACTTCATGAATGGCCCTTACACAGTCCGAAAGTGACGGTTTGGTGTGCAGTATCGTCCAAATGTGTGATTGGTCCATATTTTTTTTTTGAGGAAAGCGGCAACACAGTGACTGCAGCCCGTTATGTTGAGATGATAAACATCTTCCTGAGACCTGACGTAGACTACGACTTCCTGCTGAAAACATTTGGTTCCAGCAAAATGGGGCAACCCCTCACACAGCTAAAGTAACGGTGGACAAATTGCGCCAAAAGTTCCCCGAGCGCTTGATCTCACGGTTTCGGGACATACCCTGACCTCCGAGGTCACCTGATTTGACAACCTGTGACTTTTGGTTTATTATTTCCAATAATAAGCCTATGTGATCGTATAGCAAAAAAGCCACAGTTCCTTTGAGCCTGACGGCTAAAATTAAAAAACATGAATATGCTTTAGCCGTACACGACTCACTCCTCGTCGATCCTCTGAACCCGACCCCCCATCGGCCTCTGAACTCTGTTTATCATTCTGCCATCAATCCTAAAACATGGAATCATGTTTTAGCTCCTCGCTCTCACTTTATTATAGAAATGATCACGACCATTGAGCTCTTGTGAGATGATGATCTCCTAATAGAAACTCGCGAGTAAACATTCACTTTATTATAGAAAGAGGCTAAAGAGGCTACATACGAAATTACAGCTTCCTATAGTGTAAAGTATAGAAATTACCTATTAAAATAATTTAACCACCGCTTCACAAATCTAACCGTTCTCACAATATTCGGATCACCTGCTATGAATCACATAATCGAAACACCAGCTCAATGAAATCATCAGAAATTAACAAGCGGTTGCAATCATGTTCACAATATCAATAATTGAGAATGATCACCTGTGTGTAAACAATTATTCATATAACCATGCTCATAACTCAGCTTGTTGGCCACGCACTTCGCAGTAGTTAATATAGTATGGTTGGATAAATCGAGAGCTTTCGAACGAATGGTCAACGAATTTTGTGGGATGAAAAACGACGAAGTATCATATCCCTAGCAACGACTCGGTTGTAAGCGGAAATCATCACAATTATTGGCGCTACTTTCGTTGCACTCTCGTGGGACATTTTTCGGTAGTTAGGTCACGGCTAAAGCATATTCATGCTAAAATTTTTATAACCCCCCCTCAAACTTTGTCACTTTACGTTTCAAGGTGCGTAGAATCCAAATTTGAAATGTCCGTCCGCCGTTCGGGCCATAAAAGGCCTTAGAATTGACTTAAAAAATCTGTTCTTTCGCACATAGACTCCACTTGGGGTCTAGTTGGTCCTAACTTCTCACCAGCTCGATCGCTCCACACCCATGGGTGCTATGAGCCAAAAATAGGTGAAAAAGTGTCTTTTTTTGTATATTTCAAGTTGTATAGAAATTGGAGATTTATGAGTGAAAAATTAGCTATTAATTTTATGAAAAAAAAAAAAAAAAAAAAAAAAAAAAAAGTATTTTAAATGATACTCTTCTATTCAAAAAGAGATTTTGGATTTTAGGCTATTTTTTGCAATTTTATAGATTTTTTAAAACAAAATTAATGGAGTTCAAATTTTTAGCATAATTTCGTACATAAATTGTTGAATGTTCTATTTCATAGTTGATAAACTTTATTTGACCAATCTTATGCTAAAAAAATATCAATTTAACGATTCTTAGCCATTTTTAGTGATTTTGTCAGCACATTTTTTGAAATTTGACCAATTAAATGATATCAATATACAGTATAGGTAACACTTTTATGTGTTGGAAAGATGACTTGGTAATAAATTGTTTTGTTTATCAACTATATTAAAAAGCGTAAAATTGTGAGATTCCGCTGCTGTAATGGATTGAACCCATTTGTGAGGTCCGAAGCTCCGAGTTCCGATACTAAATATAGGTACTATAAGCGGCGTTTAATAATTATGGACCAGAGATCTACGTAGAAGGGCTGGCTAATACATAATAAACCTTTGTGTAATAATTTGCAGCGTTTTTTCTGTGGGGTTTCCTCAAATCTCGTGTCTACGAAAACAAACTGAGAACGTTATGCGAGCTGAAGGAAGCGATTCGAACACAAGTCCACGCGATTGACACACCCTTATTGGAGCGTGTTCACCAAGAGCTTATGAACAGACTTGCAACATGTTACGAGCAAGACTGTCATCAGATGACAGATGTTATTTTTAAGGTTTGATTTCTTAAATGGCACAGTACTGGCTTAAATAAATTTTTCAAGTTGAAAAACAAATGTGTACTACTCATTTAAAAACCGTCAGGTTCCCGTGGACCACCCTGTATTAGCTTACAGCTTTAAACGTTACGATTTCACGAATCTGCACTTATTATAAAATAATACGTTTAAATGCTAAAATAACAATCTAAACTCACACTTTGACAACATCGCCATTTTTCAGAGTCAGCTGTTCTGGTTCGCTCTCCAAGGGTGAGTAGTGGCAGATGCAGTTATTCACCGAAATACAAGTAGGAAAAGCGATACCTGGAAGAATTAACAACCACAATTAAAACAAAGAGGAAAAAAAGTATGTGAAGTAGTTGGCTTCGAGGAATACATCCTAGGGTTGTTGAGGTGAGAAGTAGATTAGCTTCTCGTATTTGTTTATTTGCTTAGCGCTTTCGCCTTAATGGCCTCGTCAGAGCTTATTTTATATTTTTAAAAAATGTTTTTTGTTGCTTAGCTGGTACAATTTCTATTGGGCAGTTTGAATTTCTTGACTTAAATAGAGACTATAAAATTACTCTATATAAGTCTTTTTATTTATTTCAATGATTAGGGGGACCCGTCCTCTTGTTTCTGCTGTATACTGGTTGCTGCATCACCTTTTAGCATGTTGTTGAGGATAGGGACGTAACTATTAATGGTAAAGGATTGTACTAAATTTTGTTGAAAATTAAAAAATGAGAAAGAAGTTTCAGTAATGCAGCATGATCGCATGAGCGAACTTTCGTAAATGATCGTACTATATGTTACCTAACTTGTTTTGAAATTTGAGTGCAAAGAAATAGTTAACTTCCAATTTTATGGCAACAAAATTCGTTCACAAATAATATTTTGCAATCATGCGAAAAATTCTATCTTAAAATTTTAAGCTTTTTTCAGGAAGTTATTATAGATTTTTCAGCAAATATTAATAGAAAATGAGGACATTTGTCTCCATAATTTTGTGCGTAAATTTTTTAACGTTCTACTTTCGTCTTGTATATGTTTTTCGGGCTAAAACTCGGCAAAAATATAAATTTAACGATTTTTTAGCAGTTTTTAGCAATTTTTTTAATTTGACCAATTTATTGTGCTCAAAAAGTGTTAGCCAACAAATTCATCCTTTCGTTTGGAAAGCTTCGTTCTTACTTTTTGGCGCAACAAATTCATCTCAACCCTAAGGAGATTAATCGTCTGGAATCACACCACGCACGCACGCACTCACACACACACACACACACACAAACATGCGCGCGTGCATGAAAGAGCGCACACATCAGGAATAGTTTTAGAATGCCTCAAAACGGATTTCTATGATCATTCATTCATTCATTTTTCAAAAATTTGTATTTAAAAATTGTCCAAGGAAAATTCGCTAAAATGAAAATTTCATGATTTCTTTGTCCCCCCCCCCCCCCCCCCCCCCCCCCAGTTATGGCCTACACAGACAGAAAATTCGAAAAGTCGCACAACTGGGTTAAAATCTGGATCGAACAAATAATAAAAACTGTCACGGAAATCAGATGAGTACAGTAAAAATATCACAATTTATCACTATTAACCCCACCACTTACACCGTTTAGTCATGAGATTTGAAACAACTCCTGACAAATGTTAAAAAACTAGACAAAATTCATAATAATTTAACAAAAGAAGAATCACGAAAATCTGACGAGAATAGATACATCACATTTTATTACTATTACCCCAGTCACAACTCCTGACATACGTTCCAAAACTAGATCGAATTCTCATTAGAACGAAATAAGAATCTCGAAAATCGGTCGAGATTTGTAGATTGGGCAGCGCTTAAAAGAATCGCCCCCTACTCCAACAGCAAATTCGAAATGACCAAGGTTTGTTGCACAATTAGACTAAAATTGGAATCGAACAAAATAAGAATCACAAAAATTGAAACCTGGGTGGCGTCGACAAAAATTCAAGGGGAAAAGGAGAAAAAAACATTTATTCGGCTTTACCACCTCCATTTCCTTTTTTCCATCAAGGAATTTAAAATTCCTGGGTTTGTTGCTCAACTGGACTGAAATGGGATCGAACAAAGAAAGAATCTCTAAAATCGGTTGATAATTGTGGCCAGGGCAGCGTCAACCAAATTTTTCCCACACACTTTTAGTGATTTTATGCACTTTTTGAATTTTGACTAATAATGTGCTCAAAAAACTCACCATTTCGTTTGGGGAGCACGATTTTTTGGGGTAAGAATGGAATTTTAAACTCATTTCTAAGGAGGGATATCATCTAGAAGGACACTCACTCTTTTGGCACGCCATTAAATTGAAAACTAAACAAATAAAATTAAAAAAGTGGGGAGGACGCCCAGGTTTACCCGACGCCGGCTCTAGGGATGAGGGAAGTTGCAGAAGGATGTGGAGAAAATATGGGTTGAAAGGAAGTGCCCCTATAAAATGACCACCAGTTCAAGTAAGAACCCTTTAGGACTTGGGAGGTGATACCACGAAGTACACCTGCCGAGATGCCCAACTCCAGTAACTCGAGGCGCTTTTCCCGCACCACACCCCACGCCATGACCTTGATGTTATTGGTCGCCACTACTTTTAGCTTGGGAATCGCTTGCCACAGGTCATTTCTATCATACTTATTTATTTTATCCCGCCAGGTCTGCTCTGTCCACGCTGCCATAGACAACCTGGACATCCAGGATTATGGCAGACCCATCAGGCTTGAAGGCAACGATATCTTGCTTCTTGCCCCGGTCACTCGGCATGTAATATAGTCTCTCCCTTTGAACATCCCAACCGCTGGATGACAAAGCGCCTGCTATCTGCTTGGCAACCACATCGTAGAGTGCGGCCACCGTGAGTCCGAGGACACTGCTGCACTACATGGTACACACACACACACACACACACACACCTACACCTATCGTTCATTTCACGGATTCGGTCTTAGAATGGTCTGAAACGGATTTGTATGTGGTTATTTATTTTTTATTTTATTTTCATGCTAGCGTTGTCCCCCCACCCTCCAGGATCAATTCCAATAGGTCGTCCCTCATAAATAAGAAGCCTTGCCTGTATGACCTAGCTTCTGAGGGAACATTTTAGGATTATCATCAATTTTTTGGAGTTTTCATCAAATTTTTAGCACATTTAAACTAACTTAAGTACATTTTCTACTCGTAACAAATGGAAGTGCATACATTTCTAAATGTTTTAGTTTATAGTTGATAAACTTTTTCCAAGTAATAGAATGCAAAAGATTTGAATTAAATTTGTTGTTCTCATAAAGAGTTGCCAGACAAACTCATCATTGATTTGTCTGGTGGAAGAACGACATTTTTTAATGTCGTTTTTCAATGTCAGTACTAGGGTGGAAATTTACTCAAATGACAAAAATACACATACATACATAAAAAAAGTCTATGAATGAAAAAGCGTAAAACTCCTGGAATAATTAATTTCAAAATGCCTCATATCGGATAAATATCCGCAGTTCTTCAGATCCATACTAAAACAATCAGTGCAACCAATACACTTTTTTCTCAATCTCACACAAAATAGAGCACCTAGGGCTTAATTAAATACAACCTAGGTAGGTAGCATAGAAAATACTGCAGAGTAGCAGTGAATAGAAAAGCGATACTAGGGCGATGTTATATTGGTGCTAATAAAGAAGATGGCGACAGACATAAGAAAGTGCAAATCGTGTTTGCTTTTTATGTTACCCTTTTCTTGAGTATTTCTCATATTATAACTCACTAAACAAACACTAGCATTCAGGCATCATATAACAAAATTACCAAAGGCTCTACAATTTTACAAACCCAATAAAATTCTGGTATTTCCGTTTTCTGACGCTTCACAACTGATAGATTACTATTATTTTTCCTTCAGATCAACAAATTTTTCCAATTTTGTTGATAAAATTATTATCCTTATAGATAAAATTAATAAAACTATTATTAAGTAATTAAATTATTTATTCAACACATAGGACATGAGTCCCACTGGTGTGTTATTGTGAATACATAGGATACAACGTTGATATTATAAAAAGGAAACATTAGTTCTAGTAAATAGTTGAATAGTATTTGAACATAAGAAAAAATATTAACATGATTAGTGATGAGAGACTAAGTTGAAGTCGCCAAAAACTCTATTCTGGGTGGGTGCATTCAATAACGCTTCAACACGACATTCTCTTCCTAGTTTGACTCTCACTTATCTCTCTCTCACATAAATTTTCTCTATTTTCTTTCCTGCTGTCTTTCTTTCTTTCCCTCCTCTATATTGAAGCCCTCCTTGCTTTGCTTCTTCCTCTTTTTGGCATCAGTTAACACCAGTTCAGTAATTACATATAGGTAATATGTAATATACATATAGCATCCCCTACAGACGTTAAACCTACCCTTAGGGATCTACCGTTTGCGATCGAAGCGAGCAACATCTCCTACATGTTTCAATTGAAATACATCGCATGTATACAGCCACACCTTGCGAGCGAAGCGAGCAACATCCCCTACAGACGTTAAACCTACCCTTAGGGATCTACCGTTTGCGAGCGAAGCGAGCAACATCTCCTACATGATTCAATTGTAATACATCGCATGTATACAGCCAGACCTTGCGAGCGAAGCGAGCAACTTAATAGGGGGGGGGGGGTCCAGGGTTTTTCCTACACATATACAGCCGTACTGCGCGAGCGAAGCGAGCAACATCCCCTACACACGTTAAACCTACCCTTAGGCTGTCCGTCCTGTGGACGCGATTTTGCGCGAAGAGGCGAATTAGCGCAAACGGTTCGCCTCCATTTCAAACACACTGTTTTAACTGAGAGCCCGTCCACTGCAAGCGCTGCGGTTGAGCGAAGTGGGGCGAACGCGACAAGAATCAAACCAGTTTGTTTTTCAACGCGCCAACAAGCGAAACGGATGTTGACAGTGTGTTTGAAGGAAGGCCAACCGTTCGAGCAAATTCGCCTCTTCGCGCGAAATCGCTTCCACTGGACCTTAGGCTGATTTCACACTGCCCGCGATGCGATGCGATGCGATGCGAAGCGAATGGAGGCGCGAACTTCCAAGCGATGCGATGCGATGATGTGTTCACACTGCTAGCGATTACAGGCAAGCGAATTAATTCAAAAACAAGATAATTTACAATGCACAACAAACTGGAGAGCGCGAAATCTATTAACTCGCACGAATCGCTTGCTTCAATCGCAACGTTCCTTGCGATTGCGAGAGGCCACTCGCACGAAATCGCTCGCAACCGCCCTCTACCGCTTGCAGTGTGAACACCCGTCCCCTCCTCCCATTTAAAAACCTTACTCGCGCGGCGTTTTGTCTTTTTCGCGCGTAATCGCATCGCTTCGCTTCGCTCAAATCGCGGGCAGTGTGAAAGCCGCCTTAGGGATCTACCGTTTGCAAGCGAAGCGAGCAACATCCCCTACACACGTTAAACCTACCCTTAGGGATCTACTGTTTGCGAGCGAAGCGAGCAACATCCCCTAAATGTTTCAATTGTAATACATTGCATGTATACAGCCACACCTTGCGAGCGAAGCGAGCAACTTAATGGGGGCCCGGGGGGCTTGCCCCCGGCTGGACGTGGAGGCGAGCGAAGCGAGCCGGAGCGGCTAGTAGGTAATAAAATACCTTATTTTAATGGCCATTGTTTGACCCTAAGTTCAAATCGTATTTCCCACTCTTCTTTCCACGCCCACAATTACTTTGAGATTCCTCTGCCTGTGCTCTCCATAAAACGAAGTTTGGGAATAACATAGTCATTCCATGTCAGAGTATTATTAATAATTATAGAAGATTCTCAACTGACTTTTGGTAAGAGATAGGGGATCCATTAATAAAGACAGGAAGAATCAAATGTTGGTGTACCTTTTCGAAGTTCTTTTTCTTTTTTGAACACCTTACTCGTCTCCTCATTCAACAAAGAGTCGCCGAATTCGCAGATTTGGCGGACGGAGGCGTCGGGAACACAGGCGTCGATGACTTTCTTCAAGACCCCTGCAACAGGAATACAAAATCATGAAAAGACTGCTAAGTAAGATAGACGGTTTAGAATAACTAAAATATTGTTTACTACTAAGACTGCTAAGTAAAGATAGACGGTTTAAAATAACTAAAATATAGTTCACAAAAAATGAAAATTTTCAGACAAGTGCTACTTGAAGGCAGTGGCTTTGCTACTTGAAGGCTTTGTCATTTCTTATGGAGGGGGCACCAGTCAAGGATTTCATTTTATTTTATACGTAGTTTTAGTATTTCTACGAGCAGTATTGTTGAATATACGAAGACTGTATAATAAAGTGCCAAACGTTCATATACATACATGTTCAATGGCTTTTTGTCATGATTTTAAACCACCTACGCTTCCATATTCACAAACCTACATATTGATTATTAAAGGATAATGCTATTTAGAACAAATATTACAAAATTACCAAACTAATCCGAACGTAAAAACTACGATAAATACGAATAGGTACCGATGAACTGGGTAGCACTAGGCCTATCATTATACTAGACTTACTGTCTGCATAAACATATCCGTAACTAGCTATGCAAAACGACACTTCCATTTTATATAATTGAAAAAAAAGGTGTGAAACAACAAAAAGCTTGTTGTAACAGCAATATTTTAATAGAACAAAAGGAACTGTGAACATTAATCACAGCACTTGAAAAAGTTAGCCACTTTTCCGTGGCACTTGATTAGGTACTTAGTCTTAAAATTTCCCAGATAAATGTCATTATTCTCAAACTAAATTAATTATTTAAAGAACTAGAGAACGCAACACAATACTAACTTATACATCCATTTAAAAAACAACTTCAGTCTGCAAAGAAGTACACGCATTCAAGAAAAAATTGTTCATAAAACCAAGGAACATTTAATTTGAAAAAAGTTTTTTCTGAAGAGATTACAAGGGTTTATTAAAGAATAATAAACCAAAAGAGATAGGTAGGACCTAAGGCTAATGGTAATACCTAAAGCACCAACAACTGACACTGTAGAAACTAATTAAAAAGAGTTTTCACGAAGTATGTAGTGTTGTGCCATTATAGCTAAGACTAGGAAATTCGTAGTCACAAGTCATTCGCAGTCAGTTAAATAAGGCGCGATAGTAGGATTCATAAAATTGAGGAATCAGGCTGTCAGCAATCAAATCATTAATATCTGATTTCTTACCATCTGGTAATGGTATCTTGCTTGAGTAAGCAGGGGATAGACTGAGCTCGCAAGGATGGGACGAAGAAGCACGCCTTGAAGAGGCTCGAGTATTTTTGACAACCACTTCCGAAAATTCATCTTTGAAACCAGATTTAAGAAACAGAACCCCTTGAGTCGATTTTTGAGCCTTCATGACCCTTACGTCTGTGGTTTTAATTGACTTTCCATCAACGGTTTCACTATAATTAGTTCCAGTTTGCTATGCCAAACCCTTGAGATCATAAAACTGGGAAAATTTTTTTGAAGTGTCACTTTTCTTGCTGGAAGTTGGCCCAAAACCGGTGCGAGGAAAACTGACACTAACGACTTCCCACAGCCAGTGTTGTTACTACAGCCAAAACAACTTTTTCCTCTGGTAGATATCAGTCTGGAGCACGCAATGAAAGTGCTAACCCAAAACCGGATTTTTTGAGAAGTGTCACTTTTCTTGCCGGGGTACGATATGCTTTTACGTTTCTCCCTCTATTCTTAGGTATGTCAGCGCGAAAAACACTTTTTTTGGACACAATTATTTTATCATATAAATAAGCGAAATAAAATACGGGGCATGAAACCGAGAGCAAGAAACATAACAAAATGTTAACATCAAACCAGCATTTTGACATGGATATATCTTTTGGCTGGGGGTCAAGGCATTTTTCGCGACACTTTTTTTTCCCGACCGGCCATCGTTCACACTTTTTTTTCCCGACCAACACTTTTTTTCCTGACCGGCACATTTTGTATTGATTTTCACGTACTACCAAGGCGTTACTAGGGAAGAGTAACTCCCATAGTTTTCATAGTAGGAAAATCGTTCGCCACTTTTTGGAATGCTCTCATTTTATCATAACATCTCATGATTCTTAAGCCATTGTTGGGTCAAGGAAAGCTGATTTATTACGCTAAGTTATAAACTAATATCAATAAGTAACCATAATGAACTAATAAGGCGAAAAGAAGGCACTATATGGTAGATACTATTGAGTAGTAGGTACTTGTAAGTAGTAGGTACTAGACATAAATGAAAAAGCGTCACGCGGGGGAGCGTCATGCGGAGAGCGTTACGCGGAGATTTCCTAATGATCCCACGATTCTGAGATTTGGTATGTAGCCCCTTGAGGGACTTCTGAACACAACTGACCGATCCCAGATCAGCTGAGTGGTTCTAGAATCCAGTTTTTTCTTTAATGATCCCACGATTCTGAGATTTGGTATGTGGGCCCTTGAGGGACTTCTGAACACAACTGACCGATCCCAGATCAGCTGAGTGGCTCTAGAATCCAGTTTTTTTCCCTAATGATTCCACGATTCTGAGATTTGGTATGTGGGTCCTTGAGGGACTTCTGAACACAACTGACCGATCCCAGATCAGCTGAGTGGTTCTAGAATCCAGTTTTTTCTTTAATGATCCCACGATTCTGAGATTTGGTATGTGGGCCCTTGAGGGACTTCTGAACACAACTGACCGATCCCAGATCAGCTGAGTGGTTCTAGAATCCAGTTTTTTCCCTAATGATCCCACGATTCTGAGATTTGGTATGTGGGCCCTTGAGGGACTTCTGAACACAACTGACCGATCCCAGATCAGCTGAGTGGCTCTAGAATCCAGTTTTTTCTATTTTGTTTTGTAACCATAATGGAATAATCTTGAGAAATGAAGGCACTATATGGTTGATATACAATTGAGTAGTAGGTACCAACTGGTAAGCAGTAGATACTAGACATATCCATGATCTTTTGTTTTTCCCATCAAGGGAGAAATTAAACTACTTCTACTTCGGATTTATACCGTTAGGTTACATCTCGTTTCTTCAACAAATCGTGAGGATTTACGACAAATGTGGCTTGAAACAGTTTTTTATTAGGGTGACCTCATTTTAATTTTAATAATCTCCATTAAACTATTTCAATCACCACTGTAGTCTTCGTTTATTGTATGTTTTCTTCATTTTAACTGGGATTATATACGTAAATGGTATATTATGTACCAAACACTAATTATCAACAATCAAAAATTAATAAAAGAATTAGGGAAACTGTTTTGGATCGAAGATCCAAACGTGATCAGGTTGGCAGTGAAAATTAGGGGAAGTTTGTAGGGGAACTTAGGTAGATAGATACTGAACTATGGATATTTTTCAAGGGAAAAATCGCATATTTTTGGGCTAGCCCCAGAAGGTATGGGGAACGACTTGATTTCAGTTTGTAGTATCCACATTTCCGTTTTGTTGACGGTGATTTTACACCTATCCGTGGGGCTGTATAAAGGCCGGTCCAGACGCTCCGTTTTCAACCACGACTTGCCTGCGTAGACCAAGTCGTTGCAGACAAAACGTTGCGTGGGGACCGGAAAACGGTGAGGTTTTAAGTCCGTCGGGAAGTCGCGCAGTTGCAGCGATGTCTGAGCTGAGGACCTCTGAAATCCGTGACATGTACAGGCATGTCGCTGCGTGTGGACACTTGCTCCGTTTTCCGCTTCGTTTTGTTCCTCACTTGTTATTCATCACCCTACGATGGCCGACCTTCGCCAGTGCTCGCGGGTGTTTCTAACCGCTTTCATTGAACTTTATGCCCACCAATTCCAATAAGAAAGTATACGTGTCGATGTACATTCTCAGATAGTTCCGCCAATCATTCGGTTCATCACGCAATTCCCACAATAACCTCACATGGGAAAACTCCCGCCTTTTTAATAACCATTTTCGTGACCATATACGCCGGTGCCTGGTTCTTCTGATCCCGTCCAATCTTTTTTTCTTAACTACACAGACAGCAAAAATTGACCACAGGAGAACATCCTCCATGGCGATATCACGCAAAACTGAGCGAAAAGTCTGTATCGTCTGGACGCTACAAGTCGCTACGTTTTCATTCCGTCTTGTCCATCAGCAAGTCTGCGCAAACTTAAGTCGTGGTGGAAAACGGAGCGTCTGGACCGGCCTTAATATCCACGCCATTTTGCCGAGTACATACTAACCTGACAAGAATTTCCTATTTTTAAGAGCGTCAAGTTGTTAGACAAGCGGATTCGTATAATAATAATTGTTTTTTACGAAGGTCATTCTCCATTTTAAGGTGTTAAGTACTAAGTACCTACTGAAATTAGAAGCGTAAAATTATTGATTTTAAATGTATTCGTACAAAGAACTCCTGCATCCTCTTTGATTCATGGAGGGGCTGTGCCCACCCTGCCCCTCCTCAAACTACGCCACTGCTTGAGGGATGTACTTTGAAGGATGTACTACGCCACTGCTTGAAGGATGTACTGATTTGCAATAGCTGGAGTTGGTTGTTTAGTTAGTTGGTAGGATGTCATATTGGAAAAGCCTATGAATTCATAAGGAACCATCTAGATCTAGAATCAGATCCCACTATGCACGGATAGGGCGATGAAAACTACACGATTCATTTTCAATGTAAATATCCGACCAGGTTGATGGAAAAAAGATAATAATGATAACAATAAATAAATATTACTAGTTACAATGAGCGTTACCCATGGGTGAAAAAAGGTATTTCAAATGTTTGTAAATGGAAGAAAATTCCATTCTAAGATGTTTGCCATCAACCGCAGTCTCCTACGATGAATAGTTTTCTTTCTATGATTTTTCAGTTTAGCGCACAGGTGACATCAAAGCACACTCTCCCGCCTGCCTACCAGTGTGACGTGTGACGTACGCTATCATTTATGAACAGACGAATCAACCCACTAGATCCAATTGCAATTTATTATTAAAACACAATGGAAACCATTTATAACGACATGGTTATTACCACGTTAAAGGCTGTAACGAAACGATTCCTGAAGTTTGCTCTGCTCTTAATATATAGCATTTTTTTTAGTCAAATGAAACCTTTTTTCTATCAAATGAAACCTCGTACCTACCAAATAAAACCACACACCAATCAAATGAAACTTCTTCTTAAGCAAATGAAACTATTTTTTCAAACAAATGAAATCTCTTTGAAATGAAATGCTTTTTTTGTTGAATTTATAGAAAATTCTAACAGAAATACAAATTTTCATAATTTTAGAATGAATTTTCAAAAAATGTTATTTTTGTACATGATTATGAAATTTTAAACTACCAAAAGTTGTTGCTGTCGACTCGTTTTGACTGCATATTCGAGTTCAGCGATCCCAAAAACGTAAGTATACAAATTTTCACAATTTTACAAGGAAGTTTGTAAAAGTTATATTAAAAAAGAATGATATTGGCAAAAAAAGCTACCGGCGTAGGTTTTGGTTATGCGAAAACTCTGGGAAAATTCAGGGGTCATTGTTTTGACATTTTAAACAGAATTTCTAAAAAAAAAAAAAAAAAAAGATTCGTGCTGTCCGTAAGATGCCAATAAGTGTGACCCAACCTCAATTCGCCACTTTTGAACCTCCGGGTGTGAACTAAAAGCCCCCCTTGTAATTGATAGATACCGAGTTTCAGTTAGGTAGGCAAGCCGAGCGAATGTGTTTATGTGAGGTTTAAATAAGTTTAAATTTACGCTGGATTCTAGGGTGACTTTTGCTATAATTCAAGTTTACTTGATATGATTTTTTTCCCTCAACTTTTGGCTTGAACAATTTGTACGTACGAATTATATCGAGGGTTTTGCTGAAGAAAGTGCATTTTTGCGAGTTTGATTGGTGTATTGTTGCGTTGCTAAGTTTATTCTTAAGAAAGAATGACTCGATCGAGGACCGTATGCCTTAGTCAGCAGCACTCGAATAACCGCAACTAAGAGAATGTCGACCCTCGAGAAATAACAGGTAACTCAATGCTCTGAAATAATCGCAACTGCATTATACAGGGTGATTCCCTCGCAGATGCAAAAACAAAAATTTGGGTGAAACTACATCAAAAATTGAGTAAAATGCCGCCAACTGCATATTTTTATCTCAATCCGTTCTCGAGATATGCTTTTTTAAAGGTTTTTTCAGGAAAACCGTGTTTTTTTCCTTTTAAACTCAAATTTCTCCACTTTACTTCATTCAATTTTAACTTTTGACAACATTTTCGGAATCAGCATTAAATTTACTATAAGAATAGTGTACTTGGGTTCTTAAAAAGTACCATCCAAAGGCCCTCACATCAGCTCAAACATTGACGATTTTGAAAAAAGAATATTTCTGAAAATCTTTAAAACTTTACTACTCTTCCAAAACGAATCCTGGAAACTGGCAAATCTCATGAAAACTGCTTCGTCTAATACTCTTTCCAACGGTATAATCAAGTTTACTTTTATTTTGTTATTTAGTGGAGAAAATTATGTTTTAATGTTAAAAAATGTGGGTTTTTCAATGAAATGGTTGGTTTTCTCGAAAGATGACCCTCCATGAACCTACGAGTATGGGCTCGGTTTCTATGTATTTTTTCACGCTGTATCGAATGGTAACATTTGTAGATCTCTCCAACTCCGTTATAACCGAGTTTTAATTTAAAATCGCAAATGTTTGTTTGTTACGATTAAATGTATGTGTGTTGTGGGGTAAAACTAGTTAATTAAAGTGTAAAACTCGATTATAACGTAGCTGAGAGATCTGCAAGAGTTCCCATTCGATCCAGCGAGAAAAAATACATAGAAACCGACCTCATACTCGTTGGTTCATGGAGGGTCATCTTTCGAAAAAACCAACAATTTCATTGAAAAACCCACATTTTTTAACATTAAAACATTATTTTCTCCCCTAAATAACAAAATAGAAGTTAAATTGATAATACCGTCGGAAAGAATATTAGATGAAGCAGTTTTCATGAGATTTGCCAGTTTCCAGGATTCTTTTTAAAAGAGTAGTAAAGTTTTAAAGATTTTCAGAAATATTATTTTTTCAAAATCGTCAATGTCTGAGCTGATGTACTTTTTAAGAACCCAAGTACACTATTCTTATAGGAAATTTAATGCTGATACCGAAAATGAGGTTGAAAGTTAAAATTAAATGAGGCAAAGTGGAGAAATCCGAGTTTAAAATGAAAAAACACGGTTTTCCTGAAAAACCCTTTAAAAAATCATATCTCGAGTACGGATTGAGATAAAAATATGCGGTTGGCGGCATTTTACTCCATTTTTGATGTAGTTTCACCCAATTTTTTTTTTTTTTTGCATCTACGAGGGAATCACCCTGTATAGGAACAGACAGCTGTTTTCCATTCTCAGGAGCGTGCTATGCTGCAGGCAATTCCGAAGAATCACGAGAGATTAATATACTCATAGGGATGATTAGTAAAACAAAATTTTAGTTCAGAAGAAAATCAAGCTGTATTTGAAAAGCAGATCAAGAAAATCCGGCACATGGATACCAGAAACGATCTTCTTCTTCACCTAGGACTGAGAAAGAAAAGCAAGATATTCCCAGGACGAATGTGATAGATAGAAATAAATTACGTTCTAGAGGAATATCATTTTGTAGTGTGAAAATAGGCACGATCCATTGAATTGATTTGGAATCCACTCTTCAAGGATTTGGCCTACCCAATTTCGCATGGTGAATCATATTATTTTTACAAAATACATTTTAGCGAATTTTTGAAGAAAATTAAGCTATTGCTCTCGCCTCAAAATTTGTAGAATGTGAATTTTTGAAAAGATTTTATGCAGAAATCCGTTTCAGGCTATTCTGAATCATATTCTGAAGTTTAACGCATTTTTTAATGTATGTATGTATGTATGTATGTATGTATGTATATGTATGTATGTATATATGTATGTATGTGTCATTCCAGACGATAACTGTCCGTAGAATTGTGCTAGAAACTTCAAACAAATTTTAAAATGTTAAGGACACAAAACGAAAGTTCAAGTTCGTTAGCCAGCATGATCGGATTACATCTTCGGGTTGAAATTTTCAAAAATGTAGTCAAAAATTTCAAAATAGCCTGTTTTTTTCAATTTGTTGTGCGAAATAATTTTTTCAGCATACTAACATGTGGTATATTCGGAATCAGCGTAAAATTTCCTATAAGAATATGTATTAAGTTTTCAAAAATTTCAAAGCTGAAAAATCAGTCAAAAATCGAAACAATGCCGTTCGCTAGTTGTAAAAATCGGTAATATTTGCATGAAACATTGTCCAAATTCAGATTGAACTACTCTTATGGGAGTATCCCTGTATAACCAATCCTAGAACCATGCATCTTTAAATCTTCAAGATTAGTATAATAATAATAAAGTATGAGTACCTCCTAATTAGTTTTAATAATTTGATTCCATGTTTGTCTATCAAAATCATAAACTAAAATTTCTCTACACGATCAATAGCGACTGAAATGTCGACGATTTCTTCAAAAATTCGCTCATGGGGTCATGCTGCATGACTGGTTTAATATTATTTTTACAAATATTATTTTACAAACATAAAGAGTCTCATCTAAAGAGATCATAGTTGTACGATAGACGAATGCGGAAATTCAGGTAACACCAGTTGCTCTTGATGTTCCAAACAAGAGATGTCGGGAAGCAAGCCGTCCTGATTGGCTATGTGGCCTTTATATACGGATAAATATCTCATTCAATATATAGTATTTGCAAATAGAGTTAATCTTTTTGCAAATCAAATTAGTCTTTTGGCAAATTTAATTAAACTTTTTACAAATAAATTTAATCTTTTTCAGTTAAATTCAATCTTTTTACAAATAAAGTTAATCTTTATTTTAAAAATTGTATTTAAAATTCTTTTAACAAATTTTCCATGTTGTGTTATGGACGTATGTAGACTTGAAAAAAAAAAGGAAAAACCCTCGAATGACAAGCTTGCATAATCAGGGTATAAAAACAGTGAATTAAGGGTGCCTGGGAATGTTTGTTGAATTATCTCAGTCCGAGATTGGGAAACCGACGTTAAACTATACATCCCGAAAACGGGACACTTTCCAGGTACCCTTAATTCACTGTTAGAAAAAATGAACCCATAAAAAGTCCAGTCATGCAGCATGACCCCATGAGCGAATTTTTGAAGAAATCTTCGATATTTCAGTCGCTATTGATCGTGTTGAGAAATTTTAGTTTATGATTTTGATAGACAAACATGGAATCAAATTATTAACACATGCACAGAGTAAACTCATCAGTTGTGATTACATTTATTTATTTATTTTTTTTTTTAAGCACCTACTACCTACGTTTTAAACAGCATGGTTCTAGGATTGGTTATACAGGGATGCTTCCATAAGAGTAGTTCAATCTGAATTTGGACAATGTTTCATGCAAATATTACCGATTTTTACAACTAGCGAACGGCATTATTTCAATTTTTGACTGATTTTTCAACTTTGAAATTTTTGAAAACTTGATACGTATTCTTATAGGAAATTTTACGCTGATTCCAAATATACCACATAATAGTATGCTGAAAAAATTATTTCGCACAACAAATCGCAAAAAACAGGCTATTTTGAAATTTTTGACTACATTTTTGAAAATTTCAACCCGAAGATGTAATCCGATCATGCTGGCCAACGAACTTGAACTTTCGTTTTGTGTCTTTAACATTTTAAAATTTGTTTGAAGTTTCTAGCACAATTCTACGGACAGTTATCGTCTGGAATGACACATACATACATACATACATACATACATATATACATTAAAAAATGCGTTAAACTTCAGAATATGATTCAGAATAGCCTGAAACGGATTTCTGCATAAAATTTTTTCAAAAATTCACATTCTACAAATTTTGAGGCGAGAGCAATAGCTTAATTTTCTTCAAAAATTCGCTAAAACAAGTTTTTAATGTAACTCTTTCTTTTTCTCATGTTCTCAGTTAATTTTATTGTTGTTTCAATATTTGGTAGTTTCTTGGCAACAGTAAATTGAAACAAAATCACATTGTTTCAAAATCACATTGATAATAACTTAAATTGAATTGACAAGGAAACTCATTTAATATTTTATTGACCCTGGATTCGTTGTCATTTTATGCAGACGTTCAATAGTATCCTCCTCCTCCTCCTCCTCCCTACAATACACAACACGTGTAAGGTGTCCCATATTAAATTTCAAATTTTCGAAAATTTATAGTATAACTAACTTTTTCTTCGCGAAAATTTGATAGATTAAAATGTACGCCAGCATGAACTCGTGTGCAAAATTTCAGATCGATTGGATATCGGGAAGTGGGTTAAAAATCGATCTGAAATTTTGTCTCAAGCAAGCAAGCAAGCAAGAAGAGAATCGAAGTTAAAAGAAAGAGTTAAAAAAAGTGACCTTATTATGCAAGCTTGTAATTCGAGGGTTTTTCCCTTATGGTTTATTATTTCCAATAATAAGCCTATGTGATCGTATAGCAAAAAATGTTTATAACCCCCCCTCAAACTTTGTCACTTTACGTTTCAAGGTGCGTAGAATCCAAATTTGAAATGTCCGTCCGCCGTTCGGGCCATAAAAGGCCTTCGCACATAGACTCCATTTGGGGTCTAGTTGGTCCTAACGTTTAACCATCCCGATCGCTTTACTCGCATAGATGCTATGGGCCAAAAACGAGCGAAAAAGTGTCTTTTTCGAGGCTTTGATAGTGCCTCCAACCTGCTCAACCACAACTGCGCAAGCTAATATTCCACGGTTAGAATAACAATGGGCAGTATGACTTCGCAACAGAACACTTTAGGACCAGATCATGCACGACCACAACAGCACGACCTAATAATTATTATTCTCATGTTAGGACAAAATTCACTCATCTCAAAATGCACAACTTTTAAATGAATGTTGATGGAAAAATATGGGTGTTATGATAGTGTAAGCGTAATAGGGCGGTGAACCTCCGGTTGTGAGGTAACGAGACCTAGGGAGTACCTCCAGGGTGGCGTGGAAAACTTCCTACACTTGTATTGCTTTCGAATTTCATGTTCCTTCGAGGCATGAATATACGTTTTTTTCTAGGTCATATTTGTGTTAATACCAATGCTTTGCCTACGCATATATAATCCTCTCGACTTTTCGTACGTACTTAGATCATGATATTATTAAGGCAATGATTATTTGAATAGATAGGAGCTCAAATCGAGAAATATAAACATACGTATATAATTATAGAAATATAGGTTGTGGCAACTCGAAATAGGACAAGTCTGGACGGGCCTTATGACGTACGCAAGCCAACTAAAACTATGATCATACTCAATTGAAAAACTAATAAACCTTGGTGAAATAATTTGCAGCGTTTTTTTTTTCAAGTCTACATACGTCCATGACACAACATTTCAAGTTAACATACACAACATTTTCCATAACACAACATTTTAAGTCAGTTGATAGTATTTGCAAAAAGATTAACCTTATTGTAAAAATATTAAATTTATCTGTAAAATGATTAAATTTATTTGTAAAAAGTTTAATTAAATTTACCAAAAGATTAATTTGATTTGCAAAAAGATTAACTCTATCTGCAAATACTACAATACGAAGTATCTGCAAATACTATAATACGAAGTATATTCTACATTGACTGATCAGAAGTGGAGGCGAATCTAAATACTTCCCTTCACCCTGTCTACAATTTTATTTACTACAAAAAAAGGAAAACATTGGTAAGCAATGCATGCATCACAGGGAAGTCCCTATGAATGGATTCTATATAATTTTGGTGAGAGCTAAAATAAGAGAAAAAACAAAAATATCATGACATTTCGGACATACCCCCCCCCCCCCCCCCCCCCTTAACTCACTCCACCGAAAGCGAACTCCCATCATACTTAAGTATGCAATTTAAAACTTCTGAAATAATTTCCAAAACTAGACCAAATTGATAATTGAATTAAAAAAAAAAGATCACGAAAATCTGACGAGAATAGTTCAAACATCACTATTTATTACTATTACCCCCTCCATTTGCCCTCTTCAATGATGAAATTTGAAAACTCTTGATATACCATCCAAAACTACACCGAATTCCTGGTTGAACAAACCAAGAATCATGAATATCTGACGATATTAGTTAAAACATCACGATTTATTACTTTCACCCCCTCCATTCACCCACTTTCATTTAATTAATTTGAAAATCTTGATAGGCGATCCAAAACTAGACCAAATCTATTGTTAGAAAAAAGGAAAAAAATCACGATAACTGGACGAGAATTGTTAAAACACCAAGATTTATCAGATTTACCCCCTCCCAAGAAGAAATGTCAACTCTTGGCATACTTTCGAAAACTATATCAAATTCTTAATGGAACAAAATAGAACCTAGGAAATCGATCGAGATTTGTAGCTAGGGCAGCGCCAGAAAGAATCGGTAATTATCCCTCCCAACTCGACAATAAATCCGAAATTACCAATTTTCGCTACACAACTAGACTACAATTGGAATCGAACCAAATAAAAATCATGAAAAACGGTTGAGAATTGTAGCCTCGGTGAGTCGACAACATTTGTCACAATCACACATACCAGAGTTGACCAAATCGTACTTGCAAGTACAAAGTACGATTACAAGTAATTGCAAGTACAAGTCCTCAAAAGTACTAGTAATTAAGATTGCAGTGGAAAGTACAATTACAAGTACTTTAGCTTTGTTCGCAGTGCCGGTTGGAAACGGTTACCAACTGTTGACGACCAGGTTTGTGATTGGTTTAGTGCGCATGCGTGACCAACACCTAATTTCAAACCGTTTGTAACCAAATCCGCACTGCGAACGGGTTTGACTAAAGTTAACCGCCGCATAGCCTCCAACAGCTGTAACCTGCTTGGTGGGCTCGCGCCATCCTTTGAATAGGTAAACATTTCATGTATGAATAAAGAACCTGAACCGTAAAGAGATGGCCTGCAAGACAACAAACAGGTTGACAAATAAAAAATATTCATTGGGCACAAACCTTCCAACAGGAATAAGAAATCCATGCTCAATCTTTTCTTGCCTCCAGCTGATGATTTTGTGGGAGAATGTGGTGTACATCTCGCAGGAAGAATTAAAATCGATCTCGAAGTCGACTGTCGTTCTTAATTTTTAATGTTAATAGCTTTACAAATAACTCTTCAGTTGAGATTGAGTAATAACATTTTACTGTTTGATTTTGTTGCTATTCAGACGAAGATTCCCATCTACGTCGTTGTCACCAATAAGATTTTCCATATCACACAACTCAGAGTAGGAAACTTTCAATAAATAACCGTAGAAGTAAAAGGAAGGTAAATGCAAAAGTATAACTTAGTGAACAGTGCAAGTGCAGATGTCCGACAGCTACCTATCTCATCTCATTCAGCTGGCTTATCTTATTTCCTCAAATGGACACTGCGAACGCCCCAAACGCGTTTCCAACCATTTCTTACAGGTTTGATGGTCACTGCGAACAAACCTTTTTTTTATTGAATAGCCAAGACAAGTAAAATTACTTGCCAATTTTTTTAGTTCAAATACAAGCACACGAGTACTTGTGAAATCAGCAAATAGTTTTAAATTGTACTTGAGAGATCAGCAAGTACAAGTACTTGTACTTTAAGCAACGCAACTACCACCCCTGTCCCTCTAAAATCTTGAAAATATGTTCGGTAAAATTTGAATTTATGGAGCTTTCCCGTGACTTCAACTTTAATTTTAAGAAAAGGTGGAGGCTCTGATAGATTTCATTCGGAAACGGAAAGAGATTCAGAAGCGGAATATTATTGATTTTCAATTGTAATGTAATTGCTGTACTTGGATTACAAATACAAATTACAAGTACTTGTAATTGTACAAGCGCAAGTACAAGAAAGTAATTGTAATTGAACTTGAATTGTAGGTACTGATCATACAGTTATCATCACACTCGGAAACAGTAATCTACTCTGTCCGCTAAACAGTTTGGTTCCCCTCACTCACTCACTCACTGCTCGGGGTTTCCATTGGAAAAGAGTTTCAGGCACCATGAACGGCTTATACTCTCCCTCAAAAAGAGGCCCCTTTAATTTAAAAGAGGATTCCGCAGGTTACCCCGAGTTGGAGTCGTCGCAAGCAAACCTTTTGCTTAGATCAGCAAACTTTTTGATTCTTTTCCACTCAATGTCTCTGAGGGAAGCCCGTTCAATGATATGATGCCCAAATGCCTCCGTTCTGGATCTCCAGTACCGGTGAGAGAAAGTGCTCTGCGGAATCTTCCTCGAGTCCGCAGGGGCACATAGGAGAGATATTGTTATCTATAATATTTAGCATCCTGCGGAAATCATAATGTCCGGTGAGGATCCCAATCATGGTTCTAATAGAATTTCTACTTTTGCTTAGAAGCCAGCGTGCTCGTTTGGGATTGGAAGAAGTAACGAGCATTCTGGTTTGTCTATATCTAGCAGTTTCCTTGCTCCAGAGAATGTCGAGGTCTTGTGTGACCCAGTTTTTAATTTTTGCTTTACAGGCATTTTTGGAAATGCAGATGGCAGGAGATGGTCCGAGAAACTGTTGTCCCGAGCCAGTCCGCATTAACATTGCCTTCGTAGTTCTCATGACCAGGAATCCATTTTATGGATATTCTGTTGTTACTAAGAAACAAGTTGTTAATGTGTTGCTTTGTTTCCCAGACCAGTTTTGAGGTCGTAAGGGGGTTCAGGAGTGCTTTGATGCTGGCCTGACTATCGGTAAAAATGTGAATGTTTTTGTTAGAAGTGTTGTGGTTATGTAAGGTGACCAGGCACTTATTGATAGCATATATTTCTGATTGAAATACAGTCGCATATTTATCGAGGCTATAAGAATGTGCCACTTGGAGCCTGGGAATGAAAACACCAGCACCAGAGGAAGGTTCAGATTCCCTGTCTATCTTAGAACCATCGGTGTAGCAATGTATGGTGTCTATAGTGTCAACAGGGGGTTGTTTGGGGGGGTGTTTGGTTCCCCTGACAACTGTTATAGTTCATTGGTCAGATTATAATGCTAGAGGTTCTGATCGTACTATGTTTACCTGCAGTATAACATAACTGTACTGCTGTACTACTTTGTGTGCTGTACAACTTTTCCCGAAACTGTAAGGTTTCTTAGTTATCGGATCACACAGTCTAACCTGCCCACTAAGCAGTTTGGTTCCCCTGGCAACTGTTATAAAACCGTGGTCAGGTTATAGTACAAGAGGTTCTGACTGTACTATGACTATAGCACAATATAACTATGCAGAACTTTCCACGAAACCATTATGTTTCTTTGTTATCGGATCACACTGGTATCACACGCGGGAACAGTTATCTACTCTAAAGCCGATTTCACATGGAGCGGTATGTCCGGAGACGGAAAGACGGAACGCAATGTGATTGGCTGTTGGGACAACAGTTGAGGATGGTGGCAGCCATGTTGCCGTCGGCGCTCGGCGGTAGAAATTTGTATACCGTTGCCGCTGGCCGTCGAGCGGAGCGCAAGCTCATTGGACAGGAATGTTGATAACCTCAAGTAGAGGTTTCAGATCAGGTAGGATGGTTATGATTCCGTTCACCAAGGTGCCGTTTTCATGTGAACAACGTGACGCATTCCGCCACCCCCTCCACTGGATTTTTCGGCCTTCCGTCTTTCCGGTTGTACGCTCATACCGCTCCATGTGAAACCGGCTTAACCATTAAACTAAACTGTTTAGGGCGTTTTGGTTGGGATGGGTCTGCTGATTAATCCCAATGTGGGATTAATATCTCAGAATTAGGAGGCGGGAAGATGATTAATTTTAATTTTTCATTATGTAAAAGGAACTCCTAGTAATACTTGAGTTTTATACATTAAAGTAGATAATAATAATAAAGTTTATTTAAATTAACAAAATGAACCACAAGAAGAAGATGGAACAAAACCAGAAAGGGATAGCTTCGCATCATTTCCATCAGGAGCCTTTTTGTTTTTCTCTTTTTACACAAAGTTTTTAGTTCAGATGTATTCACCCAACTATAAGCAACAAAATGTACTCAGGATCAATTCTAAATTTTTAAGCATGGCTAACTTAGGTCTAATATCGATGTTTTCATAGCTTCGCTAAGCAGGTCAGTTTCCAGACAGATTGGTATAGTTTAATGGTAGACATCTTGTGTCTGTACCTCCTATTTCAAGCGAGAGGATTGGAGTTTCATTTTCGTGCAAGCGAATACGCTCTCGTTAGTCCAACTTAATTCAAATTCAAAGATTACTTTCAATCAAGCATAACCACCGAACATTTTGATCAATAAGTGTCTATTACGCTAGTATTTATGCCAATAAGGCAGTGGACTTGAGGGGGCACCGGACAGTGGAGCTCGAAGCGTTAACCGGTAAAGTAGTTCACCCGTAAGCCGGTAACATGGGCAGATGTGCCGTTGGGGCAAACGACGGGAGAGACATTGCAGAGGGGGAAGGAAGACCAAGAGCGTAGCGTTGAGAGACGAAATTTATATCAATGGGACAAACCCTCAACTGATTTGAAGATTGGAGCCAAATATTTACTATCCTTTCCCCACGTTCACAATCCACTTCCCCATCCACTCACCGGCCTTTCTCCCATCTGCATCCCTCCCTGGCCAACCGCGACCTACTCATGGCGTTTCCGTCCTAGTATGCGGGGACCTTTGGCTCTCGAATCGCCGCTTCAGAAACGCGGGAAAAGGATCGTCCAACCAACGAATCACAGGGAAGACGCACTCCCCCAGTTGGTACAGGTACCGACGCAGTACATATACGTGCATTGATGGAGGCAGCATTCCCGCTGGTCATGAGTGTTACGCTCCAAGAGAAAACTCTCATAGTCGAAGAGGTTTGATCACCCTGGCCTCATAGCTCAGATCGTAGGAGTGCTGCAACTCGGGGGGGAAATTTCCCCTTAGCTGTTGCGTCGCGAGTTTGAACTCCCGTCTCGGTATCAAATATTTTTGGGCTGTTACAGTGGCGCAGTTGAAATAGGACCCGAAATCATACGAAACAATAATTAATTTAATCCCTCTCCAGCCAAATGACTGTAAACATCACATTTCCTGTCATTAGCACCTTTCACTTCCTCACTTAAACTCGAGTCAAAGCACACCGTGACAATGACCTCGCTCAACTGCTGACTTGTTCCAGCAAGCATCTGCTGAGCCAGCAGCCTGCAGTTTCACTTCATCATGCGTTTGACCCCAAACCAGCCAAGACGGCTGGTATTTGACTCCGAGGAAATGTTACACTCAAGGAAAATAACTCTCACAGTCGGAGAGGTCTGATCATCCCAGCCTCATAGCTCAGATCGTTGGAGTGTTGCAACTCGGGGGAAATCTGTTGACGTACAAAATATTTTGGGGCCGTTACAGTCGCGCAGTCGAAATAAGACCCGAAATCATAAGAAACAATATTTATTAATTAATTAAACTCTCTGGAGCCAAAAGACTGTAAATATCACATTTCCTGTCATTAGCACCTTTCACTTCCCCACTCACCTGTGTCAAAACACACTGTGACAATGACCTCGCTACTGCTGACCTGTTCCAGAGAGCATCTGCTGAGCCAGCGGCCAGCAGTTTCACTTCATCATTCGTTCGACCCCAAACCAGCCGAGGTGGCTCGTATTTGACTCCAGGAAAATAACTCTCACAGTCAAAGAGGTTTGAGCCTCATAGCTCAGATCGTTGGAGTGCTCCAACTATGGGAAATTTCCCGTAAGGGCACGAGTTCGAACTCCTGTCGAGGTATCAAATATTTTTGGGGTTACATGAGCAAGAACTGAACAATGTTGATCAGAGTTCGTGCAGGACCAAAGAGGTTACTCGGTTTATACCTATCAATTCTTGAACTTCCTGCATTGCCTTAAGATGCTTGCACCTCGCCATTTCACCCAATGGGGATTGAAAGAAAACAACGTGATTTACTTCAAGAGTAATGAAGAATCCATGCAATTCACGATGCATTATAGAAATACATATGTAACAGATAACATACACGTTGCATATAAAATAGTTTGGGTGCATTATTTGTAATATATTATATCTATGCAATGGGGCTGTTTGACAGCTACCTTGTGCCAACAGTGAAGACCAAGAACGATTATGATTCAACAACTCTCTAACCTTCTTCTGGAGATAGAGCTTTCCCCAAAGATAACCATCCGAAAGGTCGGCCGTTGCACTCGGTCATTCATCCAGACTACGTCAGTACCACCTTCATTCCATGATGAACTCAACAAAATCGATCGATAATTGAAAATTGAAGAATAGGTAAATACTGACGAGTGGGACTGCACCCCACGCAACCTCATCCATCATATTTTATAATTGTTTATTATACAAATCAAATTAGTTTGGTGCGGTTGGCATATTATGAAGATAAGAGATTACGATGATGTTTATTGTAATAATTGTTATGATCTTTCTTGTGGGTAGTTGTTCATGCTGGGCTAACTTGTTATTTACACATACTATGTCTTAATAGGTAGAATAGAGGTATATACATTGGGAGCAAACCCAAGTAAGACTAGATAAGATGTATTTCTCCCAACGCTTGCCACGTTCGCACCATGGCTCAGTGTTTGGATGCTTCCTACATTATAGACCACCACCTGAGGTGAAACACCGTGGTAGAATATGGATTCAAGTGAATGTCTGGTTTGGTGAAATGGATGCTCACTACGTTTACACCTCAAGTAGAAAAACATCCTAAATTTACCCTATCAGTAAAATATGGATTCGAGGGTGATGCAGATCAAATTCCCGAGGTGTGGCCCATTTCTTTGACGAACTACTCAACCAGGATCTGAACAAAGCGAGGGAAAATGACTACAAACTGCAATTGGAAATGGGTTGTTGCGGTGAACATTCTGATAACAACAAAAATACTTGAAAACCTGCGACTCAAGACAAACTTGTGGAACTCGAAAAATCCAAGCGATTAGCATGGTAAATTGGCTTACATCTCAATCTGACCCGAAAAAAGTGGGTGCCCCCGTCCATATGGCCCTCAGCGTAGGCACTTGAGGTACACGCGGCATCTTTGGCGGGCTCACACCTTTATTTATAGAGACAAAATCACCTCTCAAGTCCACTGATTTTCAATCCAATACTAATACGAATGTAATACGTACGATTAACTATGTCCCCAGCCATTTTATATTTGGTGACGACCAAATCTTCGGCGATGGTCTTCTCCGATTCATCTTTATCCGCCATGTTTCCTGAGCACTACTAGCTGCTAGCAGCACGGTCCAGAAATCTCCTCACTTTCCTGGCAAAAAGGTGAACACTGCTCCAGGTGCCCGGAACTCTGTCCTTTCCCTCCACGTCGGCCAAGCGAAACTCTGGTTTCGGAGAGGAAAAAGAAAAAAAAATCACGTAATCATAATTAGAAAACTAAAATTGAAATGAATTGTTATGTAACTAAATGTGAAAATAGACGAGCAAGTCGAAAATTATACCAAAACTTTAATTTTTTGCGTTACTTAGCAACTGCAATGTATCCAAACGGTTCCTACCTAGAAACGACCAATTAACAACAACCCTATACCATAAAAATTCTAAAATTGCTTAAAATAAAATTACAAGAAAACTATGGTCATTACCGAACTGTTGTCCAACAACTATGATATATGAAATCTGTCCAACTCTTCAAGAATATTCTTCAAAGGGTTTACAGCTTCAAATCTATTATCTTGCAAATTTCTTTAAATTTGACATGATAAATTTTTTAAACGTTTTAAATTAACCCATCATGTTTATTTTAAGTTTGTTACCTAATATGGAATTAGATTTTAGGGTTGTGATCACAGTTGTGATGCGTCGTTTTGTCCAATATTCACATGGATCTATTCACTCCTACCCTACTCTGTGACATGGATATTGATGGATTTAAAAGGTTGTTAATTGATAACAAGTTGGCGCTCTTTGATACAAGTTAGGAGAGCATCAGGAGAACCATTAATGTTGATCTGTTTCCTGGAGAATCCGCTAGTAGAGCTGGCAAATCCGTTCTATTGAGACAGTTATTGGTAACCGTTCGATGTATATGAGGATGAGGAACAGTTGGTTCTCGCTAGATATTTTGCTTCCGAGACTGCAAGGGTGCGGAAGCTTTGTTTTCACTTTCGAAATGAAAAAAAATATTTCGCTCCTAAATGAAAATTCCCACTCGCATTTTGCGTTTCAGAGCCTCCTGAACAAATTTGGTTCCGTGTCTGTCTGTCTGTCCGTCCACATTTCCTTGTAACAGCCATAACTTCCACAATTTTGATCCGATTTTAACCAAATTTTCAGGGATCGTGTGGGTTAAGCTCTAGATGGTCCCCTATCAACTTCATCATGATCGAATCAACGGTAGCTTCTGCGCAGGCGCTAACGTGAATTCCTTGTGACGGTCATAACTCGGTCAATGTTGAACGGATTTCGGTCAGATTTTCAGGGATGATGTGGGTAAGGTCCCTTGAGGTCCCATAAGACAATCATCATAATTGCATTAGCGGTACGCTCTGCGCAAGCGTGAACGAAATATTCTTGTTACGGTCCTTGCAACAGCCGTAATTTCAGGGAACATGCGGACTACATCCTGGATGGTCCCATATTAAAATCAAAGTTTTCCTTATTAATTTCATTTATTATATGTGCCATTCAGCTTCCAATTTCCCACCTTATTAATTCCCTGATGCCAGAACCGGTCGTTTCTAGTTTTCTGGAATTTAATGGTGACGTACTGTGAAGGTCACGAGGAAGGTCATGTGCCATTTCCTTGGCAGTGTATTTTTGTTTAGATTACTCCACAGCAAAGACATTGTACCTATTACTTTACTATACTAGACCCACTCGTAACGCTAGTGTAGCTTTCCAGATTCTACGTTCTAAGTGAGAACGTGATAGACAGGTATCGAAAAATATTGGAAAATAACCCTGAAACAATTTGCATTTCCATGTTCCAAAAGTGAATTCCCCATGGTTTTCCCGAGATATTTTGATAGGTATCGAAATTTTCAGCTCGGCTTGTAGAATCTGAATCTACTGCGACTGCCATCAATTTCAAATTATTTCAGGATGAGTTCTAAATTGTAAAATAATATTCCATGGCATAATTCACACTAAGGCTTGTACCTAGAAACGAAATCCGCTGATATTGCAATCAATTTTGCCCTCATTTAGGAAGACTGGAAAAATTCAGGATGTTCCAGTGAAAATTTCCCTTGGTTTACCCGAGATATTTTCATATCAAAATTCCCAGTTAGACGTGTAGAATCTGAATCCATTCGGGGTGAGTAGCAAAATGCTAAATGTTCCACAGCGATTTTCGCTAAGTTTTTCCAGGATATTTTAAGATTTTTTGGTTTGAACATTCTCAGCTTGGCGGTTAGAATCTAAAATTCGCTGATAAGGGAGTAATATAGAATGTGAAGGGAGAACCTACTGTTCCTCATCCTCGAATACTCCGAACGGTGACATGGTCACAAGCCGTTCTGCAGAACGGATTGAATAAATTATAACTGATTTGCTAGCGCAACTAGCGGATTCTTCAGAAAACAGGTCAAGATTAATGGTTCTCCCGATCTGATCCTCTCCTGGCGCTCTTTGTTTAAGATAAGGTATGTATGTTACCGTTTTCAGTTTTGTTTTCACTGGCCAAGATTGTTAATTATTTGCTGAAAGTTTGTACTTACAAATAAATGCATTAGGTACACATCTCATAACCCATACTAACTTAACACCAACTAGTCTATAAGCAAAAGTTTGAAAAGTTGATTGGTAAACGGATATCTAGCAAATAAATAGTGAAGGCCAGGAGTGGCTGGAAAAATTAGTATGGTGTGAATAGGTTCCATTTCTATCGAGTGCACTTTTTTACAGAAGTTTCAATTTGTGTTGGAAGGAGCACCTACATTCCTGACCAGGTTGGTAATTTTGAATGCCTAGTTATCAGAATAAATAGTAGGTTCCTGTGCAATTTTTCTTGGTGTAGAAAGCTTTTTGTTACTGCAAAATGTCATAAAAAACTTGTCCGTTTCTGTATCATGCTAAGTCGATAGTTATTTTCCATTGCAGCAACCAAAAGGACGAAGAAAGTATTGTTGAATTGAAAAATATAGCATTTCCACAGTAAAAGCTACCTTGAGCCAGTCTGTAGGTGACAGTCCAAGCGATTTTGCTCTCGAGTCTACCAAGGTAGCGCCTGGCAAGGCTCATAGCGTCTTCCTATCCGCGTAGTATTGAAATGGCTTTAAATCTCTGAAGATCCCATCGCTGGTTCCTGTGATTTTGGGAAATAGTAAATCAAGTTGGAGCGTAAAATAGAGTACCTATATAGTAAGTACCTGACAAGGTTCCTCACGAAGTTTGAACTATACAGAGAGGCCACCTAAACTCAACTTGGTAGGCGCTAAATTTTGCCAATGCTGGGTGTCTCAGGAGCAGGGTAGTTTGATTTTAAACTGAAAATTAAAATCGTGATTTAAATCTAAAGCATAAAAAACGTGAGAGAATTATTGCAGGTGAGAAAAAGAAGTGAGAATTATTGCAAATAGCTAATAATAGGTTTGTTCGCAGTGACCATCAAACCGGTAAGAAATGGTTGGAAACGCGTTTGGGGTGTTCGCAGTGTCCATTTGAGGAAATCTATGACTGTATAGCATCCATATTGGTCCGTTCGCAGTGACCACCAAACCAGTTTGAAACGCGTTGTGGATCGGTTAGACAGGGCAGAGAAATTTCTGCTGACCGATCTGACGGTTTGTCCCCCACCACACCGCTACCCGAAGTAGCCAATCAAATCTCACTGTGAGATGTAGGCACAGCGAGCGGAGAGATGATAAGCCAGCCGAACGAGATGAGAGAGCTGTCGGACATCTGCATGACGTGCGCTGTTCGCCAAGTTCTACCTTTGCATTTACCCTCGTTTTAATTCTACGGTTATTTATTGAAAGTTTCCTACGAGTTGTGTGATATGGAAAATCTTATTGGTGACAACGACGTAGAATGGGAATCTTCGTCTGAATAGCAACAAAATACAAAATCAAACAGTAAAATGTTATTACTTAATCTCAACTGAAGAGTTATTTGTAAAGCTATTAACATTAAAAATTCAGAACGACGGTCGACTTCGATTTAAATTCTTCCCGCGAGATAAGCACCACATTCTCCCACAAAATCATCAGCTGGAGGCAAGAAAAGATTGAGCATGGATTTCTTATTCCTGTTGGAAGGTTTGTTCCCAATGAATATTTTTCATTTTTCAACCTGTCTGTTGTCTTGCAGGCCATCTCTTTACGGTTCAGGTTCTTTATTCATACATGAAATGTTTACCTATTCAAAGGATGAGGCGAGCCCACCAAGCAGGTTACAGCTGTTGGAGGCTATGCGGTGGTTAACTTTAGTCAAACCCGTTCGCAGTGCGGATTTGGTCACAAACGGTTTGAAATTAGGTGTTGGTCACGCATGCGCACTAAACCAATCACAAACCTGGTCGCCAACGGTTGGTAACCGTTTCCAACCGGCACTGCGAACAATATTTTCTAACAATTTGTTTGAGAACAGCATATTAGCTTTGTTCGCAGTGCGGGTTGGAAACAGTTGCCAACCGTTGGCGACCAGGTTTGTGATTGGTTTAGTGCAGAGATGAGTGCAGCCGGGGGTGGGATGCAATGGACAGTATGGGTTGTTGTGGATATGGTTGGTAGCATGTATGGATGTTGCTGTCGGTATGGATGGGGGATATGAAATTGTGGAATATTCATCACAGGATTATGCAACTAGACTCAATAAAGTCATTCAATTTTTTGAGGAAGTTGATATCTAGATTGCTCTGAAGATGTTCTTGGATTGTGAACGCAGTAATGCTGTTGTCAAGCCTGAATTTGCGTCGATCTAGAGCATGCTTTATGCAATCATTGAGTAAATGATTTATATCCTCGATTTCTTGTGTTCCAGGACAATTAAGGCAAAATGGTGTACGGTGGTTGACGTCTTTCATGCGGAATTTAAATTGAGCAGTATATCCATGGCCTATTAAAATTCTGTTAATATTGGTAAACAATTTCGCATTGCCAGTTATTCCCGAGTACCATGGAGAGTTGATCGGATATTCAATTAGGTATTTAGTCCATGAGCCTCAGGTCCTTGTTTCCTCATCATGTTGGGCCTTGAGCTTTGTGTTCGGCGCTGCTCAAGTGTCATAAGTGTGTTCTGTACTCCCACCGTTCCCAATTTAGCATAATGTCGGGCAGCTGAATCCACTCTGGAGTTAGATATCAGCCCCACATGGCTGGGTATCCACTGGAAAGCCACAACTGTATTCGAAGTATTTTCAATGTGGGAGATTGATCGAATAATGTTCTGTATTCAAGAGGATGGCCACCACCTGATGGACATAATTTCTCATTCCTGAATATGCACATTAAATGGTAGATATTAACCGTTCATTGTGTAAAAATAAAATGTTTGTGTCTTGAAAATCAACTGAGTTTGGCTCATTTGAAAAACGTAAATTTCCCGTAAGTCACCCTGTATATATGTGTGTGTGTCATTCCAGACGATAACTCTCCTTAGGATTGAGATGAAAATTCCTTTCATGCGCCAAAAATCAAGCTTTCCAAAAGAAAGGATGAGTTCGTTGGCCAGCACTTTTTGAGCACATTAAATTGGTCAAATTTCAAAAAAGTGCTGTAAAAATCACTAAAATTTGCTAAAAGATCAACAAAAAAGCTATAAATCCGAAAACTCTTTTTTTGAATAGCAGGCTATTATTTAAAATACGTTTTTTGCCTTAAAATTAATGGTTAACTTTATTGCACTCAATAAGCTCTAATATGAAAACAATTTAACATTATAAAATACGATAATTTACGAAAATTCGCTCATACGATCATGCTGCATGACTGGGACTTTCTTTTATATATTGTTACATAAAAATATCTCTCATTTTACAGGACAGATTATCAATCTTTCAGTTAGAAATGAATGCCTGTATATTTGAATTTTCTCCTTATTTGGGGCTCAATGCGATCTTCAATTCTGCTCAACAAGATGTCAACTCTCATCCAAGACTGAGAAAAGAGCTATCTGAAATCTGTGTGCAGGTACAGTATTCTAGGATATAAATTACTTATTTGCTAGGGTGGTGTTGAGGAGAGGATTGATAACGGCTGTTCCTCATATTATTTATTATGATTAAAGGCCGCTACACGCGTTCCTTTCCTACCTCCTCAAAAAGGAGCCACGCCCACAAAGGAGGTATTGAAGGAACGTGTGTAGTGATGAAGGAGGGAGGAATGTAGAAAGCTCCTACGTAGGAAGGAAGGATGGTCCGGCCCGTCCTACCTTCCTATGAAGGAGCTTCCCCCACTCTTTCATCCTCCACGGAGAAGCGTGTGCAGGCATTTTTTCTTTCATTCCTTCCTACTTTTCCCTGTTTTCCCCGCTATGTGTACCAACTCCTTTTATATCTGTTATCAATCATCCGGTGTCTTGAATTCGAGGTTCATAATTTGTTTTTGTGCTTTTTTCCCCGTCAATTCGCTGTTGTTTTGAAATGTCCGATGAAAAAGGAGTGTTAAGTCAAATTATTGGCGTGTTAAAGCAGTTACCACACTTGTGGGATCAGAGCCACAAACACTATATGAACAAGGAAAGAAGAAAAAGGGAAATTTTCCCTACAAAAAGGGAAATTCTGGGTAGGAAAGGAAAAGGTGGGAGGGACTTAGCAGTATTAGGAAGGAGGAAAAAGGAAGGAGCGTCTGTAGGAACCATCCTCTTTGAGGAAGAAAGCAAAGGAACGTGTGTAGTGGCCTTAATTCAAGCGCTTTCGCCATTTGACCCCATCAGGGATATAGTTGAGAGAGGGAAAAAATGTATACATATTGTATACTTAAGCATTATCTCATCATCTAGTCTTAGCTGTATCATTTTATTTTATTTATTTTTTTTTTATCATTATTTTTTGTTTTTTCACCTGGTGCAGGGGCTTACATAGGGGCTTTCTTGTTGCCAATTTCTTTCGTGAAAAGGTTTAATTTAGTTGAATTATTATCTATTTTCAGAATCCCACTACTGATTTCATAATGGAATTTGTCCAATGTCTCTCGTGCTGCTTGATTGTTCAAGAGAAGCACCCCAGCGTTGAAAGAGTTTTGGATTTCGCTTCCGTGTTTTTAGCTCAACACTACGAAGACTTTGAGGAAGTTTTGGTTGCTGTGTTCGAATTCATATTCAAGGTAAAAGTCACATCTTTGGAAATACTTATTTTTTGTTTAAAATGTGTCTAGAATAATTACTTGAAATTTAAGACATTTAAAACTTCTAATTTCAGAATCACAGTTGCAAAACCCAAGCAGTAAGGTTTCGATGTTGTGAATTTATGAATCGAATCCTTCATACTATGGACGATAAAGCAGTGCTGTATGAAGATATTTATGGGAAAATAGCTTCTACTATGTTAGAACGTCTCCAGGTTCCTAATGATTATTTATATGCTTTACTTTTATTTGGGTTTTCTTTTTAATTAACCTGGTGATATATCATTGTGAATCAAACAATAACTAAATTTCAGGATAAAGTGCCTACGATCAGAGCGCAAGCTGTGATGGCACTTCTACGTTTGCAGGTCCCCACTGACCCAAACTGCAAGATCATAAAAGGTATGGAAACCCAAGAAGAATTTGTGTTCCTACATTTTGAGTACCTAATTGTGCACTTGTTTCTTGGAAAAAAATTTAGTTCATTTTCCCCCTTCACTTAGAAATATACTAATAATGATTTAGTGGTTACGAAATTCGTCCATTAGGGTGAAGGGACTAGTGTTTGCCTTGGTTGAAGTAACGGGCTATGCGCCCTAATTTTTTATTTAGCTTTATATTTTTTCTTGAAAAAGCACATAGTATGAGCTCAGAACGCTTCCAATCTCATTCAGAAGCGGAGTAGTAATTTTACATGTCGTGTTAGCAATGGTAGGTATGGAAAAATCCAATATCTCCTTCCAAAAAAGTGGAAGTCTTGTTGAAGGAGTTGTGAGGTGTCCGTTGTGGTCTCCCTCCAGGTTGCTAGCAACCTTGGAAGGAACCATGGGAGGAGATGGTGAACACAGTCAGTGTCCTTGGATGTGCCCAATTTTCTGCTTTAATCCACAGGTAAAGGCGTGTTTTAAACTACACTAACAACTGAGCAGCTTGATACCCGAGTTTCTGGCACAGCCACATAACTCCCATTTAACATATTGCAGTTTTGTTGTATTCTTTGGGTGTTCATGGAGAGGTCCTTGCCTGGGTCAAGAGTTTTCTCTTTATAATTCTGGTAGAGTCCAGAGAGTTTGGCTTAAGGGAACTCTTTCCAGCCCCTATCCTGCAACATCAGGTGTCCCCCAAGGTTCTCACATTGGGCCTCTTCTGTGCCTTTTGTTGATTACAGCGTTGGTTCCTTGCTTTCAACAGATGAGATCAAGGTACTCATCTATGCAGATGATTGGAAGGTTTTCAAGCCTTCTTCATACAAGCCTTGATGCACTCCTGGAAAGGTGTACAGTCAATCATTTAGCGCTGAATCCTGTAAAGTGTATTATAGCAACGTACCTACTGGAGATCTCAAAACCTATTGGAGTTCGATTATCGAATTGAAAGAGCCTTTCTTATAGAGTTGTTTTGACCAGGGATCTTGGAATTCTTCTGGACACGAAACTCACCTTTAATGATCATGTGGGTACTGCAGCTTTGAGGGTTCTGATAACCTTTGGTTTTCCTAAAAGTTGTACACGGGATTTTTTATCAGTCGAAGCTATCGTGCTACTGTACAAATCCTTGGTTCGCCCTGTGACAACATGGTGACGTACGCAATCTGTCAACTTCAGTCCGACACAACCAGCATGTTGTTCGGGGGTGCGATACTAGGCATGCAAGGGTAGAAGAGTCCGCGTCACAGAACTGTCCCCCCATCCTCTCCTTCCACATAGCTGATCCTTTCTCGCTTTCATCCCTTACGAGCCACCTTGTTGTTAGCTCCTTTTGTGTCTATACAAACTAAATCACTCACGACGAAGTTGTAAAAACCCATTTCAAAATGGAAGTTAGTGAACAATTTTGTCTATTTCCACGAATATAGAGAGTTACGATGTTAAATAGAATTCAACGGTTCGGCCATCACAATAACAAACAATAACCGAGCACACATTATAAAGGATACAGCTTATATAGTCACAGGTGAAGGGTGATTGAATCCCATTGGTCGAGAGAAAGAAAAGGTGGCAGAAGGTACCACCAATTAAGTGCAAGCAAAATGAAGCGAGATTATAGCTAATCAAAACGGAAGTTCCACAACTTCGTCGCGAGTGATTTAGTTCGTATGGCTAATCAGATGAAAATAGGGGAAGAATTACTCAATATGATTTCATCAGTGTGAAGGGGTAATTCCAAGCTTTATAGAAATGGGGTTATCAGTGGTGAAATATATTGAAGAATATCCTCATTTAAACATTTACCAGGTCTGTCACTATTGATGATTTTTAATTTTTCATCATACCTCCCTTTGGACAAAAATGAAAAATTCTACTTACTGTCTATATGTCAAATCAAAATTGTAACAAGGATTGGATTCCTTGAGATGTAGACTTACCCTTATTTTATTTGGGTTGGATGACCACACCAGTCTTGGAAGTTTTGGCTTTTTTATTGTTTCATTAGCAATATTTTGGCGCCTTGATGGCCACCCTCATCAGGCATAGTACAACATAATAATGGTGTTTTTGTGTTTTCATCACCCAGGGCTGTCTTTGTGGAACATGAATTGACATATCTAGCTTGTGGGAGGAGTGAACGTCTGCACTGGTTTTGTTGTGATGGGAGAAAGTATAATGAAGTATTTTTTAGAAAATTTTGGGAGCAATTGCACTTTTACAAATATAGAAAGCTTTGGTGATTGTTTGTAACCTGTAATCACTACACTAGTATTACGGTACTTTCTCATCATAACAAAACCAGTGCAGACGTTCACTCCTCCCACAAGCTAGATGTGTCAATTCATGTTCCACAAAGACAGCCCTGGGTGATGAAAACACAAAAAAAAACCATTATTATGTTGTACTATGCCTGATGAGGGCGGCCATCAAGGCGCCGAAATATTGCTAATGAAACATCAATAAAAAAGCCAAAACTTCGGCTGACTGGTGTAACAGAGTTACCTCCTGAGAGGCCCATCAAGCTCCCGTCAGAGCACCAGAGATAGCGTTGTCGGCGTCCCGTTGAGGAATCAATGGGAACCACGCGCTGTTCTCGATCATTTAAGACAGTTGGTTTGGCGTCGGATGGATTCCTGGTGACAGGAATATCAACCTTCCCCGAACATGGCTCATTAAAAGCTCATTAGTAGGGGTGGTATCTCTCTGACGGGATGCCTGTTACCTCCTCTACCTTTTTATGAGGATTTAGGCCCCCATTGCACCTCTGGGGGGGGGGGGGGGGGCACCTAAATTCCTTATATGGTAGCAGAGTGTGGTTTGGATTATGCACGGCTGACGCCTAGTAGTCCAATCCACTATTTTTGGGGCGTTAATGTTTCAGAAGAAACATGGCCCGGGGTTCCAGAAGGAATTCCCATTATCACCCTTTGGTATATAAATAATTTCATTGGTCTTTGACTTATAATTTCTCTTTTATTCCCCTTTTATATTTTATATACCATATTTTCTTTCAATTTTATGCCACCTGAGTATTGCTATAATGTCAATTACCAGGTTAGTGCACAATTCAAGTCCCCTAAGTTGGGCAAATTCATTTTATATTATTTAAATTTTATGCCACCTGAGTATTGCTATATGTCAATTACCAGGTTAGTGCGCCATTTAAGTCCCCATAGTTGGGCAATTTAATTTAAAAGTCCCCAATGTTGGGCAAATTAATTTCTATATATATTTTGATTTCCTAAGGTATAAGTCTCCATCGTTAAGCATCCGTTTTGTCCCGATTGTTCAATGAAGATACTTCTTATGAAGCTTCATTGACAATCCAGTTTTAATTTCTATTCCCCCATCCAAAACGCCAATGCAGCTATTTATGATTGAATGAGCATTAGTTCTCAGCTATTCACTATTCCACCCAACTACCATACTTGATCTTCAATCAAGTATGTCTTTAAGGGGAGGAGTGTAACAAAGTTACCTCCTGAGAGGTCCATCAAGCTCCCGTCAGAGCACCAGAGATAGCGTTGTCGGCGTCCCGTTGAGGAATCAATGGGAACCACGCGCTGTTCTCGATCATTTTAGACAGCTGGTTTGGCGTCGGATGGATTCCTGGTGACAGGAATATCAACCTTCCCCGAACATGGCTCATTAAAAGCTCATTAGTAGGGGTGGTATCTCTCTGACGGGATGCCTGTTACCTCCTCTACCTTTTTATGAGGATTTAGGCCCCCATTGCACCTCTGGGGGGGGGGGGGGGGGGGGGCCCCTAAACTTTTTATACTGGTCATTCAACCCAAATAAAATTTAACATCGACCGAGTCACAAATCAATAACAAAGTACTTACCCTTATTTTCCCTGAAATCCTCCTGATGCTCTTCTATTCTTTCCCCGAATTTCCTACCAGTTTGACCGCAACATTGGTAGCCACAAGAACAATTTAGTTTATAAACCCCACTTTTATCCTGAACATTGATTTTGTCTTTAACGGAGCCTAGTAATAGGCTAGATGGTGGAATTTTGCCGATTATCTGATAACATCCATTTGTGTCCATAACTATTTTTTTCAATTTTTCAGCATTTATTTTTCACATGGAGCGAGATCCGAGCCCTGACGTGAGAGCCAAAGTCGTCAAACATATCGCTGTGTCTCCGAGAACTCTTCCCGGTATATTCGAGCGAATCCACGACGTCAAAAGCACAGTGAGGAAGGAAGCTTTCAAAGCTCTGTCTCGCCTCAGAGTTGTCAAACTGTCCATCAAACAGAGGCAGAAAATATGCTCCGCTGGACTTGCTGATAAATCTGGTAGGTTTAGTTTGTACTGAAAGCAATTAATTTCATCCCTTCTTCTTTAATTTAATTCGTAATTCATGCTCGGAATGGAATGTCCGTCGATTTGTTGTGCAGTGTCTTTTCCAGAGGATAGAGTAGAGGCCTACAATGATATTAAACACTAGTTACTTGCGTCTTAGTTTAACATTGCTTCTTCACTACCGTTGGTAGGAAAGCTTTGTTTCGTACTAGAAATCAAAAACGCATTTCACAAAGGTTTATTATTTTTTCAATTGAGTTTGATCGTAGTTTTAGTTGGCTTGCGTACGTCATAAGGCCCGTCCAGACTCCTCGGCGTGTCCTATTTTGAGTTGCCACAACCTATACTTCTATAATTATATACGCATGTTTATATTTCTCGATTTGAGCTCCTATCTATTCAAATAGTTATTGCCTTAATAATATCATTATCTAAGTACGTACGAAAAGTCGAGAGAATATTTTACTAAATATGCGTAGGAAAAGCATTGGTATTAACACACAAATATGACCTAGAAAAAAACTTACGAGTATATTCATGCCTCGAAGGAACGCTGTACCCACCTCATGGTGCCGCGGTGTATTATATGGGTATAACACGTAAAAGTAATAAATATCCATTCTCCTACACCCCTCTGCTACGCCCCTGGTCACCCCAGTCCCCACAAGGTGCCGCGGTGCCTCCTCTCACTCCACCCCCTGCTCACCCCCCTCCAGGCCAGGCGTGCGTCTAACACTCAAAGTCTCGAAAAAGACATTTTTTCGTCCGTTTTTGGCCCATAGCATCTATGCGAGTAAAGCGATCGGGATGGTTAAACGTTAGGACCAACTAGACCCCAAATGGAGTCTATGTACGAAAGAACGGGTTTTAAGTAAATTCTTAGGCCTTTTATGGCCCGGACGGCGGACGGACATTTCAAATTTGGATTCTACACACCTTGAAACGTAAAGTGACAAAGTTTGAGGGGGGGTTATAAAAATTTTTTGCTACACGATCACATAGGCTTATTATTGGAAATAATAAACCAAAAATGTGTGTCCTCCAAATTCAAAATTTCCACTTGCTCTTTGTGTATCAAAGCTTGCTGATCAATGTTGTTTCCGTGTCTGCCTGTGCCAATGAATTCTCACACACAAAACTGAATTTTTAAAAGTTTTAGTCCGATTGTCTTGAGATTTCCAGGGATTGTGCAAAGTACATAGCATCTAAACAGTCCTGTGTACATTTGATTGTTGTTGGATCAATAGCGTCAGCGCTTGCGCAAATATGATTTTTCTATAACATTGATTTCTTATGATCTATCGATCCGATTTCGGTCTAACTCATAGGGAAGTTATGTATAGGATTCAGGATAGTTCAAACGGAAATAGGTTGACCCAGGAGCAACTCCGAGACTAATGTTTCGATTTTGATGACATTTTCAGCTACATATTTATTATAGACAGGGTGGCCCAATATTCAAAAATTAATAATAATTCTCGATAAATACAGAATACGAATGCAATTTAAAATGTACAGGAGTTTAAAGAACAAATCGATTGAATATAGTAGTAGTAGTAGTAGTAAGTTGTTCAATCAAAATTCGCTAATTCCATCATATTACATGACTGGAACTTTTTTTTATATTTTGCAGAACCTGTTAAAACTTTTGTGCTCAACAACATGATGTTCACCTGGTACAAGCAATGTGACTGCGACTACGTCAAGTTTTTAGAAATCCTATTCGTTGAAACCATGGATGATGAAATTTTGGAACGTCTCCTATTTCACCTGTTCAAGTGAGGATGACGAATATGCATGTCTCATTTGTTTGAATCTATATTATTACTAGAGACCGGATTTGTATGCAGCATAAATTCCTCAAATATGCCAGAGAATATTTAGTAAAAACTAATGGCATATGTAACAAATATGCATCAAAAACAAGTAAAATATGGGAGATAAAATTCATCACTTGAAAAGAAAGAATTCTGAACGAATATAATTCTTAATGAAAGTTGCTTAATATTGGGTATCTGGTTTTTACAAAATGCTCAATAGGTTTGTTCGAGCTGTCCACTGAACTTGATTAGAGCTCCCCCGCGCAAGCGCATTGAGCAAGGTGGCCGTTCGAGCTGGCCAATTGGCTGCTCCATGGCAGCTCTGCCATCGTTCGAGCTGGCCCGCTCAGCTTGCTCTGAACTGCTCCAAACTTGCTCAGCCTGCTCCGGCCGATGAGGAAGAGCAGCGTGCTCCGTGTATGCGATCTTGTTAGCTTTGTTCGCAGTGCCGGTTGGAAACGGTTACCAACCGTTTGTGATTGGTTTAGTGCGCATGCGTGACCAACACCTAATTTCAAACCGTTTGTAACCAAATCCGCACTACAACCAACAACAAACCTTCCAACAGGAATAAGAAATCCATGCTCAATCTTTTCTTGCCTCTAGCTGATGATTTTGTGGGAGAATGTGGTGTTTATCTCGTAGGAAGAATTAAAATTGATCTGGAGGTCGACCGTCGTTCTTAATTTTTAATGTTAATAGCTTTACAAATAACTCTTCAGTTGAGATTGAGTAATAACATTTTACTGTTTGATTTTGTATTTTGTTGCTATTCAGACGAAGATTCCCATTCTACGTCGTTGTCACCAATAAGATTTTCCATATCACACAACTAGTAGGAAACTTTCAATAAATAACCGTAGAAGTAAAACGAGGGTAAATGCAAAGGTAGAACTTAGTGAACAGTGCACGTCATGCAGATGTCCGGCAGCTTTCTCATGTCGTTCGGCTGGATTATCTTATCATCTCTCAGCTCCCTGAGCTCCCGCTACCCTCCATCTCACAGTGGAATGATTTGATTGGCTACTTCGAGTAGCGGTGTGGTGGGGGACAAACCGTCAGATCGGTCAGCAGAAATTTCTCTGACCGGTCTAACCGATCCACAACGCGTTTCAAACTGGTTTGGTGGTCACTGTGAAAGGACCACTATGGATGCTATACAGTCATAGATATTTCCCCAAATGGACACTGCGAACGCCCCAAACGCGTTTCCAACCATTTCTTACAGGTTTGATGGTCACTGCGAACAAACCTATTAGCGTAGGAAAACCTGGTTTATCCTTCCTCAAACCTCCATAACCTGATCAAGGTTCGTCAACAAAGGACTCGTATTTTTTTTCACCTGTTTCTGTATTAAATCCGCGGTTTTTCCCCGTTTTCTGTCAGAATTTAACTATATTGTTGTACATATTTGATATTGATTGATGATGGACCGAAAAATAGGTAGGGGGAATGGCAATCTCATTCTTTGTATCTATCATCATTGCATTACAAACCTATTTGTACCCACAATTTCCTATCTATCTGACAATTCACAGACAAGAAATTTCCAGAATTGCTCCTAACACGAATTATCGATGATGATGCTTGAAGAAAACTCACGAGGTTAACATTTTTATGTACTTACTTAAATTCTTTTGGTGCATAAATTATTATTATTATATGTTTACCTATACACGATATTCAGATAGAAACCCAAGGATTTAGTGTGGTCAGTCTATAATGGTACAGAATACAACAGTCTCATTTCAATTTCAAAACGACTTGGCTTTTGCAGTTATCGAAATCTATAATTGACGAAATAAGTGAGTACTGCTATTTTTCAATGATTTTGCACTTGAAATTTAGTTATTAGACTCTTTCGACATCCGGAATTAGCTGTAGGTAAAGTTTGGTGACGATCCGACAAATTTAAAGTTTGGTATAGTTTTCAATAGTTTTCGCCACACAGAATTGGCTGAAACCACAATAAAAGGTTCGAATGTTGTCCATGACTACAATATACGACGTCGTCACTGACGTTAGTCGTTGTCAAATCGTGTTTGGTATCGTTTTCAATAGTTTCCGTCACATAGAATCGTGAATAAGAAACGAAGTCGAGTACATTACGCTAGACCACCCATTTTCAAACTTCGAGAGGAACCTGGTCAGTGGACCAACTGACCAGTGGCATGTTTGCATACTTCCTCTAGGTACGTGTTTGTAAAACGGTTATCTCTCCAAAAATACCTGCCACGTGTTTGTGTATGTGCCCGGATGTCAATAATGGAGCGTGTAGTATTAGGTATATTCATATAGCAACACGGAAGTTAATGTTAGTAATAAAGTAAACGCATACCTTGTTCTGTTGGAGGTTTATATCGAACACGAACAAACAAAACTGAACGTAAATTAAGTTGAACGAAAAGTCTATAAACTTGATTCAAGATTCAAGAGAAGATCCAGGTCCGTAGTTGGAGACGAAGTGGAGAATTCGGAGTCTTGACAAAAGACGGAATCCGATCACCTGATCTTCCAGGTGTGGAGGTGCGTGTTAGTTCCGAGGATGAAGTTAGACCAACTAATCTGCGGAATATATAAATATTATTAATTGACATAATAAAATATATTATTATGCCTATGAAGCATTTCCGAGTTATTTATCGGAAAAGCAACAAATCATTATCGAAGGCAAAGCCGAATGGATTACTAACTCGAGCTGGAGAATAGGCCATATGTTGAAACCATGACTTGGAGAAAGTAATATTTGAACACTCCCTCCTCGCCAAGGCAAGATATGGACAATCACAGCTTCGAGTTATCAATTCAAGGCTAATCCTCCAGAACCCAAATGTAAGTGGGTGAAATGTGTCAGTCAGCTGTAACAATTTTGAACAGCGCTTAATAGAAACATAATATATTGGCTGATATCCAACAAGTCGATCAAACTAATTTTTAACAGTATTGAGCCAATCAAATTTTGGATTTAAGAAAGTTTGATGAAGGGTATTTATTTGATATTTGTTTTAATCGACGAATTGAAATTGGACGCAGAAAGAGATAAAGCGTTAGCTTTTGTTCTCAACAGCACCTAGAATATGTGAATCTTGTGATTTCGACGACTTCTAGGTAACGCCAAATAAGAAAAATTTGCAAAAGAAAAAGATACAAGACTTGATGGCTTACCAAAAAAAATATATAGAGGATGTACCTCTAAATCTTCCAAACTCAACATATATATTACACTGGTCAATGGATTGTCATTTTTAAGCCCAAGTCTCTTTTTCTCCTGAAACATTGCGAGGCATGATTATTTCAAACCACAACGAATTAATAAGTTGTTATAGAGTGGTAAGATCTTTAAGTAGAAAGTTTCTAAATTTAGAAAATAGCTCAAAAGGCAGCGGCTTTGTTAGACAGTCTGCCAACTGATTAGCCGCGGGAACCCACTCGATCACAACTGATTTATTTTTAAATTCTTGGTGCACGTAGTGCATACAAAGCTTCACCACATGCTTCAGCGTTTTTGAGTCGTTGGTCATTGCAACAGAGATCGCAGGAACGCAATCGCATTTCAAGGTGGGAAGAATGTCAAGCTGAGTGAGAAACTTGCACAGTGTACGTACGTTTGCAAGCTCTTTGCACGTATCAGACATCGCAATATACTCAGCTTCACAGGTGGATAAAGCTACATGTGTTTGTTTCTTGGATTTCCAAGAGATCAAATCACCAAACACTTTAATCACAAAACCTGTGGTTGAACGTCCTTTTAAGTCGTTCGAGCCTAAGGATGCATCAGAGTATGCAATAATATCATTGGTGTTACTCGAAATGACTATGCCATAATCTTTGGTACCATTAAGATACCTAAGTATCCTGAGAACGTTTTCCCAATCTTGCTGAGAATAATTTATTTGCTTTCTGCTCATAAAATTAACAGCAAACGAAATGTCGGGGCGAGTACCATTTTGGAGATACAGTAACGACCCGATTACCTCACGGTAAGGTACACTTTCTAAGAAATTTTCAGCGTCCGCGCTGGATTTTTCCTGAGTAGTCAAACTGCACGCATTTGGTGCCATAGGAATATTAGTATATTTATCAAATCCTGAGGGGAGAAATTTACTTAGAAGAGTTTCAACAAATGATTTCTGGTGCAAGAAAATTTCTCTTTCTGGCTCCCTCCAGACTATTTCAAATCCTTGAAATTTCTTAGGGAAGCCTAGATTTTTTATTTTAACTTCAGCTTTAAGTCCTTCTATAATTTTTGCACCCAAGTTTGGGCAGGATGAGGCTAAAAGTGCATCGTCTACGTACAACATTAATAGCGCAGTTTGACCACCTTTTTGCAGCTTAAAAATGCAGGTTTGAAAAGGATATTCCTCAAAACCTAATTTATGCAGGACACATGATATTTTATTATACCATAGATTCGGCGAGACTTTGAGGCCGTAAAGGGATCTTTTCAGACTACACACATGTGTCTTCTTCAAATCAGGTGGTACGTTAGTGAACTCCACCAAGCCTTCGGGGATTTCCATGAAAACGGGTTTCTCAAGTGTACCGTGCAGGAATGCAGTAGTTACATCAAGCTGATACAGGTGTAAATCAAGTTTGATAACTATTGATAGAAATAACCTGACATCACCTTATCTAGCAACTGGTGCGAATACTTCAGAGATGAGATATTGATTGGTGTCAGCAAAACCTTTCACCACAAGGTCTGTCTAGGTACTAATACCCATGGTCTCATTGATTCCAATGAGTTTCCCACACAATATTTTCACTCGACAAGAGTTTTCTCATGTAATCAGTGTGGAATTCAGTTCCACAATCAGACCTCAATCGAAAAACATTGGTTTGAGATGTAATGGCCTGGATTTCTTGGGGACATTTTTTAAACGCAAGATGTACTTCTCTTTTATTCTTCAGTTGATAGCTAAATACATATCTATATCTAGAATAGTCACATATCACTATCAAAATGTAGGTAGCACCTGTCCTGAAATTGGCGGGAGAAATCGGGCCAATAATATCAGAGTGTAATAACGCAAAAGGCTTATGAACTCTGTGTCTGACTTGAGAGTGAGACTTCCTAATTGTGTTGGCCTGATGACAATCCTCACAATTACGGACATCGTCAGTAAATTTGACGAATTTAAGTTCAGGAAGGAATTTCTTGGCTGCCTCCAGATACTGCTTTGAAGCGTGATTTAAGGGGAGGTGCCAGAGAATATCCAATCGTTCTGAACGTGTGAATTTTTTATCTAAATTAACCATATCGAATTTTGAAATTTTCCGGTCTAGCACATCTGGGTTAGTGACAGTCAATTCTTCAAATTTCCTCCCTCCCAAGCTTGCAGGAACACTATCCAAAGGGACAGAAACAGGCAAAGGGGTACGAGAAGCAATCGGCGTGCTCCCTCCCAAATTTTCGTGTATTGTTTGGGGTATTTGAGGAGTGGAACTGCAAGATTGTTCAGAAGAAGTGACGAAAATGCACCCGATTTTTGACGTTTAGATTTAGGTTCTACATCCCCATCACTATCAGAAACTAGATCAAACGTAACCCACCAAAGGTTATTACGCAACTCGCCGGTTTTAATTATTTTACCCGACGAGGCCTGAATAAACTCTACTCTATCTTTAGAGACTGGAACATTGATACCAGATTGGGTTGCTTTTCGTACAGAAAATAAATTCAAAGCTAGGCCAGGGACGAACAGAACGTCTTTTAAAGTCGAGATTTGGTCATTATTTCGAAATTTAATGTCACCACTTAAATGAGCTGTCAGGTCAGCCTTTTGGTCTGCATTTGCACACTTAAAAGTACGCTGACGAGATAAACGACAAAGATTAGATAAGACAGATCTCGAGACTGACAAGTGTTCTGTTGATCCACTGTCCACAGCTGCAGTGAAGGAAGTATTACCTCCTTCGATAAGTGAGAGTGCAGTAGGGTTGTACTCACTCATGAGCTCTTCGTCTGTACCCATTGTTACCCATACGTCCGCTGTGTCCTCGCCATCCATCTGTCCCGCAATGGCCCGCCAAATTTTGGACGACTGGAGAATAATGTTGAGGATTTTGGACGATTAAATAGAAATGTTGTGGGTCTTGGGGAGCTAGTTGACCCCCTGTGTTGCGAAGAGGACGTACTAGAATGACCTATCTGTCCACAGTTCAAACACGGTCGATTAGCCCTAGGGCAGAGGTCCCTTGTGTGACCTAGCGTTCTGCAGTATACACAGAATAACCTCTTCTCAGTTGATTTGGACTTACGTATCGGTTTGGGATACTTCCCGGGAATGAGACCACCCCTAGGAGCTTGCCCTCCTCTACCTTTAGTAGTATTACCACCTCTAATTTGAAAATTCCGCGTCCCCTGGAATTCGCAATCCTACTTCTTAGTGCGGCATACGACGATCCACTGGAGGAAGATAGCTGATTAGCTCTCAATTGTTCCTCCACTAACATCTCCTGCATTTCCGCGATTGAATACTTGAACCCAGACAGTTCGGCTTTCTGATAGGTGAGGGTGTCACTGATAGAAAGTTCGAAAATCATTTTAATATATCCAGGTGTAAGTAAATTTGGATCGGCTGAAAAAATTTTCTTTTTGAGTTCATCGAAGCGCCCTAGAAACTCGACCGGTTTTTCTGAGGTTGGCGAATAATGAATGGAGTTAAATTCGCTGACAAGTAGTTTTAGTTGAACCGTTGAAGAAGGATTGCACACATTTCGCAGTTTTCCGAGTATTTCTTTTGGCTCGACGGTGTCTTGCACCAAATCTTGAAAATAAGGGGACAACGATTCGAAAATTAAATGGCGTACTTTCCTTCTTGCCACTACCTGATCTTCATCAGCGAAAGCTGAAGATACAGATTCGGTAGGATCAACGGTAAACAAAAACTGTTGGGTCCCCAAAAGCCCGATGACACTACGGTACCAATATTTAAACCTGCCTTCAGTTTCTAGTTTCGCTTCGAGAGGATGAAGCCTAACTGCGTCGATTCGACGTGTCCTATATGGGTCTGGGATACGGTCTGCATGCCGAACGAAGAAATTAGGATTTTTGCGAGGCGCTCCTGAAGGGAGTTCAGTATTAGGGGATGGAGGAATGAGGTTAGAAGGAGACGTTGACTGGATGGTAGATTCATCTACATCCATCGCCGAGGTACCATTTGAACAATTGGCTACTGGCTGATCGGTCTCAACCTGATTAACAACAGTAACAGGGGGTAACTCCAAGGTACATTCATCGCGGCCGACAGTAGAAGATTGTTTAAGTTCTACATACCTCCTGTCCAAATCAACCAGTTTTAAGTTTACGTCACCGAGTGATGCCTTGATATGCTGCTTGAGTCCATCCATAAACTTGGCCAGAGTTTCCTCAGTGACATAATTTTGCGCTGGTTTTGATACAGCGGCCTGTACAGTTTCTCAATCAGATTGATTCCCCAGAGTTTCCTCGTCGGAGAGATCGGACAAATCCAATTCAGGGTTCATGATATCCTGAAATGACAACTTTGTTTAACTCTTGAATTGAACAAGGCAACAGAAACAAAATTCCTATTTATTTGCTAATCAGTTCACTTTTGAAATTTTGAACTCCACATTCTAAGATGTGGCTGAAATTTAAAAAAGTTGAACGATGTTCACCATGAATCATTGAAGGGAGTTTTGGTTAAAGCTAGGAAAATTGATTTAACAGAAATGTTAGCTACCACCAACATTCAATTGTAATGAATTGCTAGCAAAATTTTTATAAATGGGCCCGACGACTCCGGAAGAAACGCATATTTGCTCGCAGTTCTGCAACACAGAGCACAATAAAAGCAATGCATCATGATTATTTTGAAAAATTGACGGGCCCGTCGTCATGAGAAATTGTGCTGCATTTGATGTCGTCAGGTCCAAGGTCTCCTTGGGTCTCAATTTGAGGTCTCCTTACAGTCATGCGTCACCTTGAAATCATCGCCTTACGCCAGTTGCTGTTTGTTAGAACAAAAACACACAAAAACAAATTCTTTATATCATAAATTAGGCACACCTAACTTCTCGGTAGCACTTTTAAATGGGTCCACGCGGTTTTCCGGGGCTGGCTAAACTGAATTGACCTCTCGGGTTTCGATCGGAAACGAATCATTTGGAATACAACTATTATTTGATTATCAAAGTTTGCATTGCAAACATCTAACCAGTTGTAAAAATGATCGTATCATTCCGGGAGAAATAAATATTTAGCGAACATAGAAAATATTTAAATTTTGCTGAGGTAAAAACAAACAAAAATTGAAAGTGAACATAATTTTAATGTTTCAAAGGAACAATTGATTTTTCAAATTTGCGGATTGTTAAAAAAAATTTGGAATTTATTTTTATTACCCGTCTTCCCTGGGAATGATTATTCAAATTTCTGAACGTGGTGCGCAGGACGGTAAGGTCTGGGACGTCACATTCCCAATGACACCCTACAGCCACGATAGGTTTGTCAAGGGTACGTCTGGTAACCGTAGATCCTGCAACCACCAGAAAAATGAACACGATCGACCCGGTCCCAAAGATTTCCGTCCAGCTGTTCAGCGAGGGGTTTTCTCTCTTTCAGCGACCTACGAATTGTCATTCCCTGCACCGATGGTAACCTTGAAACGAAATGCCACTGGTTTTAATCCCCGAGGAATTAGCCCAAATGATTTCCTCGTAAGATGCGGCCCTTTCAGATCCGACAGTCTATTTTAATCCGTCAGGATCCGGGAACCCTGTATGTCGCAGAATGGAAAAATGTGCCCATCTGGTTGAACGGTGACATATATATTAATGATGTGGATAATAATTAATATGATATGTATAGTGGTGGACCTCCTCCTCAAACCAGCTTCATTCCACTCGGGCTAGCGTTAGAAAATGAACGCTATCGCGCATCTAGTCGCTCGAGATTCCTGTTGGGCTCAGGAAAAACGAACTTCACCGGAATTAAGCGGCGCGTGGGGAACAGGGAAATCCTTGCCAATATCAAGTTAATGACAAATCGGGCATGAAAATGGGTGGCCGCGGCATTGGTCTCTATTTAAACAGACTCGAGTCACCAATTCTCAGCATAGGTCGCTGGAAGCCTACAACGACGAATTTCTGAGACAAACTTCCCTAAATGGACAAGAACTAAACACAACGTCGATCTACGATGTTTATGAAACAAAATCTACTCACCAGTGGGATGTTTGAAAGTTCGAAGCGGAAATTGAAGTTGGAATCTCCGTTGCCTTGTAGACTGCACACAAACAGAGCCTATTACACGCAGACGGGGAATAAGTAATAGAGGCGAGAAAATGTTTGAGAGAAAATCCCGTGCTGACGCCCGGAAATCTACGGTCAGAATTGTTTAATTTATTGGTCTGGGCTTTCACGGTACATTTCACTGTGATTTTTATGTGAAAGCTCGCTATTGACAACTATGTGACCGGTCCATCCGCGAATTCGTGCCCGGATGTCAATAATGGAGCGTATAGTATTAGGTATATTCATATAGCAACACGGAAGTTAATGTTAGTAATAAAGTAAACGCATACCTTGTTCTGTTGGAGGTTTATATCGAACACGAACAAACAAAACTGAATGTAAATTAAGTTGAACGAAAAGTCTATAAACTTGATTCAAGATTCAAGAGAAGTTCCAGGTCCGTAGTTGGAGACGAAGTGGAAAATTCGGAGTCTTGACAAAAGACGGAATCCGATCACCTGATCTTCCAGGTGTGGAGGTGCGTGTTAGTTCCGAGGATGAAGTTAGACCAACTAATCTGCGGAATATATAAATATTATTAATTGACATAATAAAATATATTATTATGCCTATGAAGCATTTCCGAGTTATTTATCGGAAAAGCAACAAATCATTATCGAAGGCAAAGCCGAATGGATTACTAACTCGAGCTGGAGAATAGGCCATATGTTGAAACCATGACTTGGAGAAAGTAATATTTGAACAGTATGAAATCCGCGGGTTTTCCCCGTTTTTTCCGAGTTTAACTAAGTATTTGAGATTGATGATGGACGGGGAAATACGTAAGGTCCGTCAGTTTGCCATTACCGCTTACTGAAATGCAAGAATCACGCTAAATACCATGGATACTCTCCATATCCATGCTGATCTGCTCCAGAGCGTTCGTGCTGCGACCCTGCTCATTGCAACCCTCTCCCTGCTCCAGCTGCAAATCAGCTGACTGGCCAGCTTGCTCGAAGCAGCTCTGAAAATGGACAGCTCAAACAAACCTAATAATTAACAGCTCAGTGCAAACAGCTGTTTCCCTTACTGAATTCGTACTTTAGGTTACAAAAACATACATTTCTAGGTTGTTTTGACCAAATTTGTTTCTACAATCAGAGAGGATATTTTTATAGATGGAAAATGAACGCTCAACATCAACTGAAGTGATCGGAGCAAATTTCAAATTACTCAAAATAACTGAGTCTGTACTCAGTCAATTCTCTCACGTCCTCTCCGTCTACAATACTCATGTCCTCAGAGGACCAATAATATTTTGTTGAAAATGCCAAAAAGTTTTAGGTAAAAAGTGGTAAAGTTGAATCTAAATCTCATAGTCCAAAAGTTGGAGTTGGATTTCCGAGTTAAATAATAAAAGTGTTACCTATACTGTATATTGATATCATTTAATTGGTCAAATTTCAAAAAATATGCTTACAAAATCACTGAAAATGGCTAAGAATCGTTGAATTGATATTTTTTAGCATAAGATTGGTCAAATAAAGTTTATCAACTATGAAATAGAACATTCAACAATTTATGTACAAAATTATGCTAAAAACTTGAACTTCATTAAATTTTGTTTTAAAAAATCTATAAAATTGCAAAAAATAGCCTAAAATCCAAAATCTCTTTTTGAATAAAAGAGTATCATTTAAAATACTTTTTTTTTTTTTTTTTTTTTTTTCATAAAATTAATAGCTAACATTTTCTTTTCACTCATAAATCTCCAATTTCTATACAACTTGAAATATACAACAACAAAAAAAGACACTTTTTCACCTATTTTTGGCTCATAGCACCCATGGGTGTGGAGCGATCGAGCTGGCGAGAAGTTAGGACCAACTAGACCCCAAGTGGAGTCAATGTGCGAAAGAACAGATTTTTTAAGTCAATTCTAAGGCCTTTTATGGCCCGGACGGCGAACGGCAGACGGACATTTCAAATTTGGATTCTGCGCACCTTGAAACGTAAAGTGACAAAGTTTGAGGGGGGGTTATAAAATTTTTTGGCTATACGATCACATAGGCTTATTATTGGAAATAATAAACCAAAAATGAGGGGTACAGCGATGACCACTGTTTAGCCCCCAAAGCGGATTTAAAAAAAACCCAAAAATAAAGTAATAAAACTAAGACTAGATGTAAAATAGGCTAATAACTATATACATGCTACTATATACAATCAGCAAAGTGAAATAAAACTACGACTAGATGTATATAAATATATCACAGATCAGATATCACAGTTCGTAGTAGAGCTCAGCCGCTCTCAGGTACAACAACAGGGATCGGACCTTGTCTGGTCCGGATAAAAGTCAACCCACTGAGGGGGCTGATGCTGTACCTGGAGGTCCACAAGGGCTGGACAGTCCTCCAGAAAGTGGCGGATGGACAGATCACCCCCACACCTCCCACACACAACATCTCGAGCTTCTGCACTAAGCAGGTGTCTGTGAGTAAGACAGGTATGGCCAGTGGCAACCATGTTGACCACTATTCGATCCCTCCTTGGACAGGTTTCTTTCTCCCACACTAACACTCATTCGTACCTACATTATTTTTTACTTCTTCCCATTCTCTGTAAATGTTCAAGGTGCGTTTATAATTTTGTAACTTTTTTATCTCTAAATTATGCAGTATCACTAAATTCTCCCCGAATATGCATAATTATGCATTTATAGCTCGTATATGCAAAAATGTGCAGTATAAAATTTGAGACAGATCACCAACTGAAGTCAACTCAAACAATGATCGGATGCCACGTATGAAGCGATTATGGTATGCAATAGCATATAAATCCGGTCCCTAATTATTACAAATCCCACACTTATAAATATCAGTTCTACCATTTACCCTGATGATGAAATATGTAAATGTTCCAAAATTGATTTTTTCTTTTCTTTCTAGGAAGCAACCTACTACCACACTTATTGAAACCGTCTCTAGTCTTTTGAACAAAGAAAAGCTGCTCCCCATCAACAATTTGACTCCTGAAAATGTAACACTGTGGCTGTTCACTGTCAAATACCTATCGCAGTCTCGGGAATCTGAGGATCAGGATAAAGATGTGGTGACTAGCTTGGTTCCTGAGCTGACGAAATTTTCCAAATATCTGAAAGAGTGAGTCATTTCGAAAAAGCTTTCTCTATGCTTCGCTCTGTAAATTTCTGTTTATTGGGTTACACATCTTGTTCAACACGTTGATCAGGAAGGGAAACGAACTCCGAGTCAAAATATACTGTGACAATGATCTGGATCCCGCTCAACTGGGCTGCAGTTTCATTCTATCATTCGTCTGACCTCACTTCAGCCAAAAAAGTTGATATTTGACTGCGGGGAAATGTTATTTCATGGAAAAACTCCAGTAGTCGAACAGGTTGCATGACATTGACCACGGTAGTGCACTGTCTTCTTCAGAGCTTCTCTCTGACATAGGAGTTTCATGAGTTCGAATTCTGTTGAGGTATCATATGTTTTTGCGCCTTAACATTTCGTTCTTATTAAAAATCAAATCATGGATATTATGACAAATAAAGCTAGAAAAGTAAACCTTTATTGAGTTTAAGAGTAAAGTCTTCTTAAGCCTAGTACGTACTGGGATTCATTGTTCGGACTCTTTGTTGCAGACGCACGGACTCTCAGATTCTTTGCCCCGCGACATTGTCGCTCTGCAAATCGTGTACGCATCTAGTTTCAACCTGAGCCATGTCGAACAAGGTCGCGCTTTCGGGGATTGCAGTAGCACTTTACATAGCTCTATGGAGTAAAAAAAATGCTACTAAAAAAAAGCCACCGCGTTGGTGGATGCTGGACCCTTCATTAACACTCGGTTTTTTTAACGGTTTTTTTCCATATCGTGAGGCCATTATCATCTTTTGTGGAGGGGCCACAAAGCTGCTGCAGCCTGCAGGACATCATAGATAAGGGGGGAAGAGGTTCCGAGAGTGTCTAGAGTAGAGTGTGACCTGAACTAAAGCAAACTGTTTAGAAGACTAGAAGAAGAAGGCAAAAAATTATTACATGATGTTTTATTATATCTGCATTAGATAGCCCATCTTCGCCAACCACTAAGAAGGGTGTAATTGTGCTTCATGGGTCAATTCTAGAGCTCATTTCCGATCGAAATTACTTGTTAGAAATTTATTTTAAAGCTTTGTTTTTCGGAGTAATTTCATTTTTATGATATGTTTTGTACCTTCAAACGACCATACCTCCACTTGAGATCACTATAAAATCAAAAATATTTGTCAAATCGATTTTACAAGACGATTTAATAAGTTAGTAAAAAGTTCCAGTCATGCAGCATGATCATGAGCGGATTTTCGTAAATTATCTTAGTATATTTTGTTAAATTGTTTTGAAAATTTAGGATTTTAACTAGGAAGAAATATTTACTACCGATTTTGTTGCAAATAAACTTGTCCTAAATAATTTTCGGTAATTCAAAAAATGTTTTAGCGAACTTTTCGAAAAAATGAAGCTATTTTTGATTTTTAGCTTTTTTTTAAAGCTGTTTTTATCCATTTTTGACAAATATTAATGAAATTTAAGTACCTATTTTTTTCAGCACAAATTTATTGTTTTTCTAGTTTATTGTTAATAAAATTATTTTGACTACATTTCTGCTTTAATAAAAATTAACAATTTTTACCCGTTTTTAGCTACAAGCATAACAACGATAACTACAAAGCGATAACAACGAAGATACACTGATGAGAGGCCCACTTTGTTCGATATTCACGTACGCACTGACTCAATGTTGTAAAGAATCCACCAGCACTGACATTGTGTAAAGAATCCCATTCCGTATGGGACTCAAAAAATACTAAAACGCAACACACGAGATGCAAGACTCAATGTCGTGGAGCGTCCCGGATGCAAGAAAATGAGTCCGAGACGCAGCTCCGCGACAAAGAGTCCGAACAAAGAATCCCAGTGCGTACTAGGCTTTAGTCAAAGTAATTGAACTTCTGGTCTACAAATTTGTTTACCCATGGAATTGTGAGATGTGTTGAATGTGATTCAATTCCTACATATGGAATCGAATGTCATTACCTGTCTACAACTTGTTGAATTGGGCCTGCACTGCCACGCTCTGTTCCCGAATCAGTCCATTTATAGGTTATACAAGTCTTTCAACTTCATTTCGCCTCCTCATAAACAAACAACTGTTACCTCCCAGAATGAAATACTTCGAACTGCTTAAAGCAACCTGTCTTGGTGTTTAGTTTCAGCTTAACTCTACAGAAAGGCGATAGAGTGAAGGAGTTTATAGCTATAAAGCTCTTTAAATTAGCTGCTACGTATTCTTTCGATGATGAAATGGGAAGGTAATATTACATTTTAATTCTTTGAGTACTCATCTAGTTGATTTAATAATAGTTTCTGCGTAGATGTAATATTACGCTTATTCTATCATCGTATCTACTTTCTCAAAGATTAACTTTTAAAAACATTTTCCAGGGAACAGATGCGACTGATGTGCATTAATTATTTGATGGATGAAAACGTAGGGAAAGATGCTGTTCCGGCCATCGTGCGAATTTTCGAGCAGTTGGTTCCATCTGTGAAAGATCGGCTGGTCATGATTGCAGAAGTCATTTCAGATATCAGAGAACCTCTGCTACCCACCCAATCCTCAGTAAGTCGTTTTGTGCTACTGACTGTATCTCATGCTATATTGCCCGAGATCTAAGAATGTGCCCAGAGCCTCGCTGTGAGGAAGGCGGAAAGGGCTAACCAGAGTTGCCAATGTGACAGTGCCACACTACCTTCTGTCCGTAGCAGCCTCATTGTGTGCTTGACACCCGGTTTGTTAATATCGAAGTGGCACTAGAGACCTGCGCTTAGCTTTCGAAGTTCTAGTTTTATTTCAATTTTTTGTATAAAAGCGGATTGTTTTGTGGATTTTTTGATATGGCTTGTTAACTGACTTCTCGCCTTGGTTTTCCTTGTGTTGTTAAATATGGATTTTTTTGGGTAATTCTGAGCAATTATCCGGTCAACTCCGATATTTCTCAAACTTTCGTATAATATTATTGACAAGGAAAGACAATAATTGAATGCAAAATTAGACGTCGCAAACGTAATGCGATAAGGCAGGAAGCGATAACGGGGTCGAAGTCCAAGCCGAGCCTAGTGACTCTGAACGCTGTTGCTGCAGGTCAGTTCTGTGCGTTATGTCGGCTAGTACTAGTTGTGCAAACCCGTTTCTATGTGTTGAATGTGAAAATACTATTTTGAGTTTTGCTGTGTTGTCAGATGATTCCGATCGTTTAGATACATTTTTGTATAATCATGGTGTTTTGCCACGAAATAGAATATGCCTGTCATGTAGTAGTGTTATGTCATTAAACATACCAGGCAAGACTGTCGAAATCGACGAAGCGAAAATAGGAAAACGTAAATACAATCGGGGTAGAATCATAAAGGGTGAATGGGTTTTTGGAGGTTTTGAAAGAGAATCTAAAAAATGTTTTTTGATTCCCGTAGCAACACGAGGTCACGCTGAGTTGCTACCGATAATAAAAGAGCACATTCTCCCGGGCACGACCGTCATTAGTGATTGCTGGAAAACATACAACTGTCTTCAGTTTGAAGGATATACCCATTTGACAGTTAATCACAGCTACAACTTTGTCGACCCCGAGACTGGTGCGCATACGCAACACATTGAACGTTTGTGGAGGGAGGTGCGGGGAAGCGTGCCTCGATACGGAAACCGAAAACAACATTTTATCGGCCATTTAGCAGAGTTTATGTTTAAAAGAAAGTACTCTGATTACAAAACAAGAGTGCATCATCTATTCAGAGCAATTGGCCATCTGTATAACGGTGAAAACGAACACCCTAACATCACTCGTGAAGCTGATACAGATAGCGAGTCAGATGACTACTAAGGTAAGTTTCACAATATATTTTCCTTTTCCGACTCTTATTTCGGTCTGAATATTGATATTTACTACTCTACATATATCATGGTTAAGTATGAGAAATATCAGAGTTGACCGGATAATTGCTCAGAATTACCGTTGGGGTGGGGGGTGGGGGGGCTACAAGTCCGTATCATACATCAAAGAACACAACCTCGCCTGGGGTTTTCTCTTGACTCGATTAATTAGTCGTGTCTAGGGGTGCACACCTAGCAATGGGTGTGCTTAGGGGGGCCACCATGATGGGTCGGGTCCGGGCTTGGCCGGGACGCCCTGGCCGACCCGCCCTACGGGCGGGTGTTTGAGTCTGCTTGCCCTCAAACTCTTTCAGTCACTTGTTGGCTGCAGGAGCAACGTTACGTTTGATCAACGGATGGGTTTTTTGTAGACTAAAAAAACTTTTGGGACTTTTGTAGTCATGCTGACTAAATCTCTTTGACAATTGTCACACATATTACGTTTTTGATAAATAAATATACTGATTACTGATTACAATCCTAGATTCCAATGTCATATGTAATACATTAAAATACCTACTTGATATTATATAAATATAGGGTGTCCTTGAAATATGGCATGTAAATTTCATTTAAATGCAGAAACATTCGTCTTGGCAAAATAAAGGTCTTGCTCGTTGGCCAGCCCAATCGCTCCAGAATTTCAGGTTCAAATTTACAATGTAGTGGTTTAAAAAATGCTTAAAAAAGTCGGTGTTTTGACAAGTATTTTTGAGTTCTGAGTCGATTGTGATCACTCCCAGATCTCTAAGATTCATGAATAAGTAAGAGAAATGGATTTTTAGGTGAAAATGCCCACAATTGACTAAAATTTTGTAGTTTTCGAGTTTGGCTGCGTGTTTTATAATTTACTTTGCGATTTCGTCACACGGCTATCCCCTCGGTTTTTTTTTTTTTTTTTTTTTTTTTTTTTTTTTTTTTTTTTTTTTTTTAAATTCCCTCAGATGGAATCTTCTGCAGATAAGTTACAAACTCCTAATACTTTTCAATCCAACTAGTTGCCTTGCCATTTGACTCATGGTTCGAGAGGGAACAGGGAAATTATGCTGATACTAAAATCCCTCCAATTTGCCATAGTATGTCCCCACAGTCGAGAGGGGGTTCGACAATGGGCGGAGCCAATTTTTGGCCCTGCTCATTCAAGATCTCGGGCACTGTAACTACTTTTTAATATTTGGTCGAGTTATCCATCAACCCAAGACACCGATTTCAAATTGGACTCTATAATAATAAAAAGTATTATAGTAGAAATCGTTCATAACATCCGCCAAGTGACCGTCAAAAATTGGTCATTATAGCCAGTAGTCATTATACCGATTATCCCGAAATTCTCAAAGTCTAGGATAAAAATTTATTGGAAACCCTTTTTTCGGTATAGTAGGTTACTTGTATGTACTTAGCTCTGAGCTCTGAATGGTTTTGAAAAGAAAAATGAGCTTCCAAGAAGTATGTTTAAAAACACATATATTTTAGCGAATTTTTGAAGAAAATTAAGCTATTGCTCTCGCCTCAAAATTTGTAGAATGTGAATTTTTGATAAAATTTTATGCAGAAATCCGTTTCAGGCTATTCTGAATCATATTCTGAAGTTTAACGCATTTTTTTATGTATGTATATATATGTATATATGTATGTATGTATGTATGTATGTATGTGTCATTCCAGACGATAACTGTCCGTAGAATTGTGCTAGAAACTTCAAACAAATTTTAAAGTGTTAAGGACTCAAAACGAAAGTTCAAGTTCGTTGGCCAGCATGATCGGATTACATCTTCGGGTTGAAATTTTCAAAAATGTAGTAAAAAATTTCAAAATAGCCTGTTTTTTGCGACTTGTTGTGCGAAATAATTTTTTCAACATGTGGCATATTTGGAATCAGCGTAAAATTTCCTATAAGAATATGTATCAAGTTTTCAAAAATTTCAAAGTTGAAAAATCAGTCAAAAATTGAAATAATGCCGTTCGCTAGTTGTAAAAATCGGTAATATTTGCATGAAACATTGTCCAAATTCAGATTGAACTACTCTTATGGAAGTATCCCTGTATAACCAATCCTAGAACCATGCTGTTTAAAACGTAGGTAGTAGGTGCTTGTTAAAAAAAAAAAATGTAATCACAACTGATCACATACTGTTAGGATTTCAACTGCCTTCAATACTGACCACATTGGACATCGAAATCTATGAATATTTACCTACATTTGTCTTTAAATCTACAAGATTAGTTTTATAATAATAAAGTATGAGTACCTCCTAATTATTTTTAATAATTTGATTCCATGTTTGTCTATCAAAATCATAAACTAAAATTTCTCTACACGATCAATAGCGACTGAAATGTCGAAGATTTCTTCAAAAATCGCTCATGGGGTCATGCTGCATGACTGGACTTTTTATCGTTTATACCTAATGTAGGTACATATACATATGTACGTATGAAAAATTAGGAGTATTTGGACATTCTCCAGAACCTCTAGAAGTTGTACATACCACAATAATACGGGAAGGTGTATAATTTATTGATTTACTCGTGATTTATTGCTACAGTTGTGTATACTACACTAAAACGGGAAGTTTCTATTTCCCTGAATTCGTTATCAGAGAAATACGAGTAATGTAAATACAAATCCTCCAAATGGAGGATCAGAATTCGTTCTGATGATTTCACTGAAAGCTACTCATTGCGTCGCCCCCTTGAATGTAGAGGAGCTTGCCGTATAGAAAACTACTTGGACGGGAGGCCTTAACCTTCGGGGTCACCCATCCATGTACTCACCACCCTCGACGATTCCTAACCTCGCTAATCGCATGAGAAATGGTTCATTGCAACGCCTAACCCATTCAGCTCCATCACTGGAAATCCACTCCTCTGATCCATGTTTGTTTGAAATTGAGAATAAGACTTCCGCGAAAAGGCAATAGAGGATCTCGTGAAGAGCACCACAAGCTTCAAGTCGTGCAAGGAAAACAAACGTTGGCGCGTCGCACAATGTTGCAAACCTCTTGATTTTTGGAAAACTCAGAATCACACTAGGCTTCAAGAGTTTGATATTACTTTCCTCATTTTACGGTTGGAATGACCTATTCAAACAATCTCAAAACTGTGGGGTGCTACCCAAGAAATTGTTTGACTACTGATTAAGTTCACAACAAATTCCAAAATATGAGAGTTCGTTGCTATTGTTGTGCTACAATCATAATTTTTTAACGATTATACTACAATTATTTACTATACTACAATAATAATGGTTTAAGGATTGTTTGGAACCGGAATCGATAAAACTCATTCCGTTCGATCCATCATTCATTGAATTACCAATATTCACAATAAATCTAAGCTACAGACGAAAATTTTTGGGGACTTCCCAAAAAAAATGAAGCTCAAAATTTAAAATTCTATTTTTTCAAAATTTTTCTCATATTTATCCGATATGAAGCATTTTGAAATTATTCCTGGAGTTTTACGCTTTTTCATTCATAGACTTTTTTATATGTATGTGTATGATTGTCATTTGAGCAAAATGACGGTGGGGAAGAAGTTGATTTTTACCGTGAGCACCCAAGTTACGCAGGGCACATTTGGAGGGCAGCCCTTAGAATCTCGATGTGTTATTGGCTGAAATTTGGAGGGGCTCCCTTGAACTGTGTCTTTGCATTGAACGGAGGGTTGAGGATCGTTAGAGGGGCGACCCTTCGGAGTAAGGGAGCCTCTCCGACGTTCGATCTAAGGGTCATCTTTGCATTAGAACTTGTACTGGAGCCTTCAAAAGATTGAGGGTCGTTCTGGCTTACCACCCTTTGGCAAATCAAACAAGGTATAACCAACCCATAGACGAGCCAGCCTATCACTTAGTACAGCGGTTCCCAACTGCTGGGCCGCGGCCCACTTGTGGGCCGCAGGCAGCTCGCTACTGGGCCGCGGATGCTGGCCGGAACTCAAGAAATAATATTAAAATATTGCAAAATAAGTACGGTATTAATAAATCGGAGTTTAGTGATTCAATTATTTTACAATTTATTTTTTAAATTTATTTACAAGTCGCTTGACAATTTTATAACAGAAATTTAATTAGATTGGTCAAAGTGTGTAGGTTTGACAACTGACGGGGCACGAGCTATGTCTGGTATTCATAGGGGGTTAATCGCCAGAGTTAGGTCAGTAGCTCCCTTTGTCAAATGGACACATTGCAGCATACATGAAGCTCTTGCATTTAAAGGTTTGGGCGAGTGTCTGAAAAAAACTCTTGACGATGCAGTAAAAATCGTCAACTTTATCAAAGCAAGGCCAAAAAATTCGAGACTTTTCAGTGTTTAGTGTGATGAAATGGGCTGTCAACACAAATAAATTACTTGTCTCATCACTTTTCTTTTGCTTTGTGTTTTAACTTTTTATTTTGGGACTGAGAAATCACAGTAAGAAACTAAGTCTTTTCATATTTCTTTTAGGAACTAGTTCCCTAAAATTGAAGGCAAAATCCAATGGATCAGCAATCCTTTTCATGAAGATAATTTAAAAAAAAAAATTAACACATCTTCAAGTGAAGAGGTCTCTTCAATTGAACTGTCTTGTGATCAGGATCTGAAATCAAGTTTTAAAATGACCCCATTGATTCCTTTTTGGATAAATGTGCGAAAAGACTATCTTGCAATTGGCAAAATTGCACCGACGCAATTGATGGGATTTTCAGCTACTTATCTGTGTTTTTTCCGGTTATCTGGGATTTTCTACTTTAGTTTATTTGAAAAATAAGTATAGAAATAAGTTAAACGTGGAGAGTGACTTAAGTCTGAAATTGTCAAGTTTCGATCCCGATATTGATGCACTAGTAGGGGACAAACAATGTCAGAAATCCCATTAAGTTTGAATAGCCATGTTAATATATCTATAAATAAATAAAGGTTCTTCAGTAAAAAGTTTTTTTTCCTTTTTGCTCAGTATGTTTTAATTTGATTTAATATTTGCTTAAATACCTATGGGAACATTATATATATATATATATATATATATATATATATATAATCGGGGTGGGCCTAGAATTTTTTCAAAATATTATTGGGCCCCCAAGCTAAAAAGGTTGGGAACCGCTGACTTAGTAGATCAAAATTTAAAAAAAATCGACTCCTGAAATTATAAGGATATTATAATTTACTTTTCGCCTAGTTTTATAAAATAGGTAATGAAATGGAATATTAAAATAAAATTGTTCCTTGGACGACACACTTTTCTTAAATTATTAATTGCCTTTGTCCTGTTTCGCTCTTATTTTGTTACGGCATATAAAAAATATGTAATTCACTGTAATTTATATTGTTGTAATATGTATGTATGTATATTATTCCTAGAGCGATGATGGAGTTTCCGCTGTTGAAAGTCAGATGGCTCTTCTAAGCTGTGAATCCCTCGACTCTGTGAGTACAGGCGTTCATTACAGAAACTTTTTAAAGTTTTTTCGAACTCGGAAAAATTAATTAGTACGAGTAATGACTTCTAAAGATGAGTTAACTTTACACAGTAGATAATGAGGGCAGGCCAGATTAGGATCGCAATCGCATCAAACCTGGCGGTACATCCAACTAATCTGAATTTTTACTAAGGGATTGACTACTTGATGTTATGTAATTTTGAGATGCGAGCTTGCGAGCATCCAGACCACCAAACTACGCACATCAACTAATCTATATTGGACCGAACCTACCTCCATACCGCCAGGTTCACTGCCATCGCGATTCGAATCCAGTCTGCCCCCATTGTCTTGTATGTTACACTTAACTACTAGTTCATGTTACTAAGTTAATATGACAACAGGATTTAAATCACTGTTTACTTTACGTGTAATGTTTGGTTCCAGGATCGCGTTCAGAAGAGTGACCCTGAAACTCTAGTGAAATGTTTAACTCTTATCATAGAGATTTTCAAAGCGAAAGATGTCACCAAGATAGATGCTACACTTCTAAGTTTGAAAGACCTTTTCATTTTAGAATGCTTCAAGGTAAGTTCATTTGACGAATTTATGGCTACTTGCTTTGAAATTACTTTCTGTTCATATTGCAAATCGTTCTATTTTTCAGCGAGTTTTCGTAACATATTTAAATATTTAATGGCTTCAATTTTTAAAAAATTACATTTTTGAAAATTTGCACTATAAATTCGTTTTTCAAAATTTTGAAACAATCTCAGAATGTAATACTTTTTTATAAGAGCCTGTATAATATATATTTATGATTGAAAATTAGTTCTCGATAATTTCATGGAAAAAATCTGTTCTTTTCCCCCAAAAAGTCAAGTTTTCCCTAAAGCAGGAATATGTTCAGAAGCAGCACTAAACAGAATGTGTTCAAATTTTAAAATGGGTGCTTTAAAAATTTATAAAAATGCCTAAAGTTTCTAGAATTTTGAACATTAGTTTCCATTGCACATAGTTTAGAAATACTTTTTTTTAAATATTGGTTAATACATAAAACTGTTATTCGTGCAATGATGACATCAACTTATTTCTAAAAGTCGCTTCAAGAACGAAACATTTTTATGCCCCCAAAAAAGGATATGTTTGGTAATCATTTGAAAATCGAACTTTTTTATTTGCATGAAAATGAGCTTAGTTTCCAATAGACTGTGTTCCACTTTCACTAAAAAGCGCAAAAATAATCAAAATTTCATTTTCTCTCTAAATTCTACAGAGCAGAAGCAGTGAAGTTCAGAGTTTAGCCCAAGATGTCATGGCGTTCTACTGTATTTGGAGTTTGGAGATCGCGAAAGAAAATTTTCTCAAATTTTGTTTCCAGGTAATCATTTATTAGTATATTTCACAAAGGCTCATCAAATTTCAGTTGGAAATAAGCTTGGCAGCTGATGCTCCGGGTTTTGTAGGAGTGCACCCGAGCGTGGAAGATGGGTAGGAGTGAACACGAACGTGTTAGGCACGAGTGAATTCGGAATGTATGAGTGCACCCTAGACACATAAGGCACGAGTGAATCCAAGATGTATCCCGAAATTGATGCATTGGACATGGAGTATGATTGATCATAATCTATACTATTTATAAGAATGAAACTCCGTCTGTCTGTCTGTCGTGTCTATGCACGGCCAAACGGCTGAGTGGGGGGAGTCTACGAGTGTGGGGATCTTCTTGGGATTTTCCGATAGGGTGTATAAGCGAATTTAAAATTTTCTAATCCCACCCGAACCCTGGGCTGTAGGGCAGGAGGGGGGTCGAAGTCCGGGTTTATGCGCGTTTTTTCGACTTCCCCGCGGAATACAGGTTTGATTCCGCTCAATCCGAAACCGGATATCGAAAAAAGTGACGGGAAGTTGGTCAAAATGCGAGGGGAACAGAGGCGAAGCAATTAAAATGACAAGTTAATCGAGCCCGCCGCTGTTTCACAATGTTGCAAGCAGGCCTACGCACGTGCGTTGAAGGATGGAACTTTTCCGTTCGAGAGACATTTCAACAGAATAAATACGGGTTTTTTCCCTGCACATATACAGAACATCCCCTAATAAACTTTTCTTGGTTCCACGTAGTTTTATAAAATTTCATTTGTTTGTAAGAATTTCCAACGGAAAAAAACGTCTGCCAAGTTGGGTGGGCAGTATAACTTTCTCAAGCGAGCGAAGCGAGCAACTCAATGTGGGGGGGGGGGGGGGGTCCAGGGTTTTTCCTACACATATACAGCGATACTGAGCGAGCGAAGCGAGCAACATCCCCTACATGTTTCAATTGTAATACATTGCATCTGCACAGCCACACCTTGCGATTTGCGAGCGAAGCGAGCAACTTAATGGGGTTTCCGGGGGGCTTGCCCCCCCCCCTCCCGCTCGACGTGGAGGCGAGCCGAAGCGGCTAGTAAGCATATAAAGTAAACCAAAATTATAATGGCGCATCATTAATGATATCACAATTGTCATTCGTTCAAGGGGAAAATGTTCGAGAATTTTTAACAAAATTTTCTTATGAACTGAAAACGAGTAATTTTCTTCTCCTCATAACGTTGACTAACTTTCTCAAGCCACTGTTCCTTGACCTTCACCCAATTTTTTTGTGGATCCTGTTTGGTAGAGGTGGCCAATTTGGCGTACACATCACATTGGTACGATACAAGAGCGTCGCAAAACGTGTATATGTGGGGATGAGGTGAAGTGAACATCAGCCGCAAAGTACAGTCCTTCTCGTGGATGATGTTCTCGATGTCCACATTCCAGGCAGATATTTTATGCCATCGCAGACATAATAGTCGTGAATGTACTCCCCTACACTCGGACATAATTTGATGAATCCCTGTACGAGTTTTACGAGAGGTACATAGCGGGGTGAAAGGTAAGCGGATATTAATCAACAACAAACAGGCAGATATTAGACGGGCGTGTAGATAAAACATTGCCGCCAGAAATGCGTTGGGGTACTGATACATCCTGGGTTCACTCGTGCCTATCACGTTCGGGTGCACTCGTACAATCTGCTGAGTTGTTTACAACTACTTTCACCGCCGCTGGGTACACTCATACCCCGACCCTGATGCTCAGAGGTAAATTAACCAGGTCCCATTCAAAAGACAGGATCTTTTCTTTCAATGCCGGTAGAGGTCTCTCGGGTGCTGGTGGAAGGCGTAACTTCTGTCTGCGGAGTTTGAACCTGGGGCCAGTTGGTTCTTCTTGGTTAGACTGTAATCTCCCCAAGAGAGTCATTCTTAATCTTTTCAAAAGCATATTCTCTTAATTTCTAATAACTTTTTCGTAGTGAGAAGTCTAGTCAAGTCTTTTTGAATTTGTTTAGCCACTGAGAAAAGATTAGAGACGACTAGAGATGGTTGGGATGGTTCAGACCTTCACTCCGCAGATAGAAGTTACGCCTTCCAGCAGCATCCAAGAGACCCCTACCGGCATAAAAAAAAACTTGATGATCCTGTCTTTCGAATGGTACCTGGTTGATCGACCTGTTAGTCCAATTTTCAATTGAACTGTGATGATCCTTTATGAAACACCCGTATTACATCTTCTTGCTTCTATATCGTCTTTTAAAGAGACCATTCATAGTTATTAATGATAATTCCACGCTGTAATCTTGCCCTATCCTTGAATAAGTTGACTTTAAATTTCAGCTGGGCAATGAAGGAACGTGCTACTCTGCACTGGGTGGCATCATCGATATTCTTCTTGTCCACGGTTTCCATCCTTTTAGTTTGAACAACGCCAGTGGGAGTAAGTTGATGTTGTTCTTCCATTTTCTTGTTTTACACCTTCAACTGCAAATTGATGATATTTAGACTCAAATTAGTGTTTGTACCTACATTAATATAATGGACAAAAATACCTGTATGCATTGAGGAAGCATTAATTGAAGAAATAATTATAGCATTCAAGCGAGGCCTGAAACTACGAGGGTCATTCAGAAAGAGTTTCCTCTTTACAAAAGTATCCCAATAAAAATTAAAAATAAGTAATTCGTATAAAATCCCCGGTTCCCTGAATAATTGATGCATTTTGTAAGAAACATCGGATGCTTGCCCCTCATTATCTGTACTAATTGTTAGATTAGTAATCCCAATAAATTGCGGGAACCTTCTCAAATACCGTTCTATGGGGAAGGATATTTATAGGAAACTATGATGTGTGGTACACAGGTATGTGGTTTTATACAGAAGTGGAAATATATTTTCATAAAGTAAACAACGTTGTTAGTGGGATAGGTTATTCAACATATGGGAATATTAACAATATGGAGGTAGGACTTAAATTGCAACACTCCCCCTCAAGTCCGTACTTGTCCCCTCCTGGATCCCAACTCTTCGCGACGTTGGTATTAGATTATTCAACGGCAGTTTTCTCAACTCCCTCGTAGCACAGTTCCACTTATTCAAAATGTAGCACACGTCTTGATGGTTTTCTGATAGGTAATTTAAAATGATGTCGAACGAGACTTTCATGACTTGCTTCCTTGAGTTCCCAAAATATTTCAATATTATTGTAGTGTACTGTGCTGGATAGGGAATTAACACCATAGACCGAACATAAGAGTTGGGAACAGGGGTTCACAAAACTACAAGTCTTTCAGGTGGAAATATCGAACTCTATTAATCGTTCTACAACTGGAATACGAATGCCCCCACGTCGCGCTACAATTTCCCGGCATCAGGCATTCCCCTCCTCCTCCCATATTTTCCTGACCCACTTAAATCAGCCAAAATCAGCATCATCGGAAAGGGAGTCCGTCAAGTGTCAGTGAACCACTATCAGTGACGTCACCCACCAAGGAGTGATACCTTATCTTGTCTTTGGCTTCTTCCAACTCCTTCCCTTCCTCCATGACTAGTGGCCGGCATGGAGGTGGCTGCATGGAGGTAACATTATGTTCTTTATTTTACAGGGTATGACTTGGGTAGTAAAGTTGTTGTGTTCATTGCGACCGTTTTCAATTTTGGTTTCTTTTTCATATTTTCGAGCTTCTTCTGAACCATTTTTCGCATTTTCAACAGTATTATTATTGGCTGGATTTGAATTCTCTGTGTTTATAAACAGTTTAAATTCCAGACTTTATCCTCTTAATTCTTCGGGAACTTCACTTTCATTCAGGAAAATTGGAATTTTATTGCCAACCGTGGTTTTTAAATAAATGGGGATATTTGCTTGCTGCACTACCCTCTCGCCACATAATCTCCCTGCGTTTGCTACTACAACCACCTCCCACCAGTATAACCACCAAATTTTGAAATGTAGCAATATTTCTTTTTCTATTGGACATTTTTCTTGTGTATTGTTTTAGGTAAGCCCAAGAAAGGAGCTGTGTCTTTGGATAATTTGTCGAATGACCCCACCCTCACTCCATCTCAAGTCTTTCTCGTCACCTTATTGGTTGACCTATTGAATCACGAGGTAATTTAAACTCTTCCAATTTCACTTTTAACGAATCTACACGAGTTTAGAATTTCTTTAATAATATCGCACCAAACCTTTCACCTTCATTACTTGAGGTTTCATCTTGGAATTAACTACAATCATCTACATTTTCTTTCAAGATACACCACAGGGAGGTGTACATTTAATTAAGTGATGTCCACATTAGGGATTGTTTAAAAAATTATCGAGAGAAAAGTAGAATTTGAAAGATATAATGAATGATTTTTCAAAACATGTTTAATACATTTAAACCATTCAATAAAATAGACGAGGTAGATAAGGAATAGATATCGATACACTTTTTATTTCAAAACTATTTTTGGCGAATTTTTGTAAAAAATTGAGCTATTGCAATGGTTTAAATCAAAATTGTCTTAATCCGTTTTGAGGTGTTCTGAAACGAAACCTAGAGTTCAACGCTTTTTCATATATGTGTGGTGTGTGCGTGTGTGTCATAAGTCACAAAAAACCTGTTGAATATATGTTTTTCAAAAATTTTCTTCATCGAAATCTGTTTTGAGGCATTCTGAAATGATTCCTGGATTTTAACGCTTTTTTATATGTATATATATATATATATATATATATATATATATATATATATATATATATATATATATATATGTATGTGTCATTCCAGACGATAACTCTCGATAGAATTGAGATAAAAACTTCGTTCTTTCGCCAAAAAATCAAGCATTTCAAAAGAAAGGATGAGTTCGTTGGACAACACTTTTTGAGCACATTAAATTGGTCAAATTTCAAAAAATGTACTCAAAAAATCTCTAAAAACGGCTAAAAATCGTTCAATTTATATTTTTTGGTAGAATATTGCTCAAATAAAGTTTATTAACTATAAAATAGAACATCCAAAAATGTATGTACACAATTATGCTGAAAAATGTACTTAAAATTCATCAAAATTTGCTAAAAAATCGATAAAACCTGCTAAAAAAGCTAAAAATTCAGAACCTCTATTTGAATAGCAGGTTATTATTTAGAATACGTTTTTTGCCATAAAATTAATGGTTAACGATTTCCTTGCACTCAAAAAGCTCAAATTTCAAAACAATTCAACATTATACAATACGATAATTTACGAAAATTCGCTCATACGATCATGCTGCATGAATGGAACTTTTATGTATGTATGTATGTTTGTATGTATGTGTCATTCCAGACGATAACTGTCCGTAGAATTGTGCTAGAAACTTCAAACAAATTTTAAAATGTTAAGGACACAAAACGAAAGTTCAAGTTCGTTGGCCAGCATGATCGGATTACATCTTCGGGTTGAAATTTTCAAAAATGTAGTCAAAAATGTCAAAATAGCCTGTTTTTTGCGATTTGTTGTGCGAAATAATTTTTTCAGCATACTAACATGTGGTATATTCGGAATCAGCGTAAAATTTCCTATAAGAATATGTATCAAGTTTTCAAAAATTTCAAAGTTGAAAAATCAGTCAAAAATCGAAATAATGCCGTTCGCTAGTTGTAAAAATCGGTAATATTTGCATGAAACATTGTCCAAATTCAGATTGAACTACTCTTATGGAAGTATCCCGGTATAACCAATCCTAGAACCATGCTGTTTAAAACGTAGGTAGTAGGTGCTTGTTAAAAAAAAAAAAAAAAAAAAAAAAATCATAAACTAAAATTTCTCTACACGATCAATAGCAACTGAAATGTCGAAGATTTCTTCAAAAATTCGCTCATGGGGTCATGCTGCATGACTGGACTTTTTTTAATCACAATTGTTGTTGAGAAATTCATCAACAATGAAGCGGAACATTAAAAATTGGTGCACAAAATTATGTTGAAAAATGATCTTGAATTTCATGAATATTTGCGATTAAATATCGTTAAAAACTGAAAAAATCTAAGAAAATCTTTTTTGAATCGTTGAATTAATATTATTTAGCACGTTTATATGTATATAAACATTGGTACTTAAAAGTTTATTTGCACTCAAATTTCAAAACAATGTAACCTTACGAAAATTCGCTCATACTATCATGCTGCATGACTGGGCATCTTTAATTTCAGTCATTATGGGTTGAGTATTTACGGCAAATCAAGGATACTCATACAACACCAGTTGGGAGATTTTGAATTGTATAAAAAGTAATTTCAAGTATCGATTTAAAATTTTTTTCGTCCGATTTTTCTAAGTATTGATGCGATCAATGATTGATTCAAGTATTGGTCCTGTTCATTATTTTATCGATACAAAAAAGCGATTTTTTAAACGAAACCCATCCCTTGCCTGATGCTTCCAATCATGGACTACAGTACGTTATTTAGTCTGATATAATAACGCTTTTGTTCACAGATGCAAGCTGTAAGAGCCAGAGCTTGTCAGGGACTTGCTAAACTTATGATGTGTGGTCATCTCAATTCCTCCTTGATCTTAGCCCGACTGATCATTATATGGTTTAGCCCATCTTCAGGTATATAAATAAGACTTTCAAACTCTTGTTTCTGAGCGGCTGAATACGTTAAATAATTATGATACCATTTAAATTTAGATGATCTTATTTAATATTTTAGGTAGGTACCTACTTATAACGTAAAAGACTAAATTCAGGAACCTGAAAGTTAGTTGTGGAGTAACGTTAAAACCGTGTGATGTTTTCAACTTGTTTTACCTATCCAACTTGCAGCATAACAACTCAAATCTTGATACAGGGTGAGGCTTAAAGGACGGACGTTTTTCAAAAAATCAGAACACCATTAGTTTTGCTTTGAACAACAATTTATTCATAGAAATAGGTTCCAATAACGTTGCTATTTTAATAGCTTAATGGTGAAAAACTACATCTGGTAGGTGATCGTTATATTTTATATACTGCTGTTTGTGAAGGCACTGAGACTCGGGTGGATGGGTCATTGTATTGGATTTATGTATGTCTTACTGGGAATTGGTATTCCCTATGGAATATCTCTAGCCACGTTGGACATGTGATTGTACGGGCTTGACCCTTGAAAGGGGTCTTGTGAGAGGTACGAAAAAGTACCGTTGTTATCTCGTATATCCTTGTGTTCGAAAGGATATGGTGGGTGTGAGCCACGGGTTAATGTCTCTCTGAATAGGTCTATGCGACGCTGATCTTTTGGAGTTTCTCCGATTTGAGAATGGAAATTCCCAGGCTTTATGTGAATGTTCTCCCGTCCGTGCATAACAGGGGTCTGAAGGTACTGAAAAGTACTTTTTGGTTTGTGACTGAAATGGTCTGGTGAGTCCTGAAAAAGACCGCTATCTTGTGTGTACCCGGTCGCCAAGGACGGGCGTATTTCCACTCGTGAATTAAACTCACAAGGGACCCTTTTTGTAGGGGTTTGATATTGCTGGGCCGTGTAGCTTACATCTACTGGAGATGTGTACGATTGCACCGCAGAATATGCTCGATCCTTCTGTGTTTCAAGAAGGTGAGTTTGGACAGATTTTGTCGCGGGCTCAGCGTGTGAATCACGCGGTTTTAGGTCGGCGAAGAAGGCTTGACCTTGCCCGTTAGCGTAGGCAGCGCCACGCACGGGGACTGCCGGAACTACGCCCGTTCCCTTCACGGGGACGGGGTGTCCTTGCCCGTCGGCACCAGCCTGTCTGTCGCTGGGCGTAGAAGGATCAGCGGGCCGTGAAACCGGAGTTTCTGCCGGGCTGTCTTCGTATATACTCTTCAAAAGGCGAAAACTGGGTGTTCGCTCCATTTGGAAGAGTTTATTTAGTTCTGAAAAGAACTAAATTCGGGGACTCGCTTTCAAATAAATTTGAAAGGTCCTCCTGGGGTCAACTACTTATCGAACGAGTGAAGCCCGTTCGATACAGTAGGTCCGCCAAGTTCGGACGATCGGCCGCTGCGGGCTTTCTTGAGATCGTCCGGCTTGTCCCAGCGGGCGGTTTGCAAATAAATCTACGAACCCGGGTGGCAAGACTTTCTGGAACTAAACAGCGTCATCTGTATAGGAATACTGTTTAGCGTCTCGGCTTTATACGAGACTAGAGTAGAGAGCAGTACGAAGTGTAAAGCTCGATCTACTCTGAGTTCTTGTAGTCTGGAAGGCGGAGTAATCTCGTGTCGTGAATCTCGTTTTCAACTGGCTTGAGAGCCTCATCCTCAATCAGTCCCAATGGAGTTTCTATCGCAGCAGGCTGGAAGGCAGAGATTCGTCAAGTGTCAGAAGGAAGTTCCAAGATCAGAGGTAGAGATCGGTATGAATTACTGGGGCTGGAGCTGCTATATTTATACTCGTCGGGGAGCCGGAGGCGGCGTCTGATTGGCCGCTCGAGGTGTCCCGGGGGCGAAACGTCTTTTTCACCCCCTTCTCGGTAGAGCGCGCTTGGCTCGCTTTGCCCTTGATTATTGTTTCAATGTCGTTTGTTTTAAGGCAGTTTTCGTGTGTCAGATCGTCGGCTTGCCTAGCCTTGCTCGTGCAGTGAGGGTTTAGCTTGGCCCTTTTTACCTTTCGACGTGTTTATTGACTCGGCGGTTATATAATTTGTATATTTCTTCCCGCGAGTTGTCTTGTTTCGTCATTACGTCCGACGTCTTAATTACTTTGTTTTATGTGTGAACTCATTTTCGGTGGCCCTGAAATGGGCCGGTGATAAGTGGTGAGTTCACCACAGTCATCTTCAAAGAATGTCTGAAAACTGGACTCCTCGAAGGGTGATGAACCAATTAATGGACGGAAATAGGAGGAGAGGAAGACCTAGAAAATGATGGCTGTCCAATATCAAGGAAGATTTGAAATCAATGCTGGTGCGAAATTGGAGAAGAGCGGCAGATGTTAGAGTGTGATGGAGGGAAATTTTTCGGGAGGCAAAGGCTCATACTGGGCTGTAGCGCTGGGAGAAAGGATATCGACTGAACCGCAACCACTTGAATTATTGTCAATGCTTAAAAAAAACTGTAAGACCTAATGGCGTATGGCTCACGACCCTCCTGCTTCTTGGGACTGAGTACTAGATATTCCGTTCATTATGCCCCACCCTGTACCTTTTCCACCCATTTATATGTGTCACAATCTTCTTGGATGTTGATTGCTTGTGTTGAAGTTTATCTTTTCTTTTAGCTTCCGAACCAGAAATTCGGCAACCTCTGGGCATATTTCTGAATATGTTCGCTACGAAAAGGAGTCTTGCTGGCGAAATCATCCTTAACAGTATCATTCCTGCCTTGAAAGCTATATTGGAACTCGATTCCCACGATGAAGAGGAAATTGACCCCTTAGCAGTCGCTAAACTCCTGGTCAGCTTACTCCGTGCTGACGTCTGCCCTCCTCCTGATAAGATTAACGAGGTTGGTTTCGTTTGCTAATTTCATGATTAGGTAAATTGTAATTATCTATAGTAATTGTTAGGTGATATCAGTATTTACCAATCTATGAAATTTAAATTTCGTTTAAAAAAAAGTCGAGTTGGTACATTGGTTCAAACTAGTGTTATGTTCTGGGAAAACTCCCACAGTTGAAGAGAATTGATCATAATCCGCCTTGGTGGCGTAGTTGGCTTTTCTAAATACAACTTCATCCTCAAAGAAGGTAAATGCATCAGTTCCTACTCCGTCGAGGTTTCAAATATTTTTGGGCTTTTACATTTGGCGCATTACGGTAGGACACAAACATTTATGTAACAATCCTTCTCGTGCCAGATAGCAAGAATTGCATTTTTTGATGTAGCATCTTCACTTCCACACCTACTGAGTCAAAACACTCTGTCACAATGACCTTGCGATATTGCCTTTCCTTCCAGCATGGATCTGCTGAGCCCATGGCCTCAGACAGCTGATTTTGGTTTATTATTTCCAATAATAAGCCTATGTGATCGTGTAGCAAAAAATTTTTATAACCCCCCCTCAAACTTTGTCACTTTACGTTTCAAGGTACGTAGAATCCAAATTTGAAATGTCCGTCCGCGGTTCGCCGTCCGGGCCATAAAAGGCCTAAGAATTGACTTAAAAAACCCGTTCTTTCGCACATAGACTCCATTTGGGGTCTAGTTGGTCCTAACGTTTAACCATCCCGATCGCTTTACTCACATAGATGCTATGGGCCAAAAACGGGCAAAAAAGTGTCTTTTTCGACGCGCGCACGCCTGGCACGCTTGGCAGGGGGTCACGGTGGGTGGTGAGGGGGGGGGGGGAGAGCGGGGGGGTTGGAGTGAGAGGAGGCGCCGGCGCCGCGGCTTGTGGTGGGTACGGCGCCGGCGTTCGTTCGAGGCATGAATATGTTTTTTTCAAGGTCATATTTGTGTGTTAATACCAAAGCTTTTCCTACGCATATTTAATAACATATCCTCTCGACTTTTCGTACGTACTTAGATAATGATATTATTAAGGCAATAACTATTTGAATAGATAGGAGCTCAAAACGAGAAATATAAACATGCGTATATAATTATAGAAGTATAGGTTGTGGCAACTCGAAGTAGGACACGCCGAGGAGTCTGGACGTACGCTAGCCAACTAAAACTACGATCATACTCAATTGAAAAAATAATAAACCTTTGTGAAATAATTTGCAGCGTTTTTGACTCTGGGGTAATGTTACGTTCAGTGAAAACTCCTTCAGTTGCAAAGGCGATTAAAATCAACCTCGATGAAGTAGATGGCTAAACCGCTTGTCTTCAAAAATAACTTCTCTCTCAAAAGGTTCTCGATCGATAAGCTATCTACTGACCCTTCGTTGGTTCTGTATGGTATCTACACACCCACTCTTCTTCAATATGATATCCACCACCGTTCTATCTATCTACATTCAAGAAAATTGAGGATACGTGGAAAGGTAATAGTTAGTCATTTCTGTTCAATGTTCACTCCAGAGGGAGGTCGTCGTCGTCATGAAGTTCAGATTTCAAACTCATTTTTGAATTCTAGGAATTAATTTTCAATATTTCACGAGTTCTATTTATATTTCTTTGTATTTATATATCCGTATCTGCGTGGGTTTATTTGAATTATCATGTTATATTTTTCTTCTATTCTGATCACTGTTATATATATATATATATATATATATATATATATATATATATATATATATACAGGGTGCGGCAGAGAGGACGGATGGTTTTAAAAAAATCTTAAAATAGTTAATTTTTACTCAAAAACAAAGTTATTGATGCAATCAGGTTCGCAAGGAAATAGCATTTGAGACAGTCAAGTGTGAAAAATCACATCAGGCATGTGGTGGCCGACATTGTTGATGCAGTGCTGGAGGCGTTCTTGGGCGTTCTCTCCAACATAGCTCTCTCAACTTGGGCGACTTCCACGCGAATTGCGTCCTTCAATTCGTCCAGAGTTCGGGGCTTGTTCTCGTATACTCTAGCCTTGAGGTGTCCCCATAAGAAAAAATCGCATATGGATAAATCTGGGGACCGAGGAGGCCAATGAACATCGCCAAACCTGGAAATAAGGCGACCAGGGAAGAGAGGGCGAATAACGTCCATTGATGCTCTGGCTGTGTGTGCTATTTCCCCATCCTGTTGGAACCACACACGTCGGGTTGGAACACGTCGGCGTCGTAATTCAGGGAAAAAGAAGTTGGTGATCATTTCGACTGTTGGAGAGAGTCTATGCAAACTTCCAAGAACGCCTATAGCACTGCATCAATAACTTCGGCCACCACATGCCTGATGTGATTTTTTGCACTTGACTGTCTCAAATGCTATTTCCTTGTGAACCCGATTGCATCAATAAATTTGTTTTTGAGTAAAAATTAACTATTTTATGATTTTTTAAAACCGTCCATCCTCTGTGTGTGTGTTTTTTTTTGTTTTTTTTTTTTTCCTCACGCTGGTAAGCCCTAGTATAGCATGAGGGAGTTTATTCAAGCCTGCTCCCATAACGATTACAGGCGTTTTAATGCATGATTATGTACAATTCAAATACGTAAATTATAGATTCTTATAAACAAAATTATAATACACAATGTGAGTTCCTTCTTAAATTGGATATCAGCGTTTGATAATGTCACATTAAGTTATCGTAATCTATTGAATTTAAAAACACCATCAAATCATCCTGAAACTGTTTCACCAAAACACTGAATGGGGTGGGCCACGGAGCACCCTGCAGACCGCATTTTCGCTCCAGTCGAGCTCTTGCTTGTTCGAGTAATGGGCATTGATACAGCACGTGGTTCCAGTCCTGAATGGCATCAGAACACAAACACATTGGGCTCCCCCCAAGATTAAAGCGGTACTGGTAAGCCCTTGTTCTTCCATGACCGCTCAACAGGAGCGTTAATCTCCATGAAATAGTCAATTGGAGTTTGGTCCGCTCTGAAATGGTAGAAAAGAATTCCCTTGTGCTGGATCCATCCGCTGTCATCTACCAAATCCGCTCCCACTCATCAACTGCTTGAGCTGCGCGATCTAATTTCACCCTTGATTTCGGAATGAGAGAAAATAGTACCGGAAGATCCTCCCTCGAGGCAGCCTATTTCGCCTGTCTGTCAGCCTCCTCGTTACCTTCCATCCCCACATGCGCCTGCGTCCATTCAATTCCAACTCTCCAGTCGAATTGCGTTCTCAAGTCCAGGATCAATTTTCTGATGTCTTCGATTGTTGGTAAATGGTTGCAAGGATCTGCCAACATTGCCAGTGTCACCTGACTGTCAGTGTAAATCACAGCCGAACGGTGAACTCTGCCAAGAATCTGACGAGACAACCACCTCAATGCCTGCCGAATAGCCAGTGACTCGGCTCGATTATTTGAACAAGACCCCCCCCCCCCCCAGCTTGAAGTGCTGGTGTGTGTGTGTGTGTGTCTGTGTGTGTGTGTGTGTGTGTGTGTGTGTGTGTGCGTGTGTGTGTGCGAGCGCGCGAGCATGCGCGTGTGCGTGCGTGCGTGCGTTTGCTCACGCGCGCGCGCGCGCGCGCGCGTGTGTGTGTGTGTGTGTGTGTGTGTGTGTGTGTGTGTGTGTGTGTGTGTGTGTTGCTGGGGTAGGGTAACTGTTGGTGATTTTATCTCTTAGGAGCTCCTTCATATCCCTACCCAAGTCATGGTCATGCGTCCCCGTCGCGCAACCCGGGCACCCTCTGGGTGAACAGAGGGTGGCGAAATGACCCGCTGGCGATGAGGGGGGAGGCTCATGCCAATGGGCCTCCTGTCTCTTAAAAACGCTTCCCCCGTTATGGATACAAACCAACAAGAGCCTCATAACCCCCGCGCGCCCATTGGCACGCGGGGTTCTAGGGGAGGCGCTCGGGGGCGCCCCAGGCAGGGGCGTCGGCCTTCCTCTTCCTCTTCTTCTTCCTCATCATCCTATCCCTCCTCCTCATCCACAGCCCCGGCGAATGCCCACCAGTGTGCCCATTGCGAGAGAGCCTTCAGTTCCAAGCGTGGCCTCAGTGCCCACGTCTGGCAGAAGCATCCTGTGCAGGCCAACGCTGCAATAGATATAGAGCGAGAGCGGCCTAGGTATGCTTCTGAGGATTTGCGGCGAATGGCAGCAGAGGAGGCGGAAGCAGTGCGTAATGGGGTACGCAATATAAATGTTTTCTTGCAAGTCCGTTTTCCCATGCGCACGCTTTCTGCCATTCAATCTCTTCGCCTGAGGCCCCACTACAAGCAGCTTGTCCAGGATGCAATCCTGGCAAATAGCAGTGGGGCCTCTCCCGCATCTCCGGCAGACGTGGGACAGCAGCCCGCCATTCAGCAATCCTCCCCCGTGACCTCCGGTCTTCTTTCAGACTTGAAGACTGAAGTATTGAGGCTCGGGGAGCAGGTGGGCAATATTGTTGGTTATGAGAGTGCCTACCTGCAGGATCTGGCGAGGCGGGCTGTTGAGGGGCCAAATGGCTTGGAGGACGAGGTCGCGGCCTATGTGCAGAGGATCTTCCCGCAGGTTGAGGAAGCGACCGTGGCGAGGCACCAGGGAGAAGTTCCCCCTAATGTGGTGCCTCGTGGAGGTCGCAGAGCAGCTAAGCAAGCGAGGAGGCGGGAATACCAGCGTGTCCAGAGATTGTGGAGGAAGCATCCGGCTCGTGCAGCTGCGGAGGTACTGGAGGGAGCTGGGGAAGAACAAGTTATGCCCCCCCTCCAGGAGTTTGTGGGCTACTGGGAGCCACTTATGAGTGCTCCCAGCCACAGCTCTGGTGAGCCGGTGGTACCCCCAGCTTCCACCAGGGACTCCTTACGCAGCATCATGTGCACACCGGTGCTTCATGACGAGGCACATAAGTGCCGTGTCAAAAACTCCACTTCTGCTGGACCCGATGGTATTTCCGCCCGACGCTGGAATAAAGCTCCAAAGAATGTTAAGCTGCTCATCCTCAACCTGTTGCTACTATCTGGAAGACCCCCAAAAGCGTTGACCCGTGCCCGCACAATTTTCATCCCAAAGAAAGGGGGAAGTGGGCCTGGAGGCTACCGTCCAATTTCTATTTCGTCGGTAGTCTTCCGCCACTTCCAAAAGGTTCTGGCATCTCGCCTCCAAGTGGCTGGTGTCATAGGTGACGTCCAGAGAGCATTTCGGCCAGCGGATGGCACAGCGGAGAATCTAACAGTTCTCCAAACTGTCATTTCGCTGGCCCGTATCAAGAAGCGGCAGCTCCATCTTGCCGCTCTGGACGTCGCTAAGGCCTTTGACACAGTTAGCCACTTTGCCCTGACCGATTGTCTTCGTGGTGTCGGGGCACCTGCTCGTTTAATTGAGTATGTTGCCTGTCTGTACCATGAAGGCGTGACGGTCCTCGAGGCACAAGGTGAGATGTCAGGGGATGTTGTTGTTGGGCGCGGGGTACGCCAGGGGGATCCTCTGTCGCCACTCCTCTTCAACCTGGTCCTGGATACGGCCGTGGGTAAGCTGCCAGCTGAAATAGGGTTTGATCTCGCCCCTGGGGTGCGAGTAGGTGCATTGGCTTTTGCTGATGATGTCATCCTACTCGCAGAAACCCGTGAGGGCTTGCAGATCTCCCTCAACGCATTTGCTGAGCAGCTAGCCAGGTGTGGTTTGGTGGTCAACCCAGCTAAGTGTGGGTCGGTCTCCTTGGTCCCGTCGGGTCGCCAGCATAAGGTGAAGGTAGTGGATGAGGAGTGTTTTGTCTTAGGACAAACTTCCATCCCTGCCCGATCCGTGTTGGAGGTCTGGCGGTACCTTGGGGTCGACTTCATGGGTGTGGCCACTATAGCCGCAAGCCGTGTGGACCTTGGTGGAGCATTAGCTCGTGTCACCAAGGCTCCATTGAAGCCACAGCAGAAGCTGCGCCTCCTTCGCACGTACTTACTGCCAAAGCTTACCTATGGGTTAGTCTTTGGCAGGCTTACTGCGGGGAGGCTGCTTGAGTTAGATCGTGAAGTTCGCTCTGCTGTGCGCTCTTGGCTAGGCTTTCCACCTGGTGTCCCAAGTGCCTACATCCACGCACCGGTCAAGGCCGGTGGGCTTGGTATTGTCTCTCTTTCTGCCAGCATCCCTTCTTTACGCCGCCAGCGCCTGCTTGCCCTTAGGGGCTGGAGCTGGGAGGTCGCCCGCACTGCTGCTGACCTGGACTTTGTTCGGCAGCAGTTGTTGTGGTGCGATCGAGCAACACCAACTGCTCCAAAACCCAGCTCATCTGCTGAGTTCGCTGCTGCACTGCATGAGTCAGTAGATGGTAAAGAACTCCGACAGTGCTCTGAATCCCCCATTTCTACCCAGTGGGTGGAATGGGCTTCAGAGGGCATTGGGGCCCGCGACTATCGCCATTTTCACGCTGTCCGGGTGGCAACATTAGCCACCTCGGTGAGGTGTTCGAGGAGTAGTCGCGGGACAGTTGACACCCTTTGCCGTGCCTGTCGGGGTAAAAATGAGAATCTGTATCATGTGGTGCAGCAGTGTCCTCGTACTCACGGTGGCCGCATTTTACGTCACGATGCGGTTGCCAAGCAGATAGCAGGTGCTTTGTCATCTAGCGGTTGGGATGTCGAAAGGGAGAGACTTTACCACATGCCGAGTGACCGGGGCAAGAAGCCAGATATCGTTGCGATCAAGCCCGATAGGTCTGCCATTATCCTGGATGTCCAGGTTGTCAGTGGCAGCGTGGACATGGAGCAGACCTGGCGGGCTAAGAAAAGCAAATATGATACAAACGATCTGCGCCAAGCGATATCTGAGCTAAAAGGAGTGGCACCTAATAACATCAAGGTCATTGCTGCGACCGTGTCATGGCGCGGGGTGTGGTGCGGGAAAAGCGCCACGGAGTTACTCGAGTTGGGCATCTCGGCAGGAGTACTCCGTGGTATCACCACCCGCGTCCTGAGGGGTTCTTACTTGAACTGGTGGTCATTTTATAGGGGCACATCCTTTCATCCCATTCTTCCTCCTCGTCCTACAACTTCCCTTATCCCTAGAGCCGGCGTCGGGTAAACCTGGGCGTCCTCCCCACTTTTTTATTTTATTTGTTTATTTTCCAATTTAATGGCGTGCCCCCTCCGTCTTTGAGGGGAGGTTTATAAAAAAAAAAAAAAATGTGTGTGTGTGTGTGTGTGTGTGTGTGTGTGTGTGTGTGTGTGTGTGTGTGTGTGTGTGTGTGTGTGTGTGTGTGTGTGTGTGTGTGTGTGTGTGTGATCGTGCAAGGGAAAAGGGCCTTGCCAGAGGTAAAATCTGAGTTTATATTTTTTATTTTTCTCCACATTATGCTGAACAAATTGTTTTTTGAATTTCTCCTATCATTTTCCAGTCAAAATTTATGATTTTTCGAAGTTTAAAAAAAAGGGCCCGAAAATTGCAAATTTTCAGCAGGTTTCAACAGATTTTCAGCAGACTTGCAAAACTACAGTTTTTCGCCATTACAGATACATTAATAAATGTAGGAAATTCAAGTTATGATGATTATTGGGGAAGAAAAGGAAGATAGTCATTTTTCACCCACTCTTCGTTTTTTCGTTCTCCTGAAGAAAGAAAAAAACGCTGCAAATTATTTCACAAAGGTTTATTATTTTTTCAATTGAGTTTGATCGTAGTTTTAGTTGGCTTGCGTACGTCATAAGGCCCGTCCAGACTCCTCGGCGTGTCCTATTTCGAGTTGCCACAACCTATACTTCTATAATTATATACGCATGTTTATATTTCTCGATTTGAGCTCCTATCTATTCAAATAGTTATTGCCTTAATAATATAATTATCTAAGTACGTACGAAAAGTCGAGAGGATATGTTATTAAACATGCGTAGGAAAAGCATTGGTATTAACACACAAATATGACCTTGAAAAAAACATATATTTATGCCTCAAAGAAACGCTGTACCCACCTCATGGTGCCGCGGCGCCTCCTCTCAGGTTGAGCTTCCTTTCTCCTTGCACGGGCACACATATACATTGCTGACTTGTGGTTGTTGTACTTCATTAGATACCATGTTATATATAGTTTTATTGTATACGTCTGACCATTACTATGCAATCTTTTTTGTGACGGCAAATGAAACGTTATCTATTAGTCGTTGTCAAATCCTCAATGAAAATGTTGAAAGCGTCGTTAGGTTGCATGAAGTGCCACCACTCCTCGATTAATTTGCGAGTAGTAAGTTGCATGCCTCGTGCTGCTTAGTACCTTAACGTCTTTTCGCAATTCACCACAATCTCTCTACCATCTGGGTGTGTCCAGGCTCGTCACAATAAAAAACTGTCGTTCTAAGATTTTTCCTTTTTGGCAGCCCATTCCAAAGACCGGTAGATCTTTGTTTCAAGGTAGATAGCATATCGTTCGAGTACCTCTCAAAGAGAGTAAAGACATAAGTTGAACACTGTCGGAGTATAAAATATTTTTGGGTCCTTACACTAGCATAAAAGTTTAAAACGAAAGTTGGTGGGGGTCTTATGAAACTGAAACTGGTCTTATAGTTGAAAGCAAGGCCTGAATCGCAAGTTTACATTAATAGTTTCAAGAAATATCTGCAGATTAAGTGTAAAAGCAAGATCAATAATTAATGAAATCATTAATGTTAGCAGATCCATGAAAATACATACTGATTCATATCCCATGAATAACATGATGATATTCTTGCAGGAAGGCAGCTACCATCTTCAACTGGCATCAAAAATCTGCAAAGAGCTTCTTTTACCAAATAGCTATGATCCTCTGGTGCTCAGCAAAATCCTGCAAATGTTGGAGTTTCAACCATCGGATTCCCGTTGTTGCTCGAATTTGCTTCTACTCGTTTGCCGCGGAATCAAGGTATAAGCCCTAAAGGTATAGGCTAAGATTTATAAGCCCTATAAAGTGACCCTCCATTTTCCAGTACCCACAGTAACAATCATGAGCATTGTTCAGCTTGAATGTAATGAAATCATAATATTACAAATGAAGGTGGGTTCACACGATGCTTATCAAAAAAACAAGTCGGGGCGGGAATGTCTGAGGCCAGTCCAATTGAATGAGAACTTGTTCACACGGCGAAACTTGCCACAGTAGTTGGAGACGAAAAATGGCGGGGTGCTCATCGTCTGTTACGTCTTGAAGAATTGGGAGTAATGTGTGAGGATCTTTATCGGGAATTTATCTCTGTTTTGAGAACTCAATGTTAAATATACCGTGGAATGGCTTTATCTTCGCTTTTACCTCTACTTCACCGAATCCTTCAATGTTTAAATTTTCGGTCATTGCAGCAAGTGCTGTCCCACGAGCATTTCTATCCTTATATAATTCATCTCTGATCCCACTGTCACCTATAATGCTCCTTATATAACTCCATGAATTTTAAATTTAAATCATCACTCCATTTAGGAGCCATAGTTTCCCAGTAAACAACAGAAAACTTTAAAATGAACAACTAAAAGCACACACGTAGCAGTCTCAACTGACAAAGACAAACTGACTCAAAATGAGAGATTTACTGCCCTACAATGTTCACACAGCGCCATTCGCTTAGATGAGTCTTGATAGAGTGGTGAGGGGCGTCACCAGTCAATAGTTGCCCTCTGCCTGCTCCTGGAGACAATCGTTGTCAACGGTTTTATTAAATGAGATACGGAATTAATCACTTGAAATCTTTTAATATCAATTTCGTTAATTGATGCTTTAAGAAAGGTATTGAAGGGGAGGATTATCTGACTGCTCTGTTGTCGAGATATTTATATTGAATATAATCCGATAGGGATAAATGAGATACCGAACTTGGGGTGTAGGTATGTGAGGATAGCAATCGGGTTATGTATGGATTGGAATCAATATGGTATATTTGATAATTAATTTTTATAGGCACAATGAAGAAAGAGAGACCTTACCTTGAGACAGGCAGGATATCGAACGGCTCGAGAGTGGAAGGCTCACAGTAGATCCTACCGGCGTTCTTTGGAACGCCTCTCCTAACAGTTCTCGAGAACTGTTACAGGTTTCAAATTTAATTGAAATAGTCGGGGATTTAGGCCTTGGCGTGGCACTTATTATCTGGCGATTGAGACTTGAAGTCTACCTCAGTTGCTTGGCATGGGAATCTAATTTTAAAATGTCCTACTTTGAACTATCAAAAATAATTGAATACCTTCTAATCAAAAATGTTTTTATTTTAAATGCCTACTCATTAATTTTATTGCAAACCCAAGTATATGGGTTGTTGAATGGATATTATTATTATTATTGAGGATAAAACTGTTCACACAGATATATTTTCTGTTCAAGCAGAAGATGCAGAAATATTGGGACAAAAAAGTTTTGAAGGTGATGCAGGGTTTGAAGACTAAATTGGAGAAGATGAAGTCAGAGAGCATCCAGGAGAAGTCAAACTCCGTAATTGATGATCAGGTGAGTTTAGGACTGCAAATCCCGTCTGTTCTTCTCATGTTTTAGGCCCACTTTCACCAAAAACTTGAACGAGTTTAATTTAGAAAACAATGGAAATTAACTAAGATTATAGTACAGTCTTTGTAGAAGACTGTTTACTGATGCAGCTCTCGTATAGACACTGTGTTGCGGTGAATTTCAAAGAAATAATTTGAAAAAACCCGCGAAAGTGCGGTTTTTCAAACAAAAAATTATTATTTGCTCCAAATCAAATCAAATAAACTTTATTGTACGAAGAAATATTATTTCCATTATGTACAAGCAATAACAACAATAATTACAGCCGGTCGAGATCTAATAGAAGAGAAAAAATTAATTTAAAAAAAAAAAAAATGTACTAGTAAATGCAGAGTAAAATGAAACTATCAAAAAATTAAGTAGGGGGCAGAGGAAGGCTTACTATAAGGTGGATAAAAATTTCTTGCAAGAGTTCCTAAATTTGTTTAAATCAGAGAGAGAGGAATGCGGACAGGCAGAGAGTTCCACAGTCTCGCACCCACGACGCCAAACGATTGGCCAAAAGCTCTGGTAGCATGGCCTGGGATACAAATGGCCCCTGATCTTTGGGAAAGAGAACCTACAAACATGCCTCTAAGGTAGCCAGGCAACGCACCACTCATAATTTTATGTACAGTGAGTAACTGCCGCAATTTAAAGTAATTAAACAAGTCCAAACCTAAAAATTTGTGCTTGTGCTCAGAGATATGGTCCCTCAACTTTAATTCAAAAGCGTATCGAACACACGAATTGAAGACAACCTCCAATTTTCGCCTTGAGACACTGTTAAGTTTAACGGTATAAACAGAGTCACAGAAGAGGAAAATAGGGATGATTAGAGCAACAACTAGGTCCCTCTTCAGAATGGATGGGGTGAAAAACGCCATACGTTTCAGGGAGTTAGTCCAGTCAAAACAAGGTTTAACCTCCTGAAAAATCCGAAAGTTTTGAAACTTCGCACACTTATTTAAAGGTACCTAGGGATGTGGTTACCGAGTTATATGGCGCTAAATGATAGCGTTTTTTGAAAAATCGCGCTAGCGCGGTACAATATATGACATTTCTTATAATAGTTTACAATGGTTTACCACTTTTTTCTTTGTATACCAAGGATGATTGATGAGATAAACTTTACAGCTTTGTATAAAAAGAAAGACATGATGTATATTAAACAATGAAATACATGAACAAAAAATGCTGGGGACATTCCAAGAAAAATTGTGTGCAGAAAAATCAACCAACTCTTGATTGTTTTTTGGTAGAAGGCTCTGCAATCTGCTCATCTTGGTCTGCTTCTGAATTTGCAACCTGAAACCCAGTAAGAAGAGGTAAATGTGCATGAGATGATGATGTGAGAGAACCATTATACGGATAAGAACATGTAGGTATGAGAAAGTAGGTAAGCGAGCAGAAAAACAACGTATGAACATGACGACCAATTCATGTGTACTATTGCAAGGTATCAATAAAAACATATTAAAAAGAATACAAAAGTGCAATCTCACCTGTCTTCTGGCTGTCTCTGTTTCTTCAAGGTTTATGACATCGGGATCATCAGGGTCATCAAAGTCTTCTTCGAGGGTGAAAGTAACACCATTCAAGCATTCGCCATGGCAGTTGTGACAAACGCTTGTACACATTATTCCTGACTTTCAACAACCACATCTGTTCCCACATCCACCTGTACATTTGCAACAAATGAGGTTGAGGACAGCTTCAGGTGCTGCTGGATCCACTGTTGTCACAGTGATCAGCCGATCGCTTTCCAACTTCCAACCCCACTGTACAGGAGGAAGTTCATTCCCAAGCCAAAATTGAAATTGGTGGTACACTCGAAATACGTGCTGTCTTGCTGCTCCTGGTGGTTATCATTTGCTGCTAATGTACAGGTGGATGTGGGAACAGATGTGGTTGTTGAAATTCAGGAACAATGTGTGCAAGCGTTTGTCACAACTGCCATGGCGAATACTTGAATGGTGCTACTTCCACCCTCGAAGAAGACTTTGATGACCCTGATGATCTCGGTGTCATAAACCTTGAAGAAACAGAGACAGCCAGAAGACAGGTGAGATTGCACTTTTGTATTCTTTTTAATATGTTTTTATTGATACCTTGCAATAGTATACATGAATTGGTCGTCATGTTCATACGTTGTTTTTCTGCTCGCTTACCTACTTTCTCATACCTACATGTTCTTATCCGTATAATGGTTCTCTCACATCATCATCTCATGCACATTTACCTCTTCTTACTGTGTTTCAGGGTGCAAATTCAGAAGCAGACCAAGATGAGGAGATTGCAGAGCCTTCTACCAAAAAACAATCAAGAGTTGGTTGACTTTTCTGCTCACAATTTTTCTTGGAATGTCCCCAGCATTTTTTGTTCTGTATTTCATTGTTTAATATACATCATGTCATTCTTTTTATACAAAGCTGTAAAGTTTATCTCATCAATCATCCTTGGTATACAAAGAAAATACACTGCCAAGGAAATGGCACATGAGCTTCCTCGTGAACTTCACAGTACGTCACCATTAAATTCCAGAAAACTAGAAACGACCGGTTCTGGCATCAGGGAATTGATAAGGTGGGAAATTGTAAGCTGAATGGTACATGTAATAAATGAAATTAATAAGGAAAATTTTGATTTTAATATGGGACCATCCAGGATGTAGTCCGCATGTTCCCTGAAAATTTCGTCTAAAACGGATCAAAACTTTCGCGCATGCGCCTAGCGTACCGCTGCTGATGATCGCGATGAATGTGATACGGGACCTCAAGAAACCTTGCCCGCATCATCCCTGAAAATCTGACCGAAATCCGTTCACAATTGCCTGAGTTATGACCGAAACAAGAAAATTTTGTTTGCGCCTGCTCAGAGGCTACCGTTGATTCGATCATGACGGAACTGATAGGGGACCATGTAGAGCTATACCCGCACGATCCCTAAAAATTTGAAGAAAATCGCATCAAAATTGTGGAAATTACGGCTGTTGCAAGGACTGTAACAAGAATATTTCGTTCATGCATGCGCAGAGCGTACCGCTAATGCAATTATGATGATTGTCTTATGGGACCTCAAGGGACCTTACCCACATCATCCCTGAAAATCTGACCGAAATCCGTTCAACATTGACCGAGTTATGACTGTCACAAGGAATTCACGTTAGCGCCTGCGCAGAAGCTACCGTTGATTCGATCATGATGAAGTTGATAGGGGACCATCTAGAGCTTAACCCGCACGATCCCTTAAAATTTGGTTAAAATCGGATCAAAATTGTGGAAGTTATGGCTGTTACAAGGAAATGTGGACGGACAGACAGACACACGGAACCAAATTTGTTCAGGAGGCTCTGAAACGCAAAATGCGAGTGGAAATTTTGATTTTGGAGCAAAAAATTTTTTTTCATTTCGAAAGTGAAAACAAAGCATCCGCTGCCTTGCAGTCTCGGAAGCAAAAGTGGTAAACCATTGTAAACTATTATAAGAAATGTCATATATTGTATCGCGCTAGCGCGATTTTTCAAAAAACGCTATCATTTAGCGCCATATAACTCGGTAACCATTAGGAATACAAGAAAAATGTCTATAATCATTTTTGTTGCAAATTAATTAAGCTTCAATTATGTATACGGTACTCTTTTACCTCCGACCAAAGGTTCTCGTGATATTAACAAAAAAAACAAAAAAGTGACCTGTTTTCGCTAAATGTCGCTAGAGCTCGCCTCATATTCATAAGGAATTTGGTATATTCATCCCTAGGTACCTTTAAATAAGTGTGTGAAGTTTCAAAACTTTCGGATTTTTTAGGAGGTTGGGAAATTTTTTTAGGTTTTTTGACTGGACTAAGTGGAGCGCTCCATAAACCCTACTACAGACGTAACCGTCATCCCCACGAGTACACCTTTTTTCGAGACAGAATATGAACGCACCGCCTTTTCATCGTTTCCAGTATGTCAATGTCAACGATATCCGGCTACAATACGGCATAAGTACCAAGGTTTTATCCTTTGCAGGAAACCAATTTAAATTTTTGCATTTCTCGTAGCCCAAGTTTCTACGTCCGCTTTCGCCAAGCGGACAAGGGCTTTGCAGAGGGGATCGGGAGAACCATAAATCTTCAGCTATTTTCTGAAGGATCCGCTGCCACCACTAGCGTCTGATCTGGGTTAATTCATTAATTTCTGAATAATTAACCGACTCATCGCAGGACCAAAAACCGAAACATTTGCCCCTGGTGAAACTTTTTTTGGGTGTGGTTTTCATTAAAAACACGATAAATGTCTACGGAAATATATATAAAACCATTTAGATCCATAAAATGGCGATTTTGAATTTATTCGGACCATGGCACCGACCCGGTGTCTCACGTCAAAGGGGATGAGCTGAGTAAACTCGGAGAGCGCAAAGCGCAAAGACTCAGTGTTGACATAGCATCGACCTTGGAAAGTGTAATTACCTACCTCCAAAATCTTTCTAAAAGCTCAGGTGGAGAAGTAAAAACTAGGAAATGAAAGAAATGAAAACTAGTAAAGGAGAAACTAGGTGGAAAAATAAAAAAAAAAAAAAAAAACGTAGGAGAAAGAACGAGAAACTCACCACTGCTACCTGTCTCATTATAAATTCAAACTAGGAATCTGCTGCTGATGCTCTACACAAAAACGGAGGGCATCAGCATAAACTACAGGATTTACCGAATATTTGGCAACCCTGATATCCCACTTAATTCAAAACCAGAGGGAAGGGTAATTTTTCGAAAGTGGGCCGGCATTTTACGCAGAAGGGCACCGAGTGCCTTCCGTGTTGAGTCTGTTAACGAGACTCCGCCCGTGGTCCGAATTTTTTAATAATAATCTTTATTATCCATGGGAACATATTGTTCCCACCTCGTGGATGAAAGTTCCTTACTTTATTCCTTTCATTATTCATTTCCTTACCATAATCTCTTTTGATGACGTACCATGAAAAGAGGACTAGACAAGAGTCAATTAATTCATATCTGAATAATTAACGAGACTCCTTCGATCTGAGTCAATTAATTCATTTCTGATTAATTAACGAGAATCCGCCAGTGGTCCGAATTTCTTCCATCCAACAATGGCATGATACCATGAGAAAAGGACTAGACAGAGCCGATTTCCATGAAATATATACTGTTACTATTTTCAATCAATGAGAACTAATATTATAATGCAGTCCCAAGTGCTGTTGGTCCAACGTTGCAGCGGCAGCCGAAACACTCGACCTTGCCTCAGTCCCCTTTGGTACCAGAAGCTGAGCAAAGGATACCTTGCACAATTCGTTGGGATGCGTCGACTGTATTAACGGTCAACCTTTGCAGGGAGTCATGGATCCGTAAAAATAGATTACAACAGTATAGGAGTCGGCTCAAAAGTCCCGGGAGTTGTCGGTTCAAGTGCTTTGCAGCCGTAACCGAGACACTCAACCTCGCCCCAGTACCCTTCCACACTGGAGGCTAAGTAGAGGACACTTTGCACAGTTTGTTGGGAGGGATGCCCTGATTAATGGCCAACCTTTACGGGTAATCTTGGATCCGTAAAAATAGGTTATTACTCCAGCAGATGAGTCGGCTAGGGGGGTCCTAGGTGCGGTTGCCAAAGCACTCAACCTCGTCTTGGTTCCTTTCGGTACCGGGGGTTGAGTGAAGGACATTTTGCACAATTCAATGGCATACCTGGAATCTACAAACGGCCAACCTTTGCTGGAAATTATGGGTCCGTAGAAGTAGATGGTTACAACATAAGTTTAGACCTTGGAGGTGCTTATTTTATGATTCGCATTTTGCCTGAACATAGAAAGTACCCAGCCTTCACCCTGGGTGGCAGTCTTCCTATCCTAAGGCTCTTCGCACACTTGGCAGGACATTCTTCAACTCTCTTCCCATCACCTTTACGTGAAGCGGGTGAAAGAAAGGTAGGCAAGCGGGTGGGAAACCGGGACGCCAGGAGGTGCCAAGACGACGTGGCGTTTTTTACTTCGAGAGTGGTCACAACGTGTCCTATCCTGTGCCTGGCTTAGTGGTCCTATCCATCACTGTCGTGTCCTGCCTAGTCTGCACCTCTCCATTCAATAATGCAGAAGCGAATAAAGACGACCCACGTTCCACAGCTTTTTCCCGTGAGAAAACCTTAAATCGTGGAATCGACTGATCCATGTGGATAAGGTGCTGAAATTCTTCTTTGCTAATACCTTCACCATAGGAAATAAACCAGTGCATAAACGACATAATTGTCATTTTGAATTTCTTAGCTATCAAGCTACCAAGACAGATTTCTTTACCATTACTGTAATGACCTATAAGTCATTATTCATTAACAACTCAAATAGGAAGTGCCACAGTTGCCTAAAAGCTGGTTTATGTAGTAGGTTTCAACCACCATCTTGAAATGAGAAACTAAATCTTTTCATAACTAACAACTGCGAATGTCTTACAATTGGTTTGTTTCCACTGCAGTACTGAACAGGTTCAGCTCAAGCTGTTCTTGTGCTGTGGAGAAGGATTAAGAAAAAGGCGTTTCCACAGAGCTCAGTTCAGTTCAGATGGCAACGGGAACGCTCGAGGACGTGTTCAGGGCAGTGACGCATGGATACACGAAGATCCCTGAAAATGGAGTCACGTTATCAGAACTTAAGCAAACAAACTCTTGTTTTTGTGCCCTCCGACCTACTGCTGTTGTTCTTTGTAAGGTTATACAAGTTTGAGGAAGGATATATCGGGTTATCTAAGTTCCTGTCTGTGCAAGAGAGCCGGTGTTTCCGCTGTCCAAGGAATGTACACCGAACCCGAACTTTCTGCCCCCACCGGAAAGCCAGTGCAGCTTGTTCCACACATACGCTCTCTTTACCTTTCATAACCCGATATACCCTTCCTCAAACTTGTATAACCTTACACAGAACTACAACAGTAGGTCGGGGAGTACAAAAACGAGAGTTTGTTTGCTCAAGTTCTGATAACGTGACTCCGTTTTCAGGGGGACATCCATGCGTCACTGCCCTGAACATGTCCCCAAACATTTCCGCTGCCATCTGAACTGAACAGCCATGGAGTTGCCCTTGCTCTGAGCTGAACCTGTTCCAGAACAGCAGTGGAAACAAACCTGTTGTTGGTTGAACCATAATACTCAAGATCGTTTCATACTAGTATTTTCCATAGTTATAAGATGCACTGTTTTATTACTGTTAGTTTGGACTATTCAACTCTAAATCGTTTCTCTCTTCTTATTTAATGGAACCTCTACAGGCAAGCATCGTTTCTACGAAAAATGCTACGTCGTCGAAAATTGTAGCTGAGAAAACTACATCAAGCTGTCCAGATGTATCTAAATCCTACAGTAGGAGTCAATCAGTGCTACCTAGTGTCAATGATTCCACAACATCTCTTGCTCCCGAAAAAAGAACTTCCATTACTAGTAATATGTAAGTTATTCTACCTCCCCTCACTCATGCATTAGTTGAATTTCAACTAGTTGATCTTTATTCATTGTTTAAATGTACTTAATACTGCATGTATATTATTTCTTCAATAACTTCTGAGAATAACTTCACTATCGTTGTTGATCAGCAATTTCAATAATATTTTGGTTTTATTGCATCCAGGGTTGTGGACGAAACTATAGACCACGAAGAGATGTCAGCAATCTTACCAGATGGTGTGTCTGGTGGAGTAGTCAATGAAACTGTTCTAAGTCCTGACAAGTAAGTTTACAGCAAGTGCTTTTTCTCGTTTTCACTTCAGTTAAAATTGAAATGGGTCGTTGCAGAAAGTTAACGTAAGGTGGGGTGGTCTTTCATTGGCAAAAGTAACTTTATTTCTACACAAAACAAAGTCTATCTCGCTAAAACACCTGGGTTTCCCAGTGGCAAACACTACCAACCTACCTTTGATCGAGTCTTTATTTGATGACTAAATCAGAGACTAAAGACTAAGTTATCTTTTACTAGGTACTCAGTCCCAGGATTCATGCTCATATAAAATTAGATGGTTCTGTGCAAATCCCTCAAACCTTGACATATTGATATTTTATCTACAAATATTGAGTATTGCAATTACTAACAATACTTTACAAAGAAAGGCCTTTCTGTCCTTAAATTGATTTTTTAATTATATCCAACGTTTCTCCCCAGGAACTGGGGCTTCTTCAGGGAGATTAATATTCAAAAGTGTCGACGACCTCAAACCGCAGAAAAACAACAAATCGGAAGAGTAAATGGAGACATAACACTCACATTTGCACTTCCTCCAATCACATGTGATTTTGCGAATCAAGCCAAGTAATTGGCCAAATAAAATGCCTTCAGAGTTCATGAAAATGAAAATTAATAACAAAAACTTCTTAGGTGTCCAGCGTACTGAACATTACCTAAAAAAGAATTCATTGCAATATCGGCTAATGGCACTCTGTCTAAAAAGTTGTTTCAAGGATAGCAATGTATAGACCTGGCGTACCTGCTCTTCCCGCCAAAACTTAGTACTATACTTTCCTGTAAAACACACTAACAGAGACAGCAAACAAGGAGTGATAGGAAACAAGTCCACGTTTGTTCAATGCACAAATGAGGAAAAACTCCAGCCGTTGAAGAAGTTTCATTACATTGGCTTCAGTAGCACAGTGGTTAAGAGCGCTGTCTTTGTCAGAGCTTTCTCTGGCATAGGAGAAGGTATGAGTTCGAATCCGGTCGAGGTATAAAATATTTTTGGAGCGTTACATTTGGTGCAGGACTGTAGGACCCAAACTCTATTACATAATCTCTCTCAATCCACATTTTAAACATCACATTCCCTGATGTAGCATCTTCACTTCCTCATTCGCTGAGTTGAAAAGTGAAAATGGCCTGGATTTCTTCTACAGAACAACTGCTGAACCAGCAGCCTGCAGTTTCATTCCGTCATTCGATCAACCCCAGTTGAGCCAAGATGGCTGATATTTAACTCTGGGGAAATGCTATGATCAGGAAAAACTTATGCAGTCGTAGAGGTTTCACTACATTAGCCTCAGTAGTGCAGTGGTTGTGAGCGCAGTCTTTCTCAGGGCTTCTCTCTAGCATAGGAAAAGGCAAGAGTTCGAATTTCGTTGAGGTATCATATATTTTTGGGCCCTTTCATCTGCCTTGGGCAATCAGCAGGGGGTACCATAATCTGCGTACTCATACAACACCCTCTATTCAAAATTTGGTTCCAATCTGCATTTATATGTGACTTCCCTCCAATAGCTACTGTTGGCACATCCTCAGAGCATCCTGTCGCTTGTATTCCATTCTCCTGTGGTGGGTCTTACTTCTTGGGATTTCATTATTCTGTGGTTGTAGATTGATAACTCGCTTTGAGTGTGGGCGAATATACCTATTCATAACCCCCCCTCCCTTCCCCAGGAAGCTGTAATTGGATTGGGTAATGAGTCCTCTCATTGGTGAGCCACATAATTGTCTATGTATAAATCGCCCCCATATGGTCTTGTTTGTGGGACTTTCTCCACAAATACCTAAAGCTCGCTTCCAAAAACACTTTTTTTAAATCTTTAGATAACACTTTAATTTAATATCGAATCCAGCATCATAAATTGCATGGATACCTAATTAAAATAACTTTGATAATGGTTTAATTTTGCAGGGATCAACTGAGCAGTGACAACGAATCTATTCCTCCTAAGAGTAAAGGAGCTGTGATCCCTGATAGTGACAAGTAGGTTGAAATAATTTAATAATTCTTTTCGGTATAATTTGTCAACAGTGTAACCAAATTTACATTATATTAACATCATTACATTCAAGTATGTCTTTCAAATGTTTTAATCGTTATTATCATTATTTATTTATTTATTTATATATATATATTTTTTAAATCAATTTAGAAGTGACAACGAATCTATTCCTCCTACGGGCAAAGGAGCTGTGATCCCTGATAGTGACATGTAGGTTGATATAATTTAATAATACTTTTTGGTATAATTTGTCAACAATGTAACCAAATTTACATTGATATTAACACCATTACATTTAAGTATATCTTCCAAATGTTTTAATCGTTACGTTTTATTATTTTTATTTTTTTATTTTTTCAATCAATTTAGAAGTGACAACGAATCTATTCTGGCTACGGGCAAAGGAGCTGTGATCCCTGATAGTGACGAGTACGTATAGAAAACTTGAGAATTGAATAATGTAAATATTAGAGTATATATCTTTGTCATTTATGTTTGATCAATTTTTCTGAATTTTCATTCACAGAGAATTGTGCAGTGATGGTAGTGAAGTACCACCATCTTCTACCATCAGTGGAGTCAACCAGTGAGTTACCCACATACTTTTTCTTAATTTTATACATTATTATTGTCCCAAACGAAGAGTCGAGTGTACCGAGCATTGGAATAAGACAGAAGAAAGTTGAAGGGGGACAAGGCGAAAAGAGTTTTGCACGGCTTCTAGTGCTCCCTATGGCCAGCAGTGTGAAACTGCTGCCTTAGGAAGGCTCAAGTTCTCTTGAATCCCGCTAGCATGTTTAAGGGAGGACCTAAATGCGTGACCTACCTGCCAGTCCACGGAGAAAAATGAGATAAAGACCACTTACCAGAAAATCTGGATTTTCGGCTAAGAATCCAACTATTCACACCAATAGTCAAGGTTCTTCTGAAGACATTTTCACCAGGGAGAATATAGTACCTTCCTTCGTCAGAGGCCAGCCATTTTTCTGATCTATCTCCATACTACGCAGCATGGGACCATATGGTCCCATAAGGCCAAGGAAGTCCAAAATGGGATCATATGATCCCATTCGACCAGAATGCGCTAAAAAGTACTGAACCGGCACTCGCTTGTGTCAAATCTCCAACCTATTATGTTATTTTTACACAAGCTATTTTCATTGCTATTAGAACCCTGCTTCATAAATCTTCAACAATGGCCAGTTTTGTTCTTATTGGTTACTCACCTATTCGATTGTGAAATAAGCGAACCGCTACCTGTTGGATGAAAACCAAGAAAACACCATCAAAAGTTACCCAATCGCTCTCCAAACATCGTTACTCACCATAATAGGAATCCAAATGGTCAAATTACATTATATAGCAGACTAATGGAACAAGATATAATGCATTCTCTTGAACTATTGAACTCTTCCAACAACGTAACAAACGAACATGCTTGAAACATCAAAATAATCACAAGGAAAATCAACAGAGTAAAAAATCAACATTTGTTGTTTCGCTTCATTCCTTAATCAAATAGGTAGATAACCAATAAGAACACAACTTACCATTGTTGAAGATTCATGATGCAGGATTCTAGTGGTAATGAAATTACTTGTGAAATAGAGGATGTTAATCAATTTGGTGGATGATATTATACGAACCAGTAACGGAAGAAGAAAGTAGTCCACTCCAATCTTCTTAGGGCCCGTTTATCAATTACAGAGGTAACTTCCAGACAAACCTCAGGTAGATACCTAGAGGTTACCGTAACCTATTGAACAATTTTGGTAGGGTGTTCATCAATCAACTTTATGCCCTCAGTTAGCTTACCGACAGATGGCTAACTGCTCAGATAACTTCATCTGTGGGAAAAAGAAGTACCACTGCTACAAAAATGATTTCCCCACAAAACAGCCTTACAACACTAGTATTTTTAGTTCTTCGTGACGTCCATGCTTAAAAAGTAGATAGGTATAGCACAACACAACAACAACAACACCCCTGTCCTTTCGGTTTCATCTCTGATGCCAAGGGATCTTAGGTAGCAACTATGTACTCACCTAGAATACATAGAATCTGAGCGTAAGGAGAAGTTTTGTGATCGGCGATCTGGAGTTGTTTCTGTCACTGCGGGATTCTAATTTCCCTGCAATCAACTCCAGCACAAACATCGTCGTTTCTTTCGATATTCGGAAACAAGTGTGAAAATCGACATCATCGAGTAAATTAAAATAATCCGGGCGTGGACGAACTGTATAAGGTCTTCGTTCGTATTCTAGAAATTTAACGATTTCCTCATTCGAAAAATCTGAATCAATCAAGTCAACTTTGTCGTACGTAATATAAATATAACGTACGTAATAATAATATAAAGTAATATCACATTCGTTATCCACCAGATAAACCGCTAACTGAGGGAGATGAGTCTCAGGTAAGGATACCAAGCAGATAGCTGTATCTTGCAGGTAATTGTGAGTTGATAAACAGCCAAGGAGAAGTTATCCGAGGCCGCTAGCTAACTAGAGTTTGCCTGCGCTTTATCTGTGATTGATAAACGGCTCCTTATTCGTACAAACCAGTAACGGAAGAAGAAAGTAGTCCACTCTAGTCTTCATATTTATTGGGGAAAATAAATTGAGCAATCCTCAGGACTAGGCAACTTTCAAACCTTTTTAAACATTAGTATTGTGGAACAGACAAGATATCGCTGCGAATTTTAAAATTCGTAGGTGTACATTCAATTTGGGGTAATGGAAAGGGTGGCTGGGCAGCGGATGGTTACAAAGTAGTTCAAAAGTTCATCATCACTCACTGCCGCGCTAGCGTCGAGCTCAAACTCTTCCACCCTCAAAATGATGGATCTACAGTGCCCCATCCAATGGTTGAGTGCTACTCATTCAATTAATTTTAATTTAATCTTATGAACAATTTTTAAATAATCAAAGAACCGTATGTGCGTGTCATAGTGTGTATAGTTGTTAGAGGGGTAAATGAAGTATGTAAACGAGGTATGTTCGAAAACTTTCAGCCATGGCTTTGAGAGATGCTCAGGAATAAATCACCTCTGAAAATAAAATCAGTACTTGTGATTCCTAAATGAAGAATGATAATCCTCGTTTCAGTAGTGTATTGAACTTTTTTCAAAATGACTCCTAAGATTGTGAAATAACCGCGTAAATGCTTTGGGAGTACCAGGTGTAGCCTCCAAGTAGTCTTCCGTTACTAATTAAGCCTCTCTAATGAGAGCCTCTCGTGAAAATGCATGAAGGGCCTGCAAGATGCTCACCAAAGGAGGCAGGTGGAGGAAGGGGAGGATTGCAGCGTGTATCCAAAATTCAAAGGGTCGAGTTCTACTCATTTAAGCCCATTTTAATGTAATCCAGAAAACAGTTTTTAAAGAATCAAAAGAACCATATGTGCTTGGCATACTGTATGTAAATGATAAAAGGGTTCCAAATCGAGTCTATGAAGGCGGGTATCGACAGTGCGAGGCATGCCAAAAACTCCACCCTCATTTGATACTTGGTTGACTCCTCCGTTCATACATACCACTTTTGACCACAACTAAATGGAGCAACATGTCACTTTCTCCTCATTTCGTTCCATATTTCACATTTTCCTGCTTTTGATTAACTGAAAATCATCAATAATTGAATAACATGATCGCTTTTTGCGTGTTTCAGAATTGTTTCCTCTACTGATGAAGAGGACGAAGAGAAGGAAATTGAAAACCGAGAATCTAGGGCTCCGTAAGTTATACACCTTAAGAACTATGCCTTTTGGTAATTAGGCATGAAATGTTCGGTTCGGAAATCTTGCAGCTTACCGTCAACTCATACAACTTTGTGCCACTTTTTTGGTTTTTTGAGCGTCAGAACTTTATTTGTCGTCGTATCTCGTTGAAATGTTTACCCAAGATACTTACACATCTCAGTGATCAAATGTCGCTAAGGAAAAAATTCCATCTGTTCAGCGAATAGAATGGGAACTATTTATTCGTGGCACATTCATTACCCCAGGAAGGTGCAACTTTGAGCCACCATCTTTTTTAGCCTATAATGAAATGAAAAACCTAATGTGGCTCATTGTGGCGGTCTGAATCTTGTTAATCAGCATGTTGACTTTGCAACGTAATACAAAAAAAAATTTGCCCTCGGAATTTTTAGTGTTTTTTCGATTTTTTAAACAAGGTGAATATAAAAATCAATGCAAGGCAACTTTCTGTTCGTTTTTATTATAAAATATTAACAATTCATACAAAAATATCCCAACAAATCTTCAACTCGTCCAGCCACCTTTCTCCGATCCTGAGCACCCATTTTCTGTAAAAATACAACGAGAAAGTATTAAATTTTATTGCAGAAATAATAAAAAAACGGTGGCACAAAGTTGTACCCCTAAGTTTCCGTTTCTAACATATCTGGTCATATCATAGAAACAAACAAACTTCTGATAACACCAAATACCGTAATTGGTAGCTGACAGTATAGGGATGAAAATATGAACTTACCAGACTATTCAGAAATCCGCAGCATACTCATCCAAAGGAGACTCCCAGCACAAACTGAACAATTCCCTTTTAGTGGACTAGAGAAAGAGCTACCTTGCCGGCACTGAAATCCACAGGGAAGACTTGTGGAAGCGTCGGCATCTTCTTCTACAATCCCGCTGCTCGTGGGAATTTTTTCGAACTAATAACTTCAAGTTTGTTACCGTTAGAGAGCATAAGGTTCAAAAAACGAGATTGGCACAATGTTGTATGAGTTGACGGTACTTATCGTACAATTATTTTTATATTATTGATTTTTGTGAAGTCGTACATAGCTCTGGTGTCTTGTTTTAGACGAAACATCCCAGATGTGAAGGTCGTACCATCGACACCTCCTCCCAAGATGTCAAGAACTCGGTCTTCCAAGTATGATTATTTTCATATTTTATTATTTTCGTTAACCTTTTTGATGCTACCCACGAATATATTCGGGGCGGAAGTGTCTTACATGACATGCTATTCCCGAGAATACTTGGGCTACTCGAGACTACTTTGGTGTGCTATGCACGAATATATTCATGCTCGCTCCCTCGACCTACCAGTTGCGTTTATAAGTACCCCACCAGTGCCCCCACAGGGAGCAGCACTGCTTGGATCAAACGATATTTATGGACGATTGTTGCCATCTTAGCTGCTTGATAACAGTTTGGTTTGTTATAATTTATCTGGCATTCACAAAAAAGTGAACTCACAATGTTGCGTTGCATTTATACTGAACAGTAACTATTGAATATTCTCGAAAATAGTGATGACGATGATGAATTATTTCTTGATTTGTTTTCAAATGGTTCCCCTTCGATGTTCCCTGTTGGGTTCCCTGTTTGCCAACGTCCCAATGATTCCAGCAGCGATTCTGATGACTAAGAGGAACCAAAAATCAAACAAGTAAGGGACTATACATGGGATAATTCCGAACCAAATATTGTTTTTCACAATTTCATGGACAATAGAAGTGGAGTTCTGGCCAGCAACATCAATGATCAATCATCCAGATTGACCAAATTATATGTTGCTCGTAAAAAAGTATTTAGCACGGAGAATCTGAATGAGCTTAGAAGCATGCAGTATAGCGGGCGCCACCTGGCTCAGCTGGGTGCAGCAGCTAAAAGGTTAATCGAAGGCGATAATTTTCTAAATAATAAAGCTCGCCACCATAGAGTCTACACATATATAAGGTGTCCCAAAAGTAACCCTCCTCCTAACTTCTACAATTTTTGAGATATAGAAGTGAAACTTAGAGCACATTTTTGGGTGCCTGACACTAAATTGTAGTATTAAAAAAAAATCAGAAAAATCCAAACGATTTTGGACTCTCTGGAGGGGGGGGGGGGGGGTACTTGGATATAATATGTAAGGAATATTTGTCTTCCATTAAATATTACTGGTATCATAGTTACGTGCTTATTCGTAAAATTAATATGAGCAGATTTCTGCTCATTGAGCCTGTGATGCTATTTTTTGTCCAAGTACTAACGTTATTAACAGTATCCTGCAGGACCCTTGCCCGGTGGGCCCTTTCGTAAGGCAACTTCCTAGGAGGGGTCGAATAGTGGTCAACCGAGTTGCCATACCCATCTTACTCACAGACACCTGCTTAGTGCAGAAGCTCGAGATGTTGTGTGTAGGGGTGGGTCCATCCGCCACTTTCTGGAGGACTGCCCAGCCCTTGTGGACCTCTGAGACCAGCATCAGCCCTCTCAGTGGGTCGATGTATTATCAGGACCAGACAAGTTCGATCCCTTTTGTTGTACCTGAGAGCCGCTGAGCTCTACTATGAACTGTAATATATTTATGTAGTCATGGTTTTATTTCACTTTGCTGATTGTATAATTATATTAGTATGTGTATAGTTGTTAGCCTATTTTACATCTAGTCTTAGTTGTATTATTTCATTTTTGGGTTTTCTTTATCCACTTGAGGGGCTAAACAGTGGTTATCACTGCACCCCTCATCCCTCCCCCCTCCTATATGACACTGGATTCCATGATGGCGCTCCTCTTGGTTTATTATTTCCAATAATAAGCCTATGTGATCGTATAGCAAAAAAATTTTATAACCCCCCCTCAAACTTTGTCACTTTACGTTTCAAGGTGCGTAGAATCCAAATTTGAAATGTCCGTCCGCCGTCCGCTGTCCGCCGTCCGGGCCATGAAAGGCCTAAGAATTGATTTAAAAAACCCGTCCTTTCGCACATAGACTCCATTTGGGGTCTAGTTGGTCCTAACGTTTAACCATCCCGATCGCTTTACTCATACGCTATGGGCCAAAAACGGGTGAAAAAGTGTCATTTCAAGGCTTTGTTAGACTTACGCACGCACGCACGCCTGGCACGCTTGGCAGGGGGTCACGGTGGGTGGTGAGGGGGGGGGGGTGAGCGGGGGGTGGAGTGAGAGGAGGCGCCGCGGCACCTTGTGGTGGGTACGGCGTTCCTTCGAGGCATGAATATATGTTTTTTCTAGGTCATATTTGTGTGTTAATACCAATGCTTTTCCTACGCATATTTAATAACATATCCTCTCGACTTTTCGTACGTGGTTAGATAATGATATTATTAAGGCAATAACTATTTGAATAGATAGGAGCTCAAATCGAGAAATATAAACATGCGTATATAATTACAGAAGTATAGGTTGTGGCAACTCGAAATGGGACACGCCGAGGAGTCTGGTCGGGCCTTATGACGTACGCAAGCCAACTAAAACTACGATCATACTCAATTGAAAAAATAATAAACCTTTGTGAAATGATTTGCAGCGTTTTTAGTCAAGGATGGCAGCATGGCTCCCCCTAGAATCGTGCCACTTCCAGTGTCCCCTTGGACACCTTGTTGTGCCACTAATGACTCTTCTGGTTGAGGTGCGGCTTAAACCTTAAAAAAAGTCCAGTCATGCAGCATGACCCCATGAGCGAATTTTTGAAGAAATCTTCGACATTTCAGTCGCTATTGATCGTGTAGAGAAATTTTAGTTGATGATTTTGATAGACAAACATGGAATCAAATTATTAAAAATAATTAGGAGGTACTCATACTTTATTAAAGACAAATGTCGGTAAATATTCATAGATTTCGATGGAGGGAGGCCTTGAGATTAACGTTACTGACGCCGAGCGGAGCGAGGCCTTGGGTCTGCGTGCTATTACGTACATAAATAGAACTTCTTCATAATTCCATGGCTGATATTTTCTAAGCCACAGTCAGTATTAAAGCTACATCAAGTCCTAAAACAGTTGAGCGTAAAACATTAAAGAGAGCGACCGAGAGAATCGGAGGACGGAATATTTCATAGAGTAAACTCATCAGTTGTGATACATACATACATTAAAAAATGCGTTAAACTGCAGAATATGATTCAGAATAGCCTGAAACAGATTTCTGCATTAATTTTTTTTCAAAAATTCACATTCTACAAATTTTGAGGCGAGAGCAATAGCTTAATTTTCTTCAAAAATTCGCTAAAAGAAACCAGTATCCTGTAGTTACCTATAGTTGCTTCCTCTACTGTATGTATCTCCTACTGGAAACGTAACAAAATAATAACCTAAAAGTCGCATTATAATGCCATTACTATTTTTCAATTATTGATTTCAACTCTTCTATTGAAATGATTAGTAATCTCTGTTTCAGGAATACGTCTTCCACGTTGGCCGTCCCATCTCCAAGGCGAACGCGTTCCACTCGCAAACGACGTTTGACTTAAATTACTACCTCAGTTAATGTTATTTCATAGGTATCTACTTTTTTATTCTATATGGAAGTATGTATTTTTGAATTTACCACCAGTGAGATTGTAGTTTTGTAATGTTACTCTGTGTTTAAATGTTACTTCCTTCTGAGTCGTTAACATGTGCCTTCTGACTGAATAAATAGTAGGTATGTACCTTATTTACAATATAATTACAACATGAATCTCAGGATGGGAAATTTGTAGTTTTTTTGTAACAAGTTTGTCTTATAATAATTGAAGACCTTCAGGTCCAATGGGCCAAAAAATTTCAAAAAAAGTTATCACAATTATGTCCAAAATGTATTCACAATGCATTCAAAATTCCTGTAACTTTTCTTACGTTACCTTTGTGGTAGGTGCTTTCATTTCCCGCAGCCAGCACCTTCACAGGACTTCTTTATGTTCAGTAAAATAAAAATATTGTTTTTGAAAAGCTCAAAAGGGGCTATTTACCACCCTAGTTTCCCAAGAGCGTCTGTGCCATTAGTATCTCTATCAATGACTACTGATCACTAGCTAACCTTAGATTGAAAATATTGGTCCCCGATCCATTCTACTAATCAAGAGTAGGTAGCTGTGATGAACATCAACCCTCAAATAAAGAGAAGTAACCTACATAAAACGATTGCAGTGTTGCCCGAAAATGGGTTGGCACTTAGGCCCTTTCAATGAAAATCTTTTCTCTGGACTTAGGCCTTCTCTTGAAAAAAGAGGTACATATTGGCAACCCTGCTTTTTGGTGGTCGATCTCTAAACAAATAGAAATGAGTTGGAACATAGGACCTTTCTAGATATATTCTTGTTGGCACATAGGTAATAGGTATCCAATATGGAAAAAATCAAAAATTTCTGAGATGGCACTTATTTTAAATACGTAGGCAGGTGAGGAAATCTTTTAAGATCCTAAGGTGGTAATTGGAACTCGTAAGATACCCAAGAGGGACCGCACTCCGGGTTATGTGGGATTCAAACCCACTAAAACCTCACCTTCCTTTTCCCACGTTGGAACTCAGCCTGGAACTGTTTAACACATTACTTCAGGCCGAGTCCTTGAGAAATTTCTTCAGTCCTCTCGGTCCATGTGCTCATGAGTTGTGTTCACTCGAAAACGGATCCCAACTACTTCGGTTTTAGCTGCTGCTAATGTCAACATATGGTCTCCCATCCATCTAGTGATTTTTACCATTACTTGATTCAGTTTATTCTGTGCCAATTCCGTGGTTCTAGCCAGGATAACTGCCGCAACATCATCCGCATATCCGACAAGATAGCAGTCTTCTGGCATTTCCAATCGTAGAACACTATCGTATGACGCGTTCCATAGTTGTGGGCCCAGAACTGAACCCTGTTCTGCTCCTGCGGTGATTTCTTTCCCCCTGAGCCGTCTCATAAACCAATGTTCGGTTTTTAAGATAGCTGTCCATAACTGCTAGTAAGTATCTTGGTATTTTAAAGGTGGTATCCAGAGACTCTAACATATCAGTCCATCTTGCAGAATTGAAGGCATTTTTCACATCCAGGGTCACTAGCATTGCCAGATTCCTAGTATATCTACTACCTTCCTGTGTTTTTTTCAAAGTGTTCACTACGTCTGCCAGTGCATGAGCAGTGGACCGACCCTTTCGGAATCCATACAGATGGCACTTAGGCCCTTTGTACCTGAAGGTCTTCAATTGTTGGATGTCGAGAACACAACGATTCCAGTGAGGAAGCCGTATCCACATTGAAACTTTTCAAACCCAGCTCAATGCAGAAAATAATGAAACTCGGAAATTCTATAAAACTGTTCCCAATTTCGTCTCTTTACCCTGAAAGTTACAAAAATTTCAAAAGTTACAAAATCTCCTTGATATACTAATCAGGTCGATCAATAAACAAAAATTGACGAAAAATTAAAGCAATGCATACATGATACAATGATTATAATAAGTCTTAGTTTTAAATGTTATTAATGTATGTTAATAATAAAGGATTTGTACATTTTTTTGTTGCGTAATCATCACTTATTTGTGTACCACAAATTACCAATAGGTCTCTTGAGGGATCTTTATGACTAGGGTTCCTTTTACGCCAGGTATCTAGAAATGGTGTCAGGGGTTACTCCTGCGTCGTTGAGAATATGGCTATATTGAGAAAGCGTGTTAGCCCTTAAAGCTTAACCTGCCATTTGCCGGGAAGCTCTGTGATTGGCTTGGGTAGTTTGATGAAAGGAAGATGGCGTTGTCCGCTAACTTTGCTTGCTTACAACATCCAGTGCAGTGCTGGGGATACTCAAATGAAACTCAAACGACACCGGAAAAAAGTAAGCAGAACCAGTCATTGAGGTGTCGGTATTGTGCAGTTGGGAGGTCGGCCTATTGTATACTACGTGGTTCAACCTCCTGCTTACTTTTCTAAGGATATGGGGTCGTGGCCATTTCATTATAGTATGGCCCGGCCTTGTACAGAGTGACCAGGGAACAGCTCTGAAAGAAACCGAAAACAAATTATTTAAACTATGAGTTTGGGACGGCCTCTCGGCAGAATCAAATGGTAATACCTACAGATCTCTCGAACTCCGTAATTCAAATGAGCTTTGCACATTAACTAATACAAATTTAGGTCATTTTTTTATGCTCAGTTGTTTTTCTCGATTACTTTATGAAATTCTCCCGCAATATTGGTGACAGGAGAAACAAACATTGAATCAGTTACAAAATTAAACCACTCCTTTCTCCGCATCCATGAATTCAAAAAGATGGAGAATTAGATTGAATGAAGCGAAGTTTGTACATGTTGATTTCACAAATAAAAGGATCGACTACCTGCCAGCCTTCCTTGACAACAAGGCGATTCCTTATGCCAATGAGGCTAAATATCTTGGGATGACACTCGATGCCAAACTGAGGTGGAAATCACATGTTAAAAAGTCCGAACTAGTTATTAAATTCAGGAAAATGTACTGGCTTATGGGAAGACGCTCAAAACTGTCTATCCCCAATAAGCTCATATTGTACAAGCAAGTCCTCAAACCTGTCTGGACATATGATACTCAACTGTGGGAGCGCACTGCACAAAGTAACCGCAACATTATTCAGCGCTTTCAGGATAATGTTCTGCGTTGACGCATACAGATACCGTACTTTTGGGTTACTTGTAACACTTGTCAAATTTCAGAAGCTCTCAATGGAGTAATCCAGCTTGTAAAATTCTGGATTTGGGCTTAAAAGGTCGAAGGCTGCCTAGAGAACAGAATACCATTGAAGAAAACTATTTCCTTCATTAGTAAATAAATTTTTTTTTTAAAAAAGGGCTTGTTACAAGTTACCCAACGATTTGGGTTACTTGTAACACGACTGAAAAAATGCGAAAAATCATGTTATCTTAGCTCTCTCTTACTTGTAACAATTTTTAAGTTTTTAAAAAAAGGTAAGGATGACACACAAAATATTGGAGAATTTAGGAACGACAAAAAAGGTCTTTTTTACTAATTTTAGATTCCCGTGTCACACACATTGAATCGTTTAGTCTTAAATCAGTTTTGAATGGGCCTATTTGGCTCCAATTCAGTAGGTATGAGTACCTAATAGGAACTGTTCATTACTCTCATGATAAAAATATAAAACATACAGCATAAAAAATATTAATGAGATTCAATTCACAAAATGGCACATCAAATCACAAAATGTCATCGCATATAAAAATAACAGGGAAATTTCAAATGAGTTCCTCAGGGAAGCAAAAGTTGCCCCTCTTCTCGTAATTTAAAGGCATTCATGGCTCTTTTCAGTGTTTCATCACTATAATCCTTATAGGGACGAGCACCCGGTTTCCTTTTGTACTTTCCCATTTTTGTGCATCTAGGAACAACAAAAATAATAATACCTCACTAGTACAAGGGAGATAAACACAATACTCCACATAGGGTGGCTTGAAACAACATAAAGTGTCCATAAAAATCGAGGGATACATTCAGGAGGTAACTTGTAACATCACACCTACATGTTACAAGTAACCCTCAAAATAAAGACCACAGTTTTCGATTTGTTTTTAAAATCAATGATTTGACTTGAAAGTGAGATTTGACTTGGAATTACTAGCTAGTGAGTGCAAGCACACACCATAAAAACCTCACTTCGTTCACTCCAACCATTTGGGCTGTACACACCTTAGCATTTCGGTGTTGGAAACTGCCCACTTTCAGTCATCAATTCAAAAAAATATTAAAATTCAGGAGAACTTCCCTAACATTTGTTGAACGATGGATGACCTTCCACAAACGCCACAGAACAAATAGGGCTGATAAGGAATCTGGTATCATGCTCCCAAATGCTGCCAACATAACGAATGTGGACACGCCCCCATGTGTTACAAGTAACCCACATGTTACAAGTAACCCAAAAATACGGTACTTCATAAACGACAGATTACACTATGAGTTGAATCTGTCAATGAGGTTATCCACAATCAAGCCATCAATGACCTTTTGAGGCTCAGACATCCTGTTAACGAGTATATGTCGTCCAGCTACTCGACACCGAAGATCTACTTAGAAGACTTAAAAGAACTAAACCGCATGAACTAAGTGAAATAAAATGGACGTCAAGACTAGTGACTCAATTATCAGAACAATAAGTCTAAAGTGAAGTAGGTATATTAGATTTTAAGAAAATATATAATAATTTATCACATTAATATTGCTTATAAGTTGTTATTACTTGGTGCAATTAAACTTGTAAAAAAAAAAAAAAAACTACGAAATTAGGGCCATAAAATCACATGACCTATTTTTATAGTTGGTCCTAGATCCTAGGCACTTTTTTGTCAACCCCAATGGATATATCTGGAGGCTTAAAATAGTTTTTTTAAAACTAGATCTCAAAAACTTTCGTAATAAAAGGGTAATTTGATTTGGGTTGAAATCAGTACAGCAAATCGAATGAGATCACCCGGCCTGGAGTATTGTTTGATCAACCTTCGCGCTCCAGAAGGGTGTTGGAGGGGGGGGGGAATCGTCAACACGATTGTGAATCCCAAAGCGACTTTGGTTAGCGGGAGTAGTCTGAACTTCTGCTGATTCGATTTTATCTTATACAGTTTTTTAAATTTAGGTATAGGTATATAACTTTTTATCTTATGTCCCTCAACTTATAATTATGTGCGTGTGATGCCTGACTATTCAAGTATACACTCAAAGACCTGCGCAGAAGAGCTACCGAATACCAAAATATTAAACAATTGCGTAATTACTATATATATTATGTTGTTAATATTTTATTTATGATTAGCGGATTTCGTTGAAAATGGAGCTATTGTGATGGATGGAAAATCTTGAAAATCATAATCCCAGACTTGAACGCTTTTTCATTTGAATATATTACGTTTGAGAAAAAAATTTGTCCTTGCCAAAAAGTCAAGCATTTCAAATAAGAGGATCGATGGACAACGCAAATTGACTACTTCAAATTCCTCAAATTTGCAAATAGGTGTTTGCTCAAAAATTCGCTAAAAATGGCTAAAAGTCGTTAAATTTATATTTTCTTGCAGAATGACAGTCAAAAAAAGTTTATCAACACTGATTAGGCGGTATACTTTAAAACAGCTAGGTACATGTACAAAATTATGCTGAAAAATGATCTTGAATTTTATTAATATTTGCTGTAAAATCGATAAAAACAAAACGAAAAACTAAAAATCTTTTGTCAATCGCTGAATACTATTTAGAATGAGCTTTTTATCCGATAAAATTGGTTTTTAAAAATTTCTTTGCTCTCAAAATGCTCACACTTCAAAACATTTAAAATAACTATAAATGATAATTTACGAACATTTGCTTATACGGCCATGCTGCATGACGAATTTTTATCTTTTTTTCCAAATAGGGCCTGTAGAATTTTGCCCCCGGGCCCGGATTTTCACTCTATGGCCCTGGGTACTACTATAAAGTGAAACTAAGTTGTTCCTCTTCTTCTGTTTGGCCTTGGCATTGCTAATTTTTGCTGTGAAAAAGCTTGTTTGAAAAAATAAAAATTGAACGTTCCAATCGACATCCTTGTGTATTCAAAAAATCGTTCCGGATCTTCTTTGAGCTTGAGACACAGCAGGTGGTATTCGCCTTCAGAATGTCTCTTTAAATTAATGGGGCGAACAGTGCTTCTCGAACATGACAAGAACGAAACACAAATTTGACAAATAACCAGCTACTTCACAACCCTTAAAAACACTAAAACATCATTCCGGTACATCTCTTAAAAGTTGCCTCCCCAACACACAGCAGATCAACGTCATCCGAAAGGTGGACTATTCGATTCAGCTCTCTTTGCGCTCGCTTAAGAGGATTGTTTAAAACGAAATTTGTAGCAACAGTTTGGAGAAAAAACCGACACTACCTACTTGTGAGTCAGTAAGTTGAACAATGTACCTACCCTAAAACAGGGACGGATTAAAGGGGGGCGGTCGCCCCCCCCCCCCACCCGAGAGGCAGAAGAAAAAAATTCTTGCGAGGGAACGTCAGAATAGAATCAGGCCGTCGCGCTTGTAGGTTGACAAAAATACGAGTATAGATGAAGGGCTTTATACTGTGGGGAAACTGGTATGATAGGTACCGGGTTTTACAAATCTTTCACGGCCAATTTACTAATTTGTTCGTTTGAATTTTAGTAGCCCCACAAACTGCGTAGGTGGCACGGGGTATCAATAGGAGATTTACGTGGGTAGTGTCAGAATTTCCGTCAGTGAACTCTGAAATTTCCAGAAGTGCTTGAGGGAAAAATCATCAAAGCAGGTTGGCAATGGTGGTGTTGAGTCCGTGTAGTGCTGTCGTCCATCGTCCCCTTTTGTGAGTAGAAGAGCAGTAAAAACCAAACTTCAGGTTAAAAGCGAACTAAAGCTTTTTTGTTTGAGTTTAGCTCCGTCAAGAAACGAGCATGGAAGATAACATCTTTCGTCTTTAAAAAACATTAAGCAGCAGGCAAGGAATACAATTTTAATTAATAAGGATAAGTTTGTGTTCATCAGTTTATCTAACAAGTTACGGCAGGAACCTACTATTGTCTCTCGTTTACCGCTTTTGGTAACGGTTACAATACATAATCAATAGCCATAATACATAATCAACCTACCTACTTTTTCGACGAAGATAGAAACGAATCGTGTTTTCTTAACTGATTGCAACCAGTGTTTTTCGATTGAAGTGAATTATTCACTGTTTCACATTTACCAGAAATAGACAAAAAATGTTTAACAAGGTATAATATTTATTTGTATTTTCATCTTTAATCAAAAATGTACTTTGTACTTTATTAAATGGTTGTTTACTTCTAAAGTAAATTGAAAAAATAAATAGTGTATTATTATTTAATCCTGTGTTTACAATATTTAAATGTATAATTTATAAATAATATTACATCACGAGCACTGAAGTTCTCCAGCGTTTTACGTTTCATTCCCTGCCTTTTTCGATATAATTTTGCCAAAAAAATTACTTAGGTACCTACCTATAATAATTTTTTTCCCTGTGTACATGGATGTTTGGTAACTAAGCTAAAATTTGTGCAAATGAAAATTAAGTTTTTCATGTTAATTTTTACATGGATGTTTGGTAACCAAGCTAAAAGTTGTGCAATTTAAAATTGTTTTTCAGTTAATTTTTACATGCCTGATATAAAGTGTGGGTCTATAACCTCTAAAACCTTCAAGGTCTTTTTTCAAAAAATTTCTCGGGGGGGGGGGGGGGGGGGGGGGGTTCCACTCGGTAGAGGACCGCCCCCACCCACGAAATTCTATTAATCCGTCACTGCCCTAAAACCCTTTTGTTATTGATCTCCGACTAAAAACATGAGAAACGCTTGCATACGAGTCTACAACACATTGGGACATTTTATGTCTTTAGTTGCAGACTCGTATGTGTTGCAGGCTCTTATACAAGCTCTAAGAGCCACACATCTGATCCGGACCCTGGGCATCAACAAGTAAATGTCCTAAAGAGGCTACATACGAAATTACAGCTTCCTAGAGTGTAAAGTATAGAAATTACCTATTAAAATGATTCAACCACCGTTTCACAGATCAAACCGTTCTCGCTATGAATCAAAACCTCGAAACACCAGCTCAATGAAATCATCAAAAATTAACAAGCGGTTGCAATCATGTTCATTGTACCATCAATTATTGAGGATGATCACCTACCTGTGTGTACACAATTATTCAAATAACATAAAATGTCAAAATAAATAATAATAATCAAAAATAATAATGGTAACATGAGTTATTCCATCTACATGGTTTCCTGGGGTGATCCTATTCACAAGGTTTCGTTTCTGGCCGCTACGCTGCGCGTACATTTGAAATCGCGAATTGGATCAAAGAGGCACGGAAAAAAGTTCCATCCTCAGAAACTGAAGACATCCAGGTCCATGCACCTGTCAGCATACATGCCCAAAAAAGCAAACTAACGAGAAGAATAAGAAGTCATAAACAACCAATACCAACCTTCCAGCACAAATTATCCCTAAAACCCAAGCGAATACGAAACTTCTCCTTTAATTAAGTAAATATTATTCTATTTTGGTCATTCGGCTTCAATATATATTATATTAACGCATATTCATCTTGCTCATCACAAATTTTATAATTTTGAGTTTATAAGTACGTTTTGTGATTTACTGGGGAGGTAATTTTCCCCACTTGAAATGAGGGAAAAAACTCGGTTTGTTCCAACCTGAATTTCCCACTTTCGGCGTCCATCAGGCGCGTCTGTCAATCCTCGATCCAATTTCCTACCTTTGCCATTTCCCGTTCTATCATATTTCGTTCCAGATAACGATGCTGATCCTCTGATAACATTTCAAACTTGTCGACTCCTTCGTTCGAAAATGAATCATTATTTTTGTTGATCCGATGGTTTTAACTCTCCCAAGGCACTTTCAGTGTCTCTCTGCCGTTCGCGAGTTCGATTACTAAGTGAAGTACTTTCGGGATCCTCGTCTGCTGACCCACCCATTTTTTTTTTCCACAACTTTTGACGACCTCAGACGAAAATTTGCAATGGTTGTCAACAGCGATCTCGTGGGGTCTTTCAAAGACAAAAACACTCACGTCGACGCTCGTGCCTGCTTCAAACCTGAATCAAAAGTAAGTTCGGAATACATTTCTGTGTGTTACGTCATGTGTGGATGCATCGTATTTTATTGTAAATTCTCATTAAATTCCGTTATCATCTCAATGTGATTTTCTCGTTATATGCTATCGTATGCTTCTTTGTTTGCATCTTCGGAATCCCTAGTGGGTAAGTACATGCATTCGAACGGCTAGATGAACTTACCACTGTTCAAGAAACATCTACTCGAGTGTAGTTTCTTCGCTTTGTATGTCTCTACTTTTCACGCTCTTCAGTATAACTCTTTTTTGGCTCTAGCTAGTTGTCTTCAACAGATCTTGATTATAAATTTCAGTTTTAGAACGACGTATAGTTTTAGCACTGAGTGACGTTCATATATGCACACATTAAGAAGCGCATTTACTCTAAATTGTATGCAAATCTGTGTAAAAAATAGCCTACTCTTCTTGAAAGTGGCACATATCGGATATAAAATAGCTATTAAAACAAAAATCAAGGTAGGCTGCATGAACTGGAATGATTTTAGTTGAAGGACATCGACAGAAGAGGATAGTGACTCAAAAAGTCCTTTAAAAGGTAGGTAGGTATAGTAACAGTTGAAACAACAGGTGTAGAATGTGAGAGAATACAAATCCGAAAAACTCTAATGGAAATTTTGATTTGAAGAAAGATAGTTTTTTCGTTGAATGTGAAAGAAGATAAGTACTTAAAGTTAGGTACTTAGTTTGAGCAACTTGCAACTTTATCAACAACTTTCTGTCACCTTGCTCCTCAATTGCATAAATATTTCATATAAAATAGAATATTAATTTTATATTGACTCACATTTGGAAGGCAGTAGAGGAGCACAAAACTTTTCCCTTACTTGCCTATCAGCTGTGGCCAAGAGGATAGTGGAGAGGCAAGGGCGGGGATCTTGGAACAGGGTGTCCCAAAATTAACCCTACAATCGGTGCAGGATGCCATGGATTAAAAAAATATCACGATTTATAGGTATTACATTCTCCATCCATCCCCTTCCATTATGAAATTTTAAACTACTTGACTTTAGATAACCAGAATTCACAATTGAACAAAAGATTTTAAGTACTGCTCGGGACTATGTTAAACTTTGAAACGTATGTACTCTGAACTTGGTATTAGAACCTCTTGAAACTCATACGGTGGATATAGCTTTTGTACAAGTACACAACCACGAGAGACATTTTATGTCTTTGCACCCCCTTTCCCCTTCCTATAAAACCCCGTATTGTATTCTAGAGCCACTCAGCTGATCTGGGATCGGTCAGTTGTGTTCAGAAGTCCCTCAAGGGCCCACATACCAAATCTCAGAATCGTGGGATCATTAGGGAAAAAATACCAAATCTCAGAATCGTGGGATCATTAGGGAATCTCCGCGTAACGCTCTCCGTGTGACGCTCCCCCGCGTGACGCTCCCCGCGTGACGTTTTTTCATTTATGTGCCATAGTAAAGACATAAAATGTCAAAAACTGGATTCTTGAGCCACTCAGCTGATCTGGGATCGGTCAGTTGTGTTCAGAAATCCCTCAAGTTGCTACATACCAAATCTCAGAATCGTGGGATCATTAGGGAATCTCCGCGTAACGCTCTCCGCGTGACGCTCCCCGCGTGACGCTCCCCGCGTGACGCTCCCCGCGTGACGCTCCCCCGCGTGACGCTTTTGGTTTATTATTTCCAATAATAAGCCTATGTGATCGTATAGCAAAAAACTTTTATAACCCCCCCTCAAACTTTGTCACTTTACGTTTCAAGGTGCGTAGAATCCAAATTTGAAATGTCCGTCCGCCGTCGGCCGTCCGCCGTTCGCCGTCCGCCGTCCGCCGTCCGCCGTCCGCCGTCCGGGCCATAAAAGGCCTAAGAATTGACTTTAAAAACCCGTTCTTTCGCACATAGAGTCCATTTGGAGTCTAGTTGGTCCTAACGTTTAACCATCCCGATCGCTTTACTCGCATAGATGCTATGGGCCAAAAACGGGCGAAAAAGTGTCATTTCAAGGCTTTGTTAGACTTACGCACGCACGCACGCCTGGCACGCTTGGCAGGGGGTCACTGCGGTGGGTGGTGGGGGGGGTGAGCGGGGGGTGGAGTGAGAGGAGGCGCCGCGGCACCTTGTGGTGGGTACGGCGTTCCTTCGAGGCATGAATATATGTTTTTTTCTAGGTCATATTTGTGTGTTAATACCAATGCTTTTCCTACGCATATTCAATAACATATCCTCTCGACTTTTCGTACGTGGTTAGATAATGATATTATTAAGGCAATAACTATTTGAATAGATAGGAGCTCAAATCGAGAAATATAAACATGCGTATATAATTATAGAAGTATAGGTTGTGGCAACTCGAAATGGGACACGCCGAGGAGTCTGGACGGGCCTTATGACGTACGCAAGCCAACTAAAACTACGATCATACTCAATTGAAAAAATAATAAACCTTTGTGAAATAATTTGCAGCGTTTTTCATTTATGTGCCAAAGTAAAGACATAAAATGTCAAAAAAAAGTCCAGTATGTATGTATGTATGTGTCATTCCAGACGATAACTGTCCGTAGAATTGTGCTAGAAACTTCAAACAAATTTTAAAATGTTAAGGACACAAAACGAAAGTTCAAGTTCGTTGGCCAGCATGATCGGATTACATCTTCGGGTTGAAATTTTCAAAAATGTAGTCAAAAATTTCAAAATAGCCTGTTTTTTGCGATTTGTTGTGCGAAATAATTTTTTCAGCATACTAACATGTGGTATATTCGGAATCAGCGTAAAATTTCCTATAAGAATAAGTATCAAGTTTTCAAAAATTTCAAAGTTGAAAAATCAGTCAAAAATCGAAATAATGCCGTTCGCTAGTTGTAAAAATCGGTAATATTTGCATGAAACATTGTCCAAATTCAGATTGAACTACTCTTATGGAAGTATCCCTGTATAACCAATCCTAGAACCATGCTGTTTAAAACGTAAGTAGTAGGTGCTTGTTTAAAATTTCATTCCATGTTTGTCTATCAAAATCATAAACTAAAATTTCTCTACACGATCAATAGCGACTGAAATGTCGAAGATTTCTTCAAAAATTCGCTCATGGGGTCATGCTGCATGACTGGACTTTTTTTTCTTGATATTTTCTTCTTCCTGAACCAATCAGGTTGGGGATAGGAAAATTTTATGAAGTATTCCAAAGATTTGGTAGTATTTGGTATTTAAGTGAAGAGAAACCTCCTTCAGGCTCCAGGGAATTAGAACTAGATTCATCTGTTAAAAATGCATTTTCCAACAATAATACAATTTTCTTATTCGTGTTACGAGTGATTTTCTGAAACAATGTCGTCATGCTGCATGCACGAAACTGCTTTTTGAAGTCAAAGATAACTAGGAATTGAGGAAAATGCCTGCGATATTTATTTATTTAAATGAATGGCAAAAGCCAATACACAGAGAAAATACAATGCGAGTTAATGAATTACAACATGGTTAGGAAGACTTGGAATGTACAATGTGAACAGTAGCAAATAAACAAAGCGCAAGGAAACTTGCTTGGTATTAGCGTTCTTTGTTTTATTCGTTTATTTGCTTGGTTTTATGTTATTTGTTTTATGGTTTTTACAATCTTTTTATTTAGTTCTGTTTTTAACGGATTTCTTTAAATATTTTTCTCAGATTCGAGATGGTAAAATCTATTTGTAACACTAACAAGCTTTCTGTTTATAGAAAGTCCACATCTACTTTTTAGCATCTCCTAATGGGGAAAACTGACTTGAGATTTACCTAGAAAATAAGTTTTGTTGCATGTAATTAATTTAATGATTTTTCTGTACTGTAGTCATGTCAGAGCATGAAAAATATAATTCTGTACATGTATCTTCGAGGACGTGGAATCGTTGCACTGTATTTAGGTACGCCTTTCATATTATTTGGACTTTGTGCAATTTAAAACTCTGCTTTCCAGTGAAAAAATAAAGTAAGAACCCCCAAAAAAGATTAATTAATGCAGGTAATGAAGTATGAATATTTACTTTAGCCCAAAAATCATCAGTCGGCCGGGAATGTGGCAGAAATCTCGGCAAAAGGGTTGAATTTAAGGGCTGAAATATTAACAAATCGAGATCTCGAAAACTTTAGAAATAAGAGTAATTTTTTATGTAATTTTTTATGACATATGAAGACTTAACAAAAAAGTTCCAGTCATGCAGCAAGATCGTATAAGCGAATTTTCTCAAGAAATCGTGTTATTTTATGTTAAACTGTATTGAAATTTGAGCTTTTCGAGTGCAAAGAAAATGTTAATTATTATTTTCATGACAAGAAGTGTGTTCTAAAAATATTAATCTGCTATTCAAAAAGATTTTGGATTTTTAGCTTTTTTTTGCAGTTTTTATCGATTTTATAGCAAATTTCCATGAAATGTTAGTGCATTTTTCAGCATAATTTTGTACAATATTTTTTTCAATATTCTATTTTAAATTTTATAAACTTTATTTGAACAACATTCTGCTAAAAATTGTAAAATTAACAATTTTTAGCTGTTTTTAGTCATATTTTAGCGAATTTTTGTAGAAAATGAAGCTACCTATTGCATTTGGCTCCAAAACTTTTAAAATCAAAATTTCTTCATTGAAATCCGTTTTGATTTTGAGACGAATCCTAGAGTTTAACGCTTTTTCATATATATATATATATATCTGTGTGTGTGTGTGTGTGTGTGTGTGTGTGTGTGTGTGTGTGTGTGTGTGTGTGTGTGTGTGTGTGCGCGCGTGCGTGCGTCGCGCGTCATTCCAGACGATAAACTCTCCTTAGGATTGAGATAAAAATTCCGTTCTTGCGCCAAAAAATCAAGCTTTCCACTCGAAAGGATGAGTTCGTTGGCCAGCACTTTTTGAGCACACTAAATTGGCCAAATTTCAGAAAAATGTGTTGAAAAAATCACTAAAAATGGCTAAAAACGGCTAAAAATTGTTACATTTATTATTTTTGGCAGAATATTGCTCAAGTAAAGTTTATAAAACTTGAAATAGAACATTACAAAATGTATGTAAAAAATTAGGCTGAAAAATTTACTTAAATTTAATTGAAATTTGCTATAAAATCGATAAAAACTGCAAAAAAGTTAAAAAATCCAAAATCTCTTCTGTAATGGCAGATTACTATTTAGAACATACTTTATGTTATAATAATAGTGTCTACTATATACCTAATTTACGCAGAATAAAATATTTAATATGACTAAATGTGGCGAATCTGCGGTTGTGTCCCTGCAGGGAGGTGGGATGAGGAGATAAAACACTTCAATCCTTCCTTCCCCTGTAAGGGAGCGTCTTTATTCGTGTACCGGTTTCGGCCCGTTAGCACGGACCCTCTTCAGCACTAAACTACAAAACCACTCAGAAAGCTCCGAGCACCCTAGGATAAGTAAAAAAAAAAAAAAAAAACAGGCATAAACGTCAACTTTGGTAGGAACTAAACTATACATTAACAGAAAATTATTAAAACGAGGTCCTCTAAAACAACATACCTTTAGGATCATCTATCAATATCAAGAGGAACAACAACAAAAAAAAACGTCCTCCAACAACTCTCTAGTGAGGAGAATGGCAAAATTCATGCAGCAACCTCACAGCGTCTAAGAACAAAGAGAGAGAGAAAAAAAAAAACAACTGTGTATTACCATTGCAGATATGATAAATAACAATGGAAACTGGGGGAATGGGAGAGGGATCAAATTAACAATAACAAAACAATCAATGAATAATTTAAGGAGAAAAAAAAAAAATTTAGAGATATAACATCACATTCCTTACCCAAATATCAGTATCCAACTGTTCAACAGTGGGTATCAGCTTAGCTATTGATAATAACAAGGGGCTCCAAAATTAAGATAAAATAATAAAAACACTAAAACTATAACAATATTCCCAGAAGGAAATGGTCAAAAAAGAATTAAATAAATATATTAAAAATATGAATATGAAAATGTATAACGAATTTGCTGGAGCTATCAACTTTGGGAATGTGGCATACAACAACAAAAAGAAATTATTAGGTAGGACCTATCAGAAGGTATGTTAGTACCTAAAGGTATGTTGTTTTAGAGGACCTCGTTTTAATAATTTTCTGTTAATGTATAGTTTAGTTCCTACCAAAGTTGACGTTTATGCCTGTTTTTTTTTACTTATCCTAGGGTGCTCGGAGCTTTCTGAGTGGTTTTGTAGTTTAGTGCTGAAGAGGGTCCGTGCTAACGGGCCGAAACCGGTACACGAATAAAGACGCTCCCTTACAGGGGAAGGAAGGATTGAAGTGTTTTATCTCCTCATCCCACCTCCCTGCAGGGACACAACCGCAGATTCGCCACATTTAGTCATATAATAATAGTGGTTACAAATTATTTATTTGCACTCAAAAAGCTCAAATTTCAAAACAATGTCACATAATATAGTACAACTTACGAAAATTCGCTCATACGATTATGCTGCATGACTGGAACTTATTATAACGAACGTTTGTAATAATTTGAACTGTCCAAATGAAGAAACGTTTATACATACCGTCCCATAGAATCGAATGAAACCTCCAGGATCGGTGTACGTTCATCCACTCGCTCTCTCAAAGGGCTCGAACTTCGACTGAAAATAATATCATCAACATGGGAGCAAATCAGAGCTGGTTGAACGAGTGAAAATCGCCTAATAGACAACGACGGTCGTTCGTATCACCTGATATAATTCCGATGAAATCCTCATTTCTAGAAATCGTGTTTATAATAACTTCTGTCACCTGTAGGTGGTCTTGTGAAGCTTAGTCCGGTGATTTATTTTACTGCATTAACTTTCATTTGGCAGGTCAGCTTTGTTGAATACGCACTTCCTAAGAGAAATTTCCAAAAAGGAAAAAAAAGAAGCAAAAATCCCATTTTAATTTTTGACAATTTTCCTGTTGAAATGCATACTTCTATAGATGACTAGTCCCGGAGACTGAAAGATTGTGAGTTGGATAAAAGCGGTAGTTTCGTATTATTCTATAATTTATCAACTTATGAGAGTTCATAGTATCAAAATAAAATCACCGTTTCTAAAATCTATGACTAACCGTATGTCTTCAAACATTTTCCCTTGTAACAGAACTTGTGGCAGGACTAGGTACAGTGACAATAAAGCTTCGTGTAATATTTGGCAGCGTTTTTTAGCGAAATTTCGTAGAAAATGATGCTATAATTGCAATCTCGGAAAATCATATATATCAATCATTTATATAAATATACACATGTCATTTCAGACGATAACTCTTCTTAGGATTGAGATAAAAATTCCGTTCTTTTGCCCCAAAAAATTAAGCTTTCCAAACAAACGGATTAGTTCGTTAGCCAGCGCTTTTTGAGTAGGTACACCAAATTGGCCAAATTTCAAAAAATGTGCTGAAAAAATCAATAAAAACGGCTACAAACCGTTAAATTTATAGTTTTTAGCAGAATATTGCTCAATGAAAGCTAATTAACTATATAATAGAACATTCAAACATTTATGTACAAAATTATGCTAAAAAATGTGCTTAAATTTCATTAAAAGTTGTTGAAAAAAAAAATCGATAAAAATAGCAAAAGAAGCTAAAAATCCAAAACCTCTTCTTGAATAGCAGATTATTATTTAGAATACATTTTAGCATGGAATATGCTTTAGCCTTGAGCTAACTAGCGAAAAATATTACGTGGATGTGTCACGAAATTTTTTTCTTTTAGCATGGAACATAAAAGAACATATAACAAAACGTAAAAACAAACACAAAAACATATAAGAGAACATATTTTTTGGGCCTTGAGCTCACTGCCCGAAAACGTTACGCGGAAGTGTCTCGAAATATTTCTTTTGATTTTCACGTACAACCAAGCCGTTGCTGGGGAAACAAAACTTCTTTAGTGTTTATGGGATAAAAATCGTTCTCCATTCGTTGGAAAGCTCTCGATTTATCACGCATTTCTTTCGTACTTTTCGATTTCTTCTTCTATTTATGTCGCAGTTTTATTTTTGTTTATGTTATAAATGGATATGGCAAACAATGCCGCTTGTTTTGTTGTCACTTGGTTGAGAAGTTAATCTTGGTTATAGTAATTGTAGACCAGTGGCGGATCTAGAAACATTTTTTGGGGGGGGGGGGGGCTGGGGGGGCATTTAATCTCAAATATCCCAACAATTTTGTTTTTTCTAGCTCTATAAATAAATAAAAGACTGTTTTAAATTTGATTGTAAAATTAACAATTATTTATTTACACTATACTTTATAATTTAAAATTTGCAATTTACAAACATCAAGTTTTGTGCTTTCTGTTTAAATGATAACATTGAGTCGTCTTGCTTTTTGTTTGGCGAATCTTTCGATTATGTCGCTATTAACAGGTATGTCAAGATGTACATTCAGAAGAGCTAAGCCAGTAAGTCGGTCTTCAGTCATCTTAGTTCTTAACCATGTTTTTAATCTTCGAAATTTGCTGTCACTCTCTTTTAAAGTGAATGAACGGTCACGTGATACAACACTGGCAAGTGCAATGCAAGCATTCTAGCTTAATCCCGCCTCTAAACACACATACACAAACTCATAGTAAGACTAGATGGCGCTACTTGTTTTGGCTGGAATCGGGCAAATTAAATTAAACTTGTACAACAAATTGTAAAACAGCGCGAATGAAAATTGAATCCTTGAACTCAAACGGTGACACTCGAATATTTACTGTCCTGAGCTCTAATGAGTGATTTAGTAAAACTGATTTTTAGGTGAAAAGCATTGGCAAAATTAATATGAACGAGTTTCGAGAGATCTACAAATGTTTCCATTCGATACAGCGTGAAAAAATACATAGAAACCGACGCCATACTCGTAGATTCATGGAGAGTCATCTTTCGAGAAAACCAACAATTTCATTGAAAAACCCACATTTTTTAAGACTAAAACATAATTTTCTCCACTAAATAACAAAATAAAAGTAAACTTGATTATATCGTTGGAAAGAGTATTAGACGAAGCAGTTTTCATGAGATTTGCCAGTTTCCAGGAATCGTTTTGGAAGAGTAGTAAAGTTTTAAAGATTTTCAGAAATATTATTTTTTCAAAATCGTCAATGTTTGAGCTGATGTGAGGGCCTTTGGATGGTACTTTTTAAGAACTCAAGTACACTATTCTTATAGTAAATTTAATGCTAATTCCGAAAATGTGGTCAAAAGTTAAAATTGAATGAAGTAAAGTGGAGAAATTTGAGATTAAGAGGGAAAAAACACGGTTTTCCTGAAAAAACCTTTAAAAAATCATATCTCGAGAACGGATTGAGATAAAAATATGCAGTTGGCGGCATTTTACTCCATTTTTGATGTAGTTTCACCCAAATTTTTTTTTTTGCATCTGCGAGGGACTCACCCTGTATATATATAAAAAATAAAGAACGAATAGAGATCCATATTGACAGCAGTGTCAATCATTGAGGGGAGCAACAGTTTGGGAACTAGTAATTGTAATTGACATTTGCATTTTCACATGTTATCTTTGGTAATGTCCAAAAAATGATATCATAAATGCAATTGCTGTGTATCGAGGAGAAGCTCGGGGGGAAAACACTCCACGAATTATAATAAATACCGTTTAATACGTTAGAATTGATAGCATAAAATTATGAGACGAGACTGGACTAGCTAACACGTTTCTGGAGGACTAACCTTCCTGCATAGGTAACATATTGTTTCCCTATCATCGATATAGAAGTATCGATATAAATGCAATCTACACGAAAAACTGATTGAGAAAAACCATGGAAACAATCGAATTTGAAAATGTGGAGGGCATAGTGAAACAAAATAAAACGCTTACCTCCTTAGCGAAATCACAAGAAATAGCACCAAAGAAATTACAACACGAGGTTCTGTTGGGTAACCTTCCCCAGATTTCACAAAAACTGGCCTGAAACCTTTTCCCGCCTTTATACTTTACTGAGAGATTATTAAGCGTCAAAATTCAAATGGATCAATCCCGTAAAACACTTATAAGTGCCTTATTATTTACTAGCCGCTCCGGCTCGCTACGCTCGCCTCCACGTCCAGCCGGGGGGCAAGCCCCCCGGACCCCCCATTAAGTTGCTCGCTTCGCTCGCAAACAGTGGCATGTAGGGAATGTTGCTCGCTTCGCTCGCAAAGTGTGGCATGTAGGGAATGTTGCTCGCTTCGCTCGCAAACGGCACATCCCTAAGGGTGTGTAGGAGATGTTGCTCGCTTCGCTCGCAAACAAAAGCCCTGGCCCCCCTTATTAAGTTGCTCGCTTCGCTCGCACGGTGTGTCTGTACACCTGCGATGTATTACAATTGAAACATGTAGAGGATGTTGCTCGCTTCGCTCGCAAACGGTAGATCCCTAAGGGTAGGTTTAATTCTGTAGGGGATGTTGCTCGCTTCGCTCGCAAACGGTAGATCTCTAAGGGTAGGTTTAACTTCTTTAGGGGATGCTGCTCGCTTCGCTCGCTTGAGGAAGTTATACTGCCCACCCAACTTGGCAGACGTTTTTTTTTCTGTTGGAAATTCTTACAAACAAAATAAATCTTATAAAACTACGTGGAACCACAAAAAAGTTTATTTGGGGATGTTGCTCGCTTCGCTCGCAAATTGTACCAAAGAAATTGCAACACGAGGTCCTGTTGGGTAACCTTCCCCAGATTTTACAAAAACTGGCCTGAAACCTTTTCCCGCCTTTATACTTTACTGAGAGATTATTAAGCGTCAAAATTCAAATGGATCAATCCCGTAAAACACTTATAAGTGCCTTATTATTTATTAAAACGTCTTGGTGAGATGTCAATCACTGGTCCCTCCACCCTATAGTTATTTCCATCTTATTTCATGATGACTTGTTATGCTGTATTAGAGACGTCTCAGTACGCAGCGCCCCTTTACCTTAATGGGGAGACCTATAAGAAAACTCATGCTAAACAAAAAAATTTGTTTTATGTCTGACAAATAGTGAGGATCAAGTAGGTGGTAATAATTAGGCATAGTATTTTACTAATGAAGCATAGGTCCTAATAGAGGGTGCGGCAGTGAGGACGGACGGTTTTAAAAAAATCATAAAATAGTTCATTTTCACTCAAAAACAAATTTATTGATGCAATCAGGTTCGCAAGGAAATAGCATTTGAGACAGTCAAGTGTGAAAAATCACATCAGACATGTGGTGGCCGAAATTGTTGATGCAGTGCTGTGGGTGTTCTTGGGCGTTATCTCCAACATACTCTCTCAACTTGGGCGACTTCCACGTGAATTGCGTCCTTCAATTCATCCAGAGTTCGGGGCTTGTTCTTGTATAGGTACTCTAAGCCTTGAGGTGTTCCCATAAGAAAAAATCGAATATGGATAAATCTTTGGACCGAGAAGGCCAATGAACATCGCTAAACCTGGAAATAAGGCGACCAGGGATGAGAGGGCGAATATCGTCCATTGATGCGCTGGCTGTGTGGGCGGTCACCCCATCTTGCTGGAACCACACACGTCGGGTTGGAACACGTCGCCGTCGTAATTCAGGGAAAAAGAAGTTGGTGATCATTACGACGTAGCGCTATGTTGGAGAGAGTGTACGCGAACTTACAAGAACGCCTCCAGCACTGCATCAACAATTTCGGCCACCACATGCCTGATGTGATTTTTCACACTTGACTTTCTCAAATGCTATTTCCTTGCGAACCTGATTGCATCAATAAATTTGTTTTTGAGTAAAAATTAACTATTTTATGATTTTTTTAAAACCGTCCGTCCTCACTGCCGCACCCTGTATATTATTCATTATTTTACACAGTAGCAACATTTTATTTTTCAGATTTTTCTTGAGATTATTCATTCCTTAAACTAGAAATCCAAGCCTTCCAGTTTTTTCCCACAAAATCTGTTGATGACTTGGTTGATGGAAATCTCGATTTCAGCCTTCGGACTGATTCAGCAATATCGGCCTTGTAATTAATAATATACTATTGGAATGCTCGTTAGAATGTCTGCTGCAGTTTGAAGTTTCAGGGTGTTAGAGTAAGTGTTGTTACGCCAGAACCGGGGGAAAATAGCAATAAAATTGTTTTACCAAGGTCCAGGGGTTGTACAGCTCTATTTAGACGAAGTGAGTGACTGGCGTCTTTCTAAATGAAGAAAGTCGTAAGTATTCGAGTTCATGCTGTTGTTCCACAGTGAATCAATCTCGCAAAAACGAGTTTGAAGGCTTCAGTTTCTATCACTGCAGTCAGTACCTGCAAAAAAATCTTTGAAAAAATTGCATATCAGTGCCTGAATGTACCCCTAAAAATACCCTTTTTGGTAACACGATGTACCTCTTTGTACCCCTTTGTATGGCCTACTACTACCTTCAGAAGGATCATAATCATGTGGGTTGACCAACAGAACACAAGAAGATGGTCCAATATTGAGGGACATGTCCACAACAAGCTCAGGGTGGCCGAACCCAACACCAAACTCACTGAGGGACTTCCTAGGAAAAACCTTAGGGAACTTAAAACAATATTCGGCCTTATAACCGGCTTTGTACCCCTACGTTTCCACCTACACCGCATAAGGGTCACACAAAACTCAACACTGTGCAGACTATGCGAGGAGACAGACGAAACAGTATCCCACATATCCCACATAATCTTCGAGTGCCTTTCACTCACTTATAGCAGATTTGAACTCTTTGGGACACAAACCCCAATGATGTCTATTCGAAGCGAACAATTAATCAAAGGACTTACATCCCTCACCAGAGGGCTGAATCTCTTTGATTATAGCATTTACAAGTCAAATTAACCTTTTTACAAGTCAAATTAACCTTTTTACAAGTCAATTTAACCTTTTTACAAGTCAAATTAACCTTTTTACAAATCAAAATAACCCTTTTACAAATCAAAATAACCCTTTTACAAATCAAAATAACCTTTTTACAAATCAAAATAACCCTCTTTGAGCAATGAGCAAAAATCGTTGAAGGGCAAAGAAAAGAAACTGAATACATTGAATACGACAAAGTAGGTGTAATAATAAATAATTATTAAATATCAATTTTCCAACAAAAAATATATCAAAATGTTCCATCAAAAACTCAATCAACAAAAATATCAAATTTCGAACCAAAAATTCATCAAAATTTTCCAACAAAAAAATGAGGTAGGAAGGCAATGAGGTCAATCAATATATAGAGTTCCGAAAGTAGGTTGAGCGATATGAAAATTACTTGAAGATCACAGTGAGAAGGAATACTGGGGTAGGTATTCATGAAGATCACACTGAGAATTGATACTGGTGTAGAAATTAATGAAAAAGGAATGCCAGTTAAACCCGTACTCCTATTTCTTTGCACTTCAACGATTTTCGCGCATTGCTCAAGAGGGTTATTTTGATTTGTAAAAGGGTTATTTTGATTTGTAAAAGGGTTATTTTGATTTGTAAAAAGGTTAAATTGACTTGCAAAAAGGTTAATTTGACTTGTAAAAAGGTTAATTTGATTTGTAAAAAGGTTAATTTGACTTGTAAAAAGGTTAATTTGACTTGTAAATGCTATAAACGCAAAACTCTCAGAAAAGTACAATAAGCCACCAGGCTTCCGTGCTGAGGGCCCAAAATAACCCCACCCTGTGAGTTTTATGTACTCTATACATCTACATCATCTACATATACCCCTTTTTGTGATTGGCTGACCCCCTTTCTGTCGGGAAGGGTCTGGTAACACTGTTCAAGCCCAGCTTTAACTCTGCGCCTGTAGATAACGTGTGAAGCAGTCGGAGTTAGTTTGGTCGTGATTTAGCCGCTTAACGAGGTCCTTCCCCGAGCCATCCGCCTCCGCCTCAATCTGTTTTTCTATCTTTTTAATTGCGAGCTCCCCGGGAAACTCCGGCGTCCCGTTTCGTTTCGCCCGTGATTTTTTATTTTTTTTCCGCCGGCGCCTTTCTACACTCTTTCCCGCACACCGACTCGCGTTCACACGATTCACGCACACACACGGACCAACACCCGCAGCTTCGCTTACCTAATTCGGAACGGAAGAAGCTCGTTTTACCTCCGCAATGCATGAAAAACGGAGCCGGATTTTGGGGGGGAAAAACGCGCGCACTCACACATAGCTTCCTATCATCCGTAACATGAATGTATCATTGAAATGTTTTGAATTATCATAAAATATTCCATAGTGGGAACGTATAGTTGGGAGCAGGGTTTCAAATGGATGATGAATTTTTTCTTCTTAATCTCATCCAATATTTTGATCCGTGTGAAAAAAATCCTTTTTTTACCCAAAATGTTTATTAAATATTGATTTTAGCGAATTTTCTTAGAAAATAAAGCTATTGCAATGGCTCCAAAAATTTTAAAATAAAAATTTTCAAAAATTTTCTTCATCGAAATCTGTTTTGAGGCATTCTGAAATGATTCCTGGATTTTAACGCTTTATATATATATATATATATATATATGTCATTCCAGACGATAACTCTCGATAGAATTGAGATAAAAACTTCGTTCTTTCGCCAAAAAATCAAGCATTTCAAAAGAAAGGATGAGTTCGTTGGACAACACTTTTTGAGCACATTAAATTGGTCACATTTCAAAAAATGTACTAGAAAAATCACTAAAAATAGCTAAAAACGGCTTGAAATCGTTTAATTCATATTTGCTGGTAGACTATTGCTCAAATAAAGTCTATTAACCATGAAATAGAACATTAAAAAATTTATGTAAAGAATTATGCTGTACAATGTACTTAAAATTCATTAAAATTTGCTAAAAAAAATCGATGAAAACTGCAAAAAAGCTAAAAATGTAAAACCTCTATTTGAACTGGATATTATTATTTAGAATACGTTTTTTGCAATAAAATCAATAGTTAACAATTTACTTGCACTCAAAATGCTCAAATTTCAAAACAATTCAATATTATATAATACGATGATTTACGAAAATTCGCTCATACGATCATGCTGCATGACTGGAACTTTTTATTACTTACTAATCAAATCATGATTTAATCAAAGCTGATAAAAAAAATTAAATCAGAGAATAACTATTATATTTTTCATTTTTATTTTTCTGATCAGAGAATAGTGATTATTTTGTGATTTTTATTTTTCTGATCAGGAAATAGAAATCAAAGGCTCTTTTGGCCAATAATTAACAGTGTTAGTGGCTTGAATTGTGGACCTCACACTCTTAGGACTCTCCGAGATTTTCTGGCCACATTGGTGAGAAGGGACTGGAGGGGGGGGGGGGGGGATAGCTGTTGGTGCAAGTGGGTACTCATATGAATTTTCAGCTTGGAACACGCATTAAGCTGTAAAACGGGATCTCTTTGTAGAGCTCATGACAGGAGCATGGGGCAACTGTGTAAAAGAACCGCTTATCATAGAGGCCACTGAGAAATCACCAGGCTTCAAAGGGGATTTGGTATGCAGAGGGGTGTGGGAACCACAGAGGGAGGCGTTATTTGACGTATGTGTCACAGACACAGATGCTCTCTCTTACGTTTCCCGTCCTGTAGCATCCATTTTTACTGCAGCAGAAGAAGATAAGAAAAGAAAATACGTGGCAGCTTGTGAAGACATTAGATCTTCATTGACCCCCCTGGTCTGTTCGGTTGATGCCCATTTTGCACCACAGATGGTGAGTTTTGTGAAAGTGTTTGCTGAGCGGCTGAGTGATTGATGGGGACAACCGCAAAGTGTAGTGGGTGGATGGATTCGCACGAGACTGGCTTTTGCCTTTTTGCGTGCATCAACCATGTGCGTGCATTGAGCCCAAAAACGCTGGCGAAGCTGTGAAGACGGCGCAGCTACGCGACTACAATAAGAAATACCGAACACTACCTAGAACGTCTACGGAGGCCCAAATTTCTCTCTTTCTGCAAGAATTTTCTTACCACCTTTCTAGAAAAATAAAGTCTGAATTACAAATAAGTAAAAAAAGGGGGTACTCATATGAAAGCTTATGAGAAGTAAAGCGAGCTTTTTACCTTTTGACCTCTTGAACTTGAAATTCTCTGAAAATAAAGTTCTCCCTTGCGTTTACTTAATCTGAATGTGGGTACTAGGATGAAAGCAAAGAAAATTGTTCTTTGTATCAACATCCCTGTATTTCAGCTAAGCAGGTTACAAGAATTAATAAGTCGCACGGATTAAAAAAATTCTACAACGATTTCATAATTTCTCCCTTGAGAGGGAAAAACATTAAATCATGTTTAATGTTTTTCCCTCGCAAGGGAGAAATTAGATATAGTTTTTTAAGGTCAAGAAAAAAGAAAAGATTCTAATTAACCAAAACAATTTATTATATTTATATACATTTTTATTTTACCATTAGATATTTCCGATGGGACTCATACCAAAGTACGCTTGCATACGAGTCTGCAACACATTGGGACATTTTATGTCTTTAGTTGCAGACTCGTATGCAAGCTCTAAGAGCCACTCAGCTGATCCAGACCCTGGGCATCGTCAAGTAAATGTCCTAAAGAGGCTACATACGAAATTACAGCTTCCTAGAGTGTAAAGCATAGAAATTAGCTCTAAGAGCCACTCATCTGATCCGGACCCTGGGCATCGTCAATTAAATGTCCTAAAGAGGCTACATACGAAATTACAGCTTCCTAGAGCGTAAAGCATAGAAATTAGCTCTAAGAGCCACTCATCTGATCCGGACCCTGGGCATCGTCAAGTAAATGTCCTAAAGAGGCTACATACGAAATTACAGCTTCCTAGAGTGTAAAGCATAAAAATAGCTTTAAGAGCCACTCATCTGATCCGGACCCTGGGCATCGTCAAGTAAATGTCCTAAAGAGGCAACATGCGAAATTACAGCTTGCTAGAGTGTAAAGCATAAAAAATAGCTTTAAGAGCCACTCATCTGATCCGGACCCTGGGCATCGTCAAGTAAATGTCCTAAAGAGGCTACATACGAAATTACAGCTTCCTAGAGTGTAAAGCATAAAAATAGCTTTAAGAGCCACTCATCTGATCCGGACCCTGGGCATCGTCAAGTAAATGTCCTGAAGAGGCTACATACAAAATTACAGCTTCCTAGAGTGTAAAGTATAGAAATTACCTATTAAAATGATTTAACCACCGCTTCACAAATCAAACCGTTCTCGCAATATTCGGATCACCTGCTATGAATCAAATCATCGAAACACCAACTCAATGAAATCATCAGAAATTAACAAGCGGTTGCAATCATGTTCACAATATCAATTATTGAGAATGATCACCTGAGTGTACACAATTATTCAAATAACCATGCTCATAACTCAGCTTGTTGGCCACGCACTTCGCAGTAGTTAACATAATATGGTTGGATAAATCGAGAGCTTTCGAACGAATGGTCAACGAATTTTGTGGGATGAAAAACGACGAAGTACCATTTCCCTAGCAACGACTCGGTTGTAAGCGGAAATCATCAGAAAAAAAACGTTGCAGATTTGCGTGTCGGAATTCACAGAACGACCCCCAGCCCTAAAACATTAAACACGTTAAAAAGAAAATTTAATTTGTATTCTTTTGATCAACAATATTAATGATTTATCATTGAATTATAATCTACCAATTACAAATTGACAATTGATCATTGTTTTCAAATCTTGATTGATTTTTACCATAAAAATAAAAAAATCATTATTTCCTGATTTTTTTTCTCCTTTTTAGGTAAGCATGATTTTTTTTTTTTTTTTTCAAACCCTGGTTGGGAGACATAGCTGGGGCGGATCCAGGATATCTTTGAGAGAGGCGCACTGTGGGGCTATTGGAGAGTGGAATACCTTCCGTCGAAATAAAGGGTCCGGGTTGAATCATCGAAATTTAACATACAAATGACAGTATTTTGTTTTTTAGGTTTTTGAGCTCAATGCAAAATGTCTGCCAAGTTGGTTGGGCAGTATAGCTTCCTCACATAATAGCTTTCTCTCTACGACATGCGGTAACGAGAAACTTTACCGCACCTTAAAGTCACGTCAAGTTCTTAACGGATCTAGTTGTAACGCTAAATCCATGAAAGGAGGAAACTATCCCTAGGAGGTTATTTAAGTTCATGGAAGGCGGTTATTTTAGACGATGACGTTTTTTCCGGATTGCGATCCGTTAACGTATCTGTACGGAATGATGCGACACCGTAACTCATTGAGTCAGAGTTACGGCGACGAATTGTCAATACCGCACGACATATTGTGTTTTACGGATCTACTAGGAACTCTCTATTGTAATATGGACATATAGAATTAGTTTAAGAACAAAGTACGAGTTGAAATGATTGATTAGTCGACGTTATAAGAAATTAATGTTTGCGCATGCGCACAGACTACTATTAATCCAACGGCAATGAAATTTATAGGGGAACGTCTAGGAGCTAAACCGCACAATCCTTGACAATTTCATAAAAATCGGTCCATTAGTCTCGGAGTTTTGTCTGTGTCGATCAATTTATGTTTTGCTCATGCGCTATAGTTACTAATAATTCATAGGAAATTTTTCGGGAACCTATACCTAATTACTCGTACCTACCGAGTTTGAACGAAATCAGACCAATAGATGGTTAGAAATCGACGTTATAATAAAGTAATGTACAATGTACTATCTATGGGTCGTCAATGAAAATTATAGATGACTGTCTAGGAGCTAACCTGCTCAATCCCTGAAAATTTCATTGGAATCAGACTGAAACTCATTCTTTCATTTGGAATGCTTGATTTTTTGGCGCAAGAACGGGATTTTTATCTCAATCCTGAGGGAAGTTTGTAATGACACACAAACATACAAACATACACACACACAAGTTTCAGAATGCCTCAAGGCGGATTTCGTTGAAGAAATTTTTCAAAAGTTTTGACTTTAAAACCTTTCGAGCCATTGCCAAAGCTTCTTTTTCTATGAAAATTCGCTAAATCATGGTTATTGGGATTTACATTTGAGCATGCGGAGAGTGAAGTATTGATTTGGGAGCAATGATACTGATAAGTCATCTAGGACCAAATTCGCACATTCTTCGAAAATCCATCAAAATCGGATGAAAACTGCGGAAAATACGCTTGATAAGCTTGTTATAAGGACTTTATATTCACGCATGTGAGGGAGCTAATGATGATACAAACGGGTTGAAAGTTACGTGTGATTATTAAGTCGTCTTTTCCCAACTATCCTCCAAATTAGTGGGAGATCGGACGATTAGAGTGGGAAAAAATGATTCTTAATGGAATCTACGTTTTTGCATGTTCAGAAACGGATTTGTTCTTATCCTCCATACGCTTCACGTTCAATGCAATCTTAGGTAGGTACATAATTGAAATATTTTTGGTGTCCGCAACATGTAAAATGTAACTTTTAGCGAATTTTTAACAAAAAATGAGCTATTTAATTGTTTTAAAATTTAAAAAGAGGATGGAAGAGGGCGGGGACCCCCTATAAATCCGTGTCATACATGAAAGAACACTATCGTAGATTTTAACGTCGTATATATATATATATATATATATATATATATATATATATATATATATATATATATATATATATATTAAAGAGTGAGAGGGTGTATTTCCAGACGATAACATCCTTAAAATACGGCGTGAAACATCCTTCTTGGCAAAAGACAGGTCGCGTCATTGCAGTAGCTTCTTTTCTTCAAAAATTCGCACACTTTCATAGTAAGATGGAACAGGCAGTGATTATTATAAACTTTGATAAATCATAGAGAAAAATAAAACGACTAACACTTGTTTTAGACAACACGCTCGAGGTAAACGGGAGATTGAAAATTTCAGCAGCGGGGAGGCGAAGGGTGGGTCTTGCGGTGGATAGGTGAGGGTGGGTCTTTTGGGGTGGGGCGGAGCGAGCGTTGACCCCCGGCGCGAAGGGATGTTGTCCTACCCTAGCGCTACCTCTTGACTGCACGGTAAACTAAACCAAGCTAGCAACGACGGCGACAATCAGCGCGCTCCGTCGGCTCAAGTCAGGTTCCCAACTCGCATTCGCACAGCCTTAAAGGTTTCGGGTAGATTACAGCAGACTGGTGGATTTCCCCCTCGTATTTTTTCATTCTTCCAACTTGAAACGCAGGCCAACGAATGGTTCAGAAATGTTTTTCTTGGTCGTTTACAATGATTCATTAATTGAGTCATGTACAGCGCGAAATAATGTTATATCTCCAGTGACACATTCGTTATTAACAAACACACATAGGGTTTTGTTTTGTTTGTTAAGGATTCGCTTACATATTATTTCTGAATCGGATTTGTTGGTGGTTGATGTTGTTTTCATCTGGCACTGATCAAAACTGTATGGACAAGCTCAATTACATTTAAGATGGGCTCTGTCCTGATCAGCTGAGTAAGCTAAGTTCTCTGCTTTTCACCCTAGGAACGTGAAATTTGACCCGGAGCCTCTCTAGGACGAATACAATAACGTGTTCTAACCAGATCAGCTGAATTAGCTGAATTCTCTCCTATTCACCCTGGAAATTCGAAATTTGATAGGGAACCTGATTGGTCTTGGCCCTTACAAAGGGATGGGACCTGATCTAGTACTCCCAATCATGCTACGTAACTGCCTTGGGCTGGCCTCCATATTAACGAAACTCATCAACATGTCTCTTGCAAACGTATTTTTTCCAAAGGAGTGGAAGTGCTCCTTCGTTACCCCTATCCACAAATCTGGCTCAAAGTCCTTAATCGATCAATACCGACCAGTGTGTACGATATCCACAATACCGAAGTTATTAGAGAAGATCGTTCTTGAACAGGTTTCTCCTCAGTGCCAGCCCTTTATAATCCAGGAACAGCATGGTTTTAGAAGGGGAAAGTCTACGACCACAAACCTCCTCATATTTCAGAGGCTCATCTTGAATGCGTTTCAACAGGGTTACCAAGTCCGCCAGATCAGCTAGTATATTACTCGTATATTTAAACTTCCACCAGACCTGTGAATTAATGGATGTTTGGTGTCGCTGGTTATAGTTATTGCCAACTTTTGGTGCGAAAAATATGGAATATCTTGGTTCCCACGAGACTTAGTGACTTGGCAATGGTTTCATTCGATTCAGCTCAAAATATATATGAAAATAGGCGATTAGCTGACGAATTTCAAGGCATTTTGGGTTTATTGCTAACTTTTTTTGCCAAATATCACTGTGCGGCTCTTCTGTCCCACAAGCATTGGCACATACTCGTATATTTTTTTCTAAACTGCCTTTCCGTAGGACTCACCATGGCCAACGGGCGTATGATTACCGGGGAGTAAAATTGAAAAGTTAAAAAAGAACTGAAAAAACATATAATAATGAGGCAATCTGAGACCCATTAGATAATATTAAAACTTTAAAATGGTTACTGAATAATTTCTATGTATTCTGATTTACCCGATGAATATGTACCTATTGATTCTAATTTACCTATATTTACTTACAAGATGATTATTGAATAAGGTATTGAATTAGTGTGCTGATTATGTATTACTCCTCTCCACAGCACAAGTCTACGACTTATAGTGGGGAGTAGCATTTATTCATTTGTGTAACTTTTTTTGTATTGCAATCCCTATCTAAATAAATGCGTTAAAAAAAAAAAAAAAAATAAATACCTATAGGTATTCGTGTTGGTAGCCATCATTTCTCACGGGAGTACTGGCATGAGGGTGGAAGTTAGGCGGCTTCTTCCTTTTTATGTTTATTCACAACTAGTTTCGCCTATAAGAGGCCTCTTCTTCAGGTGCTACAAGGTTAAACAATATAGTTTTTTTTAATGGTAGATACAGAGGGTTGTTCATATTATACTAATTTATTAACTAGATGGTAAAAGCATACTTACAAATAGGGTAGGACATGATCCATACAACGCTGTATTTTGTCAAGTATTTCAGAAGATTTAATTCAGTCAGCTAGAGTACGTCTATATGGGCCTGAGAAGGGTCTGGAATGATGAATATTAAGTTTAAATAGAGAGTTATGTGATAAGGTTTAGTGAGTTTCATATATATGTCTTACTTACCAATCTTGGGGAGATTCATGAAATCCTGCATGGCTTTAATTTCCCTATGATGTATATATATTTTTACAAAATTGTAAGTTATTTGTGTGGGTTATAGTTTTTAAAATAGAGGATAAAGTGAGTTTAATGGGGGAAAATACTTATAACTGCAGAACTGATACCACTTGTGGTTATTATCACTTAGGGCCATGTGCTCGGTGGATCTAATGCCCTATGGAATATAGTGTTTGTCCTGTGGAACATAGTTTGTGTGGGTTATAGTTGAAAACTATAACCCTCACAAATCATATACGATTTTGTAAAAATACCTATACATTAAAGGGAAATTAACTGCCATGCAGGATTTCATGGACCTCCCCAAGATTGGTATGGTAAGTCCACCTTAGTTACATATATATGCAACTCACTAAACCCTATCACATAATTCTCTATTTAAACTTAATATTCATCATTCCAGACCCTTCTCAGGCCAATATACTCTACCTGACTGAATTAAATCTTCTGAAATACTTGACAAAATACAGCGCTGTATGGTCCTACCCTATTTGTAAGTATGCTTTTACCATCTATTTAATAAATTAGTATAATATGAACAATCCTCTGTATCTACCATTAAAAAAACTGTATTGCTTAACCTTGTATCACCTGAAGAGGCCTCTTATAGGCGAAACTAGTTGTGAATAAACATACGAGTATAAAGGAAGAAGCCGCCAACTTCCACCCTCATACCAGTACTCCCGTGATTGGCACATTTGTCCCTTTTCAGCCGTAAAACCAGCGCTTCTGTCTAGGGACCACCGCTCAAAACGGAACCCTTTATTTCATGTTTACAGTTTTTTTGAGCTTTTGCAATAGTTTTTCTTCACTTAAATTCGCTAAAATTAGTCGATGTGTTATCTCCATTTTAGTGAGAATCCTGGGTGGCAACTTCCCCCGCTAGGCCTGACGCTGTCGTTGTTAATTACCCGAAACGCGCACCCAGACCATAACGACGGCAGGAGCAGTCAGCATCACCCTCCCTCCCCCTGCATCATCTCCAGCACACCATTACACTTCCTAGTTAGCTACCTCCCCCTCCTTCCTCATGAAATCTCCCTTTTCATTACACCAGTCAGTCCCGTGTCCCCTACCGCGCCAATACCTCGAAAATTCCCTTCAAGAAATCCCTTAACGCGAAAAACAATGAAAACCCTCCCTTAACATCCAATTTTAATTTAATAAAAAGTGTTTTCTTTCTTTTTTTGTAATCTGAACCAATTAATCTAATTGTGCGACGATTCCACGTCCCCAGCGCTATCCGATAATGGCTCGAGTGGTTATGTGATTAGATTTAGACCACTTGGTTTCCACCTGCCTCTGTTTTCAGTCGTGTTTTGTGCTTGTGTTGTGTCGCTTGTTTTCTTCGATTGATTTTTCACCTATTTTTGTTTTTTCTGTTTTGTTTTGTTTTTGCAGTCGTTTTTGTTTCTTTAAGTCCGTCCTGTCGTGAGCGGCAATGACCAACACCCAGGTAAGATTTCGATGCATTGATTAACATTGTACTAACATGGGTTTTTAACTAAGGTTGGAGGGCTGGCACGTGCCTGCGAGGTTTATGGGATCTAATTTTATGGATTTAGTTATTTTTTATTCATCAAACACAAGAAATAAGTCCCAATTACAAGAAGAATGGTTACAAAACGTAATTCTAGACCAGTACATAAGAATGTTGATTGGCATAACTATGAGATTAATTATATACAGTAAAAATTTTAACTTGTTATTATATTATCACTCGCACTTTGAATTAAACCTTTCACAATTTGAATTGAATTTTACACAAATTAAATTGAACCTACGTAGGGAGGTGGGGCCAGTGTTTGACACCTTAAGAGACATTTTGACTTTGACAAGCAATTAAGTTATGTTTTTTCGTTTGTTCAAACTTGAATCTTACATCTATTGCTGCTTCAGGATGTCCTCAAACTGCTCTGTATTGAAAAAATCACTAATTCAGACCGCAAAAAATCATAAATTCGTTTTTTCGAAATTAGTTTTTGACCCAGTATTTGACAGCCAAATTTTTGGTTTTACCTGTGATTGACACCCTATGATTGACACAGCAGTTCTTCTGCAACAAATGATTCCGTGTATAAAAAAAACATCTCTTTCAACATTCTACAAATAAATTAGCCGCTCCGGCTCGCTCCGCTCGCCTCCACGTCCAGCCGGGGGCAAGCTCTGCTTCGCTCGCAAAGTGTGGTATGTAGGGAATGTTGCTCGCTTCGCTCGCAAAGTGTGGCTGTATACATGCGATGTATTACAATTGAAACATGTAGGGAATGTTGCTCGCTTCGCTCGCAAACGGTAGATCTCTAAGGGTAGGTTTAACTTCTGTGGGGGATGCTGCTCGCTTCGCTCGCTTGAGGAAGTTATACTGCCCACCCAACTTGGCAGACGTTAATTAAAATAGAAATTAAAAATTTTGTCTAAAAAATAAAAAAAAATTTAGGGGTGGACTACCCTTAACATTTAGGGGGATGAAAAATAGATGTTGGCCGATTCTCATAGATACCGGATAAGCACAAAAAATTTCATCAAAATCGGTCAAGCCGTTTCGGAGGAGTATGGCAACAAAAACTGTGACACGAGAATTTTATATATTAGATTGAGCATTTGAACTTAGTTTTATTAATCTAAATATAAAATTAATATGAGTATTCATTAAGAACAAGTTGAAAATATCATCGGATGTTTCATCACATAATAGGTACAATGTTTTCTAGATACCATAGGCACAATACGTTTCTAATGGTAAACTAGCAGCTTGTGAGTCGCTATTTATATAAATATAAAAAATGAAGAACGAATGACAAGAACGAATAGAGATCCATATTGACAGCACTTGTCAATCACTGGGGAGCATCAGTTTGGGAACTAGTAATTGACATTTGCATTTTCATATGTTATCTTTGGTTATTTCCAAACAATGATAGCATAAATGCAATCTACACAAAAAACTGATTGAGAAAAACCATGGAAACAATCGAATTTGGAATATGTGGAGGGCGTGGTGGAGAAAAAGAAAACGCTAACCTCTTTAGTAAAATCACAAGAAACAGCACCAAAGAAATTACAAAACGAGGTTCTGTTGGGTAACCTTCTCCAGATTTCACTAAAATCCGCCTGAAACCTTTTCCCGCCTCTATACTTTACTGAGAAGAGTATTTTGCCTCAAAATTCAAATGGACCAAGTCCGTAAAACACTTTTAAATGCCTTATTATTACAACTTCTTGGTGAGATGTAAATCACTAGGCCCCTGTCAATTACTGGTCCCTCCACCCTAGGTGATGGGTTGAAAAAGGAGGAAGGGAACTCAGGGGTCCCCAAGTTCTGATACTTACGAGTACATTCCTTCTTTGTGTTTTCTAGAATCGTAGAGTTGGTTGTAACAAGTTCAGATTCATTGCTATAAATTTTAATTCAGTTTTCGTGTGTTTGTTCCATGTTTAAAAATAGCATCCATCAATTTATAACATTCGCACCTTAAATTAAAACTAGGTTTAACGATTTGAATAAACCTTTCGCAATTTGTATTGCAACTTGGTATCACCGTCGTTTTTTTAAATGCTCTTCATCTTCAACAAAATTAATTCCAAACAAGTCATTGAATAGCACAAAATCATGAAGAGAATACAAACAGGAACATGGAACAAACACAAGGAGTATAAATTTAAATTCATAGTAATGTAACTGACCTCTGTACAACTTACTCGTGATTTGAAGATGGGTAGATAACACAGAGAAGGAATGCGATGCCAAGACTTAGTACTAGATGAGTCACTGTTCCCCCTTTACTTTTTTATACTTTCACATATGTAGGTTTACTTTAAATTTTGTATCGTTTGATTCAAATTGCGAAAGGTTTATTTCAAAGTGCGAATAATTATCATTGAATCTCATCTTTTTATCCCCTATCTCAAAAAACGTAGTGAAGTCATTACAGTTCGCCTTATCCTCAAAAAGTACGGAAATCTCAGTGCTTACTAAGCAGAGTTGGGCAAACACTACCACTTTTACACTTTAATTAACTAGTTTTACTTCTAAAAACCAATTCAATTGTACATAACAAACAAACTAAAAATGTGTGTTAAAGTGTAAAACTCGGATATAACAGAGTAGGAAAGATCTGTCAGGGTTGACGTTCGATTCTGCGTGAAAAACATGGGGGAAACATGTTTCAACATTAAAACATAATTTTCTCCCCTTTTCGCAAAGGAAAATTCAGAACTATAACAATAAAAAATGTATGCACAAAATTTTGCTGAAAAACCTAATTAAATTTCAATATTATGTGCCAAAAAATCAGTAGCACTACAAAAATGTTGAAAAACGGTTTTTCAAATATTGTTTTGCCTTGAAATACGATAGTCAGTCAAGAATTTCTTTGCATTCAAAGTACTTACACAAGACAACAACCTAAATATGATAAAATAATTTAAGAAAATTCGCCTGCGATCATGCTGCAAGAATGAAACTTTTATATTTTCCAGAATCGAGGAGATATCTAATGTTTTTTCTGTTCATATAGAATTTTTTTCTAAAAAATTATACATACTGTTAATGGGTTAGTATTCATGGTTTTAAAAAGGAAATTTAACACTGAATCGAATGGGAGTAATGTGTCTTTTATAGTTTATGATGCATAAGCCTCGGAATATAAAGGGGAAAGAATATCAGCAGAGGCTTTTTTGCGGCGGCGCGAGTGCTTGAGGGCAGAGTGGTATTGTTTAAGTCATTGCTGCCAACCCGTTTCAGTAAAAAAATCCCCCCAAATTCACGAAAAAATCCCCCAGGATGAACCAGAAAATTCCCCCAAATTTAAGGTGCCGATAAAAACAATTTTGGACACAATCACACAATATTGATATCGAAAATTGAATCATAGAGTAATAAAAAGTCATGTAACAAGGAAAACAATGTGAAAGGAATTAAACAGCGGTTCATTACCACAAGAAATCGGGTACAAGTACACCTGCAGTACTATATACATATAGAAGTTAATTTATTTTTTCTCCTAAATTTTGGAGAAAATCATTTTAGTTGGGGGTTCGAACACCCTTTGTTTACATCTTCTCTTACCGAGTCTCTAACTCTTAAGGTACTGCTAATCGCGTCTGTGTGCAGACAGTTTCTGTGACTGGTTTTTACGTTATTCAGAAAAGGTCCGCTCCACGCTGGCGTTGGAAAACGGAAGGCACAATAAAATTTTAAAACAATTTCCAAAGTAGGAAATTTTTTCGAACCGTCAATATTTTTAATGTCGAAAAGCCAATTTCAAAATTCAGATACGGAATGTTTTCCTAAATCCATAGAGAGAAGAGACAGGGCTCGCCACTCATTGCCCAGCTGCTGAGGATTTACATTTGGAATTGGGAATCTTCCCAGGACTACATTCAGGGATAGAATCTCTGCACTAAACACTGTTTCAGGATTCAATAGCTTTATGATTTTTCATTTCTAATTATCGTGAAATTCACCTTTGAACATAAGTACAGCAGTAGAAGAATAATAGAATTCAAGGATTGGCAGAGAAGCTCGAAAATCCCCCAAAAATCCTCCACCCAGACGTCATCCCCACAGGGCTCAGAGATCCCTTAAAAATCCCCAACGGAGAGATATATCCCCCTTGTTGGCAGCACTGGTTTAGGTACTGATTGTAGGGATCGGACATCGACATCGATGCTCTGAAACACCGGTTTCATCCCCGATGTTCGATGTTTTTCCATCGATGTTGATAACAACGATATTATCGAACATCGGTTGTAAGGCTTTTGATAAATATCGATCATCGATGTATGCCCCACCGATTTTTCCCACTTGCGCTATAAAAGTTTAAATTTTAGGGTAAAACTTGAGAATCTAGGATAAATCTAGATAGGTTTGGGGGAGATAAAATTAGGGGGTTTGATGAATTCCAAATCCAACTTCTTCCATTAGTATTCTACAACTTCCTTTTAGAAGGAAAACAAAGATGTGTTTTTGCGTCAACTTGTTTTAGTTTAAATATAAATTTCTGCTGGGTTAACCAATAATTAAATTTGTAAATGTGTAATCTATGTTTTTGACAAGTCTTGCTTGGAATTCTGTCGGCCTGGAACCAATTTCACAAGAAAACATAGATGACACTCCAAAGCTGATTGCAGATATAAAAGCACACGGATTCCGGGACGCAGAGAGAATGACGTACTTTGATACGCGCGTGATTAACGCTGACGCCGCCTCTTACTGCTCTCAGGATTGGAAAACAATATCCCAAAATGCAGCGAACGCCAAACACGCCAAATACAATGCAGCAGCCGAAGACGTGAGAGGATCCTTCGCACCACTGGTGGTTTAATGTGACGGCGCCTTGCACAGAGAATTTGAATGTTTTCTTAGGAGGCTTGCCTGTGTGCTATCTGATAAATGGCAGGAACCCTTGTCGCACATCACCCAATGGGTGAGAGTGAAAACCCAAATTTCAATCGTACGGGCTGTTTCATTGAGGATAAGAGGCACCAGGAGGAAGGTGAGGTGCCTTGGACTGGAGGATGGCGCACTCATGCCGCTATGAAGGACATACGAAAATTAATTAAATAAGAGAAAAAAATAAGAATAGAGCATTCAACAAAAATAGAAGAGAAACCTAAGACTAACTGTCAGACGAATATATATCCCCCTCATTCTATGTATCTATTAAAAAAAAAAAAAAAAAAAAAAAAAAAAAAAAATGCGCCGCAAGTCTAGTCAATGTTTTAATTTACTACGATTTTTTTTACAACATCGATGTTTCACTTTCAATACATCGACGTTGAAAAACATCGATGGCAAGAATACCTATATTTACCCATATCGCTGGTCGATGTTGCCATCGACGGCAACATCGATGTTTTGGCTTCGATGTCCGATCCCTAACTGATTGTGATAAGAAAAACGATTTCACCTTCTTGGGTGATGGATCGTGAAGTTATGACGAACAAGTTTAAACTTGGCACCTAGTTTATATCCTGGAACGGTAGTTTCTGAGCTTTGATCGATCTCTGATAACTAATAAGTAGTGTTTAGCTGGTTGGTAGTAGACTCACTTCAGATTCTGTAGTTACATTAGCAGATAGGTAACAGATAAAGCTTCTCTTCCGATTGTTTTTGAGTTATTAATTATATTGTTTATATTAAACCAGTTTCGAATGGACGAGCTTACCAAATCCCCAACTAAACGTGACGATCATCAACACCTAGTCATTGATAATGCCAATAACCAGCATTTCCCAAAAAAAGAAATCTGTTCAGAAACGGCGGGTTCTACTCGAAAGAGAAAAGCATGTGAAGATTTGGTAGTTTGCGGAAAGAAAGTGAAAACTGAATTGTTCACACCTACAAAGGTTAGTTGATTTCTGATCACACAATTTACCCAAGTACTTACTACCTACCATTAGGTGCTATCTGTGGGGTGTGATACACCTATATTGTCACAATTCATGAACATATTTTTGTGAACACAATCTGCAGCTCCAATGATTTATCTGTTATGCAACACTTTCTTGTATTTAGCCAGGGCAATCGTTTCAAATATGTAATACAGGATCCCGAACGTTTCTTATGAGATTTTGTTTTCATAGAATCCTAATGAAACTGCGCTCACAAGACAAGTTTCGATGCCATTCCAATAGCCTCATTTTCAACGAAAATTCGATATTTTTATTAAAATTTTGTTTCTCATTAGAAAAAGCTTTAAAACATCACAGGGCCAAAGGTCAATATCATTATTCAACAAACCTTTACGACAATAATCTCTGGAATATACACAAGAAGTGTCATTGAGTGAGAGACAATGTTATAATGTGTCGAATTTATATTATTATTTGTAATTGATCATTATCGTGAATTGAAATCTGGAGTGGAAGACCTATCATATTCATCATTCGCTTTTGAGTTGATACCGACATACAGTGTTGCCAACGCTTCCTTCTCGAAATACCCCACAATCGTTAAAAAAAATTCCTCGTTTCCCCCAAACATGCCGACAAAATTCCCCACATAATTCCCACCTTCTGATATCACCTTAAAACGCTATAACACTAATATCTATATAGACATCAAATGCCAATCAATAAAGGTAAAACAGTCATGTAGCATGATCGTATGAGCGAATTTTCGTAAATAATCGTGTTATATTATGTGATAAAACATATTGATTTAGAATACATTGTTTTGAAATTTGTTGTTGCTTCAGAGGGACGTCCTAAAAAATAAATGAAAAAAATAATTAATACAGAGAAACAATGTATTGAAGGGGGGAAGGGAGGGATCGCAAAACTGTTGTGGGTTGAAAAAAAGGGGTTTTTCTTAATTTCGGTTTTATTCCTCCATAATAATCCATATTTTTGTGAAGCATTTCCCCTGGGACTTGTCTTTGAGAAATTCCTAGAGTTATAGAAACGGAGAGTCAGAAAGACACATTTCTCTGATGCGTGCAGATGATATTCAGGACAGGATGGATAAAGTTAGGGTAAGATTGAATCAAATTGGGACTATTTCGGGGTAGCTCCAGCTTTCCTAACCCTTTTGAATGAAATTTCATTCATTCCTCCAATTGTATTGCTATGTTTGACTCAAATGGATAGGTACCTAGCTCCTTTCATCTATGGATTTATACGGTGACTTGTTCAACAACAAACATATAAGTTAATTAGGTAAGCCTGTTTGAAAAAAAACATTCCATTAGTTTTGTAGAATCCTCAACGCTGGGTAATCGTAATACTTATTGCCATATTGATACCAACCCACAGTTAGTTTACTTATCTTCCAAAGCCTAGAAATCAATGCTTGCGTTTTGAGTTTTAAAAAGATAATAGACTTCTTTAGCATGTTCCATGTGCTTGCTTCATTACATTTTTACTCTATCTTGAATAATTTTCTGATCCATCCTATTAATATTTGTTTTATGATTGTTAGTTAATGCTTGCATGACAGTTTGATTTGCTTGTATATGTAATTATGCATGAATGTTTGAGTTAATATTTTGTTTTTCTTGTTTCAATCAGGTTGTTCTTGGTAAGTACGTATTGTTTTGGCCAAATCAGTTATAAACAGTCACATGAAAATACTTGTAGCCCCTCTGCGGGCGCACTCCCCTTCTCTTGATGACAAAGTTAGTATCGTTTCGCCCTCCTAAGCCACCACCTCGAACTAAAGCAATAATCTCTTTCCTATAATCAACCCGCATTGTAGTTAGTTTTCATAACACATTAGTTCTCCAGGATGTGCGGAGAGTCTCCACAACATCCGTTAAAGGGTGCCTGTTCAGAAATGGGCAGGTGGCCCCGGGAGCCGTCATGGTGGGTGGGTCCGGGCTTGTCGGGGCCCTCCGGCCCTGACCGTCCGAACATGGGGAGGGGGAAAAGCCTCCCCACGCTCAAAAAATGCACAGGAAATACAGAAACAGAAGATAACATTTGATACCATGATCACAGCAAACTGTAGCAAAGGGATAACATCAAACACAGAAAGTAATGATTTTGATACAGACGGTAACATGCACCTCATTAGGAATGTTCCAGAACATACAGCACCATAAACAAGACAGAAAAAGAATTTCCGAACCATACATTACGAAATTTCAAGATATATACGCCATTCCCATTTCATTATAGTTCTAGTATATGTTCAAATTTTATAAAACCAACAAATGAATTAAAAAAATAAAATTTAAAAAAACCCGCATTATTGCGACTTTCAATGCGGTATAGTGCTGCATTTAAGAAGTTTTCCCCTTACTCAAATTTATTTCGCGTATATCTTTCCTATTCATCCCACGATAATGGAATTTGAAACGGTAATCTCCTACAATTTTACATCTTTTAAAATGGGGGGGGGGGGGGGGGGTTTGGAGAGAAAATTCAAAACAGAAACAAACGCAATAGCCGAGTTTTCTTTTAGAAATTCGGTAATAATTTGACTCGTTTAAAGTGAATTGCAAGTTGCCAAATTATCATCATAATAATAGCAAATAATTGACAAATTCGTAACCCAACTTCCAAGGAGGGACAAAATAGTGGTCTACCGGGTTGCCACTGGCCATACCCGTCTTACTCAAAGACACCTGCTTAGCGCTGAAGCTCGAGATGTGTGTGGGAGGTGTGGGGTGATCTGTCCATCTGCCACTTCCTGGAGGACTGCCCTGATCTTATTAACCTCCAAGTCCAGCATCGGCTCCCTCAGTGGGTTGACGTTTTATCTGGACCAGACAAGGTCCAGTCCCTGTTGTCGTATCTGAGAGCCGCTGAGCTCTACTACGAACTGTGATATCATCACCAGTCATAGTTTTATTTCACTTTGGCGATTATATATATATAGTAACATATAATTTAGTTATTAGCCTATTCTAGATTTAGTCTTAGTAGTACTATTTGGTTTTTGAGGTTTTTTATCCGCTCTAGAGGCAAACAGTGGTCATCACTGTTCCTCTTATTTTCCCCACTCCGTTTGATGGTGGAGGGTAGCATGGCCCCTCTTGGAATTGTGCCACTTGCAGTGTCCCTTTGATCCCCTGCCGCTATTGACCCTTATGGTTGAGGTGCGATTTAAACCACTAAAAAAAGATGAAAAAATCCTTCTTCGAAATTGACAAATTAGTCGTTTTCCAGGTTGAAAAATTAAGAAGGCTGATTGAGAAACATGAGAGAGAAGGGAAGTGTCGAAATTGACAAAGGGAAAATAGAAGTTGTAAATTGGCAAGTTGGAAATTGAATAATTTGAAAAATCGTACAAAGCATTTCATCCTAACAAATTGAGGAGTGGAAAATTTACCAAGTTAGAAAATTGGGGGATTAGGACATAGAAGTGGATAGTGGAGAACTCGGAGGACGGAAACTCAGAAGATGAAAAATCAGCATGTTATGATTTACAAAGTTCGGATATCGTACAAACTAAGATTTCTTGAAAGTGGCAAGTTGATTTTTTAAATAATGTTTTATCTTTAGGATGATTTTCCCTGCTGGCCGCAAAAGTTGAGGGAGGGGGTTAGGTGTCCCCTTAGAGAAACGGCCCTTGTTGGCGGCATTTTACTCCATTTTCGGTGTAGTTTTGCAAACAATGGATAAGTATACCGTATTATGGGAAAATTTTCGATAAAATCGGCAAAATTCTATCATCGAGGGGTAACAAAGTGCATTACTAGGTTCCGTTAAGTACAAAATTAATGTTCAGGATAGAAGTGGGCTTAAAACTTCTGAAACCAGTAATTCTTCCCCACCTTTCACTTCATTAGCTATAGCCCCCTTCACTTAGCTTGCACATATTTGGTTGTACCGCCAGCCCCCTTTCCTTTCTCTCGACTACTGGGATTCAATCTCCCTTCACCTGTGACTATATAAACTGTGTCCTTTGTAATGTGTTCAGTTATTGTTTGTTACTGATGATGGCCTAACCGTCGAAATCGATTTAATATTGTAACTCTTTATTTTTCGTGGAAATATACAACATTTTTTCACTAACTTCCGTTTTGAAATATGTTTCCACAACTTCGTCGCGAGTGATTTATTTCGTAGTTTTACGCAAAAATGTTTTGCATCTATGAACAGTGTTTATGAAAAAGTCAATCCATCATTTTGGTAACAAGGCGGACATAGACTACGTTAATGAAAATTCTTAGTCATTGAAACTTGTTTCCTCACAGGTAATAAAAAGTGAATTTAGGTTTGACTAACAACCTGCGGAATGCGGCATAGCGAAGTCCCTTATCGGGGTCTTTGGCGTTTGGTTTCCATTTTCCTCGTCTTAATCTGACCTTGCCACCATTAAATATTTACTCAATAGCTTAGTTTTTATTCGGCTGATAAAGGTACGGGTGATATTGACTTCGCTAATACTTCGCCCATAACGTTTGTAATCGATATTGAACATGAATAATTCTCTCACTCCAAACTTGATGTGCGAATGGCATTTGGTGGCAATGTATGCATAACTTTCGTGAATACGTAATTTATTAGATACCCTATTTCATTAACTGATCTAACATAAAGGGTATTTAATTTACAATAAACTTTTATTTATTTTGTACTATCCACATTATTCTTCAAACAATATACAACATGAACAAGTTAGGATTAGCTTTATTATAGTTATACTATAACTAGGGGGACACCACCTGCAGGCTTCGCCTGCCAACCCCCGCCATTGCGGCCGTATCCAATAATACTGTTTAATAATGATCCAATTTATACTGCCCACCCCCATTGGCGATATTTATACGGCCCACCTCCTTGGCAGATTTATACTGCCCACCTCATTGGTGAGATTTATACTGCCCACCTCCTTGGCAGATTTATACTGCCCACCTCATTGGTGAGATTTATACTGCCCACCTCCTTGGCAGATTTATACTGCCCACCTCCTTGGCAGATTTATACTGCCCACCTCCTTGGCAGATTTACACTGCTCACCTCCTTGGCAGATTTATAGTGTCCAACTCCTCGGCGAGATTTATACTGCCCACCTCCTTGGCAGATTTATACTGCTCATCTCCTTGGCAGATTTATAGTGTCCACCTCCTCGGCGAGATTTATACTGCCCACCTCCTTGGCAGATTTATACTGCTCACCTCCTTGGCAGATTTATACTGCTCACCCCATTGGCGAGAATTATACGGCCCACTTCTTTGGTGAGATTTATACTGCCCACCTCCTTGGCAGATTTATACTGCCCACCTCCTTGGCGAGATTTTTACTGCCCACCTCCTTGGCAGATTTATACTGCCCACCCCATTGGTGAGATTTATACTGCCCACCTCCTTGGCAGATTTACACTGCTCATCTCCTTGGCAGATTTATAGTGTCCACCTCCTCGGCGAGATTTATACTGCCCACCTCCTTGGCAGATTTATACTGCCCACCTCCTCGGCAGATTTATACTGCCCACCTCCTTGGCGAGATTTATACTGCCCACCTCCTTGGCAAGAATTATACTGCCCACCTCCTTGGCAAGAATTATACTGCCCACCTCCTCGGCAGATTTATACTGCCCACCCCAATGGCGAGATTTATACTTAATACCTCCTTGGCAGATTTATACTGCCCACACTCTTGGTAAAAGACAGAACTTCGAAACCCGGTCGAGAATTGTGGTCTGGGCAGCGTCGACAAAATTTGTCGCAATAAAACAAATTTTTCGGGCTTTACTACCCTTTATTTTCTCCTGTCCATTATGAAATTGAAGATTTCCGAGGTTTGTTCCACAACAAGATTGAAATTGGTATCGAACAAAGAAAGAATTTCGAAAATCGGTTGAGAATTGTGGCCCTGGGCAGTGTCGACAAAATTTGTCATACATGCACACTCACTGGTTTTAGCGAATTTTCTCAGAAAATAAAGCTATTGCAATGGCTCCAAAAATTTTAAAATCAAAATTTTCAAAAATTTTCTTCATCGAAATCTGTTTTGAGGCATTCTGAAATTATCCCTGGATTTTAACGCTTTTTAGCGAATTTTTGAAGAAAATTAAGCTATTGCTCTCGCCTCAAAATTTGTAGAATGTGAATTTTTGAAAACTTTTTATGCAGAAATCCGTTTCAGGCTATTCTGAATCATATTCTGAAGTTTAACGCATTTTTTTATGTATGTATGTATGTATATATGTATGTGTCATTCCAGACGATAACTGTCCGTAGAATTGTGCTAGAAACTTCAAACAAATTTTAAAATGTTAAGGACACAAAACGAAAGTTCAAGTTCGTTGGCCAGCATGATCGGATTACATCTTCGGGTTGAAATTTTCAAAAATGTAGTCAAAAATTTCAAAATAACCTGTTTTTTGCGATTTGTTGTGCGAAATAATTTTTTCAGCATACTAACATGTGGTATATTCGGAATCAGCGTAAAATTTCCTATAAGAATATGTATCAAGTTTTCAAAAATTTCAAAGTTGAAAAATCAGTCAAAAATCGAAATAATGCCGTTCGCTAGTTGTAAAATAGGATACTGTTAAGATTTCAACTGCCTTCAATACTGACCACATTGGACATCGAAATCTATGAATATTTACCTACATTTGTCTTCAAATCTAGGTACAAGATTAGTTTAATAATAATAAAGTATGAGTACCTCCTAATTATTTTTAATAATTTGATTCCATGTTTGTCTATCAAAATCATAAACTAAAATTTCTCTACACGATCAATAGCGACTGAAATGTCGAAGATTTCTTCAAAAATTCGCTCATGGGGTCATGCTGCATGACTGGACTTTTTTATATGTATATATATATATATATATATGTATATATATGTATGTGTCATTCCAGACGATAACTCTCGATAGAATTGAGATAAAAACTTCGTTCTTTCGCCAAAAAATCAAGCATTTCAAAAGAAAGGATGAGTTCGTTGGACAACACTTTTTGAGCACATTAAATTGGTCAAATTTCAAAAAATGTACTTAAAAAATCACTAAAAAAGGCAAAAAAAACCGCTAAAAATTAACAAATTTCTATTTTTTTAGCAGAATGCTACTCGAAAAAAATTAATCGAACATGAACTAGGACATTTAAAAATTCAAGCACAAAATTGTACTAAAAAATGTACTTAAATTTCATTAAAATAAGCTAAAAATCAATAGGAACACTTGAAAAAATTGTAAAAATCCACAAAATCGTTTTTTCATTGAAATATTACTGACAAAAAGTTAGTTTGCTATAAAATGTATAATAACATTTTTATTTGTCCCCAATGTGCTCAATCTTCAACAGAATTTAACATAAATGTAATAAGACCATTTATGAAAATTCGCTCATACGATCATGCTGCATGACTGGAACTTTTTTCTTCTTCACTACCGAAGTTAGAGAAACTGTGTTCGTGATAGAAGTCAAAAAATGTTTGTCCTCCAAAATCACCACTTTCACTTGCTTTTAGCGAATTTTTGAAGAAAATTAAGCTATTGCTCTCGCCTCAAAATTTGTAGAATGTGAATTTTTGAAAAACAATTATGCAGAAATCCGTTTCAGGCTATTCTGAATCATATTCTGAAGTTTAACGCATTTTTTTATGTATGTATATATGTATGTATGTATGTATGTGTCATTCCAGACGATAACTGTCCGTAGAATTGTGCTAGAAACTTCAAACAAATTTTAAAATGTTGAGGGCACAAAACGAAAGTTCAAGTTCGTTGGCCAACTTGATCGGATTACATCTTCGGGTTGAAATTTTCAAAAATGTAGTCAACAATTTCAAAATAGCCTGTTTTTTGCGATTTGTCGTGCGAAATAATTTTTTCAGCATACTAACATGTGGTATATTCGGAATCAGCGTAAAATTTCCTATAAGAATATGTATCAAGTTTTCAAAAATTTCAAAGTTGAAAAATCAGTCAAAAATCGAAATAATGCCGTTCGCTGGTTGTAAAAATCGGTAATATTCTTCAAAAATTCGCTCATGGGGTCATGCTGCATGACTGGTTTGCGTTCCAGAGGTTGCTTACTGATCAATGTTAGTTCCGTGTCTATCTGTCTGTCTTGTTGTCTGTGGTAAATCAAATCGTCACGCCCAAAACCATACCAAGTTTCAGTCCGATTCTGATGACATTTTTGGGGATTGTGCGGGTTAGCTCCTAGACGGTTCTACAAATTTCAATACCTTCGAATAAAAAGTAGCCTGCGTGTATGCGCGTCGATTTCTCATCATCTGTAGGTCCGATTTCGTTCAAACTCGGTAGGGTATAATGTTCTAGTGAAATGCCCAATAAATTATATCGCGATTTGAAGAGTAATAACCATTGCGCATGCGCGAAACTAATATCGATTGACACAGGCAAAACTCCGAGTCTAGTGGAACGATTTTGATGAAATTTTCAGGGATTGTGCGGGATAGCTTCTAGACAGTCCCCATTAACTTTCAGTGCCGTCACATCAATACTATTCTATGCGCATGCGCAAAAGTTAATTAATTATAACGTCAATTCCTTATCATCTGAAATTTCGTTCATATTTGGGGAGTAGATGATTATACGTTCCAGGAAAATTCCCTATGCATCATATCGAAATAGGTGGAGTATTATAACCATAGCGCATGCACAAAACTAAAATTGATAGACACAGACTAAACTCCGAGACTAATGGTCCGATTTTTATGAAAATTTCAAGGATTGTGCGGTTTAACTCCTAGAATTTCCCGTAAAAATCGCGTTATCTTTAAAAAGTATCCTGTGCAGTATCCTGTGCACATGAAAAACGTCAATTTCTTATTTTGCCTGCTTACAATCATTTTGACTTGTACTTTGTTCTTCTACTAATTCTATACGTCCATGTTACTATATGTGAGGAAGCTATACTGCCTACCCAACTTGGCAGACGTTATTTCTCATGCTTGGGTTGTCCCCTACCCCCGTAGATCAATTCCAATAGGTCGTCCCTCTTATATAAGAAGCCTTGCCTTATGACCTAGCTTCCTAGGGACGTCCTAAAAACCCAATCGGTCAGATGCAATTTAATTTTTCTAAATTTTCGCCGTGTGGTTGGATCATCTTCCCCAATATGCGCCGTCCGACCATTTGAACTACAATAAGAGCCATATTTATCAACGCTCGTTAACTCCAAGTTACCGTTTACCTGAGGCTTTAAACGGCCGTTAGAGGGATTTGTCTTTTACCTATTCCCGTTGGCCGGAAAGTTAATGGCCGAATCTCTGATCCGTTCATCAACTCTTAACTACCCTAATCACGGCCAGTTAACTCTTACCGAATCCTGTTAGGGATGCAGCCATGATCGATCTGTGCCCTAACTGGACCTTGGCGCTAAACGGCTATTCGGTGGATAATTCGAAATATAGATTACATTCTATAGTTTCGTATTTAAATTTTTACCATCTGTAATTATATATGTATCCATGAAGTGAGGATGCTACACTACCCACCTGGCAGGTGTTTTTTGATTTTTGGTGTAATGATTTGGCCGACTTAGATTTCGATCTCACGGTTTTACGTACCTATTCAAATTACTGAGTTTAGTAATTATGTTGGAATAAGAGCATTTAGGTTCATTAACTAAAAACAGAATAATATATTTCATTCGCAACATGTGATTTCAAAAATATAAATAAATATCAACAAGTGGAGTTTCAACTTCCCAATCTTAATATTAGCCACTTTTTGACCATTTCAAAATTTATTTAAAAGAGTAATAAAGGTGAGCTGGTCAGGCTGGCCAGTGCTACTTAACTATCCAATGAAGTCGGATTTCCGTCAGCAAAGTATGGTGGACTATTGTAGCGGTAATATTATAATACAATCGTCAAATGGCGATATATAGAAGGAGGGGGGAGGGTGTCACAATGTCACAATACTCACCTGAAATAGCTCCTCTTGTAGTACTTGTTTTAGTAGGTTACAATATATTTAGGGCCTGTTCCACCACGGAAGATCATGTATTAATCCGAAGTTAATCCAGTTATCTCAATGCTGTTGTTGAGAGGTAACCCCCGTCTTTGAATTAACTCCTCTTTAACCTTAACCCTCTAATATGGAAGGGAGGAGTCCTTATTCTTCGTGTGCTGGTCAGGATCCAGTGCCACTTAATTATCCAATGAGCTCGGATGACTGTCAGTAGAGTGTGGTGGACTATTGTAGCGGTAATATTATAATACAGTCGTCAAATAGCGGTACATATGGAGAAGGGTTAGGTTCTCACAAAATCACAGTACTCACCTGAAATAACGTCTCTTGTAGTGCTTGTATTAGTAGGTAATAATATATATATGTCCCGTTCCACTACGGAAGATCACAAACTAATCCGGAGTTAATCCAGTTATCTCAAAGCTGTTGTTGAGGGAGAGAGAGAATGTAGTATATTCAAGAGTGTACACATACAGAAACATAATAAGTAAATACTTATTTGAATATTTTAGCTTGTCGATATGCAGAGCATGTGTTGACAAGCTAGAGTCCCATTCCAATCCAAATTCGGTTGGTCCAAAAACATCTTTGAATTTGAAGAGTATCATGTACAACACAATTCTCACCTAGATAGACAACGTTTTAAGAATGTATAACAGGCAGTATCGTAAACGTATAACAATCACATATTCGGGAAAGATGGTGTAGTAATAACAAAAAGAAGTCGTAAACTATAATCAACAATGCTCATAAATATGAGGTTTAATGGACGTACACGCTATTGAGAATATCATCAACATTCGCTGGCCCCAAACCAATGAGCCAGGTAAAGATGAGCCTCTTGTAGGCGGAAAGCGAATAATTTCCCGAGTTTTTCAGATAGACAGGCATGGAATTGCAGATCAGATAAATCAAATATTGAGGGCTTCTAGAAGTAAGGGTCAGATTAATTTTGGGGTTGTCAACATTTGTAGAAATCGGTAACGGTTAAAAACGAATGTGAGGGCTATTTACAGTGGAGGGTTGGCGGTAGTAAAAAAGGGCCAAGGTTTTAATGAAAAGCTGCCGGACAGTAAAGACCTTTGCGTCCTGGTAGAGCAACTCACTCGGGTATCTCCTAGGTTTACACAGCATAACCTTTAAAATTGCTTTCTGCACCTAAAACAGCTTCCGCATATGACTGGGATAAGCCCCCCCCCCCCACACACACACACACACACACGACCACTCCATACTGAAGCACCGATTGCTCCTCGTTGTATTAACTCCCCTTTGACCCTTTGGGGTGGAACGGACCCTTATTCTTCGTTAGCTGGACAATATCTAGCGCTCTACAACTAATTAAGTCGGATGTCCGTCAGCATAATGTGGTGGACTATTGTAGCGGTAATATTATAATACAATCGTCAAATGGCGATACATATGGGTGGGGGGGGGGGGGTTGTCACAAAGTCACAATACTCAGCTGAAATAGCGCCTCTTGTAGTGCTTGTATTAGTAGGTACAAATTAATCTGTCAAATCACAAATTAATCCGGAGTTAATCCAGTTGTCTCAATGCTGTTTTTGAGGGAGAGAGAGAATGTAGTATATTCAAGAGTGTACACATACAGAAACATAGTAAGTAAATACTTTTTTAATATTTTAGCTTGTTGATAGGTAGAGCCTGTGTTGACAAGCTAGAGTCCCATACCAATCCAAATTAGGTTCGACCAAAAACATGTTCGAACTTGAAGAGTATCATGTACAACACAATTCTCACCTAGATAGACAACATTTTAAGAATGTATAACAGGCAATATCGTAAACGTATAAAAATCATATATTCAAGAAAGATGGTGTAGTAATAACAAAAACACGTAAACTATAATCAACAATGCTCATACATATGAGGTTTAATGGACGTACACGCTATTGAGAATATCATAATGATCAGATAAATCAAATATTGAGGGCTTCTAGAAGTGAGAGTCAGATTAATTCTGGGGTTGAAAACATTCTGTAGAAATCGGTAACGGGTGGGGTCAGAATGAACTTGGCGGTAGTAAAAAAGGGCCAAGGTTTTAATGCAAAGCTGCCGGACAGTAAAGACCTTTGCATCCTGGTAGAGCAACTCTCACGGGTATCTTCTAGGTTTACCCAGCATAACCTATAATATTGCTTTCTGCACCAAAAACAGCTTCCGCATATGGCTGGGATAAGCGCCCCCCTCACACGACCACTCCATACTGAAGCATCGATTGCTCCGAGGGATAAATTTCCTTGTTGTATTAACTCCCCTTTAACCCTTTGGGGTAGAACGGGCCCTTATTCTTCGTTAGCTGGACAATATCTAGCTCCCCTTCAACTAATTAAGTCGGATGTCCGTCCTGCTGTGGTGGTCTATTCAATACCCCATCAACTCAGCTGATCGGATTCCCAGCGCGGAACGGGCACCGGGCGTCACGGGAGCGATGAGATGTGACGGAGCGAAGACTCAGAAAGAATTAATTTCTTATCGATCCCTTCGGTGAATGGCGGAAATTCCTTTGGGGCCCCGAAGCGCTGAATGTCTCGTTACCTACATCAATAACCGGCGTTGGGTAAGCTAAGGTAGGAAGCGGTGGAAACCTCCGACTTCCGCACCTGTCAATCTCACATCCAGCAGAGCCACCTGCAGATGGATGGATGGTAATATTTCGCCTGTTCGTGATGTCCTTTATCTTCTCGTTCAATACACACCAGTGCTCAGTGCATTATGGGTACGACCAAAGAGAAAAAACCTCGATTTCCATCTACAAGAAAACCATACTGTTGCTCTATTGCATCACTGAAGAACGTAAAGGCCGTATCACTCTTGCATTTTTTCAGCATTTTTAAATGCTTGACTGTGAAGAAGGCAAAGTGCTTTTTGACATGGGTATGTCTTTGCTCTGGGGAGTCAACCGAGAATTTTCGTCACGCAAAAGTTGATGTCACAATTTAACATGTATCATGTTTTAGCCCTGGGGTCCTAGCAATTTTTGCGAGTCAATTTTTTTCCGCGCACGAAACAAATAGTGTTACAGTGATTTCCGCCTACAACCGAGTCGTTGCTAGGGAAATGGTACTTCGTCGTTTTTCATCCCACAAAATTCGTTGACCATTCGTTCGAAAGCTCTCGATTTATCCAACAATATTATGTTAACTACGGCGAAGTGCGTGTCCAACAAACTGAGTTATGAGCATGGTTATATAAATAATTGTTTACACACAGGTGATCATTCTCAATAATTGATATTGTGAACATGATTGCAACCGCTTGTTAATTTCTAATGTTTTCATAGAATTTCGAATCAATATCGAGGAGAAAACATGATACATGGTTGAAATTTTTGGTTCTAGAACAGAAATAATTCTAATGATGTTCACGTACAACCAATCAATTGCTAGGGGAATGAAACTTCCGCAGTTTTCATCGCACAGAAATCGTTCGCCACTCGTTGGAAGGCGCTTGATTTATGTGATAAAATTTTCACATCTCCTTACGTACCTGGCTACATTCCTAAACTAAGTTGATTGGACTATAAACAATTTTAATAAGCCGGTTACAATATTCTTAACGTAAAGCAATAGCATCATTTACTCCACTCCATAGGAAACATTTTCATCCTCTTGTCAACAGTCGACTGTTAACAACAACTCATTGTAGTGGCTTCTCTCCACAGTTATTTTCAACATTTCTATAAGTAAACCGTTGTTTTGTTGGAATTAGTCGGGATGTGGCCCAGGGAAAATAAATGAAATTATTTCATTTATTGTTTTATTTGATAACGTTTCGTCCTCTTACTGAGGACATCTTCAGATCTTGGTGTGCCCAGGAAAAAATTGTATAAAACCAATAAATTATAATTTATTGGTTTTATTTTATAATTATAAAAATAATAAATTTATTTAAAAATAAAGACATATCCATGTAACATGGTGTCTGCTTGTAAAGCAGGTAGTGGAACTCGTTTACGAGTCTCTGATTTATATATTTTCTTAGAATGCGAATTAGAAAAAATTTTCAAACATTCCATTAAAAATGTTGAAAAAAGTTGAAATTTTCCAAGGTCAGCTGTGAATGTTGAAGAGGAATAATTGCAAAAACAGGGCATTCTGGCGGAATGCAGTTTTATTACGTCTGTCAGGTTAGGGCTCCTAGGGGTTTTCCATTGAATTCTTACCTTCCAAAGGGTTAGGTTTTAGCATTTTTCGCGTTGAGGTAAAAATTAGAACATGTTCTAATTTTCCCAAGTGAGTTTAAAAATGCTCCGCCAGGATGCGCTGTTTTTGCACTTATTCCTCTTCAACATTCACAGCTGACCTTGGGAAAAAACACTTTGCTTTCTTCACGTTCGAGCATTAAAAATGCGAGAAAAAAGCTGAAAAAAATGCAATTGTGATACGGCCTTAAGAAAAGTTTTTATTTGTTCTTTACGTTGAAAATTATGACCTTCCTCACCAAATTTATTTGGGTCATTCCAAAATTTGGGGTTTTTTAGATTCAGCTGTTTCATTATGTTTAAATTTTCGCGCGCTTTTTTGTACATATATCTTCTTCATATGGACTCAAGAGGAAGATCCTGAAGTAGGCACACACTTTATCGAGTAGTTTCCGTGATATAGGATTTTAAAATTTTTCCTAAAATGTTTACTTTGTAGGGAGAGATGGCACTCTAGGGAGAGAGAAAACCAGGGGTGTGGTGAACATTTAACATATTTCATTAAAAAAAGAAAGAGTTTCTTAGTTTAGAAAAGTCGCATTAGGTTGACGCTTATCATAATCAAAGTCCAAAAACATTAACATTAATAATAGAATTGTTCAAGTCTTTTAATCACTCACTGAGCGGGTGAAGCGAGCGAAAAAAACTATTATTATATAAACGTAATTGAATTGATGTAAACGTCCACCATGGAGTACAATACAAATTTGTATTTCGTTTTACTGCATTTAAACAATTTCTAAATAGACCTACGCTGCACATCAGTATTATTTTGATGGAACCAGAGGCTATGCGGGTTAGTTCCTTCTTACATTCCTGTCCGTCCCTGTCAATCTCACATCCAACAGAGCCATCTGCAGATGGATGGATGGTAATATTTCGCCTGTTCGTGATGTCTTTCATCTTCTCGTTCAATACACACCAGTGCGCAGTGCATTATGGGTACGACCGAAGAGAAAAAACCTCGCTTTCCATCTACAACAAAAACCATACAGTTGCTCTGTTGCATCACTTAAGATAGGGCGGCCCTCAACTGGAAAAGTCAGGGAAAATCTGGAATTGTCACGGAATTCTTTGCGTCGGAAAGAGTCAGGGAATTTTTTTTAATGAAAACTTGGTGTAATAATTTAAAGCGTTTTTAAGTATATTTAACTCCTAAACAATCAAACTTCAATAGCGACTTTATCATACTAGGTGCATATATTTCATAGTTGGATTATACGAATGTCAAAAATAATTATCAAGAGTTGTGGTTAAACTGTTCAAAAGTAACAACGCTTCACGCACATAAAAAGTGAATAGATACGCCATTGGCTTCCCTGGTAACTACATAACCTAGAGTAAACCATTTGTGAAAAAAATCAACTGAGTATTGAACTAGGGAAAAAAAAAAAAACCAGTTGAGTAGTGGATTGATCCTGTAAGCCTATGTCCTAATTGGAGGTTGACGCACGAAACAAGTTCGTACGAAAAATTCGTGCGAAAAACGCTCGCACTCAATTTTTCGTACGATCGAAATGCCTGTCCTCATTGAACTTGTTAATGACGTCCGAAAGTGGGAGCTCCAGGTAGCCAGACCTATTCGCGCGAACAAAACCAGTCGTGTCCACGATGTCCTACGAAGAGGATGCCGAGTTCTTATTTTCAACAAATATATCTCTACTCTTGTCATCTGAAGAAACCAACATACCTAAAAATTTAGGTTCAATAGAAATTTGTCCGCTTCAAGATCAACTGTGTAATGTTCATTTGGAATAGCTGCGGCCAAATTCAGAATACTGCACAAGCCAATAGAGACATCTGTCAAGAAAGCTTGCAAAGTTGTGAAGGCTGTTTGTATATTACACAATCTAATAATCGATAAGGAAGGTCTCAATTTAGATGTTCTAACAGAACGTACTGATGATTTCCTCACCTCTTCAAATTTGATCCCCTCTCGGCTAAATAACCGAGCTTCAATAGCTGCAATCGCTGTGAGAAAAATTTTGTTTGTATTTTTTTAACAACGTTTAAGTTTTTACCGTTATAGGCTCTATGGTTCGATTTTGCATCATGTACCTACGAATTACGTGTAACTAAAATATAAAAGTGTATGTAAATGTTAGTAAAATATTGTAAGTTATGGTGATGGATGATTACCTATTTTATTAATATAATTTTAAATTATATTTATAACGAAAATTAACAATAAAATTATATTTATGTACTTTCGTGGTTTTCCCAAGGTTGTTGCTATCTTCTCCCACTCCTCGCGAACTTTGTCACGGTTTTTATAATGTTCACTTCGCTTATCCCAAAGAATTGGTCGCGACTGCACTTCCATAATCAAATTTTCCTCGTAGGCCATCGTGTATACCGTACGACAAAAGAAAAAACTTGTTTGATTTTTCGACGCATGAAAACTTTGCACGCAGGAGTGGACAGAATGATGACCTGCTCAGCACTGTTTGAAAAACCCCTTTTTCGCACGGCTCGCAAGAAGGGTTGGCGAAACAACCCGAGGGGGTTCGTACGGATTACTCGTGCGACGACCTCGGACGGAAAAACCAACCAATTAGGCCACTACCTGCATTACCCAAGTTTGAAATTAGGGGCGATCTGCTAGCCACGAATTCGCACTAATCCTTTCGTACGAAAACTGCCAATTAGGACATAGCCTAAGGGTCCCAAAACTGGTTTGTGTACGTAAGCTAGAACTTCCCAGGAGGGTTAAGGAGGGGGAAATTGGCCCATTGGAATGTGGAGTCATGTATAAATTCACAGAGCAACTTTCCAACGAACGATTTTTGTGGGATGGGAAATCAGGAAGTTATACTTTCTCTGGCATCGATTGGTAGTAGGTGAAAAAAGCGTGACATTTTTTGCTGTCGGACGAAAATTTTGAATTTTTCCCAGAGCTAAGAAATCCATGTAAGGAAAAATGTACTTCAACAAATAGCTTCAGGTCACAAATTGGTAAGATATTAAATAAAAACTCTTGCAGCTAATATCGTATGGGTGAATTTTCGTAAATTATCGTATTACATTCAGGTTAAATTGTTATGATATTTTTTTTAACACTTCAAGGGCAATGAAATTGTTAAATATAAGTAAACTACGTATAAGTAGTCTGTTTTTTCCTTTAAATTATACAATTTTCGTTTTAGAAGCATTAAAGGTACAATAAATTGACAAGAAAAAAAAATTGGATTTGATATTTTTTGTCAGGGAAATCTGAAGTTCGGTCAGGGAAATTGAAAATTTCCATTTGAAAGCCACCCTATAAGAACGTAAGAATTTGTTCCTTACGTTAACGTTTGTATTTCTTCCTTAGGTTGAAAATTATAACCTTCATCGCCAAACTTATTTGGGTTATTCCAAAATTTGAGGTTTCTTGGATTCAGCTGTTTTACTAAATTTATGTTTAAAAATTTGCGCTTTTTTGTATGTATATCTTCTTCATATGTACCCTAGAGGAAGATCCTGAATTAGGCAAACACTTTATCGAGTAGTTTCCGAGATATAGGATTTAAAATTTTTTTCTAAAATGTTTACTTCGTAGGGAGAGAAGGCACTGTAGGGAGAGGGAAAACCATGGGTATGTTGAACGTGTAACATTTATATTTCATAAAAAAGGAAGAGTTTCTTAGTTTAGAAAAGTCTCATTAGGTTGATACTTATCACAAATAAAGTCCAAAAACATTAAAATTAATAATAGAATTTTTCGTGTCTTTTAATCTCACCAAGCGAGCGAGAAAACTAATTTCTAAATAGACCTACGCTGCACATCAGTATGATTTTGATGAAATCAGAGGCCTTTTAGCGAATTTTTGAAGAAAATTAAGCTATTGCTCTCGTCTCAAAATTTGTAGAATGTGAATTTTTGAAAAAAATTTATGCAGAACTCCGTTTCAGGCTATTCTGAATCATATTCTGAAGTTTAACGCATTTTTAGCGAATTTTTGAAGAAAATTAAGCTATTGCTCTCGCCTCAAAATTTGTAGAATGTGAATTTTTGAAAAAATGTTATGCAGAAATCCGTTTCAGGCTATTCTGAATCATATTCTGAAGTTTAACGCATTTTTTTATGTATGTATGTATACATGTATATATGTATGTATGTATGTATGTATGTATGTATGTATGTATGTATGTGTCATTCCAGACGATAACTGTCCGTAGAATTGTGCTAGAAACTTCAAACAAATTTTAAAATGTTAAGGACACAAAACGAAAGTTCAAGTTCGTTGGCCAGCATGATCGGATTACATCTTCGGGTTGAAATTTTCCAAAATGTAGTCAAAAATTTCAAAATAGCCTGTTTTTCGCGATTTGTTGTGCGAAATAATTTTTTCAGCATACTAACATGTGGTATATTCGGAATCAGCGTAAAATTTCCTATAAGAATATGTATCAAGTTTTTAAAACTTTCAAAGTTGAAAAATCAGTCAAAAATCGAAATAATGCCGTTCGCTAGTTGTAAAAATCGGTAATATTTGCATGAAACATTGTCCAAATTCAGATTGAACTACTCTTATGGAAGTATCCCGTATAACCAATAACGATTCGAATGCAACTGACTTTATATCACTCGTAATATAAAGCCTCATCATCGATTGGCTGTGGAAATACGTTTCTTTCATATGACGTCGGTATGTTATTTTATATTATGTCAAGATTTGATGATGTTATGATAGGATACTGTCAAGATTTCAACTGCCTTCAATACTGACCACATTGGACATCGAAATCTATGAATATTTACCTACATTTGTCTTTAAATCTACAAGATTAGTTTAATAATAATAAAGTATGAGTACCTCCTAATTATTTTTAATAATTTGATTCCATGTTTGTTTATCAAAATCATAAACTAAAATTTCTCTACACGATCAATAGCGACTGAAATGTCGAAGATTTCTTCAAAAATTCGCTCATGGGGTCATGCTGCATGACTGGAATTTTTTTATATACCTATGTATATATGTATGTATGTGTCATTCCAGATGATAACTGTCCGTAGAATTGTGCTAGAAACTTCAAACAAATTTTAAAATGTTAAGGACACAAAACGAAAGTTCAAGTTCGTTGGCCAGCATGATCGGATTACATCTTCGGGTTGAAATTTTCAAAAATGTTGTCAAAAATTTCAAAATAGCCTGTTTTCTGCGACTTGTGCGAAATAATTTTTTCAGCATACTAACATGTGGGATATTCGGAATCAGCGTAAAATTTCCTATAAGAATATGTATCAAGTTTTCAAAAAATTCAAAGTTGAAAAATCAGTCAAAAATCGAAATAATGCCGTTCGCTAGTTGTAAAAATCGGTAATATTTGCATGAAACATTTCCAAATTCAGATTGAACTACTCTTATGGAAGTATCCCTGTATAACCAATCCTAGAACCATGCTGTTTAAAATGTAGGTAGTAGGTGCTTGTTCAGAAAATATATATATATGTATATATAATCACAACTGATGAGTTTACTCTGTGAAATATTCCGTCCTCCGATTCTCTCGGTCGCTCTCTTTAATGTTTTACGCTCAACTGTTTTAGGACTTGATGTAGCTTTAATACTGACTGTGGCTTAGAAAATATCAGCCATGAAATTATGAAGAAGTTCTATTTATGTACGTACTAGCACGTACTATTTCTTCAAAAATTCGTTCATGGGGTCATGCTGCATGACTGGACTTTTTTTACGGTCCTGTCCGCTCCTGTCAATCGCACATCCAACCTCCCCGTCTGTAATATTTCGCTTGTTCGTGATGTCCTTTAGGTTCTTGTTCAACACATACCAGTGTGCAGTGTATTTATAGCAACAAAGGGGGGAAAACCTTAATTTTCATGAACTACAATTGTTGAAATTGTCTATTTGAATACTGATAAAAGCGGGTTGGGTCGAAAAGACTTGAGGGTGTAATGCATATATGTATCTGAGTTTCACAGTGTAGTCTGAAGGTACTATGGTTCAATATGAATAACGATTTTTTCTCTGGTTTCTCTACTTACTAATCCACTGCGTAACATAGTAACAACGGCAGGAGAATTACATCCGATTGCTTAAGTACCTTCATCACTTTATCTTATTTTCTGAAATCTTGAATATTTATGTAGTTGCGGAATACGTGCAATATGCAAAGCCAACCAGGTAATTGAGGTCACCCTCTGCGAACTTGCCCCAGGAGAAAAGGAAATAAAAACGGGTGCCGAAATGGTCCTGCACGGTCCGAGAGAACTTGAGTTGCGTGGACCGTGGAGGCGGCGTCTCGGATCAGGAATCCCGAGGAATAATTTCCACTATCTTCACCGGTTTTTTTTTCTCTTTGATAATAGCTTCGTGATAAACACGCCGATCGGTATCCGTCGTTCGAAGCAATATCTGGAAGTATCCTATCGGGAATTGAGGTGGTGTAATGGACCTAGGCCACCCCCACCAGAGGTGCAATGGGGGCCTAAATCCACACTCATAGATAGAGAGGGGTGTGACCGTACCTTAGGAGATACAACTCGTACTAATAGCATATATGCTGTGTTCGGAATAGATTCGTTTTCCAGTTCTTGGATCACCCATCCATCGCCAAATGCAGCCTTCCGAAAACATGGGAAGAAGCGCCCTACGCCCGTTGGGAAACTACGGAGCGACGGCAGCGCATTCCCTTGGATCTCGCGGGAACTGTCACAGTGGATGGTAGTTGAAGAGTTTACTGTAATACCGTAACCTTCCCTCTATCCCAACCATTGTCAACTGACTTGGGAAAAGTTGGAAAACATTAATTTGAGATGGCAATAAAACCCTCAATCGGGATAATCCAATTTTAAGGCTAATCCTAATCAAATATCTGGAATTACCCTTTCGGAAATTCGGGTGGATGATAGTTGAAGAGTTTACTGTAATACCGTAACCTCCCCTCTATCCCAACCATTGTCAACTGACTTGGGAAAAGTTGGAAAACGTTTAAGGGTGACAATACAATTAAAACCCTTACTTCGAAGTGTCCAAATTGGAAGTCTAATCCTAATCAAATATCTAGAAGTACCCTATTGAGAATTAAGGTGGATGATAGTTGAAGAGTTTGCTTTTATACCGTAACCCCCCTCCATTCCAGCCATTATCAGCTGACTTGGCAAAATTTGGAAAACATTAATTTGAGATAGCAATAAAAATAAAACCCTTAATTCGACGTGTCCAGTACGGAAATCTAATCCTAATCACATATCTGGAAGTTCCCTAGCGGGAAATGAGTTGGCTGATAGTTGAAAAATTTACTGTAATACCGTAAACCCCCACCCTCCATCCCAACCGGGTCATTCTCATTTCATTTGCCGCTTTGGGTCGTTTGAGAACCTCAGTGACGTGAAATATGAAAGTGCTCGAAAATGAGGTTAGATCGGAAAATACTACTCATTGTACATTGCAGATTTGTGTTCCATAAAACAGTGAGTTTTTCATTGATGTTATATTTTATATATTTTTTACCTATCCTTGGTCACACTCCTGAGAGGTAACACTCATGAGAATTTCCAGTAAAAATGGCGTCACACAGGATGATGAAGTGGCAAAACTCGGGGATGGCTACTGTTTGAAACCTGTCACCAAGCAGTATGGTTCTTGATATCGGATTATTTTGTTTAAGCACTAACAACAATCGTAATTAGTGTAACACTCATGATTGAAAATAAAAATACTCCTCATGTTTTTAGGCTTCTTTCACTGTAAAAACTGCTGCAACTCCAAGCACTCCACTGCAGTCTCACATCTTCAACTGGACCGTATAACCTTCACATCTGATTGTTTCCCACCATTTTCCATCGGTTTTCTTGATCGCAAAAATGTTAACACTCCTGTGGTCCCATTGAGAAGAGATATGGGGGACTGACTGAATAACCAGTTTTTCACGGGTTGGGAAAAATCTTAAAAATGTAAATCTTTACTCTAAATAAAGAGGAACCAACGTACTGCAGCTAGTAACTCTGGCCAGTTTTAGATTGTCATTGTTTCGTAACTACCTAACTTCTACGTACATTTTAGGTAGGAGGGGACGGTAACACTCATGAGTTACCAGGATTTCAGGTTTCATCGTCATCACTGTGTATTGGTTAAATGGGATTTTGGGCTGTCTAATTATTTCTTCGTTGATCTCCCAACTTATACTACCCTTTTTTCCCCCATAAGCGCTAGTTTTGGTCAAGAATTGTGAGAATTCGTCGTCAGGACATGAAAGCGGCAAATGAAATGAGAATGACCCAACCATCGTCAACTGGGTTGGGAAAAGTTGGAAAACATTTGGGGTTGGCAGTAAAACCCATGATTCGAATAGTTCAATTTGGACGTCTAATCCTAATCAAATCGTGTTGATCAGTTTTAGTTGTGCGCATGCGCTATAGATATTATTCCTCCAATCGCGATATAATTCATAGGGAATTTTTCTGGAACATATAATCATATACTCCCCGAGTTTGAACGAAATCGGACCAAAAGATGATAAGAAATCGGCGTTATATTAAATTAACGTTTGCGCATGCGCACGGACTTCTATTTATGTGACGGCAGTTAAAGTGATGGGGGAACGTATACATGCTATCTCACAGAATTTCGATTTGAAATTTCGCTTTTGGAGGTCAACAATTTTTTTGATTTCAATCACGAACACAGTTTCCCTTCCTTCGGTAGTGAGGAAGCAATAACAGGGCAATAATTATTCGCAGCGTTTTTAGGTATATTCTACCTCTCAAACAATCAAATTTCAACAACATACTTTATCTTAGGCGTATTATTTCATAGGTGGGTTATACGAATGTCGAAAATAATTATCAAGAGTGGTGGTTAAACTGTTCAAATAGTAACGACGCTACACGCAGATACATTGTGTATGGATATATCATTGGCTCCCTATTTTATTACATCACATAGTGTAAATCATAAGTTACTCGTATGTGAGAAAAGTCACCGAAGTATTGAACTAGGGAGCAAACCCAGTAGAGTAGTGGACTGATCCAGTAAGATTACCAACAACTTGTTTGTATACATAAGCTAAGACCTCTCAGGAGCGTTAAGGAGAAATTGGCCCATTGAAATGTGGATTCATGTGTGATAAATCCACAGCTTTCCAACGAACTATTTTTGTAGGGTGGGAAATCAGGTAGTTTCATTATCTCTGAAAAGGCTGGTTTTCGTTGAAAAAAGCGTGGCATTGTTTGCTGTCGGACGAAAATTTGGAACTACCTACCTCCGGAGCTAGGAAATATCCATGTTAAAGGACCTATTCGCAAAGTTCCGAAACTCGTAAACGAGTTCCACTATCTGCTTTACAAGCAGATACCATGTTACATGGATTTGTCTTCAATTGGGGATTTCATAACGGTTGTCCTCGAGAGTTGTAAACAAATCCTTTAACTTTGGATCGTAGGCGACAAAATGTAGGATAAAGAATTTATTTTATTTTCTTAGAGGCACAAAAAGCATACTATAAATACTATTAAAGTTATTTCTCCAATACAGACGCTATTCAGTTTCCGCCAAACGAAAATTGTTAATAGTCCAATCAACTTAGTTTAGGAATGTAGCCAGGTACGTAAGGAGGGAGAAATTGGTAGCTTGAGATGTGAACATTTATGACATAAATCAAGCACTTTCCAACGAGTGGCGAACGATTTCTGTGCCATGAAAACTATGGAAGTTCCATTCCCCTAGCAACGGCTGGGTTGTACGTGAAAATAATTAGTTTGAAAAATCGTGTCATCAACTTTTGCGTGACGAAAATTTTTGGTTGACCCCCCCAGAGCAAAGACATATCCATGTCACTCTGTATGAAATTGCAAAAATGCAGAATGTGTTGTATCCATAAACTAACCCACGCATAATAATGTGTAAGAAGTAAAATGAACTCTAGTAATCCAACGCATAGCAACTGTTGTTGATTATGAGCAAAGGTTCGCTACAATGTTTATCGGTATCGCATGTCGTTTTTTCGTTACATAATTTCGTTTCGGTTTTTAACCGGTTGTTGATCGCAAAAACACATTCTGTGTTAACATTTTTTTCCCCCAACTGAAATTATTTAAATTTAAATTTGAACTTCAACAAATCGCTTCAGATCACAAATTGAGAGACCGTGAAATACTAAATTTAAAGTCGGTACTAGCGAATTGTCGTAAATTATTGTATTACATTTAAGTTAAATTCTTTTGAAATACGAGCGCTTAGGTAATGTTACGATTTTTCATGGCTATGTTGTAATGTTATGGCAAAAAACGTATTCTAAAAATTATTCAAGATTAATAGCTTGTTCAGCAGTGTTTGTTGATTTTTTTTATCACATATTAATAAAATTCAAGGACATTTTTTCGGTATAATTTTGTGTATACATTTTTGAATGTTGTAATTTATAGTTGATAAAGTTTATTTGAGTAATATTCCGCTAAATATATAAATTTAACGATTTTTAAACGTGTTTGCCATTTTTGGTGATTATCAAGCTCTTTTTTCTAGATTTGACCTATTTAAAGTGCTCAAAATGTGCTGTCCAATGAACTCATCCTTTCTAATGAAATAGCTCGTTTTTATTTGAAAATTCGCTAAAATGACGAGAAAAAAATAATAAAATTTGACGTAGATATTTTTTGTCAGGAAAATCTGAAGTTCGGTCAGGGAAATGTCAGGGAATTTTAAATTTTCCATTCGGAGGCCACCCTGAATAAGAGAGTTCAGACGAAATTTAAAAACGCTGCAAATTATTTCGCAAAGGTTTATTATTTTTTCAATTGAGTGTGATCTTAGTTTTAGTTGACTTGCGTACGTCAAAGGCCCGTCCAGACTCCTCGGCGTGTCCTATTTCGAGTTGCCACAACCTATACTTCTATAATTATATACGCATGTTTATATTTCTCGATTTGAGCTCCTATCTATTCAAATAATTATTGCCTTAATAATATCACTAACTAAGTACGTACAAAAAGTCGAGAGGATATGTTATTAAATATGCGTAGGAAAAGCATTGGTATTAACACACAAATATGACCTAGAAAAAACATATATATTCATGCCTCGAAGGAAAGCCGTACCCACCTCATGGTGCCGTGGTGCCCTGGTCACTCCAGACCAGACACCACAAGGTGCCGCGGCGCCTCCTCTCACTCCACCCTCCGCTCACCCCCCCCCCCTTCACCACCCACCGTGACCCCCTGCCAAGCGTGCCAGGCGTGCGTGCGTGCGTAAGTCTAACACTCAAAGCCTCGAAAAAGACACTTTTTCGCCCGTTTTTGGTTCATAGCATCTATGCGAGTAAAGCGATCGGGATGGTTAAACGTTAGGACCAACTAGACCCCAAATGGAGTCTATGTGCGAAAGAACGGGTTTTTTAAGTCAATTCTTAGGCCTTTTATGGCCCGAACGGCGGACGGACATTTCAAATTTGGATTCTACGCACCTTGAAACGTAAAGTGACAAAGTTTGAGGGGTGGGGGGGGGGGGGGTATACAAATTTTTTTTCTACACAATCACATAGGCTTATTATTGGAAATAATAAACCAATAATCTAGTAATTCAGAAAGAATTCAAGTCAGTCAGTAGGTGAGTCTACTAATTGATTTCTGACATAAATATGATACCTGAGGACCCATTTTCAAACGTGAAACTAAGTTGTGTTGAGTCGGAAGGAATCCCGAGGCATCCTGCAGATAAGACGCCTTGAGCGTGCGCTATCGTCCGACCGTCACAGGTCCCAGTGATAATGAATGCAGTTTCGCAATCCTTCCCATCCATATCTGGGATCCACTCGCGTCGGACCGCGACGGAATCTGTTGTGATTGTTGCGGAGTCTCATACATAAAAGTTAGTTGCCAACCGCATTCGGATTCCTCGTTCGAATCAACAATAAAGAAACCTCCCGCGTACTAATCCTCAACGCTGCGTTTCCAGAAGATTTCTACTGTTATACAACTGCAGGGTTTCCGGCACTGCGCTCAAGTGGGAATCAGCGTAACATTACTTCCCCAACAAACTAAAGGGTCAAAGGAAAGTTACGCAATTGGCATGAGCCATTTTCCGAGCGATCTTTCATCTTGATCTTGTAAAATATTGCATTTCATATTAAGTCAGCCTGCAAAGTGCATATCGGGTTCCGGAACTCCTATTCAACTCTAAGGTATATAAAACCACCTGTAAACTCAGCAAAATATTACACAAAGGTTTATTATTTTCATAGCTGTTTATAGTCGGGATTCGGCACAAGGAGAAAGAAACAATTACAAAATCCTTGTAATCATTGTGATGAGGTTTCGGTCACCATTTTGTAACCATCATCAGATAGGTTGAATGCTTTGCCATCAAAGAGGGCAGTGTCAAAAATAGGAGGTTACTAGTCATAAAATCGCTTGAGCCAACAAGCCAGGCTAGAGCCAAAACAATTTCGTTTGGGGAAATAGTATCGAGAAACTATATTTTGATTAGCAATTTTAAAGGGCCAAAATTAGATCCATAAGACAAGAACCAATTGCTAAAATAGGGAGGAAAAAATATGTAGAAACTAATGTCTAAATTTGGCATCCATTACTCATTATTAATGGTTTATTGTTTTCGTATTGGATAGCCCTTTTACGCAGAACACGTGTATATAACTATTAAACGAAGTCTAATGATGAGGTTTCTTTTAGCTCGGAACCATTAATGGTAAAGTGATATACTAGCTGGCCTCCAACCCAAATGGGAATCAGTGTAACATTAGTTCCCCAGCAAACTAAAGGGTCAAAGGAAAGTTACGCAATTGGCATGAGCCATTTTCCAAGCGATCTTTCATCTTGATCTTGTAAAATATTGCATTTCATATTAAGTCAGCCTGCAAAGTGCATATCGGGTTCCGGAACTCCTATTCCATTCTAAGGTTCATAAAACCACTTATAAACTCAGCAAAATATTACACAAAGGTTTATTATTTTCATAGTTGTATATAGTCGGGATTAGGCCCAAGGAGAAAGAAACAATTACAAAATCTTTGTAATCATTGTAATGACGTTTCGGTCACCATTCTGTGACCATCATCAGATAAGTTAAAAGCTTTGCCCGCAAAGAGGACAGTGTCAAAAACAGGAGGTTTTTCATAAAATCATCATAACGTCATAAAATCGTTAGAGCCAACAAGCCAGGCTAGAGCCAAAACAATTTCATTTGGGGAAATAGTATTGAGAAACAATATTTTGGTTAGCATTTTCAAAGGGCCAAAAATAAGATGCATGAGACAAAAACCAATTGCTAAAACAGAGAGAAAAAATATATGGAAACTAATTTTTAACATTTGGCATCCATTACTCATTATTTATGGTTTTATTTTCGTATTGGATAGCCCTTTTACGCAGAACGCGTGTATATAATTATTAAACTAAGTCTTATGATGAGGTTTCTCTTAGCTCGGAACCATTAATGGTAAAGTGCTATACTATCTGGCCTCCAACCCAAGTGGGAATCAGCGTAACATTACTTCTCCAACAAACTAAAGGGTCAAAGGGAAGTTACGCAATTGGCATGAGCCATTTTCCAAGCGATCTTTCATCTTGATCTTGTAAAATATTGCATTTCATATTAAGTCAGCCTGCAAGGTACATATCGGGTTCCGGAACTGGAATATTACACAAAGGTTTATTATTTTTATACTGGATAGCCCTTTTACGCAGAACATGTTTATATACAGCATTTCCGAATTGAATTCGACATTTTCCAAATAGAAATGGACATTTTCCAAAAAGGTTTCGACATTTTCAAAATAGAATTGGACGTTTTCCAAATAGGTTTCGACATTTTCCAAAATGGTTTCGACACTATCAAAATACAATTAAGGAACTCTGTGATACTGTATATAGCATTTTCACGTCAAATTGGAGGTTTTCCATTTCAAATTAGAGGTTTTACACATCAATTTGGAGGTTTTACATTTCAAATTGGAGGTTTTCCATTTCAAATTGGAGGTTGACGGAAATACATGATTTAATTCTGGGAAAGCAATAACAAAAATTAGCGAGTGAAATGTAACATTCAACAAGTAAGAATGAACATAATGAACGGAAAAGAATGAACGAATCCTACCGCAGGTAGAAGGAGGAACATGTTCATGACATGGTTACTACAGTCGGATGAAGTAATTGTTTGAACGCCCCTTGAAATCACCTCCTCTGACTGATGTTCACCACGTTCACTCAAGAGGCTTCGAACTGTTGTCTTAATTTTGGAAAATGAATTTTCCACGGGGTTGAGCATGGGAGAGTACGGAGGGAGAAACAACAAGTTCATTTGAGACGAACGTGTCAAATTTTGAATATGTTCCGAACGATGAATTCTCGCGTTGTCCATTACAAAAACGTAGTTGGTGATGGAATCTGGCAGTTTTTCACGTAGCTCTGACAAGAATTCTCCAAAAAGCTCGGCGTTAGTTGTACCAGATGATATTATTTTATGGTGCACAACATTTTGAGCATTAATTGCGAGGATTAAAGAAACATTACGGCCTCTAACGGTAGGTATAGTCAGTCACCACTGCTCGGGTATTGGCCTTCGATCGAGCCTGGCTGCGTTTCATATGTAAATTGAAACCCGATTCATCTATGAATATCAAGTTTTCCCGGTTGTTTATTATTATTAGAATGAATCTTGATTAATAAATGAATAAATATTAATTAGAATAAATCTGCTATTCAAGAACAGGTTTTGGATTTTTAGCTTCTTTTGCTGTTTTTATCAATTTATTTGCAAAAACTTTTAATGAAATTTAAGTACATTTTTCAGCATAATTTTGTACATAAATGTTTGAATGTTCTATTACACAGTTAATTAACTTTATTTGAGCAATATTCTGTTAAAAACTATAACTTTAACGGTTTGTAGCCGTTTTTAGTCTTTTTTTATTGATTTTTTCAGCACATTTTTTGAAATGTGGCCAATTTGATGTGCTCAAAAAGCGCTGGCTAACGAATTAATCCGTTTGTTTGGAAAGCTTAATATTTGGCGTAAGAGCGGAATTTTATCTCAATCCTAAGAAGAGTTATCGTCTGAAATGACATATGTAAATTTATATATAGCATTTCCAATTTGAATTCGACGTTTTCCAAAGAGAATTCGACGTTTTCCAAATAGGTTTCGACATTTTCCAACATTTTTTTCGACACTTTCAAAATACAATTAAGAAACTCTGTGATACAATAAATAACGTTTTATTACCTACTAATATTGGGAGGCAGGTCGTGACAATTTACAAAACAGGTTTCCTGAACTGGAGTTAGGACACAATTTTTTCTGAATTTGAACTGATGTTCAGTGAAGAGGTCGTCCAGCTGCTGCCGCAGGTAGAAGGAGGAATATGTTCATGACATAATTACTACAGTCGAATGAAGTAATTGTTTGAACGCCCCTTGAAATCGCCTCCTCTAACTGATGTTCCCCACGTTCACTCAAGAGGCTCCGAACTAAATGAATTTTCCACGGGGTTGAGCATGGGAGATTACGGAGGGAGAAACAACAAGTTCATTTGAGACGAACGTGTCAAATTTTGAATATGTTCCGAACGATGAATTCTCGCGTTGTCCATTACAAAAACGTAGTTGGTGATGGAATCTGGCAGTTTTTCACGTAGCACTAACAAGAATTCTCCAAAAAGCTCGGCGTTAGTTGTACCAGATGATATTATTTTATGGTGCACAACATTTTGAGCATTAATTGCTTGGATTAAAGAAACATTACGGCCTCTAACGGTGGGTATAGTAACAACTGCACGGGTATTGGCCTTCGATCGAGCCTGGCTGCGTTTCATATGTAAATTGGAACCAGATTCATCTATGAATATCAAGTTTTCCCGGTTTTCAGCGATTACCTCATTGTACTGGATCGCAAATTCCTGTCGAACTCGAATAGTTCTTTCTGCATTCATCCTATCAAACTCAATTGAGGCTTTCTGTAGCGCTATTCGCAACATTCGGAGAAGTCGATAGAAGACTTGCTCAAAACTATGTTCTGGGCGCTCAATTTTTCTTGAATTTTCTTGAGTGAGATATCTGGAACTTCCTCAACTATTGCCTCGATTGCTCCAAGAACCTCGGGAGTGAGTTTGAGGTGGCGATTTTCACGCGTTCTACGGCTGCGGGTAGGCGGATTTTGATTTTGCTCCCCTCTCTTTGATTTTGCAACAATATTTCTAGCTCAGGAGTAATAATACAACATTTACTAGAAGCAAATTTTCAGCAGATTTTCGGCACACTTGCAAAACTGCAGTTTTTTGCGATTATAAATCCAACGAAAAATGTTGAAAATTGAAGTTTTGATTATTATTGGGGAAAGAGATGTAGTTTTAGGACCAAAATGTATTTACCCAATCTTTTTTTTACCCAAAGATTTACCCAATCTTGGTTTTGCTTCCGAGACTGCAAGGCAGCGGAAGCTTTGTTTTCACTTTCGAAATGAAAAAAAAAAAAATTTTTTTTGCTCCAAAATCAAAATTTCCACTCGCATTTTGCGTTTCAGAGCCTCCTGAACAAATTTGGTTCCGTGTCTGTCTGTCTGTCCGTCCACATTTCCTTGTAACAGCCATAACTTCCACAATTTTGATCCGATTTTAACCAAATTTTCAGGGATCGTGCGGGTTAAGCTCTAGATGGTCCCCTATCAACTTCATCATGATCGAATCAACGGTAGCTTCTGCGCAGGCGCTAACGTGAATTCCTTGTGACGGTCATAACTCGGTCAATGTTGAACGGATTTCGGTCAGATTTTCAGTGATGATGTGGGTAAGGTCCCTTGAGGTCCCATAAGACAATCATCATAATTGCATTAGCGGTACGCTCTGCGCAAGCGTGAACGAAATATTCTTGTTACGGTCCTTGCAACAGCCGTAATTTCCACAATTTTGATGCGATTTTCTTCAAATTTTTAGGGATTGTGCGGGTATAGCTCTACATGGTCCCCTATCAGTTCCGTCATGATCGAATCAACGGTAGCCTCTGCGCAGGCGCAAACAAAATTTTCTTGTTTCGGTCATAACTCATGTAAATGTGAACGGATTTCGGTCAGATTTTCAGGGATGATGCGGGCAAGGTTTCTTGAGGTCCCGTATCACATTCTTCGCGATCATCAGCAGCGGTACGCTAGGCGCATGCGCGAAAGTGATGTTTTTGTTACGGTCACAGCTTAGTGAATTTTATCGGATTTTGTTCAAATTTTTAGAGATGATCCCGGTAGAGTCCCTTGAGGTGCCCATATGAATCGTACGGTACTACCAGTGATTGTGCCCATCATGCCGGGAATTTCTCAATGTTAAAATAAAACACAGGGTAAGTTTGGAAAATAAACAAATGGGGTGGTCCATCATGCTCAAAGTTGCCAAAAAATATCCCCAAGGATGTTTTAATCATGAATTTAGATCTAAATATTAATGAAATCCTGTAAATCAATTAAAAACTCCTTCAGTTTTGATCCGATTTAGACGAAATTTTCAGGGAACATGCGGACTACCTCCTGGATGGTCCCATATTAAAATCAAAATTTTCCTTATTAATTCCCTGATGCCAGAACCGGTCGTTACTAGTTTTCTGGAATTTAATGGTGACGTACTGTGAAGGTCACGAGGAAGCTCATGTGCCATGTCCTTGGCAGTGTATTTTTGTTCTTATGTAAAAAAACGGACGGTAGACCTACGGTTCTACAGTAAGAAGATCATTTAATAATGATTAATTTTCCACATTATTAGTTCATTATGGTTACTTAGCAATATTAGTTTATAACTGAGCGTAATAAATCAGCTTTCCTTGACACTACAGAGGCTTAGGGATTATGAGATGCTGTGATAAAATGAGAGCATTCCAAAAAGTGGCTAACGATTTTCCTTCTATGAAAACTAAGGGAGTTACACTTCCCTAGTAACGCATTGGTTGTACGTGAAAATCAATAGAAAACCCCACCGTGACGTGACGCTCGTGACGTGACGAAAACAGAAGGAAATGTCCTGTTAATCATTATTTAATGATAAAAAGCCTTGGCAAGTTAAGCTCCCTTTTCCCTTGCACGGCCACATGTTTCTTTGTATCTTTCCTCCATTTTATCTTAATAACATAGAAGACGAATTGCACACATTGATGCTACTTATATCTTATGTGATTGACTCAATTGGACAGCTACTAATTCTTATGATGCTTTGCAGCTTTGGTTCCGAGGTGTGAGGAGCTCCAAGTTCCGCCACGTGTACGGCCAGCCGGTGAGAAGAGAGAAATGCTACGACAACGTCAACATCACAAAAAACGCTCACGACTCCCAGTTCTGCGCCGTCAACCCCAAATTCATCGCTATAGTGACTGAGGTGGCCGGAGGCGGCGCCTTCATCGTCCTACCTCTTGATTCGGTTGGTGTTGAAATTTACTTGAAAAACCTAATGATTGTTAACAGGGCCGATTTTAAAACATCTTAAAGTTGGCCCAGGTGTTCCCTACGTCAGAGTTGGAACAGTATCTGGGCATCTAGATACTTTTTTTAGGATACTTCTTTCAAATTTGGAGAAATCTTTTGGCCAAATCAACCAATTTATCAAATTCATTGTATTTACAGTGTAGTTACACAAATGGAATTGTCAAGGTGTAGGTACAGTTACTTGGTATCTGTATCTACCATTATAGGTACTTTTTCGGATACTGTAACTGTATCTGAAATCCACGCATACAGATTCTTGCTGAGGGAAAGTAACTACGGATACAGATACAGTTACTTGTATCTGTAACCGTAACTGTATCTAGTTACTTTTTCGGATACTTCTGGCAAATTTTGAGAAATCTTGCCGAAATAGGTGCCAAATCAACCAATTTATCAAATTCATTGTATTTACAGTATAGTTACACAATTGGAATCGTCAAGGTGTTGTTACAGTTACTTGGTATCTGAATCTATCGTCACAGGTATTTTTACAGATACTGTAACTGTGTCTGAAATCCACGGATACAGATTCTTGCCGAGGGAAAGTAACTACGGATACAGATACGTTACTTATAACGTAGTTACTGTAGTTAATTTTTCGGATACAATCACAAAATTTATCCTAATTTGTCTCCTAATACGACGGAAAATTAACCCCTACTGCACATCTAGTAGCAGTTTTGGAGTCTACTGAGTATGTAACGGGGATGTGACAAATTCCTATCATGCAGCATGGTACGTCGGAAAAACCCGAAATTTTGGTATATACTCCGGCCTCCAGAATTTGTTGTATTATTTGTAGAATATTGTTGAATTTGGTTCATTTAAAAAAAAACTGAAATTTTGTACAACACATTGTAAAAGCCTCCAAAAAAAATTCCAGATTTTTTTTATTGACCCTAAGGCGAAAACCACATCAGTACGGCGTGCTGTGTACGAAAAGTTATACAGGAAATTCTGGAGGCCAAAGGTGTGTACTATCTAAATTTCAGATTTTTCCGACTGTGCCATGGTTCAGTTTCTGCGTATTTTCGGAGTTGAAAAACCAAAAACTACATGTTTATTTGAAAATGCACTCCATAGCCATGCTGCATGACTGGAATTTGTTACTTCCCCTTTTCATATTGCATATTTTCATGACATAGTTTCCACAGGTATGCATGGTTTCCGAGAAAAGGCACATCTGAAATGGATAACTCTGCTGTTTGGAAATCGACGACGGTTTTTATCATTTTTGTGTCCTATCGTGACCCGTCCGAATTTTTACAGTAGTTCAGTACAGATGTGTAAAATATGCTGTAAAAGTTTAAAAACGATGGACGTGATACTTTTTAATTTGGAATCAAATGAAGACGTGGGTTGCCCTCCAGGCCAAGTTTGCAGCCGAACCCCCTTAAGAACGGGTGCTCAGATCACTTGTTCACAAATACCTCCTATTCACAATCACCCCACTTAATCCTACTCTGTTTCACCTTAAGAATGAACTTCTGTTTCAAACGTCAGCTTTGCTTGGTTGTAGGGCATTAAAAAAAACCCCAATCCTGAAATTCTTCATAATGATATCTATCGCTTTTCGTATAGCTTACTCAAGCTGATATAATTATTAAATTATTCGCTGGAACTTGTAACATGAACGAGAATAGTATGAGCAAACTAAAAATACATTCCTGCACCAACCAAATATAAAGATTCTATTCGCCGAAACTCACCTATTTGAAGAGTTGCAAATTTGAAATCCGTTTATTTCAATGCAAACTTTAATTCTTTACAACTTTTCTCTTGTAGAGAAATGCTTTTGAGTGATGTTTACAGCCAATATTTTGAAAATAATGTTCAACATGTGTTTTTTCGTGTTTATGTATATAATTATTATTATTTTCATTTATTTATTTATTTTTAACCTGTTGATTATTTATGTTGGGTATTAGGTAGGTACAAGGGGTATATTCGGAATCTCCGCGAAATTCTCTTTAGGATCCGTAAAGAAATAATTTAGTCTTTTAGCCTATTGTGTGATACTTCGGTGGAACGTTTGTGAATCTGTTTTAAAAGTAACACAGCCCCCCTTTCAATCGTCATTATTATCATTCGGTTAATTTAATTAATTTTTGCAGACTGGTCGAATTGATGTGAACACTTACAAAGTGGCTGGACACACAGGACCGGTTCTAGACGTCAAATGGAACCCCTTCAACGATAATGTCGTCGCATCGTGCAGTGACGACTGTACCGTAAGTAGAAATTTATGCTAACCTGTGACTGCACTATGAATGGTAGAAACACCATTCTAGTTCTATTGTTTTGTGCTTAAAAGAGCAGATTGTACCTGTATCGAACTAAAGATTAAACCTTAAGTACGTGAAAAGAATGATAGGAAAAGAGTTGCTGGCTAAGCGATTGAGCGATAGGTGGGGTTGGCCACAAGGTTTAGTGCGAGGATGAAACCATGCAAGAATAACTTTTGCCGTCCTGCGTGCATCTAGTGTGTCATTTTTGTGCAAAGGAAGGCATGTTGAATGTACTTGAAAAATCCGAAATTATCAAAAGTGACAGATCTGATAAATGTTCAAATGAGGATATCCCTCAATATATTTCACCATTGATAAGTCCATTTCTATATAGCTTGGAATTATCCCTTCACACTGTTAAAACCATATTGAGTAGTTCTTCCCCTCCTTTCACTTCATCTGATTAGCTCCCTTCACTTTGCTTGCACTTATTGGTTGTACCTCTCGGACCTTTCCGTTCTCTCGACCAATGGGATTCAATCTCCCTTCACCTGTGACTATAAGCTGTGTTCTTTCTAATGTGTGTTCAATTATTGTTTGTTACTGATGAGGGAGACCGCCCGAGTGCTCCCGAGGGGCTGAAAAAACACCTGAGTGCTCCCGTAGAAAAGTCACGCCAGTGCTCCCGCCTCACCTGAGTGCTCCGCTAGAAAAAAAGCGCGAGTGCTCCGACACGCCTGAGTGATCCCGTGTTTGAAAAGTAGCCAGTACAATACGTGTTGTCAATGTAATCAACTATTACTTACATGGTCATCAGTCCGGGCCAAACTACGGAGGCAAAATTCACAGGATTCCAGTTGCTTGTTAGACAACAAGCAGAACGCCAAGGCTGCATAAAATCCATTTTTTATTCAGTGCCCCGTAAACAGTTGGGGGAAGAATTTTGGGCTGTAGCTAAATGTACCATCTAAGTAGATGATTGGACATTTCGTCAGGAATTCGAAGTTCTGCAATAACCGTGTCACGTACATTAGGTTCAGTACACAATATTTTCGAACACAGAGTACTACTCAAAAAAAGGTGATAGGACATGAAGTAGGGCATTTATAAACTTTCATAAAAATTCAACAGAAATATTTACTTCGATTTCATTAAAACAAGCTACTAAATTAATAAAACCTCAAAAGTTGGTACAATCTAAAAAATGGGTTTGTGCAGCTGAAAAAGTTTATCAGGAATAACATGTAAATAGCGATATATTTTTCCTCTATATTCCCGATTAGAGGAAAACTTTCGATGGGCCGGAAGAAAATTCATTTGCGACGACGTTTCTTTTGACGGCCGCCCATAATTCGTTAGTTTCTATTGTGGTCTTGGGTTCATGGTTATGTGGGGTTTTGTGAATCACCTCACATCCATGTGTTTTAGCGTATGATTTACATCGGATTTGCCCACCCCTTGCACTACAATTCCACCTTCTTACACCCCCAGCTAATAGTTTATGATAATTATATTTGAATCCGTCAATAAATACAACAACAGCCTCTTGACGGCTTCTGCCACCAACAAATTTCACGTCCGGCATGGTGCACGGAGAGAGGTAATCGAAAAACTGATGATAAATGTCCCAAGGATTCATGTTGATTCCGGTGCACTTTCTCTTATCGTCTACGGGATCACTCGGGATAATCTACTTTCGAGATTGCGAAGTGAAGGGGATCACTCGGGTGTCTCAACTTTCACCCCTCGGACTCGACGGGAGCACTGGAGCCGTCGCCCACTGATGATGGCGACCGTCGAAATCGATTAACATTGTAACTCTTTATTTTTCGTGAAAAAATACAGCATTTTTCACTAAATTCCGTTCTGAAATTAATGCTACGTACTCATGAATAAAATGTTTTAACTGTTTTATAATAGTGGAATTTTCTTTAATAAATATACATAAAATTGTCAAGCGTATACACGGTTGGTTTCCAACAAGCTACTATACAAGTGCCCAGCGAAAATCGTGTAGCAACCATGACTATGTTCAAACTTCTCCTTCCTATTTGTTATGATTAAATTGGTGTTGATTCTGCTGTATATAGTAGGCCTGATATTAATAACACTCCTTCACTTAGTGAACTGTTTATCAAAGGGTACATGGGATAGCTTTAATGTCTCACTGTTCAAGTTCAGTACTAAAACTGAACCAAAATATGGACTAATTGAACAATACCTCAGTATTCTGATGAGATGGGGGAAAAATAGGCTTCAGAATCGTCGTTTTTAGCCCACTCAATCAATCCAAATTTAATCAAATTGATTATTAGGTATTGAAATGATTATTATTGAGATCCTTCCATTATGCAACAACTTTTTTGTGTGAACTTGAGTAATCTTCCTGTTAGTGAAATATTGGGAACTGAGGGTTCAGATAGCTCCCCTGTTTTCCTTTTATTGATTTTATTTGGCAAAATCAACGATTTTGTAAGCTTTTTCCCTCGTGCATTTAATAGTTGAGAGCAAGCTGAAAAAACTGTCATATCTCGCGAATTGTTAACTGCTAATGTCATTGCTCCCAATTTGTGCAATGAAATCATTATTCCCGTCTTTTGACCTGCCGATAGCTAAGGTCGCTACAAGTTCTTAATGTAATTGATTGTAAAACCATTCAGTTAAACTAGTTTCCCTCGGTACTGCCTCCATTAGTTGCTTAATTAATGACTCGGGTGCGCATTACTCGCTTACATGTGAGTCACAACTTTAGTTGAAAATGTGGATACTTTATTGTATGTCTGGTTTTCCTAATCTCATTTGTTTCAAGGGAGCAGCCATGGTGGGTGGGTCCTGGGCCAGCTGGGTGGTTCCTGGCCTGTGGGTTGGGTGCCGATTCCCACATTCTTCACACCCAATAGTATCCCTCAATATTTGACGTACAATGTATGTACTAGTTTCCTGAATTTTGTAAATCCAGATTCGGGAGCTATAAATAAGTTTGATTTAATTCTCAAAATCTGAAAAAATGAGGATTGGGGACACACAACGTCGATGCATTGATAAGGATTTGCGCAAAAATATAACATTTGATATCAACGGAAACCATGGCGGTTAACACTTGACTTTTGGGCAGATTACCATCTGGGCAAATTCCGGCGAGGAGACTCTCGGCAGCGATAGCCAAAGTGGGTAAACAATGCGCAGCCCGGTTGGGCAAAAGTTTGTTATATCTCCAAGCGATTCGAGCAACTTTGCGAGTTTGCGAGGATGTATAAGTTGTTTGTTGCTTCCGTGAGCGTCACTATGGATTTAACCATCCAATAAAAATATCTCAGCCAACGTGGCAAAAATTCTATAATAGTTGACGGCTACAAATTTTCCGAGTTTCGGGTTTTAAAAGAAGGTGATGTCACGTTTCGGTGTTCCAATCGGAAATGCAGAGTGCATGCTGTGATGTGGAACACGTGATTACCGCCGGTACGTTCACTTACACTCCCAAATGTTATTACCAGATGTACATGTACAGCTTTTTCCCGGCTGAATCAGTGTTTGCCGCGTTCAGCAGCTTGATGGAGAACGCTCCGACTGTCGCAATGACGTTCTGTTATTACGTCCACACAAACTATATTGAAGAGGGAGGTCGATTTCCTTCAACTATCTGGGCGGTTGCCCCCACATTTCACACAGGCTACAACAAACATATTTATACCCCACATCCTAATATTCATTTAGTAAAAGCGACGTTGGCGGAAATTCAGCCGGAAACGAACATGAAAATGAATGAGGAATGACGAACCCACAAAAAAAATCAATACGAGAAAATTTGGCTTTGCTGTTACAATATTGGGGAAAGTGCCAGGAGCACAGGGACCGGATTGTCTACATGACCGGACGTTTCATCCCGCTTCAAAACCCTGAACATAATAATAAGTACGCCTGACGATGAATGAACATTTTTACATTTACCTACATTACTTATGGCGAGCGTGTGCTATAAATTAATTACATTTATTTGTTTATATTTATTGAAATAATTTTTGTTGTGGATTCTTTGGATTTCTTACTCTCCCGCTACCAAAATGCTTTTGCACAGTTAGGCTATAGCAGTCAGAAATGTTGTGCCCAGCTGGGCGCCCTTTTCTTGCCCAGATGCAAGAAAAGCGCACGGCGCGAGCGGTCGATTTGCCCACTTGGGCTATTGTCGAAATTTGTTCTAACCCTTTTACCAACGTGGTTATGATGGGGTGAGGGGGAGGGGGGGGGGTAAGAATTAGCCCTGTGTCTAGTTCCTATTGTGTATTGCATCAAGTATTAATTTTTCTTTATGAACTTTGATTTCAGATTAAAGTATGGTACATCCCTGAAGGTGGACTCAAATCCAATTTGACTGAGTGGGAAGCAGATTTGCACGGACACAAGAGACGAGTTGGTTACATAGAATGGCACCCGACGGCCGAGAATGTGATCGCAAGCGTTGGTTTCGACTATTTGGTACGTTTTACAACACTTCAAATATTTCGACCTACACGTGTCTTTTGGCTGGCACTCGTTATAAAATTCTGAGCCTCCGGAAAAAAAAAACGCTGCAAATTATTACGTAGTGGTTTATTATTTCTTAATCAGATAGCCTGCTATAGTAACCAGCATGCTCTGGGGCTTTCGCCAGTCTCTTTTCTACTATCCACCTCTGTTCTATGGCCCCTAATGCCGTACCCCCCCTCAGGTTGGCGCGGCGTATTATATGGGTATAACACGTAAAAGTAATAAATATCCATTCTCCTACACCCCTCTGCTACGCCCCTGGTCACCCCAGCCGCCCCAAGGTGCCGCGGCGCCTCCTCTCACCACCCACCGTGACCCCCTGCCAGGCGTGCGCGCGTGCGTAAGTCTAACACTCAAAGCCTCGAAAAAGACACTTTTTCGCCCGTTTTTGGCCCATAGCATCTATGCGAGTAAAGCGATTGGGATGGTTAAACGTTAGGACCAACTAGACCCCAAATGGAGTCTATGTGCGAAAGAACGGATTTTTTAAGTCAATTCTTGGGCCTTTTATGGCTTGGATGGCAAACGGCGGACGGACATTTCAAATTTGGATTCTACGCACCTTGAAACGTAAAGTGACAAAGTTTGAGGGGGGGTTATGAAAATTTTTTGCTTTGCGATCACATAGGCTTATTATTGGAAATAATAAACCAAAAATGTATGTTAACATTCTACATCATACCTTGAGAAAAATTCCATCCTGGGTTCCTATGTTTGGGGGTGGTCCTCCACTGGGAGCGTTTTTCGTCCGTATACAAGCGACTAATCCCATAAGCTTAAAACGTATTAGAGCTCCTCCACTGCATGCTACATGAGCGACGCGATTTGCATGCTTTGAGGCGACGAGCTACTGATCCCATCTGGATGGGATCGGTCGCTTGTCTTCGAGCGGTTGTAATAGTACGTTTGTAGGTTCATCCTATAATTTCGTAACTTCTCCGAATCTCCCTTCAGCTCGTCGTGGAGGTGGTTGAATTCGCCCAAACTTTGCCTCCTTGTCAATATTGGGTTCATCCAGAACATTCGTTGTTTCCGAAGGAAATTTACGAGAGCATTATCCAGCAAATAATAACTATGTTTGTCGTCCATTGTGTAGTACTTCACAAAAATAAATGCAGTCCACTACACACCACCACAGACTTCGCGCGACTAAGTCGCCTCCAATGGAGGAGCTCGGTCGCCTCGCGGAAGTTGCCTGTAATCGCCTTGTCGCTTGGTCGCTTGAATACGCTTCTAGTGGAGGGCCAACTTGGGAGATATAGTAAATTGTTATGGATTGTAAATGGTCCAATACAGATTGTCCAATACCATACTACCATTTAGTGAAAACCAGAAGGCAACTTGGGGGCCGAGTTCTGGATGGAACGAATGGATGGACAAACAGACAGACTTAATAGTGCGTGTATACGCGTCTCCAAAAACGGTTTGGTTACACTGAAACCATGACTTGTCAAAACCTGAATTGTTTACTAACATACATCCAAAACATAATTAAATCATTGTCATTGAAAACTAGAGCTTCAATATCTTCTGCAGAAACTCTTAGTGAGCATTTTAAATGCTTCATGGAGAGTATTTGAATGTAAGCATGTTTGTATTAAACTTGCTATACTTATTGAAAAAACGCAAACTTCAGGAACAGTTTCAGAATGTCTCAAAACGGATTTCAATGAAGAAATTTTTCAAAAATGTTGAAAATTTTCCGAGCCATTGCAATAGCTTCATTTTCTACGACAATTCGCTAATTGCAGTTATACAATTGAAAGTATAAACGATGTTCATTACCCCAGGGTATGTGAATTCCCGTTATCTCTCTATTTTGAACACTGCTAAAATGATTATAATCTATTTTTTGTATGATTATAAATATTAAGAGCAATATCTATCATCATGCGTGTACGTCAAATCCAACTGCAAAACTCCCCATCTCACTTCTTTACGGAATAGGTACTTACAAATATGACAAGAACAGACATTTGTAAATAGATAGCAACACGTTCTCAAGAGGTTGGGTCGCCTGATGGGACGAAGATAGAAACAAATAACTCAAGTGGGTATTGTCGAATTTGAGTTCACTTGACACATTTATCTTGGCGTCCAATATCGACAGCACCCGTTTAGGTCAAACGTCTACCTGCTGGTTTAAAACTATTCAAATAGTGATTGTTGATCTGCACTGTTTAATATGTTAATTCATAGGGAATTTCCTCTAAGCGTCCTATGGGTAGAATTCAGTAGAAAAGCCTCTCATTGAAAGTAGACATTGAGGATTTATCTAAACTGACCTTGATAGACGTATTTTATCAGTTCGTAAGCTACTGAAACGCCCGAGTGTTTAGTTATCTCGAAGGTCGACAATTGTTTATTCTCTTTCTTAGAAGCGTCGACCGTAAAGTTTCACATTATCGCGTCATAACTTATCAAGTATTGAAGAGCCCCCCTTCCAAATAGATTTGAAAAGATTTCTTATATGAATAGAATAACCCAACAAGACCAAGTAAACCGAGAAATCGTTTTTAATTTTTATGCTCTACAACTTCGCTGCGTATAAAAATTTCTGTAGGAGCACCAGGGTGGCCCCCAACTCGAAGATTCACGAAAAACCTGGAATTGTCTGGGAATTCATAGCGTCGGGAAAAGTCAGGGAATTTTGCAAAAACCATCAAATTTCAGGGAATTTTTTTAGTGAAAACTTTGTGTAATAATTCTCAGCGTTCTTAGGTATATTCTAACTCTAAACAATCGAACTTCAACAGTCTTTTAGCGAATTTTCGAAGAAAATTAAGCTATTGCTCTCGCCTCAAAATTTGTAGAATGTGAATTTTTGAAAAATTTTTATGCAGAAATCCGTTTTAGGTTATTCTGAATCATATTCTGAAGTTTAACGCATTTTTTTATGTATGTATGTATATATGTATGTATGTATGTGTCATTCCAGACGATAACTGACCGTAGAATTGTGCTAGAAACTTCAAACAAATTTTAAAATGTTAAGGACACAAAACGAAAGTTCAAGTTCGTTGGCCAGCATGATAGGATTACATCTTCGGGTTGACATTTTCAAAAATGTAGCCAAAAATGTCAAAATAGCCTGTTTTTTGCGATTTGTTGTGCGAAATAATTTTTTCAGCATACTAACATGTGGTATATTCGGAATCAGCGTAAAATTTCCTATAAGAATATGTTTCAAGTTTTCAAAAATTTCAAAGTTGAAAAATCAGTCAAAAATCGAAATAATGCCGGCTTGTTAAAAAAAAAAAAAAAAAAAAAAAAAAAAAAAGTAATCACAACTGATGAGTTTACTCTGTGAAATATTCCGTCCTCCGATTCTCTCGGTCGCTCTCTTTAATGTTTTAAGCTCAACTGTTTTAGGACTTGATGTAGCTTTAATACTGACTGTGGCTTAGAAAATATCAGCCATGAAATTATGAAGAAGTTCTATTTATGTACGTACTAGCACGCATACCCAAGGCCTCGCTCCACTCGGCCGTCAGTAACATTAATCTCAAGGCCTCCCTCCATCGAAATCTATGAATATTTACCTACATTTGTCTTTAAATCTACAAGATTAGTTTAATAATAATCAAGTGTGAGTATCTCCTAATTATTTTTAATAATTTGATTCCATGTTTGTCTATCAAAATCATAAACTAAAATTTCTCTACACGATCAATAGCGACTGAAATGTCAAAGATTTCTTCAAAAATTCGCTCATGGGGTCATGCTGCATGACTGGACTTTTTTTATCATACTACTCATTATTTCATAGGTGGGTTAACCGTATGTCAAAAATAATGATCAAGAGTGATGGTTAAACTGTTCAAAGAGTCACACGCAGATACATTGTGGCATCGATGTGTCTTTGGCTCTCGGTTACTACAACACTTAGTAAGCAAACCATGTGTGGGGAAAAATCAACTGAGTATTGAACTAGGGAGCATATCAAGCAGAGTAGTGGACTGATCCATTGAGAGTCCCAACAACTAGTTTGTATACATAACCTAGGACTTCTCAGGAGGCTTAAGGAGGGGAAAATTGGTCCTTTGGAATGTGGAGTCACGTGGTATAAATTCACAGAGCAACTTTCCAAAGAACGATTTTTTTTGGGATGGGAAATCAGCAAGTTATACTCTCTCTGGCAAAGATTGGTAGTAGGTGAAAAAAAGCGTGATATTTTTTGCTGTCGGACGAAATTTTTGAATTATCCCCTGAGCTAAGAAATCCATGTATGGAAAAATGTATTGAATTGACCGAATTTTGGCAATAGGGCATGTGAGGTGTCACAGTCGGACACCCAGATCTCTATCAATCATCAAAAAGCAAAAAAAAAAAAAAAAGATTTTTAGGTGAATCTTAGAGATCTGGGAGTGGTCGTAATCGAATCAGCGCTGAAAAATACTTCGACTGTGACACCCCACATGCCCTATTGTCAAAAAACTGATTTTTTAGAATTTGTTGAGACACTGTAAATTGCAAATTTGAATTCGGCGATCGGGCTGGCCAACGAACTCGACCTGTCTTTTGCCAAGAAGGAACGAATTTTGTAAGCCGTATTTTAAGAGATTTTCTGGGAATACACCCTATATATATGTGTATATATATATATATACATATATATATATATATATATATATATATATATATAGCATTCGCACTTTGAATTAAACCTTTCGCGAATTGAATTAAACTTTCCGCGAATTGAATTAGACTTTCTCCAAATGAATTAAACTTTTCGCAAATTGCATTAAACTTTTCGCAAATTAAATTAAACTTTTCGCAAATTGAATTAAACTTTCCGCAAATTGAATTAAACCTACATACGTGAAAAGCTCAATAAACATTTGTTTAAATCTTCAATTTTTGTGCTCGTTCCATCACTTGCACGATTTGTCACAATATATACATATAGCACTCACCAATAGATACATTTTGTCTTGATTAAAACAACAAATTCGCCTAAGGTCAATTTGCAGAAAGTTTAATTCAATTTGCGAAAAGTTTAATTCAATTTGCGAAAAGTTTAATTCATTTTGGGAAACGTTTAATTCATTTTGCGGAAAGTTTAATTCAATTCGCGGAATGTTTAATTCAATTCGCGAAAGGTTTAATTCAAAGTGTGAATGCTATATATGTTCCTGCCAATTTTTAAATTTTGAAGCCATCTAAATAGCTCAGTTTTTCTTTGATAATTCGTAAAAACAAAACAAACAAACAATTCAACAAGCCTGGTTCTCGTCATTGTGGTCGTCGGGCATGTTATCTTTCTTCTTATGTTTCTTCTATGTTTCTTCTATGTTTCTTCTTCTACGTTCTTGTTATGTTTCTTCTAGTTCCGTAAGAGGAGTGGAGAAAGAGAAGGAGTAGAGGTAGTCAGGAGTCAACGTAGATATGAGTCCTTTCACGTTAAGGGCATCAGGGCTCCATCTTCTAGCCCTAGACACCGGACTCTCCGTCTCGATCCTCTGATTCTCATGGAGACGGCCTGTATTACTGACATCTGCGTCTTCACTCTAACCCATTGTATCACATGGGAAAGAGGCTTGTCCCACTTGTCAGCAAGAACCGTCGCCATTCTCTTGAGAAAAGCACTGTATTCCTTGTGTAAGGCTCCGTCACAAGACACAACCAGGGGATGGAATGAGCCTCTTAGGTCTTCAGCTGCGGTGTTGTACTTCCTATGCTTGGTATTTGCTGCATTCTGAGAGACTGTTGACCATGTTTGTGAGCTGTAAGAGCAGGCGTCAGCGTTGATAACGCGAGTATCTAAATACGCCGTCCTCTCGGCATCCCACAGACCATGGATCCTCAAGTCAGCAACAAGTCGTGGAGTCCCATCCGCATCTTCTCTCATTACTGGCTCGATCCCGACTGAATTCCACGCCAGCTTAGCCATCCTTGCGCACTGATCGCGGATTTGGTCATGACCCTGCTTGACTAGGCCCCCTTTTTTGCAATTCAGTGCGTGGCAGAGGTTCATGGGCTCACTGCAGCCATCACACAGCCTTGGCAGTCCTTTTGGTTCTCTACCATACCGTACAGCCAGAGCATCCCTGAACTGCATGGGAGAGATCTAAATCATCTCTTGCCAAAGGCACGACAGTCATCCACTGGGATGTGTGGTTCTCGGCAATCCTCTCAACTGTCCTCTTCTGTTTGGGGGGGAGGGAGTGGAACAGCCTTTCTTGTTTGGCTACGGCTGCCGCTGTGTTTAGGGTTCTTTCATCTGTTCGAACAGTCGCCATGTGCTGCTCATGGTCATCCATGTTCACATTTTCCCCCAATCTAATAGCTTCTGAGAGAACCTGAGTCACCCTCTTAGAAGCCCTGAAGTTAAGAGTCACTGGGTCATCTATCCCCAAACCATTCGTAAAAATGACCAAAAACAGTATTTGATTTTGATATTTTTTGTCAGGGGAATCTGAAGTTCGGTCAGGGAAATTTCAAATTTACATTCGGGGGCCACCCTGATGCACGGTTTAGGAATTATTAGAGAAAAACTTTAAAATGGGCAAATTGAGCCATCTTTATGAGGCCGCCATTTTGTATTCCACCAATTTTGAGTTTGCAGACAAAGATTTTCTCACTCAGAACGGACTAAGTTTTCAAAATCTAATCTCTAACCTTCTCCTCAAATTATCAACTATTTTCGGCCCTGGCTTCGTGACTCATATGCTGGGTTGCGATGTGAAGTAGACATTGTAGCTATACTATTTATTTGATCTTTAGCCTTTCTTCTTATTAGTCTTTCCTTTCTCTACGATTCTCCTCATCTTACTATCTGTATTCTTCCCTGTTTTTAATTGTGATGCAGCTTCGTAAATAAATTGTCCCCTTTCATTTTCGATTTTAATTTCTCGCTCCGAATCCCAGGTCTTATATAGACAATTTTTCAAACTTTTTTATTTGAGGACAACACTAAAAGAAGAATCAAAACAAAATAATTCATCAGATGACCGAAATATTTGTACCTATCCAAGTATGCACTATGAATGAAAAAAATTTCAATCATGCAGCAAGATCGTATGAGCGAATTTTCTTGAAACTTATATTAAGTATGTTAAATTGTTTGAAAATTTGAGCTTTTTGAGTGCAAAGAAAATGTTATCCATTATTTTTATGGCAAAAAAAGTATTGTAAAAAATAATCTGCTATTCAAAAATAGCGTTTGTATTTTTCGCTTTTTTGGAAGTTTTTATCGTTTGTTTAGCAAATTTTAATGAAATTTAAGTACGTTTTTCAGCATAATTTTGTACATAAATTTTTAATGTTCTATTTTATATTTGATGTACTTTATTTGAGCAATATTGTGGTAAATTTATGAATTTAACAATTTTTAGCCATTTTTAGTGGTTTTTCCAGCACATTTTTTGAAATGTGTCCAATTTAACGTGCTCAAAAAGTGCTGGCCAACGAACTCATCCTTTCCTTTGGAAAGCTTGATTTTTTTGGCACAAGAACGGCATTTTTATCTCCATCATAAGAAGAGTTATCGTCTGGAATGACATATAGATGTATGTATATGTATTTATTGGGTATTTGCTCCGTGATACTGTGCAGTTGCTCAAAACCCTTACGAACTATAGTTTCCCAGCAGGGTTACCGAAACAAAACCTATGAACATATTTCGTCAACCTAAATTGATTTTATGTTGCGTATTGTTTTTTAGATAATGCTCTGGGACATAGGTAGAGGTGAGGTCCTTCACATCATCGATTGCCACAACGACGTAATTCAAAGCCTGTCGTTCAACTACGATGGTTCCCGCCTTGCCACCACCTGTAAAGATAAAAAACTAAGGGTTATCAATCCCAGAACTGGGTTTGTTATATCTGTGAGTATCAAAATCCTTTAGACTAAACTTCATTCCCAATACATTTTAATATACAATGTTAATAGCAATAATCTTCATACCCACTTGCTGGATATTGTCTCATTAATCTTACACTTACAGTTGATAAACAAAATATACCTAAGTCATTATAAAAAATTGTGATGGATGAATGTAGTCCAAATGGAAAGCGAATACATACCTGCCTGGTACGTGGGTGCTATAAAATACAAGATTCATCCACCCATCCATCGCTATATGTTCTTCATAGAGGTGGCATAGGCTGCCATAGGTGCCATGGTATTCTTAGAATTTAATTTAACTTAAATTAATTTAAATTACCCTTGGTATCACGTCCTTAGGCAGTTTCCAGATTGTTTTAATTACCACCACAAAGTTTTGAGTCTAACGAAGAAACGGTTATGTAGAAGGTATACAATTTAGTATAGAGAGCTTAACTTCTAACGCATGTATGATATACTTCACTATTTCACCCTTCAAGGAAGTGCAGAACTTGTGGTCTCTATTGCGGCTCGGGTAGTGAACTCCACCCAAAACTCTATTCAATTTTGCTTCTGTGATTTTTAAAGTTTGAACCATTCATAGTGTGACGCAATCATTACTGAGTTTTAAAACAAGTGCGTTCATCACAAACAGAGAAATCTTGCGAGAATCGAGTGAATACCTGGTTTTGATCCATAGTGATATCCATAGATGAATTCATAGTATTGATTCACTTCTTCAAAACTTCAGAAAGTAGATTAGCTAGTGTCATCTTGCACCCAAAATTAATCTTCAAGTATCATGCATTAATAATAATTAAACTCCCTCCTCTGCCTCCACCTTAGATTCGTGTATGGGGTTCCAAACTAACATGGTCTGCCGCTAGGAGCGCTAGTTCCATAGGAACTGAGGGGTATTTGTGGTTTAGTAGTTTCGAAACTGGAGTAGAACTTTCTTTTCTACGGGTTTCAATGCTCATGGGAACAGGAAGGTTGAATCGGTAGGATTCCATGTTACCAGCTGCTTAGCAAAACATCCTTATCAATAAAACACAATTATCATTCTCGTTATTCACGTCTACTGACGCATTAATAAAGTTGTTCAAATTCTCGAGTTTTATGTTTATAGATTGTCAAGTTTTAAATACTTTTATCATTTATTATTTATAACCTGATTAGGAGGTAACCTGCACTGATTTGGCTTTCAACAATTCTCTGGAGGGAGCTACTTAGCCACAGACATCCTTGACAACAAAATTAGAGACCAAATCTATTGAATGTTTGCAGCTCCGAATTATTAGAATTGTTTATCTCACAACTTACAATGGGTATTTGCTGTGTTTTTGCGTGCAGTGAAGGTCGTTTCGCAGTTTTCATAAAGGTTGAAACCTTGAGAAAGCAGTGAGTACGGCAATTCACTGGGAAAAGGGTTTTGTCATAAACGATTTGACAATTAAACAGTTTGTTTATCACTCATTCTGTCATCAAGGGTAGGATGCTACCATCAGTGTTCTGTCTAAACTTTCCCCTAGTATAACCTTGGATGGAGCAAGCACGGAACGTTCAGTAGTGCCTGTGATGAATGCGGTCGTAGGCAACAAAATAAGAGCACATCAGAAAGGAACATGGTTCGGTGCTGCACTCTACCTCGAGCTTCTCATGTTCTGAGACCCAGTGGCTCAGAGGTTATGCCACTGCTGTTGAGCTGGGCAGACAGCACAGAGTCTTCACTTTTCGTTATTTTAACTTATACCTGTATAATTAGTGTAGACATTCATTTAGAATTTGTTGGTGACAAAAAGAGACGAAATTATTGAAAGTTATACATTATAATTATCCACTACACCTTAAAATATAAATTAAAGACAGTTAGTGAACATTTTCAAGTTGTTTTGTCATCAGATACTCTCCTTGATATCATATCTTGCACACAGATTAAGATAGAAAAATTAATATGCGGTTGGCAGTGGTTTATTCCATTTTTTACATTTAAAAAAATTAAAGTAAAAAATCATTGCAGGTTGGGGCTTTTTGTGAGTGCCTCAGGCGTCACGGACGTCATCAGCTTTCCTCCAAATGGAGGATTAGAATTCGTTCTGATGATTTCGCTTAAAGCTACTCATTGCCTCGCCCCCTTGAGTGGAGAGGGGTTAGCCATAGAGAAGTGTGAAAATTGGACGTGTGATCCTTACCTGGGTGGTCACCCCGGGGACCGGCGATTCCTTCCCGACCTCCAAAAAGCATGGCGATTCCTTCCCGACCTCCAAAAAGCATGGCGATTCCTTCCCGACCTCCAAAAAGCATGGCGATTCCTTCCCGACCTCCAAAAAGCATGGCGATTCCTTCCCCTTCAAGTGTTGGCGATTCCTTTCGGTTACTCAATTCCTTCCGCCATGCAATCGGCGATTCCTTCCCGTTACTCAATTGCTTCCGGCCCAGTTGTTGGTTAGTTTTGAAGCAAAAATAACTCTTTATAGGACTAAATCCTTAATCATTCACGTCTCAATTTCATTGCTAAAAAATCCCCCCAAATTTAACACTGACCCTTTTAGCAAAATGGTAAGACATCTAAGGTTACTTTCCCAAGAAAATATGACCACCTTGTGCGTTTCATTAACCACTAACAAGAAGTCCTCTCTTTTGGTAGTGTGGATATTCACTGTAGGAAGAGTAGACAACAACTCATCAATGGACTTCGGAAAGGTTGGAAGTTTCTCACGTTTGGTCCTGAGAGGCAGAACACATGATTTCTTCAGAAACATTTTTAAAATAAATAGATGTTTTCATGAACGCCTTACACTGATACTTCTTCTGTCCACTACAAAACCACCTTTTAACGCCACCAACCAGATCTTTATGAAAAGTAAATTTAAAACTATATCTAAAAATAACGGTGCGATTTTTCTCGCTACCTTTCGTGACAAAAACAGTGTCGGCAGCGCCAGGATCCATCAGCGACTCCTCCTGATGGGCCTTATTACTTTGAGATTGCAGGGGAAGGAATCGCCGAACCTCTGTCCACTGGCCGGCCTCACACCGGTAGGAATCGCCATCTCCCTCGGGTCGCAAGGTCCAACTTTCACTTTGACGGGAAGGAATCGCCGGTTCCCGGGTCACCCATCCAAGTACTCACCACGCTCGACGCGGTAACCTTCGCTAATCGCATGAGAAACGGTTCATTGCAACGCCTAACCGTACAGTAACTCCATTTGTTATGTAGTGTAACCTATTATTATTATCCATTTATTCTTCATTGATGTTTGGTTCCCCAGTAGATAGATCTACTAGCTATTCTTATGGAAACTTGATTTTAATCGGTTCCTTCGTTTTCTATGACTATGACAAACGAACAATGATTCACATCTTGGATCACGTAGACTATTGATTGCTACTTAAAATGAATTAAATAAAATGTTTGAAATCACAGAAGTGAATAAATTTAAAAGAGCTTTGGTTGCGTTGTGTGTTTCCTGAGCCTTGTTGAAGCACAACGTTGAACAAGTAGAAATACTGTAAACCATTTATCATATTCTGTAGTTCCATAATTATTCATCAATATTTTATTCATTAACAAGTAAACCACAATTTTTTATCCCATGATGTTGTTGTTAATTGGAGTTGGTTGGTGACTTTCATTTTGCTCTTGTAGTTAGTGCACGCATCGTTTTAACATTCTAACTACAGCTTGCATTTTAATCCATTAATTCTAGGAAGGGCTTTGTCACAACGGGAGTAGCAGGTGTAGTAAGACCGTGTACTTGAAAAATGGGCTTCTAGCAACCGTAGGTTTCTCACGGCTCAGCGACCGGCAGCTCGCTATATGGAATGAAGATGATCTCAGCTCTCCCCTAACCACTGAAGTGATAGATTCTTCGTCTGGTGTCATGTTCCCGTATTTCGACTATGACACTAACATCCTCTTTTTGGCAGGAAAGGTACGTTATCACTAAGTTCACTTTTCATTCATTGGGAATGAAAGGGAAAACATAATTATTCGACAGTCTAATGTTCGAATGTGTTCTCGCTAATATAAGTTCCTATACCCCTAACACATGGACACACACTCAAAGTGTGTGTATATGCGTGTTACATGTTTCTAACTACTTTAGCGTGAGCCAGTACTGCTACTTGACATTTTGACCATCAACTTTACCTGGAAGGCACATCTACAAGATTACTGGAACATCTGGGGATGCCCAACCTCTGAAATATGAACTGAAAAACCAGGACACTCCTAATATTATCTTAACAAGTCGGAAAAGAGATGAGTAGCCAGTATAGCTTCTTCACGTATTATAACATGAACCCGTAGAATTAGTAGAAGTAAAAATTACTTGTCAAAATGGTTTAATGCAAAAAAGAACAGTAATGTTTGTGTACCTATATTGGCAAATATGGAAATAGGGCTTTAATTCATGTTCGCACATGCGTACACCCTACCATCAATCCAACGGCATTCACCCTATATGGTACAATTTGGTATCGATTAAGAGCTAACCGGCACAACCCCTGACCGTCCGTTAGTCTCGGGGTTTGTCAGTAACAACCAGTTGTACATGTGCAATGGTTACTATAACCAATCGCGCCAAAATTCTTAAGATAGGTACCATCCCACAACTTGTACCCAAGTTTGATCAATCGGACCAATGATAGTTCTTGAGAAATCGGTGTTTTGGGACATTCGTGTTTGTACATTCGTACACCCTACCGTCAATCGAATGGGATTCACCCTATATGGTACAATTTGGGACCAATTAAGAGCTAACTGGCACAACCCCTGACCATTTCATTATGATCGGTCTGTTAGTCTCGGGATTTTTCAGTAACAACCAATTGCACTAGAGCAACAATTGCTGACATGGAAAAGCAGTTAAGTCCAAAAATCTAAAAACATTTTTTTTCGTCGAAGTGCAAGTAAACAGTCACTCCAACGGCCTTAGGTCCTTGCTACATCGCACCCTGAATAAATGTGTGATCTTTGCATGGAGAAGAGATTATGTCCAAAAAATCTGATAAGAGTTCAGAGGGAGTTCCTATGAAATTTGATTTTTGGACTTAACTGCTTTTCCATGTCAGCTCCTCAATTACTATAGCCAATCGCGTCGAAATTCATAAGATACCTTCTCGAAAATTGTACCCAAGTCCCCATAAAAATTGATGTTTTGGGAGATTCACGTTTGTGCATGAACACATGCTACTAATTATCTTTCGGCGGTAGATTTGATTGGGGATTTGTCAAGCAGTTAACCCACACTATGCCCGGAGATTTTACCTAAATCGATACGTAGTCTCGCAGTTTCGTCAGTATCAACCAAATTTAGTTTTGTGTATGCGCAGTAGTTTCACATCACTAATCGCAATAAAATTCATACGGCACCATCCTTAAACCTTTATTTAATTATTTTTTTTTGTTAACCAATTTATTTATTAGGGAGCAGCACTAATGGGGAAATCGGGCTAATGAGGAGTTTCCAGCTTCCTAGAGCAACTAAAAGAAACATAATATGTAGGAAGAAATCCATATTTTCAGTTGAGGGGCATCAAGGCCCCATCTTCAAGCCCCAGGCAGCGGACTTTTCTCCTTGAGCCTCAAATCCGCAGTGAAACCGCCCGGATCACAGCCATCTGGGTCTTCACCCGCCACCACTGGGTCATTTGCAAAAGAGGTTTGGCCCATTTGTCGGCTAGGACAGTTCCTATCCTCTTCAGGAAGCAGTCATATTCCTTGTGAAGGGAGCCCTCACCAAGTTATATATAATTATAAATTCGATCAATAAGTCAAAAGAAGTTAATACGAAAACGTCATAAGAAATTAATGTGTTCCCTGGTAAGCTATTGATCCGAAGGCAAGGAAATTTATAGGAGACCATCTAAGAGACAACACGCACAATCCCTGAAAATGTCATAAAAATCGGACTATTGCTTAATATAGTTTTGTGTGTGACAAGGAGTTCGCACTGACAGACAGAGACACGGAAGAAAATTTGATTGACAATCACTGGGGTGCAAAAAGCAAGTGAGAATTTTGATTCTGGAGGGCGAGATTTTTTAGACTTTTTGCACGAACATAATGCTGAAGAGAGGATGTTAAAGAGTATTTTCTTCGTAGGATGTGCGTTCGACCACATTAATGATTTTCAAAAAGTAATCGCTTCAAATCTTAGTAAATTGTTTGATATGCAAGTTCTTGAATGTATTTCGCAGGGTGATGGCAACATCCGGTACTATGAGGTTGTAGATGCAGCGCCTTGGGTTCACTTCCTCAACCAGTACTTATCGGGCACTCCGCAAGTACGTACATGACTCCTCTGGGTGTTTCACCTTCCGTCCATTATCCACACCTGTTTATATTTAGTTCCTGGCCATCCCTCGTTCATATTTAGTTCTAAACAGTTAAAACTCATTACTTATATACATTTTATGTTACAGAGAAGCTTGTGCTTTATGCCAAAGAGAGGCTGTGACGTGAACAAATGCGAGATATTCAGGTTTTACAAACTCCACACCTCCAAACCCTTGTGTGAACCAATATCAATGATCGTTCCAAGGAAGGTAACATCAAAATAGATCATGCATTTCTTTACATTCAAATGATGAATGCTATCTTGTAAATATGTGATTTTTAGTGAATTTTATTTTAGCAGAGTTAGTTATTTTTATAAGTGAAATTAGCACAACTATCTTTGATAGATTTTAGAGTCGAAGTGATTTTATTTGTTGACAACACAACATAATAATCAACATGTGAATATAACACATTTAACTAAATAAATTTATATTGGAGTGTCAGTTTGTATAAACAACACGTCCCCTCAAACTGGCAACTCCAAGTTCACTTGTGAAAACATGATGCTTTGCTCCAGGCAACCCTTTTGTCAACACATCAGGAATCATGGATTCGGTTGACAGATAATGAATGTGCATTGTGTGATTTGAACATTGTCTTAGGAATTGATGAGGAATGTTGTTGTGTGTCGTGTCCAAATGCTGTGTCTGATTCTTGGTTAGATAGTTTGCTTCTGCGCTGTTCATTGCATCTGTCACGAATTCGTCCGCAACTTTTTGCATTTATTTGAAAACGATTCTCAATGATTTCCTCATCCGCCAATGTACAATTCTGCGGTTGAACTGGTTTATAAAATTTCCGTGGTCTACCAGGATTTCCAGACCGAATGATCCGAGGCCTTCCCCTCCCTCGGCTGGAAACTACTGGCTGCTCATCGTTGCTAGTGGATGTTATCGGACCAGGTTCTTCATCAGCTGTGTCATATTCATCAGCGTCTTCTAAATTCTGTTGTTGATTATCTCCTTCTTGTCCGTTTCTTGAATTTGTCTTCTTTAGTGGTATTGTAATTGATTTATTCCCAGTTGCTTCTTTCTTCAATTTCGTTTCGAATTCTTCATATTGATTTTCTTTCTGAAATTCATCCAGGAACCTTACATCTCTTGTTTCAGTTATTCTTCTTTCTTCTTCCAAAAATATTCTGTACGCTTTACATCTTTCTGAATAACCAAGAAAAATACAAGATTTCCCTCGTGGCTGAAATTTTCCTTTGGTTGGTGATTTATCAAGAGCAACGCCCTTGCAACCAAATGTTCTAAAATGGGTTAGAATAGGGGGTTTACCTGTCCACATTTCAAATGGTGTTTTTCCATCCAAACTTCTTGAAGGACACCTGTTCCGAATGTGATTTGCAGTAAAAATGGCTTCTGCCCAGAATGATGGTGGCAGTCCTGACTGGATCAGCATACATCTCGCAGTTTCAACAAGCGACCGGTTTTTTCGTTCTGCTATACCGTTTTGTTCTGGAGTGTGTGTCACAGTCAATCTTCTGCCTATTCCTGCTTTATCTAAAAATTCATCAAACGCTTTATTTCTATATTCGCTTCCATTATCTGATTGTAAAAATTTTATACGACCCCCTTTTTGATTTTCAACTAAATTTTTATATTTTATAAATTCATTTAGAACGTCACTTTTGTTTTTCACAAATCTTACTTCACACCAACGTGTGTGGTCATCAATAAATGTTAAAAAATAATTTGAACCTTTCTTGGATGATGTTCGCATAGGTCCACAAATGTCTGTATGAATGATTTCCAGAATTTTAGAAGTTCTAAAAGATTTTGTTGGAAATGGCTTCTGTGCCATTTTCCCCATGGCACATACTTTGCAGGTAGATAGTTGTCCACTAAATTCAACTCCTAGTGCCCTACGGTGATTTACGATTTCTCTCATACTTCCTTCATTCAGGTGACCTAAACGTTGATGCCATTCTTCGATATTATTAATGTTTCTTTTTTGTGAAATTACACGGCAATTCTCGATACCTCGTTCTTCAACATAATATAAATTATTTTTACGTTTTGCGGTCAGTATTATTCTGCCTTCATCATTTTGAACTACAGCTTCGTTTTTCGTAAATACTACGGCATGCCCTTTATCAGTTATTTTACTCACTGACATGAGGTTTGTACGTAAGTCAGGTACATGTAGTGTATTATTTAGTGTCATAATTTTTACGTTTTCATCTCTAGTTATAGCTATTTTAACTGTACCTTTACCTTGAATTTTTGTCGATTCATTATTTGCGAGATTTACTTTTCCATCAGAAATGGGTTCTCGAGACGTGAACGCTTCATCCTCGTTGCACATGTGGGAGCTGCATCCACTGTCCAAGCACCATACTCTGGAGTTGGTTTTCAAAGCAAATTCTTCAGTGAATAAGCTGTTGTCCCTTTCTTCTACCTTTCTTGCCTTTGGTCTGTAATAGCAGGAAGATGGTTTATGACCTCGCCTACTACAGTACGGGCAATTTCGGTTATCGATTTGCGGCCTATAAGCAGTCCATTCCCTATTCTGATAGTTTTGTTTTTCGTGGTTTTGTCGTTTTTCTGTATGTAATCTATTTTGATAGTTTTCTTTACCTTTAGAAGAATGTAGTCTATAATTATTACCCCTCGCTGTCATTGCCTCTAAATTCCAACTATTATCTATTCTAGCATCCCCTTGTTCCATTATTTTTATTTTCAATATTTCAGGATCTGGCAGTTCATCTCGCGATTCAATGGCACATCTGAAGTTGTTATAACTATCTGGGAGGCTATAAAGAAGTATTACAGATAACATATCAGGGTGTATTGTAACTTCCATCATTTTTAATTTATCTACTGCGTCAAAAAACTTTGCAAGATGATCCCTAACGTTGCCATCCTCTTTCATTCGATATAAAATTAATTGTTTTAATAAGGTGGCTTTTCTAGCAGGACCTTTGGATTGGTAAATACTTTCTAATTTCAACCATAATTCTCTAGATGTTATACAATCTTTTACTTGTTTAATCTCCGAAGGTGATATTGCTAAAATGATGTCCGCTCGTGCCTTCAAGTCGGTGTCATCCCATTCTTCTGCTGCTTTGATGGTGTCTTGATTTCCTTCAGTGACGACTGGACGTTTTTTTCTTCCATTGACATATCCGAGCACATCATTCTTGACAAGCAGGGCTTCCATTTGGACTTTCCAAGTGTCAAAGTTGTCTTTATTTAGCGTTTCAATTTTCACGCTCATGGTTGGTACTTGATTTATATTTGTACCTATTTATTTTTTACTACTTTTCAGTGGAAGCTCGCTAGGAGCATAACCTCTTGTAAATATGTGATTTTTAGTGAATTTTATTTTAGCAGAGTTAGTTATTTTTATAAGTGAAATTAGCACAACTATCTTTGATAGATTTTAGAGTCGAAGTGATTTTATTTGTTGACAACACAACATAATAATCAACATGTGAATATAACACATTTAACTAAATAAATTTATATTGGAGTGTCAGTTTGTATAAACAACATGCTAACTTTTTTTTCCTGTGGATATCTGTGAAAGCAAATAAATTATATTTATATAAAATACATGAATTAATTATTTCACTCGCTTTCATGTTTTCCTGAATTCCAGAGTGATCAATTTCAAGATGACTTATATCCTGACACTGCTGCTCCCACTGCATCTGTCACGGCTTCAGATTGGTACAATGGAGTGAACCGACCACCTACGCTTATGTCGATGAAAGCAGGTACGGCAATAAGAATGAGTATTTGCTTTATTATTATGAATTATGAAGCTTTTACCCCGAAAAAAGTTATTGGTTTATACCAAAAAATTTCTTTTAATTAGCATGGGTTTCTTTTTCTTTGTGATCAGCTGTACCATTTTTTTCACTCAATGTCGAGCAAAATCCCACAGATCTCGTCAAAACGATACAGTAGATTCTTGTACTTCATCCAAAACCACAAATGTCCAGAGCTGTGAATCACGCAGAACCCCACTAGTCCAAGCAACCAATGGGAAGCCAGATACCTAGCCTCACGTGACCCTCCTGTTGCTTCTTGTTTAGCTATCTGTGAAGTTCGGCTACCTGTACGTTTATTAGTGAATTTTTATATTATTTCAAATGATCATTTATGTTAATCGAAATGGGTGATAGTGAAATAGACGGTTCAGTGACAGTGAGAGACGTTAATCAAGGTACGAGGAGAAAGGCAAAAACCAGTAGTTCGCGTGACATTGCTAAAAAAGTAGGGCATTCGTTTCCATCTGTTTCAAACGTATTCATACCATGTAGGCACAACAGTAAAGCTCACCAGTGCTTCAAAATTCGGCCAGGGTATGCTTTGAATTTCCGCCAGAATATCTATGGATCGTGTAATAAGATACTCCAGGATCAAATTGTCAGCAGATATATACAATTTTTTTGCTATTCATAATTATTTGTTTCAATTTTTCCCTCCATGTCTGATTTACTCAAGTTTTTATATTCAAGCATTTACTCAAATTGAATTTCATTCCCTTTTTAACAATTGAAAAATTTGGTTCAGCATAAAACGTTTAAAATGTCATATTATCTTTACCCTTGTTTCCATTTTTCCTCTGAATGAGGAAGACCAAAGCCCCTCAAGTCCTCCATATGTTTTCACCAAAACCCCACAAGTAAGAAAAAATCAATCAAAATCCCCACATGTCCAAACTAAAATTAGGATTTTTTCAACTTTAGTGGCAGTATGATTTGAATCGAGTACACTACTTAGTTTCTAAAGTCTCCTACAAGACAATGAAGTAAAAATACGCAAATTTTCATCTCTAGAACAATATAAAACAGTTTTTCCTTAATTCTGAAAATTTTGATTTGACGGACTAGTGGGGTTTTGCATGGCTCCTCCTCATATCATCAGCTGATAGTGGTCCCAGTATCACTATTAGTTAATCTCAAATCAGTATCTCGAAAAATTTCGAAGAAGGACAAGAATATATCTTTGAAAGCATAAATGACGTCTGGCGGAATAGAGGTTTCCCAACTAACTGAAAGAAAATGAGCATGCGTGAGTAGGAGGTTACTTCGGCACAGGTTCATTAACTACTAGTGCTTTGTTTACTTAATGCTCGTTTACCTGTTTGTTGTTTTATCACTGCCTTCTTTTCGTTCTTGATTTTGCAGTTGAATTTAACGTACATTTATTTATAAGTGTTTTTGTTGATAAATTCATGATGTTTAATTATTGTCATAAAACAGCACATCCCCCAGCATGGGGGAAAACGTTCTCCAAGCCGTGTTTTACTGTGAGATATTCCGTTGAAAATTAGAACAAAAAAAGCAGTTGAATTGAAACGATTTAAAAAGTGTCAACTGAGTGTAAGTGAGATGGGATGATTGAAAATTCATATTAAATTGTAAATTTAAAGGTAAGCTTGATTAAAAGAAGTATCTCCCGGTGTCTTCAGTAAGTGCATAACATGTGCTGACCCAAAAATATCGAGTTTTACGACCGGAATCCGCGTACACCGATCCTAAAAATTATGGGAGCCATTACAAGTGATTTCGGTTTGCTGGTTTAAACTTTGAAACTAATAAGTTTTGTTTACTTTCTTCAAACTATAAAGATGAAGGTGAATGACCTACCAGTCTCATTGATATCTACATAATAAGTTGGTGCTAACCTGAGGTGATGTTTCCCTTGTGTTGTATTAGGATACCCAAGTTGTCTTCACTTCGAACCTCATCGAGTTTTCCACGAATTTAGACCAATTTTAACGCCACGTGCAAATGTACTTCTAAAAACCGTCGTAGTTGTAGCGCAGAATTTTTGGTCGGGTCGGCGTCAGATAACCAAGCCCCAGGGACATTGTTTTCATCAAGTTTTATGATTTTAAACGTGATTTGTGCAGCCATTCAACCAAAACTATACATTAAATGGTATGAAAATCTACCAAAAATAATTCTAACAAATGTCAAAATATTTCTTTGCGAACAATGCAATGGTGGTTAGTAACCTTAACCAGGGAAACCTGACGTCAGGTTATCAGAACCTCAGTGCGCAGTCGTGGGTATTGTCTATTAGAGGTGTGTAAAGCCGTTTTCACATGGAGCGGAACGAGGGGAAAGCGGAAGGACAGAACGCAATCTGATTGGCTGTTGGGACAACAGTTGAGGGTGGTGGCTGCCATGTTGTCGGGATGGGCGGTCTGCTGTAGAAATTTTTATACTGTTGCCGCGTTCCGTCGAGCGGGGAGCACAAGCTCATTGGACAGGAATGTTGATAACCGCAAGTAGAGGTTTCAGATCAGATAGGCTTTTAGTAGGAAGGTTATGATTCCGTTCACCAAGGTGACCGCTTCATGTGAACAATCTTTCCAACTCCGCTGCCCCTCCACTGGTTTTTACATCCTTCCGTCTTCTGCTCGTTCCGCTCCATGTGAAACCGGCCGTTCAGTCGAGAGTCAGCTCTCTCCCGCTTGTTCACTTTAGTGAGCCACTCATTAAGATCCGTTCACTCGCTCATTGATTCAAGTTACTCTAACTCAAGGGTTCCCAAGCACAGATGCTACTGTTGATACCTAACAAAATTCTTAATTTTATTTATTATAATGTTCATATCGATCAAGAGACCAGAGAAGTGAATGAGATACAAGATTTATCATAATGCTTCAAATTTTATTACAAGTTATAGGTAGGTACAAGTTATATATCAACTATCAAGTATTTTTCTTTGTTCGCTAGTTGACTTCTTTCTGGTTGACAGCAGGTTTTGAATTTTTACTGGCAAATTAGGTAGACCTTCTTGTATTCTAAGTGTACATAATTATGAACCGTTTTGTTAAATTCGTTTCAATTTTGACTGTAACGGCAGAATTTGTATAGTTTCCTGGAATCAGTTTGAAACTGAACTGTGGTTTTCTCAGGGGGTGAATGTCGGGACTGTAGAACCCTTATTGGAAACCATTCCGGTGAGGGAACTTTAACCCATGGAACGGTTCTGGATTTTCATGTTATTGACCCATCTCCAGGGAACAGGAAAGGAATCACGAGGGAACAGCCCTCCAGCTTTAGCTCAGTTGAATGTCCTCTACTGCTATTTCTCTGAGCTGTGATGGTGGAAGAAGGAGAGAGCGACTCAGAGTTGTCAATCTGGGAATCCACCTCACCCAGTTCTGAACGTCGACTCCCTGTCATCCAGTTCACTTGACTCCCGTTCATTTGAGAGAGCCACTCTGTCTTAACCGTTGAATACACATCTCTATTGTCTATTGATAGCATCCTATCTGCTACTGTGATAGTCTAGGAACCCAGGGCTAAAAGCATGACTGGTTGAAAAAACCAAGTTGAAGTTGTTGAGAAAGGTCTTTTGAGAAACCTTATCTTTCTATTCCTTACAAACGAACTACAGTGTTGTAATTCTGTTTTAATTTGTTATGATTCCTACCATAATTTTGACTTTCATCATCTTAATTACAGGAGGCGTGAAGACACACAAACCCAAAGCGCCCAGTGTGAATCGAAATCACAACTTGAACCCGAACGTAGGGGCTGACCTCAAGTACAATGTCAAACTTGCGTTCCTCAACACTAACGATCGACCTGACTACCGGCCAATTGATGTAAGTATCAGGATAAAACCATTTTTATTGTATCGAAATCAACAGGGGCAAATATGCCTTTTATGTGAAATATCGGTCGACCATCAAAACCTCCCAGTCTAGAGACCCCTCTCAGTCTGGAGTGCGGGTGCTCATGCTCCCGATTGACATAATCTCCCCTGTCATGGTCGGTTCTCATCGCTTTTATCTAAGGTGGAAACCAGAAAAATCGCTTAGTGTTTTACAAGGATAATTAAGTTATAATTAAATTACAGGAAATGCAAGTAGAAACGAGCAAGAAAGAGAATTTCGTACTTCTCCTCAACGAAACAAACGAGATCATACTGTTGTCTTATCACTTTATGTAGGGGATGCTGTTTTATCTGTATCCTCATATAGTCTGCATAGCTTTGAACTTTGTATACCCCTGTGCGATGTAGATGAAATGGTAGGGGAACTTAGCTTTTTAGGGGGTCCATTGTTTGTAGTTCCCTACCGGTCTAGTTCAGTGTTAGGTTTGGCTGTTGCAGTGGCGTATATAAATAATCGGGGGGTGGTGGGTGGGATGTTATGTTAGGGAATTTGGGTAATAAAGTAGTTATACTCAATTTTTCACACTAGTTTTTAAGGCCGATTTCAGAGGGTAAATTGCTACTAGGTTATTTGTACCAGTCAAACCGTTTACTGTCCACTGTTGACCCTCCCTAACTTACATTAGATCTGGCAAATTATGCATTACAACAATTCCCATTAATATTTGGTTAAATGATGAAGATAGTAAACATGTATTGTTTACATTTTGTGTCATGCTCATCTTCACAATAAATATAAAACAAATTGTTTTAAGGATTTTTGAACTATATCTGAACTATAACATAGTTCAAAATTCCTTAAAACCAGTAGTTTTATTGTTATTGTGATGGTGAACGTGCCACTAAATCAAAGAATAAACTCACATCAGTTAAATTTGTCTTACATTTTCTTCTCATTGGGGGAGGAGGGGCTGAGCCACCCCCCCTTATATTCGCCCCTTGGCTACTGTATGCTTATTGTGGGCATGTCTTTCGATAAAGGTAAACACTGCGACGGCACCTGACTTGACTTGTGTGCCGATCTGAACTCATCCAGTCGATTTAAAGATGAGCGGCAACACTGTAACTAGACTAGGCTTGAGCCAGCCTCCTGTCTCCATTCCTAATCCAGTCTCATTGGGTACAGTCCTCACTCCGGTTCCCCCTCTATCCCAATTGCCAACCACCTGCCGATGATCCACCGTAATTCCGACTTTTCAGTCTGGTTAATAGTCCATGTGCCAGAAGACTGTTTGGTATAATTTTGCGGACCAGGCGAAACTTATGCCACATGTTCTTGTGACCATTTTTAAAAGCTCCGTTTCTGAGATGGCCATCATGGATTTTCTTGCTCTACATGGTCACAGGAACGTGTGGTATAAGTTTCGCCAGGTCCGCAAAATTATACCAATTCGCTCTTTGGGGGGTCTGGCACACAGCCTATTAGGGTCGCCAGACATACTTATAAATATAATTCTTACTGTTTAGAAACTTATTGCACGAAAATTGCAAGATTTGCAATCATTTGCAAGCTTTACATATAGTGCTTAGTGTGCTTATGAAGGTTGCTTCCTGTTTCTATATGTGATTGCAAATTTCCTTGAGGATAAAATGATAATAATTATCATTCTTATTATAATAATCTCTTGACATCTAAACATAGTTATGAAACTAAACATCATTCAGTTTGGCGAAAAGGTTTTGAAAATTCACCGAACTTTGATCTATCGGCAACATATAGTGACATCAAAGACTTTTTCTACGTTATGAACTAGGTATTATTCCCACTTCATTTTCAGACTCGGTGTTCTGAAATGGGTTAGAAATCTGGTGATTTGCTTTCAACTCTCAACTCAAGCGCATCCAAACCATTTAAAACAGGGTATTACGCTTTATCGTGGACGTCCCATGGTATGTCCACAATGATGAATAACACAAAGACTTGGATATCCCCTCCTTCGCAAACCTTGCCATTGAAAAATACCACAAAATGTACCAGAAAGTGACTCTACACCCTTCACTCGTCAACTCAATTCCATCGCGATTATCTCTCCCCAGGCACTCAGTGCCGTCCTTAGGGTGGAGCGAGTGGAGCGGCCGCTCCAGGCCTCGCGCTGAGGAAGGCCTCGCGCTGCGAGGCCTTACTCTCGCTAAAACATAATGAGTAAAAGTTTTGGTTGAATTCAAATAGTGTGCAGAGTGTACATGCCTAAAATATAAAGTCTAATTATACGCGCAATATTTTCAATTATTGGATAGATAAAACAAAAACGAACAAGAAGAAAGCAATGCAAAACATCGTTTGATAGCGGCGCGGCGGCAAAATGACCGAACCCTAGCCTCGCGCTCGTCCGCGCCGGTGAGTCATACTCGCGCCGATAGACCGACGAGCCTGTCACAACATTACAATAATGTATATGTTTATTATAATTTACTATTTGAGGTACTTGAGTATTAAACGGAGGCCACCATTACGAAACGCGCCGCCTTCCTTCCTCGCTGCCTTTTATTAGAATTCGCACAAGTAGAATGAACATGAATTCGCACAAATAGATCAGAATGCTGTGTATAGGTTGGTGGTCTGGATGCTCGCAAGCTCGCATCTCAAAATTACATTACATCAAGTAGTCAATCCCTTAGTAAAAATACAGATTAGTTGGACATGTAGGTCACAGGCATCACAGGAAACCCATTAACAATTGATAATCGTAGTAAGTTTGTAATTGTTTAATTAATATAAACCCGTTATCAATTGATAATCTTTGTAATTCTGTAATTAAAGAGTTGTTTTTCATGATATAAAGTTCGTTTCTATAAAATATCTATTTCAGTGTTCCTTATTGGGTGTGGTCCGTATAATACATAAAGTACCCTAGGGGTGTGTTCTTTCCAATTATGTAGTTATTTTTGGTATCCGGTACGAAATATTTCTATAGGTTAGGTGGCCTCCGTTTAATAGTCAAGTACCCTATTTGATTTAATAAAAAGCAAGAAAGAAGACATTTCGTTTTTTCTAATGAATTTAATGTTTGTTAGACAAAAATTACAATGTTTAACATTAACAAGCACTGTTTAAGCATTACTTAAAGAATAAACTTTGTTTTGATTTTTCTAGCTTATTTTTCTGAGATTCCTATTGTTTTTTTAACCTGAAACCTGAAAAGAAATTACTCGAAACATACCAACCTGAAATGGGTGTTTTGCACCACCCCTCCCCCTTTTAGAGTGTAAGAGATAAACGTTTTGTTTATCAAAAAGCTTACAATTACGACTTTGCAAGTATAGCTTGACAAATATTTTCCGGAACCCCCCCCCCCCCCCCCCCCCCGGTATCCATAGTTCAAAGGCCTCGCAAAAATGTTTTGCTCCAGGCCTCGCATTCAGGCACTTGAGAAGACTGAAACGGAAACATCATTCAAACTACGCCAACGGATTTAATTAGAAGACTGCAGGCGTGACCATATCGAATGACTTGATGATTCAGTCACTGAAATTATTCCCCCCCCCCCCCCCCCCCAAAAAAAGGCGCTCCGTGTACTAAAGATGCCATGCCACAAAATGCATAATACTATCGAATTCGGGCCAAGCCAATAGTTGGATTCTCTCACCAATTTTCAACCGTTTTTAACTCATTTTTCGTATTTTTAATGACATTTGCTTATAGTTTTTTTTTTTTTTTCGAGAACAGGGACGTATTAGTTATTGAATTTAACAATGAAAAGAATATACCATGTAAATTTGGTCAAAATATTTGAAGTTGTACGGTAATAAAAATTAAAATCAACAAAACCGCGATTTTTTGGGTAGATCTCACGTTCCAATAGGTGTAACTTTTTTTTTTCGATTAGCGAGGTCGCTATGGTCATCATCAGTTACAGACAGATAGACATACTGAGTGGCAGACTGACAGACATACGAACTTTTTCATGATTCATAAAGATATGTTAACAGTATTGGTTCAGATACTTTTGTAGGGGGAGTTTGAAAAAATCTCTTCTCAGGTAAATAACATAACTTCTCCTTTTAGTAGCCCTTTTGGGGCGTTGGGGAAGCAAAAAATTTTATGCGAAAAACAGAAATCGAAGCCAATTATTGAAATATCGAAGCAGCAGGTAATCTGTTGCTGGGACAAAATATGTCCCACCAGGTTAGACACTGCTTGGGAAGCAGTGTTGGGCAAAAATTAGCTATAGCTAACAGCTAAAAGCTACAGCTAAATTAGCTATGATTTAGGTGGAGCTAACAACTTAATATTTAGCTATTAGCTATTGAGGAATAGCTAAAATTTCCAGATAGATTAGCTATTAGTCAAAACGTATAGCTAACAGATTTAGCTGCGGTGATTCAGCTGTCATGAGCAGCTAAAAGATAATAGCTATAGCTGTGGCTGACAACTAATAGCTAAAAGCTAACTTTTTATGAAAAACTGTATTTCCACACAGCTAGTATTGCTAAGCTAACCTTTTCAGTTTTAGCTAGCAACAGCATTAGCTGTGGAACATTTTCTCGAATGAATGAACTACTGCTACTTCAAATAAGGCGGAGGGCGATATCTTTTCCTTTTCCTTTTTTTCTGGCTGAAAAAACAAGGTGTAGGTGTAGCGTGTAGGTGGGTAGCTGGGGCTACAGCTATTAGTAAAGCGTCCTCGGAGTCCATGTACTATAATATATAGTAAATACCGAACATACTGCTCAGTCAACAGTCATCCACACTACGACTTTTATAGTTCTAATAAAGCATAAGGTAACTTAATTATTTTTCTCATCAATAAATTGAATTTTATGTTTCTACCTTCTTGCTTCGTCATTTTTCTTGCCTTTTTTCTTTATTTTTTGAAGAACTTTCAAATAAATAAATCAAAAAAATGAGTACCACTAGGTAAACTAAACTATTTTAAAATTCACTGAATATACGGAAATAAAAGTATTCAGTCATGCAGTATGGCTCTAAACGCGAATTTAAAAAAAAAGTAAATAATGTCGAAACCCAGTGACTTTTGTATGGAAGAAATAATCTCTGTAAAAATTCGTTAATTGTCATTTTTCGACCTTTTTAAACCAAAAAATCGCATTTTTAACCTTTAAAATGGTTTTTGAGATGTGGGACTGGTTGCAATCGACTCAGCGTGAAAAAATACAATTACCAAAATTTTTGGTGTTGGCACGGTATTTTTATCTTTTTTTTTTACGGCAGTTATCGCCTGGAAGGACGGGATATATGTAAATATATAGGTAATTATATACATACGATCAAAGCGTTAAAATGCTTATGAGCTAAAACTGAAAAGGTTAGCTTAGCTATACTAGCTGTGTGGAAATACAGTTTTTCATAAAAAGTTAGCTTTTAGCTATTAGTTGTCAGCCACAGCTATAGCTATTATCTTTTAGCTGCTCATGACAACTGACTCACCGCAGCTAAATCTGTTAGCTATACGTTTCGACTAATAGCTAATCTACCTGGAAATTTTAGCTATTCCTCAATAGCTAATAGCTAATTTATCTATTATTCGAAAAATTAACTAGCTAATAAATTAGTTAGCTAATGCCCAACTCTGTTGGGAAGTATATGTCCCAGCCGGGTTGACGGGGTTAAATCATCTGAAAAATGTATTTGGTCATGTTAGCTATCCTCACAAATTACTGTGTAAACCTTCAGCTTCTCAAACCAAGTAATGATACTTATACCCAAATCCTAGAATAGGGGTATCATTCTCAAGCAAGTTTTTTTCCAATTACATAGTAAAAAAAATCGAAAGAGACGTAAATAGGTCTTATTGTAATCCGATAGTTGTGATTTAAAAAAAAGAAGATATCTCGATAGAATACGAACTCGTACATTTTCCTGGGGATAAGCTCTCTAACGAAAGTTTGTCATCTAATCCAGATGACTGCTGCGGCCAATCAATCAAACCTCTTTGCTCATGGTGGTTTCCCTATACGCAATTTCTCCTGGAAGTCAAATATCATCCATTCTCGGCTGGAAATAGTGTTGGACGTATGGCAGGATGGAACTGCAGGCTCAGCAATTGCTTGCTTGCTAGAAAGAGTTTTGGTCGAGCGAAGTCATTTGCACAGTATGTGACTCAGAATGTCACATGTGAAAGTGCGTGTTCATCAGGAAGCGTGATATTTGCCCACAGTGTCAAGATTGGTTGCATTTTAAATTTCGTGAATTGTTGCCAGCTGTGCTAATTGAAAATTACAGATACATGCATACTAATTCACTTGGCTACTGTAACGGCCCAAAAATATTTGATACCTCGACAGGAGTTCGAACTCACGTCTTCACAACTATGAGAAATTATTATTAATTTCCCGTAGTTGCTACACTCTAATGATCAGAGCCATGAGGCCAGGGTGACCAAACCTCTTCGACTGTGCGAGTTATTTTCCTGGAGCGTAACATTTCCCCGGAGTCAAATACCAGCCGTCTCGGCTGGTTTGGGGTCGGACGAATGACGAAGTGGAACTGCAGGCCGCTGGCTCAGCAGTCGAGCCAGGTCATTGTCACGGTATGGTTTGACTCAAGACAGTGAGAAAATGAAAGGCATAACAACAGGAAATGTGATGTTTACAGTCTTTTGGCTCGAGAGGGATTTAATTATTTATTGTTTCGTATGATTTCGGGTCCTATTTCAACTGCGCCACTGTAACGGCCTAAAAATATTTGATACCTCGACAGGAGTTCGAACTCGTGTCGTCACAACTACGAGAAATTATTATTAATTTCCCGTAGTTGCGACACTCTAACGATCAGAGCCATGAGGCACAGTCTTCGACTGTGAGAGTTATTTTCCTGGAGCGTAACACTACCTAGGGTAATGTCTCTCATCAACTAAGGGATTCTCCTGCAACTAACACTGAAATATTATTGGAGTCCTCTGAGGAAAAAAACTCCTTCTCTTGACACGGAACATATTTTATTGTGCTGTACCAAAAATTATGATACCTTCAGAATAAATTTCAATTCCTGTCTCCAAAAGTTATCCAGTAGTACAACATAGTTACTCCAGTATTTATACTACTGGTATAAATAGACCTAGTACTTCCAAAGTGGGAATTGCTGGAACTTCAAGAAATAGAAGGAGGTATTGTCACCATGCAGTTATGGTGTATTCGTCAAGAATAGATCCCTGCAGGATACAACCAACCTACACATACTCTAGATTTACTACGAGAGTGGTAATTATTTGTCTTCATTATTGGAGTAACTGGCACTTAGACCTCTCTGCTTGATGGACTCTATGGACCCTTAACTGCTGTATATTTTCTAATAATAATTATCATAAATTGGCTAGAGTTGTTTTACTGTTTCTCTCTGTGTTTTAATTTTAACTACTGACAGCCGGTTGGTATGATTCCCCCTCTGCGTGTTTCAGCAGCAGAGGGAAAGCTCGTTGGTGCCCGACGTTGTTCAGAACACGATTCCTACTCACATCATAAAAACGACCCAGGAGCTAACGGTACAGGCGACACCACCACCAACTTTTGAACCCTCTAACTCCTCCCCACCCGTAGACACACTTCAGAACAGTAGCCATGTTTGTGATGACGTAGTGAGTGATGATCCCTCTCTAAAATTTTCTTTCTTCTCATATCTCTGTAAATTCTTTCTCAAGCACGTACTGCCACTTGCATGTCATTTGGTTTTTCAAGCACTCGCACCTTTACTATCCTTTCCCTTCTAGTGCATGACCCTTTGTACGAGCTTGAACAGTTGGGGAATCTCAGTTCTCACTGTGTCAGTACCATTATTGTTATTTCTTCATCCACCTGAATACACTATTTTTGGGAATCTATTTGCATTTCATAACGATTGTTTTATAGTGGCTGCAAAACAGTTATGTCAAACTAGTTGCGATGGATAAGAATTGTTACTCTGTTGCGAGTTATCATAGTGGCCACAACATTGGTAGGATTGGTGTTTATAGGCAACTATGACTACCTTAGGATGTTGAAGGCTTGATCAACCCCCACCTGAAAAAGGAAACTCATATCTCATCCATTAATTGTGAAAACAATTACCCCTACTCCTGATGCCAGCCATGCACCCTTAATAACTTTGTTCGTGTCACCCTTTTCTGACTCCCCCAGTGTCGCAAACTTTTACCTCTACTCAAAGTTCATTAAGATTCTCTAAAGTTATTCTGACGCGATTTTCGCCATATCCTAAAAGACTGGTACTACAAAAATAATGGGTTTTGCAGGATATTCGAAACAAAGTTGTAGTTTGAATTAAGAAAGAAACAAGAACGAGTTGCACCTCAGAATAAAACAATAGACACAATACTGTTCTCGACATGAGGGAAATCTGACTTCCAACACAGCCATGATGAAAAATAGAACATCCACTTAAAGTAATATATGAAACTCAATTTCCACCTGTTATTGTCAGATCTATCGATTCAGACAAAATATCGTCCTTAGAAAGTGAAATGGACATAAAAAATTACTCTCTTTTGGGTAATTCTTATGGATGCCAATATAGTTCCATTGGCGCCAATGGGTGATAGGGATACCTTCAAGATTTTGATGGCTTAAGCAAGCAATTCACGCTCTGATTTGTAGTTCGATTCTTTGTCCGAAGTTCACTGTTTCAATGTTCTGCTCTATTCACTATTAGTGAGCCAGTAGAAATAAATGCCTCAAATTTTGATGGTGAGATCATGGCAATACTGTAAGCAACGAAAGAGATATTGAGGCGCAAGTTGATGCCAACAGTCATTTTGACATTTCATGTCTTTGCTATGGCACACAACCAAATTTTCGTTATGTCACGTTACGTTACTTAACGAAATATGCTCAATGTTCTGATGATTTCCGCTTACAACCGAGTCGTTGCTAGGGAAATGGTACTTCGTCGTTTTTCATCCCACAAAATTCGTTGACCATTCGTTCGAAAGCTCTTGATTTATCCAACCATATTATGTTAACTACTGCGAAGTGCTTGGCCAACAAGCTGAGTTATGAGCATGGTTATATGAATAATTGTTTACACACAGGTGATCATTCTCAATAATTGATATTGTGAACATGATTGCAACCGCTTGTTAATTTCTGATGATTTCGTTGAGCTGGTGTTTCGATGATTTGATTCATGGCAGGTGATCCGAATATTGCGAGAACGGTTTGATTTGTGAAGAGGTGGTCAAATCATTTTAATAGGTAATCATTTTAATAGACGAGTCTGTAACACATACGAGTTAAGACATAAAGACATAAAATGAATAAACTCTTTACATGTTTGTAAAATCCTTAACAGTTTATAAAATCCTACAGTGAGGTAAAAAGCAATAGGTAAACACATGAAATGTCCCAATGCGTTGCAGACTCGTATGCAAGCGTTTTAAATTAGAAAACGATGAAAATGGGAGAGCAGGACTAATGTACAAAAAAAAAAAAGTCAATGCGAGTGTCAACAGCAGTTTCGGACACCACTGTTGTCCTAAGCGTCCATTGTTCTAAAATCGATAATTCAATTATCAAAAAACGGGTTTAGGAGACCTCAAGGGGTTATCGGTGTGTTTAATGAGATGAAACACAGTTTTGTGTGTTCACTCTTTAATGATAGTTGGTGACAAAGCGATGTTATGAGAATCGCCATCTACGTTGGATTTTAAATGGCCGATAACGAATCTGAAATTCGTAGATACTCTTTATTATAGACTGAGACTGCAATAATTTAGTTTTTAGAGTTGAGTGCAGCATATCATAGTTTCTGTATAAACGAATATTCTCCTACCATAGCTTTGTGAGGAATAGATTAGTTGTGTGACTTCCTTTAATTTATGTATGAGTTTGTTGACTCCCAGGCTGTCACACTCGCACTTGGTTTATTACCAAATTCCACCACTTCTCAATGAGTACAGGAATGCCTGGAGATCTTTAATATGGTAAGAGAGTATTGTGGTACCGTTCACCTCCAGTGGATACCAAGTCACTGTGGAGTAAAGGGGAATGAGGAGGCGGACCGGTTGGCAATGGAAGGAGCTCAAAAAACCCAACCAAATCCCCCCCAGCCCTTTCATACTGCCAAAAGCAGTGACGTAATTTTAGGAGGGGCAGGGTGGGTGGAGCCCCCATGATCCCGGATGATGTTCATCTTGCAAATGATGCTTCATGGACAATAATTAATAACTTCACATTACTAACGTCAGTACCAATTACATTAAGTTTGAGGATGCAACCCGAAAAGCACGTCTGTTAGTCTGTTAGGGTCTGATTGTCTAGCAACTTAGAACGCTCCTCTAAGGCTGGTTCGAGGGAGGGTCAAATGCCGTGGATAATATAATTTCCCATCCGAGAGAAGCATGTGGGGGTATTAATTAGAGCGTGCTTGGTGAAATGCACCCAACTTGCAGTCCTGCGAAGTAGTCCTGCAAATTGTAGCGTGAATGACTAGCTTCAATTACCTCACCCCCTATGTGATGTAATGTAAACCCACAAGAAAATCCCCTAAAAAAGATTTCCAAACTCCTAGTGGCCAGGGGATTTTTTCTCTTCCCCCCCCTCCCCCTCCAACGTTGGGTATACTGCGATTTAGCTACAAGCCTCCTCTTTCCAACAAGACATGAACGAAGTAAATCGAACGATTGTTTTCAGTTTTGCGCTCATAGGTATTATATGGAGCCCTCGACATCCCCTCCTTTCTCACTATTTACGCAACTTGCGAATTCTGCCTGGTGATAAGATTTTTAAACTCGCGAGATGAAACACCAGTATCAAATTCATTCATTAGTTCACCTTTGTTCAAGATCTCGATCTGTAACTCGTATATCTTCCAGAAGCTCGGTTTCAATTTGGTCTTTTAAATCTTGAGGGATGAACCATTTTCTTCTGCTTTTTCTGGGATTTTCATCATCAACGTTTGTCCGACCTGAGGAATATTCCCTACACCACTTTGTCACAGTTTTAGCAGACATACCTGTACCAAACGCCAAACACTACTGGCCATGAATTGATACTGGTGTTTCACCAAACGAGTTCAAAAATCTTGCTGCGTGGAGTTCGCAATGTACGAAAATAGTGAGGTGGCAGGGGACGTTGCCGACGGCTACACCAAATATTCTTTGCAGACATACAGTTCGTCCCATACGCCAAACATTTAACTGGCCATGAATTGATACTGGTGTTCCACCACACAATTTCAAAAATCTTACTGCGTAGAGTTTGCAATGCATGAAAATAGTGAGGTGGCAGGGGACGTTGCCGACGGCTCCACCAAATATTCTTTGCAGACATACAGTCCGTTCCATACGCCAAACACAACTGGCCATGAATCGATACTGGTGTTCCACCACACAATTTCAAAAATCTTACTGCGTAGAGTTTGCAATGTGTGAAAATAGTGAGGATGAAGTGGCAGGGGACAATGTCGAGGGCTCCACCTAATATTCTTTGTAGACATACAGCCTGTTCCATATACCAAACACAACTGGCCATGAATTGATGCTGGTAGTTCACCAAATGTGTTCAAATATCTTACCATGAGGAGTTTGCAATGTGCAAAAGTAGTGAGGGTGAAGTGGCAGGGGATGATATCGAGGGCTCCACCTAATATTCTTTGCAGACATACAGCCTGTTCCATACGTGATGAATTGATACCGGTGTTTCATCACATGAGCTCAAAAATCTTACCACGCAGAGTTTGCAGTGTGCGAAAATAGTGAGAGTGTGGTGACAGGGGACGATCCCAAGGGCTCCACCTAATATTATTAGCAGACTTACAGCCTGTTCCATGTGCTAAACACAACTGGCCATGAATTGATGCTGGTTTTTCACCACACGAGTTCAAAAATCTTACCACGCAGAGTTTGCAGTGTGCGAAAATAGTGAGAGTGTGGTGACAGGGGACGATCCCAAGGGCTCCACCTAATATTATTAGCAGACTTACAGCCTGTTCCATGTGCTAAACACAACCGGCCAATGAATTGATGCTGGTGTCACCACACGAGTTCAAAAATCTTACTGCGAAGAGTTCTCAATGTGCAAAAATCGTGAAGATGAGGTGGCGGGGGACCATTTTGAGGGCTCCATCCAATATTTTTTGAAGGCATACGGCATGTTCCATATACCAAACACAACTGGCCATGAATCGATGCTGGTGTTTCACCATATGTGTTCAAATATCTTACCGTGAGGAGTTCGCAATGTGCAAAAATATTTAGGATGAGGTGGCAGGGGACGATGTCGAGGGCTCCATCTAATATTCTTTGCAGACTTACAGCATGTTCCTTACGTGAAACACAACTGGCCATGAATTGATACAGGTGTTCCACCACACAATTTCAAAAATCTTACAGCATAGAGTTCTCAATGCGTGAAAATAATAAGGATGAGGTGGCAGGGGACGATGTCGAGGGCTCCATCTATTATTCTTTACAGACATACAGCATGTTCCTTACGTGAAACACAACTGGCCATGAATTGATACAGGTGTTCCACCTTACAATTTCAAAAATCGTACAGCGTAGAGTTCGCAATGCGTGAAAATATTTAGGATGAGGTGGCAGGGGACGATGTCGAGGGCTCCATCTAATATTCTTTGCAGGTATACAGCCTGTTCCATGTGCTAAACACAACTGGCCATGAATTAATGCTGGTGTTTCACCACATGAGTTCAAAAATCTTACTGCGCAGAGTTCGCAATGTGCAAAAATCGTGAAGATAAGGTGACAGTGGACGATGTTGAGGGCTCGGTCTATTACGAGCATAAAACCGAAACGAAACCGATTTACTGCGTTCACGTCTCGTTGGAAAGAGGAGGCTTTTAGCTAAATGGCAGTGTACCCAACATTGGAAAAATACGATTTCCTTGGCCTCTAGGAGCTTGGAGACTTTTTTGGAACGTGCCTCGTAAAAGATATCATCATTTACTTACCTCCACCAACAACTGTATGATTACCACCCTCACAACTTATTCGACTGAATAAATGAGCAGAAATGGGACGTAGCTATGAAGTGTTAAATTTACCTACATTGGCTAAAACTCGATATATATCCCATAAATTTAATTTCTGTTATAATTGTGTAACACACTATTGATTTTGGTCGAGTTGTTTTGGTATTTGTCTTATGTTGTACGTGTGTTATGGGGTACGTAGTCTCCTTTACATACCACTGGATGTTGATAAAAACTTTAAAAATAAATCAACAGCAAGGTTGTTTCATTATTGCTTTGAACTAACCTCATAACCTAAGCATCGCATGACGTAAGAATATTTGTTTTCGGGCTGTATGATGTACTTTTTGACTTTTAGATTCCATAAAACTTGATTCATACTGATTTCAATTGATGAATAAGAAAATATATATATTTAGTGCCTATGGAATAAATGTTTCATGAACAAATAAAACTAATACCTACCTTGATTACCTTTCATTTTAAAGAAGACAGCACAGTTACTTCCACAATTATTCGGCCAATATGGTATGGTAGATTGATTCTTTTTGTTCCACTATATTCTTACCAGAGCCTATCCAGATCCTATCTGTTAGTACTTTAGAAGGTTTATGATGACTGTTTAGCCCTCCCTGAATGTGTATTGGAATGTGTTAACCAACATTTTAAACTTGGATAACTGTGCACTTCATTGCATGTTGGGGTCATCATTGCATGTAAACTGACAAATGCTTATGAATGAATTTTCAGTACACCTACGTTTTGAAACTAACCTCTGTCGTTTAATTCATCCTACATCCTTGCAGATAATTCACTTTATTAGAAGAAAGGTTATGTAGGTAACTCTCATTTCTCGTAAATAACACAATTGGTCCAAGAAACCTAGAATTGAAACTAACACATTTATTTGCCTCCAAGGCAGGGGAGGAAATGGTTACGGCTATTCCTCATGAAACTTGTATTGGATGGTCCGAGTGCTTTCGCTTCACAGCCTCATCAGGGATTTATATATTATAGGAATGTTAAGTTTACATAGGTTTTATTTAAAGAGAGCATCGGATTGGTTAGGGGACCACCCGGTATGTTTGAGGTCTTTGTGAGGAAAAGGTTTCATTTATACAGGGTGCGCCAGAATAACTTCATTATTTGAAAACATCGCTGCGTGGCAAGTAGGGGTCGTAGAAGGGTGAGAGAGGACTCATTCGAAGGGTAAGGACCCGAAGTATTGCTTCCCCTACCGTTAGTTGCCATCATGCTTTAGACGAAAAAGGAATGGGCGTTCGTCATAGAGGCAGGCCCTCTTTTCTAATGGTCGCTCAGTCGTGGCTACCCAACGAGCCTTCCATGCGCGCTTTGAAATCCTTCCTACCGGTACAGTTCCAGGCCGGAATTCCATTCTTTGGTGGGTTGACACATTTTTGGAGAGTGGAACTGTCGTAAAAACCAGAAATGGACTCCAGAACACCGGACAATGAGGAAAGAGTAAGGCATTCGTTTTTGCGCTCTCCCCCTCCCTCTCCCCGTTCAGCTCGCAAACATTCAGCTGCTTTAGGGATTTCCAACATTACTGTTCGACAGATTCTCGATAATTAACTCTATTTTCATCCCTACAAATTGGCTGTAGTGCAATAGTTGACAGAACGTGATTTTATTGCCCGCTGAAATGCATGCTCGAAAACCTGCCCCACGACGCGGTTTTTTCTTTAACGATGAGGCTCATTTTCACATTTCTGGTTGTATGAACAAGCAAAACATGCGGTGTTAGAGAGACGAAAATCCGCATGAGCTTCACGAGAAGTCTCTTCATTGTGAACGTGTCACAGTGTGATGTGCAATATCGGTAAGGGGCATAATTGGTCCTTACTTTTTCGTATGTAACGGTGAATGGAGCGGTGAATTGACCTTTCAAATAATGAAGTTATTCTGGCGCAACCTGTATTATAATATTGAATTCGTGTCCTTCTGGATTTGAAAGCATGGGGCTTCCAGGTATTGTTTGTGTCTGTTAACATATAGATGGTATTTTCTAGGTTGATAGTTGCTATATAGTGGTTTATGCCCCTATGAGTTGAGCCCAGGGTACTTGCTGTATTGTAGGCAAATATATTCAGTTTGGATGGATATTCTATTGCAAAAGGCCTTACAATATTCAACCTGACACAGTTATCAAATCTCAAAACACCCACGTTTAGTCAATTATTTAAATAGTTTTAAAACACTTGAAAAATAGGAGAATTCAATTTAAACCTCGTGGTTGGTTTCAGGACTCTGCTATATGTTAATACCATCTATATGGTTACAGACTTAAACAATATTTGGACACTTCAAGCTTTCAAATCTAGAAGGAGACGAATTAAATATTATAAACTAGGGGGCCACCCTCTGCAGGCTTTGCCTGCCAACCCCTGCCATTGCGGCACATTTTGGCCAGACAGGTCGACCATTGCGGCCTGACGGGCCTCGCAATTCAGCTTTCGAAGCAGGAGCACTGGGCGCCGAAGCACAGGCAAAGACAGGCATCTTGGAAGTAGGAGGGGGGCAGAGAAGGTCGCAAAAATCCCTCTCTTCAAACGAAAAAAACAACGTTTTTTACACACTTTCGCAATTTAAACGAATATGGTTTGAAATTTTGGAAAACTAAGATTTTTACGTTGGTCAGGAGATCCAGGGCTTGAATTTGAGTACCAATATGTTAGGGTTCTGTTGAGCTGAAATGGGAGATCATTGCTGTGTAGTTTTATTGTATAGAATGAAACACCTCTTCCTTACAATGTTTCTCGTTCCAAATGAATACAGGTCACGGAATTTATTTGTTTCCTTGATCAGCAATGGGCGCTCTGTCCGGCCGAAATGGCGGGGGTTGGCAGGCAAAGCCTGCAGGGGCTGGCCCTCTAGTACCAACAAGAAATGAATATCACCGTTATCGATGTGTAAGGTTACTTTGCAATAGGGAAGAAGAGATGAGATAAGTAGGTTCTGGATTAAAGAGTCTTATGTATAGGGTAGAATAAATGTGTCTTATTATAGATGAGGCGCCTCATCTCCCCGCACTTGCGCAGTAGTATTTTCCCTTCACGATAAGGCGCCTCATCTCTATCTCCCTATCGTTTTAGGCACTCTTTAATATCTCTGCCATCTTCAATTTCCTTCTGCCATATGCTGCATGGAGGTAACATATTCTTCATTGATTTTGGGAAATTCTCTTCCTGAAATGAAAAACCTATTATTTCTCTTGCTATTTCATTCTCAACTGTCCCTAAATTTTAAATCTAGATTGAAACATCACCAAAAATATGTTTTGTCCACACCTGTACCACATGACTAGTCATACTGTCATCACGGTTGTACACGCCACTCCACAAATTTTCCTCTGCACACTTTCCTTAGATTAGGCTCCTCTGTCTTTTTATAGGAGAACGAGGAGAATGAGAAGAGCGCCAAAACTATTAACAACCAAAGCACCAAGTTCCAACAGATCCAAAGGAAATTCGGGAAAACTATTTTCAGTGAAGAGAAATACAACAAATCCATGGACATGTTGGACGTGGAGAAAGTAAGATTTTATTATGGCTTGTTGTGACTGTGTATGTGATACTTTAACAAAGTAGCTGTATCAGAAAGTAGCACAAATTTAAATATATAAAATCGCTGCAAATTATTACACAACGGTTTAATATCTCTGTAAGATCATTATTCTACAATTATGATACCCCGTATATGATATATCACCATAACTTACCACTTCGTGCCTCCCCAAAGGGTTCACTCCTTAACAGCTTCAGATCCCCACAATTTTACAATTTTTAATAAATGTCGAAAAATTTAGGAAAAATGTAGAGAACAAACGGTAGGTCAAAAACGAAAGACACATCAAACTGATATAACTGGGCTGTGTCACCAACTGAAAGAAAATTAACGAATAAACTGAAAAATTGAATAAACAAATATATATATATATATATATATATATATATATATATATATATACTTAGATTTTTACATATAATAAATTCACAAAAGTGAGACTCACTGTGAGACGTTTCGTTATTCGTTGTCAATCAACTAATATTCTCCTAGTCTTGCAGGGTTGCTTCTTTGAAATTAGCTCCTAATTTATAATAATATATATATATAAATTATAAAAATCAAAAGAATCAGTAAAAAATTAATTGATTTGAGGTATGTAGATAGGCCTGCACTCAATATTTATCCTTCATTGTGGAGAACGAACGGATGAACGTACAGCAACCCAGATTGTCTCATTCGATTTATTAAACCTATTTGTCCATAAATCAAACAAAAAAATACGCTTTTATTTCTAAAGTTTTCGAGATATCGAATTTTTGATATTTCAACCCTTGAATACTGCCCTTTAGGGTTGATAGAGAGTAATGTCGATGATACTGGCAAATACTCGGTTAATTTATGATTTTTTAGCCAAATTTCAAAAAGTTTGGTCTTAGAAAAAAACTCTGTAAAATGAGGACGTATGGATTTTTTTTTTTTTTTTTTTTTTAATTTGATTTTTGGAATCCACGTATTTTGAAACGTAAAACAACAACACTGGGGGGGAATGTTTTTTTGTTTTTTTCCTCCCTTCACATTATTGAAAATAATAAACCAAAACTTATTAAATAATGTACTCAATGGTTATTAACATTGATAAGACTATATTGTATCTAATAGTTGATTAGGCGATTTGTTGAATGAACCACTTTTCTCTGTTTTTCCATTGATGGTAGGCCACGTATCTCTTCCATACTTTTTAAATGGATGTAGAATTCATCTAGATAATTCAACACCGACTTCATTTTTAAATGAAAATTTCAAGGGAAAACTGGGCTATCTGCCATTTCCTAGTTTCAGGGAAAACGAATTTGAAAATAATAACTCGATCAAAAATTTATGTACAAAATTGTGCTGAAAAAAGGAATTGAATTTAATTAAAATTTGTTTTAAAAAATCGATTAAAACCGCAAAAAAATGAAAATCCAAAATCTCTTTTTGAATGGTAGATTATAATTTAAAATACTTTTTTCCCCATAAAATACATAGAACAATTTCTTTGCACTCAAAAAGCTCAAATTTCAAAACAATGTGACATCATACAATACGCGATAATTTACGAAAATTGGCTCATACGATCATGCTGCATGACTGGTTTTCTTTACATTTACATTTATGTTGGTGGTTAAAGATAATGTTACAAGGTTATAATGCGGTAGAGTCTTGAGCTCCACAAAAACAAGGCGCACTTCCACAACAAGCTATTTATCACACCAACCTTCCATGAGAACAAGAGGCAGGTAAAATGAAGACTGTGAAACACAGGAAACGCACTGGGAATCACAGTGGAGACAACGTTTTGGAAGGGTGGTGGGAGAGATTAACGTATATTCCAATATTATCATATTTTCAATCTACTTACTCACATATTTCCGTGGATCTTTCATTTTTCGATTATACAATGTAAAACCCGTTCATGATTTAAGAATTAAAAAAAAAAAATTGAAAAATTTTGTCATTGAAATCCGTTTTGAGGCATTCTGAAACCATTCCTGAAGTTTGCGTCTGTCATTCTAGACGATAACTCTCCTTAGGATTGAGGTAAAAAGTCAGTTCTTGTGCAAAAATATCAAGCTTTCCAAATGAAAGAATGCGTTTATTGGCCAGCTCTTTTTGGGCACTTTGAATCAGTCAAATTTCAAAAATATACTAAACAAATTACTAAAAATGGCTCTAAACAGCCAACAATCGTTAAATTTATAATGTTTAGCAGAATTTTAGTAAAAACAAAATCATCAATTAAAAAACTTTTGCAGATAATTATGCTGAAAAACGTACTTAGATTTCATTAATATGTCCTAAAAAATCCATAAAAATTGCATAAAATCTAAAATTCCAAAATCTTTGTTTTTATTAGCCGAACTTTTATTTAGTATGAGTGTTTTGCCATAAAATTGGTTGCCATAAAATCGGTTGTTAATTATTTCTTTGTGCTCAAATTGCTCAAATTTCGATATAATTCAACATATTACTAAATACGATAGGTAATTTTAGACAATTCGCTTGTACGATCGTTCTGCATGACTGGAACTTTTTATTTTCATTATGATTATAGGACGAGGGGTGCTGATACCACATTCATGTTAGGTTAAAATAGAAGGGATACATCCAATAAAATCATGAATTATTCGTACTCTCACCCAAACCATATCCAGACTTGGGGATGTCCCTGTAAATTTTGCGAACCCAGTTCCGAACGGTTCTGACAATCCCCGTTTTTTTTTTTTTTTTTTTTGTGTGGATGGAACTGTCAGAACTCGACATAGTTAACGCGTGCGCATTTCACAATTTTTCGGATCTATTGCAGTAAACAACTCTCTTCTTCTTCTTCATCGAAATCATACTTTAGTCTCTATACGTTAGTATAAGTACCTATTCTATGATCGAAATTCCAACTAGCTCTTCAAGTTGGGAAAGCGATAGTTTCGGCGATGGTGTTTGCTTTGTAAATGTTAAGGACGAGATTGAAGTTACTAGTTGGATCTCATCTACATCCACGAAACTCAAATTTTTTCGAGTAGGTATACTCCTCAGTCATCATGGATTTTTGTAAAAATTATTATTATTATTATTATTTATCGCCGTGGAGTAATAGTTGAGTAATGTACGGGCATAATAAGTAATATATTCACGGGAACTGAAAATATTCGGAAAAGGAGCACCAGAAGGTAACACTAGTTGAGTGAGGTTACAAACAACACAGGTTATTCCACTTCCAAGTTCTGAAATCGTTCGCAGTGCAGTACACGGTTCCGCAAGTTCCAGAACGCCCCGGGATTTCCCGTCCCAGTTCTGATGAGTTCGAGAACTGTCAGAACGTGCACAGAGAACGACGCTCTATATTACTTACCAATTGTTTTTCATTTTAAGAAATACTGGAAACTTCATTGTTCTGACCCCTCATTAAAAAATGTAGATATCTACTGAGGGTGAATGGAAAAAAATATGAAAATCTTAACAAGCAATTGATTTAGTTCAAATTTAAATAAGGTTAATTACTTACAGTTAATATTATGAATAACCTTTGTTTTCTCACAGTTACAACGAGATTGCAACCGTCTTGTTGAAGAAAATGTTCTGCTTCGGAAGCAAGTGGTGAATCGGGACAAGAGGATAGAAGATTTGGAGAACCAAGTGAAGAAGCTGAAGGCGACCATCAAGGGCATGTAAAGCTAGATTAAGTCACCCTTCATGCCATTTACGTACAATAATCGTTATGCTTAGTTTATAAGGTTTGTCAGAAAAGTGAAGATGTACTTGAAGTGTACGAAGCAGAATTTGGAGTAAAAAGTCAACCCCTTGGTCTCAAATTTGATCAAGGCGATTGACATTTCAGTCACCCCCCACCCTATGAGCCTATGAAATCCCATCAATCCACACGAAAAGTATTGACTAAAAACGTATTTCCTGTTTTTCGAACTTCCCAATAAAATGATCTTCACTTTGAAGTTATCTTCAGTTTTCTGATTCACCGGTTGTTCTCCCAATGTGATAGGCATTGACACCATTTTTAGATGAACTTTGTATCGCGCCACCACCACCAGGGGCCCATTTATAAAACAACAAGTTACAAGTGTACAAGTTAACGAGATACTTGTAATGCACGGTAAACTAGAACAAGTGTTTCAGCAAAACCAAGAGTACAAGTGTAGAAAAGTTAACTTGTAGCAGCTAAGTTTACAAGTGTAACAGAAAAGAAAAATGGCGTGTGGGGACAAACGAAATGAACAGCGTCAAGCAGGATGCCGAAATTGAAGTTTTGTCAGCGAATCATAGTATAAAAACGGTTTTAAGGTGCACGATAGGATGTTTTTGTACATGACAAGGTGTAATGATTGGAAAACAGACAAATTACGAGTATAAACTGAAAAGTGGAGAAAGTGTGTATTTGATTTCAACTTATTCTTATGGCTGGCATAATAGGATTTTTCTCTTTCATTCAGCGGAAATGATTAATCAGTTCATCTAGTCTTAATGTTGCTGGGTTAGGAATGTCATCTGTAACTTTGAAATTATCTTCACTTTGTTCTTCAATGGTAGGGGAGATCCTCAATACCCGATCAGGAAAAATTGCACAGGGTCACGCACCATTTGAATCTTTCAAGGGTCTCAGAAGACATCCTAAATCTCGTTAAACTTAAAAATACCCACGAAATGAGCATTTATTCGTGACCGAAAAAATCTTTTTCTTGTCTCTATTCTTCAGCAAAAGATGATCCCCACATATTAAACAACGAAAAATTGTCAACTCAAATAGCTGGAAAACAACAAGTTCACAGGTGAATGGACTTGGGTTAAAAATCGGCCATTTTTTACAACTGTAAAACAGTTACTTGTTCAAAATGATGGAGAAACACTTGTGACTTGTCCAAATTCGCCTGTACCCTCGTTAATTTTCCCAGTGCATTACAAGTATAGGGGACTAATCCATCAGGAAACGTCCTAAATGGATTTCACGAAGGACCACTGCCGCCTAGGACTGAGTTAGCGCAACAGCGATGAGAAGAATATGGGCATTCAACCCAAAACCTCCCAAATTGACATGCATGTAAAATGAATGGTAGGAAGTTAGATTGATAGGAAATCGCTCCGAAAATCCGGGATCCGGTACTGCTTTCAGTGGAGACTGCACTCGTAACGTTGTAGACGGACGGCACTCAGAGAATTTGGTAGCACGAGGGTTTGGGGGACTGCAGAAATACTTGGGTCAAATAGATTAGAATGTGGGGTAATTGGCATATAGCGACTCGGAAGAAGGATGACGACCAAGTAAGAAGTAGGGTTTTAGGACGTGGCGATTAGAAAGGATTAAGGGAAGGGGTGGACCAATCAGAGTGTTCGGGATGAGACCCACCTCCTCCCCGCCTCTGCGCTTTAAACTAAGGGTCAGACAGGAAACCTTGTGTTTATACCAAACAACAAGTCTACACTTGTACCTTTATGAAACGCTTGCACACTCATTTTTTACAACTTGTACATAAAATCTGCTTGTAACTTGTCGCTTTATGAAATAGGCCCCAGATGACGATTTTTCACTATTCACACGTTATTGCATAACCTACCCTTTAGCCCGAATTTCCAATTTGTATAAGCAGTTCGACACGATATGAAATTTATGATATGGTTAATTTCAACTTGGATTATCCCAGTTGTTCAAATTTTGGTGAAATACGTGTGCAGTGGAACGTGAAACAGCAGAAATCGTCATGACTTGTGGCTCTCGTCATACATTGTTAGTTCATGGAGTTGACCGTATGAATATGTCTTTAGCTTTACTTGTACGCTGAGCTGTAACTTTGGTGATAATTATGCAATAAATGTTATCATCAAGTACCCACGTTGGTACGTGTCTAGCTTTCTAGCAATATTGATTGGTACTTTTATATCACACAACTCTAGCTTTGATTAACTAATTGTAAACTGTTTTCTATAACCAGCGGATGGTTTTTTTACATTAATTGCCTTCATGTCTATAATGGAATTCTGAGGTTTGTCTGCATGAAATTCCTGTCAAGAAAGAAGTGTTAAGAGGATGTGGAAGTGGAACCGTAGAAGAGGTGAATCGGATCCATTTTCAACTTTACGCAGTTGCAACACTCATCTAATCGAGATTGCAGCGCAATTTCAAATGTCAGTAGTTTTGAATCCCATTTGAAAATTCCATTTATCATGTATGGTGGATTTTATGTATTTTTTTGACTTGCCATGACCTGATTACCCGTTTTCCATGATCACTGCCCGTTTTTACCAAATATTGACCTTTGTAAGTGCAGTGGGTTCATAAATTGAATTTTCAAAAGGTGCAAGAAAATTTTTTATCCAAAATAACATAACATATTTTCAGTCTTTTTTACTCAATTTTTGAATAATTTCAATAAAACCACTTGTTAGAATCACTAGAAACACCAAGTGAAGTGAATGAGATGATGGTATAACTCCACTCAGTAACTTACAAAGTCGAGACACAAACATCGCTTCTTGCCGGTCTATCCTCTTTGAGGTTTTTCCCGATTTTTGTTCTTCGAGGAAGTGTACCTTTTGGTCGGGTATCTAGAACAGGTGGCAGGGGTTACCCCTGTGTTGCGGGTAATAAGGCTTTATCTCGGAGGTTATCTCTCAAACCCTGGTTACCCCTACCCCAGCTGTGACTGGAGGGGTACCTCTGCTGTTTGCCGAGGTAAGTTCTGTGATTGGCTAGAACCGTTGGACAAAACGAAGATTTTGCCGTATGCAAATTTCGATCGCTTTTGCAATGATTTGCTTCCATCTATTACATGATCAGAAGAGGAAATTCCATGACGATAATAGAGATTGGTGTTATCCAGCAGTGGTTTATCACAAAGGTTACCGTTGGTGTTTACAGTGTCGGAGGCCGTGGGGGCAGCGACATATGGAGCTTCGAATTTGCCCTCATTTGTTTCCCGAATGGGAGCCAATTCATGTCAGTTCTTTAGGTTTTCGATTGTCATCGTATCAGCTGACTACGCCTTATGGCCACGTACGGGCTACCTCCATAAAAAGCAAAAACTCTATTAATTTTGTCTCATTTTTATGATGGCAAAAATATGTTCCATGTTAAAAGTGACCAAAATAGTCGGCTCCAACATGATTGAAGGCTACTGATCTGGCTATCCTAGCTAGAGGCAATGGAGGCATGTCTGGTAACTTTGTAGGGCCTCCATTCCATTACACATTGCAAGTTGATAAGACGCACATCGTTTCTGCCTCTTATCATCCAGTGAGTTTTTCTCGATTCTGCTAAAGTGTGGTTAACCTTCAGAATGACATGTGTTCATGCAGATCTCTAATCGTCAGTTCTGTTAACCACGCTCTGCTACCATTTTCTGTCATATAATTTTATATATTATACAAAGAGGTTTGATTCTTTATAAATTAGTAATTACCTACTAGATAAATCAGTAAACTAATTTAGGCCTGAAATATATCATATGATGTTGTTTTAGAAGTAAAGATTCGAATTTAGACACCAAATTGTTCATGAATAAACAGAACTGATAACTCGCGTTCGCGATACCTTGCCGGAATCCTCCTTTTGACAGCATCCAGGGCCAAGGCAAATTTGTTGTCATCATACTTTTTGCATGGTCCATCTCGATGTTTTTGGACCATTGAATTCAGAAGGAGCGAAATTATAAATGGAAAATTTATTGCAAGCTCTTGTTTTCTTGAACTTTGTGATGCACATGTTTTGGGAGTTTGGTCGTTTACTCCCGTAGGATCGGAACTGCCGGGGTAAACAGCAATACTTGTAAACAAGCGATTGCGGTTCACTACCGACTGGTTAAGAATCGACCTCGTTAATCTTTTACTCCCGTTCACATGTTATTGCTGCCCCTTAATAGATCCTAATCAGTTTTACTGCGTAATAGCTAAAGTTCAGGTAGCGGGTCGCTCGAAACCACTCCCCTCATCCAAACATCTATGCTGTTGTTCAAGTCTTCAAGGAAGTGCAAGTGGATGTCTAAGCGAAGCTGCGATCCATCAAAAATGGAGACATTCATCAACTTTGGTGGTTTATATTTCGATAACTCTCACCTCGAGACACGGATTTTAGGTTTTATTCTTTATTTTTTGCATGTTGACCACTTCCCAAATCGGGAGGCATTTTAGACGATGTTCGAATGACATGATGCGGCCCACAAATTGTCACACCTTCCCTATTTGAAGACATTCCCAAGTCTGCTAAAGTGGAAAGGAGTACCTTCTCCTGGTTCCTCGCTTTGCACGCAGCAAAAAACTGCGGGAGTAAACGATCAACTTTTTTCGGGCTTGGGAGTGAACGCTCATCCAGCGTGTTTTCTGTTTTGTTTTTTGGAAAAAAATACTTTCAGTAAAGAAAGAAAATTAATTTTAACGATTCATTTTATTTTTAATTTACTTGAATCACATAGTGGTTATTCAATTTGACAAAAACTGTCCGCTGGTTATTTTAAACAAAGCTATTTAAAAGAGACAGGCTTTCAATTTATGTAAAATTAGCTGCATCATAGCAGGGTAAAAAAACTTAATAAATGTCTACCTAGAACTTAGATCATTTTGTTACATTGCCTATTGACAAATTAGCTATTTTTACATACTTTCATATCACTTAGATACAGTTTAATAAAATGATATTAGTGATAGTCTAGGAGTTATATTGTGTAAAATTTTATTTTACTGCCAGATATTTTTCTAGTTAAGGCCGAAACGGAAAAGTTTCATTCATAGAAGGGTTGATGTTTTATAGCTGTCTTCGTAATTCCTTGCCACTTGTTGACTTATCTCTTTTCAAAAAGACATGTACCTATCAAAACTATTTAGTCGTCAAATTCGGTTATTTTAGATTTTATTGCACGTTGTGAAATTTCTTGTCGTTTCTATTTAATTTATTGTAAGAGTAAGGTGATTTTTAGTTCTGAGGTTGCGCACTATTTGTGTTGTAAATTTAGATGTTCGTGTTTCGATAGGAACGTTCCTTTCCCTTTGAAATAGTAAACTTGCATTTCCCTGTAACATGTGTATGGATTGATTCAGAATTTCTGTGTGGATTCAGTTTATGTTCAATGGAATCAATATAAAATCGGATCGCTTTTGTTTATCAATGGAATTTTAATAAAAGTGATTTTATTACATCAACAAAAAAGAGGAAGTCTAGGCCGTGTTTCATTGGGTTTTATAGGTAGAAGACCTCCTCCTGCAAAGACGAAGAGGGCAGAGCCATTGTCTCAATGAACCTAACAACTTTACTACCCAAGACATACCCAGTAAAATGAAGAATATTATACTGAAATATTTTGGGAACTCGAGAAAGCGTTGCATGAAAAGACCCATCCGACAGCATTTCACATTTTCTAAAAACTGTAAAGTCGTCTGCCTGATTTTAACTCAGTGGAACGGTGCTTTGGGGGAGTTGAGAAAACTGCCATTGAATAATAATCTATGTGTCAACGTCGCCAGCAGTTGGAATCCAGGAGGGGCCCCAAGTACGGACTTGAGGGGGAGTGTTAGAATTCAAGTCCTACCTCCATATTGTTAAGGCGGGTTTAGACGGCGCGCACCCACTCGCGCACCAACCTCGCATCCGACTCGACTTCAACTCGCCCGGCAATAAACTCATCCTCGCCTCACTGTATAGACGACAGGCATCCACTCGCGCACAGAAACTGGCTCAGTCTCGGTTGGGAGTTCATCATGGCCACTTGAGAAACTACGCTCCTTGTAGAGCTCAATTAGCTCGAGGCACCTCGCTGTGTCCATTTTCCTGTCTACACGGCGCGAGGTTAGAAACTGAGTGTCCTTTGATGCGCAACCAAAAACCGACTGACGACGGCTCACCCCGAGTTGGCCTCCACTGTGAGTGGCCTGGAGGGGAGGGAGGTGTTTACATTGTAAGAGGGACCGGAAGTGAGGCTGGTGCGCGAGTGGGTGTGTGCTGTCTAAACCCGCCTTTATAAACCCATATGTTCTTCAGCCTGCCCCGTTGACAACTTTGTTTACTTTATAAAAATAAATTTCCACTTCTGTGTACCACACATTATAATTTCCTATGCCCAGGACTCTCGTGGCATTTCATGGGATTTTTATCCAGTAAAACTTGTATTTCGATAATTATTATTCCTAGCATCCAATTTGGCTCTCTTGATGCAAGAATTGTGAATGAGCAAAGGACACTATTGTATGGAAACTATTTCACCTTGTTCCACGACAAATTAAAATCGAACTTATATTTAATTTCACCAGTGACAAGGCATTCCTATTATTCTTTAAAACAGCGTGGTAACTGGGAAAATTGTGCGCACGTTTTCATATTTCGATTTCGGCACAACCTGTCTAAGTGTCTAGTTATACTGTTAGTTCTAAGTATGAATTGAATTGAAATGTATATTTATCTACTTCGAGAGTTATTTCAGTTTGCTTTAGAGAGGATTTATTGATCTTTCTAGGATATGCCTAATATTGCATTCCTTCCAAACCTGGTCATTGTGCTTCGGAATTAAGAGTATGTTCTTCTCTTAGTTGTTTTCACGTGCCTATACGTAAGAAGAGTGAAATACCAACTGCAGACGCACAAATGTCTGCGTTAACTAGTAAAACTACCCGTATCCAGGTAGGGGGTCTCTTTTCTCATATACGGGAGAAGTGTTTTCGTTGTACTAATTTCTACCGTGTTGTCAGTTGGCTTGATCCAAGTGCTTGAGTTTATGTACTAGTGGGTAGTTACTTTGCATTGCTGTGACGTTCCAGTGTGATTAATTTCTTGATCCAGATCATAAACTTCTTGCCCTGAAGCGAAGGCATGGTTGTGAACTGAAAACTAGATAGAAGATAACCTCGCGGAGACCTATAACCTTCCCTCCTTTCATGCGTTGCCTTCTCTTTAGTGATGGGCTATACTGTGATTTTTCAGTAACTGGTTCTCCTGATACTGCTACTTTGAAATAAGAGGTTCCAGTAATAGGTGATTTCAATAACGGTGATTTGTAGCCAGCTGCTGAGAGCCCCGTTACCTGTGAATTTGTCCACCAAATCTGTGATTGAACAGGTAGAGTAGATTAGGTTTGTTCGCAGTGCCGGTCGGAAACGGTTGCCAACCGTTGGAGACTAGGTTTGTGATTGGTTTAATGCGCATGCGTGACCACCACCTAATTTCAAACTGTTGGTAACCAAATCCTCACTGCGAACAGGTTTGACTGAAGTAAACCGCCGTGTATCCTCCAACTGATGTAACCTGCTTGGTGGGCTCGCGCCATCCTTTGAATAGGTAAACTTTGGACTTCTTTACTCCTATTTGTTGGTAACAAATTCCAAATGTACACACAACAGGTGCAGGCTTGCTTGGCTTGGTACAGGTTTGTGTTAGGTATGCTAAGTAAGTACACACAAACGTTTTTCTTTATCTGACTGAGGAAACACACCAGCAGCATGAAAACAAAAATGAACGTTCTTACCTTAGTTCGGTGCCTATTAGACACCAGAAAAGTTTTTTCCAGTGTCTCTAGTACCCTCGTAGCGTCTGACCAACTCCTCCCCATTCGAAAATGTTCGAAAAATGTACGGTCACCGTACAGGGTAATGTTGTGTCAAGGAAGTTGGCATTTTTGTGAACGACTCTACTTCCTTCTTCATCGTCAGAAGAGTAACAAATATTCAGGGGAGAAACGGGTTCCTCAGACGATGATTCCCATTCAACGTCGTCACCAATAAGATTTTCCATATCACACAACTCAGAGTAGGAAACTCAGAGTAGGAAACTCTTAATAAATAACCGTAGAACTGAAACGAGGGTAGGTAAATGCAAAGGTAGGACTTGGTAAGCAGTACACGGCATGCAGATATCTTATCTCCTTCGGCTGGCTTATCTTATCATCTCTACGGTAAACTCCTCACTGAGCTTCCGCTACCCACACATCTCACAGAAGAATGATTTGATTGGCTAATGCGAGTGGCAGCGTGGTGGGGGGCAAACCGTCAGCAGATATTTCTTTGATTGGTCAAACTGACACAACTTGGTACATGGTTTGGTGGTCACTGTGAACAGGAGACTATGGATACTATACAGTCAGAAATTTCCCCAAATAGTCACTGCAAACGCCCCGAATGCGTTTCCAACCGTTTCTTACCCGGTTTGATGCTTACTGCGAACAAACCTATTAGTTAACTAAACATTAAGAACAAAAACATGTACTCTATAATCACCTTTTTCGATTACAATACCAGGATAATTTCGTTACATTAGTTCTCATGATAGTATTTTCCCTCATCAAATCTATATTTAATGTTCCAAACGCTTCGATAATCCTCTCTTTGGCGACCTGTCAAACTTTTTCATTTCAAAATATTACCAAATAAGTACCAAGGTCGCATATATCTTGATCTCTGTTAACATTCTTTTTTCTTTAGGTCCTTAGGTAGAAGTTAAATAGTAGGAGTGGGTGCTTATTTCCTATTTATGAGTTGCGTTTCGTAACATTCAGTCAGCTATTTCAAGTTGCTTGTATAACCACATGTTCTTCTATGGTTTGTACTTACGGTTTATTGAATACTTGAATAATCTTGGAAGAGTTTCTGAAGATTTTGTGTGACAATCTTCCATAATGAGGTTTTATCATATAAAAAAAGACCTTTAAATTATCACTAATAAATAACAGGTATTTTTCGTATGATAAAACCGCATTGTGAATACTTGAAGTTTATCTTTCATGGGTATATAGTTTCACTCAGAATTCCGATTTGTATTCACATAGAAGTTAAGCATAACTGTTGTATGCAATAAATTATTTTTCAATAATATAGATACTCATTTGTAGGCATGTATCATATCAAAGCAGGTCTTTTTATAATCATTTTTCGATTAATTTTGAGCGGGTATATTAAGTAATAAAGGAATACAACCTCATTCAACCTATCTGACGATGGTTAGCTACCAACCTGCTCACACTGATCATAATTATAATAATTTCGATTGATTTATACTTAATAAGTTACTGATTTATGTTTGTTACATTGGGTTTTGTTCATGTTACTTTTAAACTCTGCACGGAAAATCGTATTTTCTCGCGGTACCGGGTGACTGTTTAATTGCTTACCTACCATTGTTATTACTTTAAGTTTGTTGATATTATTTCATAAGTATTGTTCAACCTTATCATTTGTTAATAGTCGAAATAATGTTGGAAAATCAAATGGATTCAGTTCAATCTGGTGGATTACATTCCCTCATCGTTCTAACTTCATCTATAATTCCGACGATTTATGACCTTCATGTTTCCTCAGTATCATGTCATGTTACAATTTTATTTAAGAAGACACTCTTGTGTTTATTGTGATATTTTCTACCAAATTATTTGTATTGATATTCACTGCATTGTCAGTATTTCGGCATGGCCTTGAGTATTGGCTTTGGACAAAATAAAGTGATTGAGCACGCTGCAACGTTGACTTTTGTTTTACCTTTTGCACTAAACTAAATTGGCTCATGGGTTATGTGCTTGAATCTTGGGATATAGATGAGTATGGGTGATATTCTCGAGACTTAGACACTAGCGCATCCTTACATCGAGGCAAGGCGAAGTCGTTTCACTTTGTTGTCATGGTGACGAGTAAACTATGCGAAAATACGCCATTTTTAGCCACAGCTGGACAACTTCATAACAGTCTTACCCAGTTCCTAATCAATATTTTCATTATTTCTAATATGCAAGGTGATAAATTGTATGCAAATTACATCGTTATTATCAGGTGATGACCTCAAACGCTACGAACACAAGATTTAATCTGTGGATGGAGATCCATATGAAATGTGTGTTGGGGAGTTGATATACAAGTGTGCTAGATGATCCAGACATCAGCCGCGAAGATGTTGTGGATTACCTATCTAGTTTTAGAACTGTTCTTTGAATCAATGAAACTAAAAATCTTTAGAGTCTGTGAAAGTGGTCTTGTGAAAGGATGTGTTATGAGAGCTCTGTTAGGCGGGAATAGTAAGTATCACATGTGGAAAGGTAAGTACCTAGAGGAAAGGTATACCTACATACTTTCCGTATATTATTACTTGTTCATGTACTTCATTGATAAAAATGAAAGTAGGTACCTGCCTCATTACCTTTTTTTGTCCCTAAAATTTGCGTAACTGCAAGACTCGTGCTATAACTGCACTGCCAATGCCGTCTTTATGAAATCTTACCTTCAGAAGAATGCATTTCAAGGTTTTTTCCTTGCAGCTGGTTTTTAATTCATGTTGCATATTCCCTGATTCGATATTTGACAAACTTGCTAATCAGCGGTTGTATTCGTCGGCAAAGCAACGACCCACCTACTTTGTTTAGGCACTTTAAACCAACAGAAAATGTGGTAGGACGTACATACCAGCTAAGTAGTTTCGTTTCTTGGTGTAGCAACTACCTGCCTTGTTTACTTTGACAAACTATCAAATCTCTCCTTTTATTCATTCAATATAACAAGTAAAGCTTCCTCAGTTAAGCATAGTACTACGAAGTTCTAATAAAACGCTGATGAAGCTACTTGAGGAATGGCGATGCACCTACACAGGAGTACAGACACCTGAGGAATTTTCAATCATCTTTTCATTACTATTTTTCAGGTTAATAGTTATTCTCAAAGCCTAAACGAATGAAGTTATTTAGTTTTCTGACACTGATTAACTACAATAGTTAGTAGGTTCCTAGTCCAAATCAAAACTCATTCACGTTAGACTGGTATCGTTGACAGCAATCTACAACCAATTATTGCGCTGGCAGGCACGATTATTATAACATTTAGTCGAATTGAAACTTTGCATTGCTACAATATTATACTTTTTCAAAACAAAACTGTTGAAAAATGGCCTTATAACCACGAATTATGTTGATGTGAGACGGCAAACCTCTTGTGAGAAATAGGTTGGTTGAGTAGCGATTCATTGACGTAGGGCCGTCATGGCCGACTTTGGCTGAAACGCGAACCTGCTCCAGGCGTGACGTCACGAGAATATGGGCCATACAGGGTGGGCCCCGGGAGTAGACCAAAAAACAAATAGGCATAATTGTAGGTATTTTAAGCGTACAACCATTTTATTTACATTTTCATGAAGGGGAATGAGTGCCATTTCAAGTTTTAAAAATAACATCCAGCATATGGTGTCCATCTTGTTCGTAGTATGAAGCAACTTGTTCCAAGAAGTTTCTGTGGAGTTCACAAGAAGTTCCTACTACCAATCGTTGCCAGAGAGAGTATACCTTCCTGATTTCCCATCCCACAAAAATCGTTCGTTGGAAAGTTGCTCTGTGAATTTATTACGCATGACTCCACATTCCAATGGCCCAATTCCCCCCTACTGAGAAGGAATCTTATAATACAAACTAGTTTTGGGACCCTTACTGGATCAATCCACTACTCTGCTGGGATTTTCTCCCTAGTTCAATACTCAATTGATTTTTCTCACAAATGGTTTACTCTAGGTGATATAGTAACGGGTCCCTACAAACTCATCAAACGGAAACTCATCAAAAACGTGAGGTCGAGGCTTTTTGAGGAGTTTCCCCTTTGGGTGGGACACTGGTCAAAATTGAAGGGGAGGGAAAGTCGTCAAAAAGAATTTCAAATAGAAATTGGATATAAATTAGGAAGATGAAAAGTAGTTGACAATTATTTTTGATGACTTTCCTGTCCCCTTTGGAAACTGGTCAAAAGCTCCAAAGGGGAAACTCATCAAAAGGAAAGTCATCAAACCAAATCTTCGGAAGGCTTCACCGTGTGCCAGACCCAACCGTTATTGGTGGCGATGAGCTGTAACAATGGCAGTTAGTTGACCCAAAGTAGACCAATATCCATCCACTACTACATACCACCATTTTTGACGAGTTTCCCGTCAGCTCCTTTTTGATTAGTTTCCTTCAAGGTAGTTTTTGAGGAGTGTCTCGACAGTGCTGGATTCTAGTCGAAAAAAATTTATACTGATTCATAATTGAATTAAAGGGATAAATTTATTGGATTCCATTTTTTGATGAGTCGCTCGTTCATGAAGATTTGACGAGTTTCCACCCCACGTGGAAAACTGATCAAAAATGGGGTTCCACGATTTTTTTGATGAGTTTCCTAGTTCCCGTAGTAACCAGGGAAGCCAATGGCATATCCATTCACTTTTTATGTGCGTGTAACGTTGTTACTTTTGAACAGTTTAACCACAACTCTTGATAATTATTTTTGTCATTCGTATAACTCACCTATGAAATAATATGTACCTAGTATGATAAAGTACGCTATTGAAGTTTTATTGTTTAGTAATTTTTTGTTTAGTAATAATTAATATACTTAGAAACGCTTTAAATTATAACACAAAGTTTCCATTTAAATATTCCCTAACAATTCCTGTTGGGGGCCACCCTGTTTTAGGGACAAAAGGTCAAAAACACGAAAAAAAACTTAAATATTGAATCATTCGAAAACTAATCGTTTGGAAAAATCTCTAGGAGGAACTTTTGATCAGAAACGAGGGCTAAAATCGACCCCTGAAGTGCTGACCACCTAATGCGGGACACCCTGTATATGAGCAGTTCGTATGTACCAGAGGCGGCTACTTATAGGCGCATGTGCACCTCCAGTCAAACCAAAATAATAATAATGTTTCAAAATTTCTCCACTCTCATTTAAAGTTAGCTAGTGACAGAAGACGGGAAATCAAAATCTACGCGCGAAACAGAGAAGGTTGCGGTAGGGAAGGGCTGAAGGGGGAAGCTCACTCAACCTGACCAATCAGATGCGAGCGGGAGCAACAACTAAAGGCCCGATCACACAGGACGCGTTATAACGCGACGTTAGGCGTTCCAGTAACGTCGCGTTACCGAGATACGGTACATTGCATCACCCCCGTCACACACACGGCGATACCTCTCAGCGATACTTTCAGTAACGCGACGTCAGCCAAGCGGGTTGTACTTCTGGTTATCTTCTGGATATTCACCGCTAGTAGTTCATGTAGGTCCTCGAAATTTTGTCTCGACATGCGGAAATAGTTCACAAAACGATCTTCATGTGAGCGCAACTCCCGACATAGACGGTGGTATTCCCCAAGCTCTTCCCTCCTTTGATTGATTGGGTGCACCCAATACCGTCTATTCCTGCGATCTACTAGCACTAGAAGAAGTAGAGCTTCTTCCTCATCAGAGTCATTGTCAGAAATCATTATAGATTATAGATAAATTATAGACACTGGGAACCGCGAACCCCTTGAGTAGCACAGACAAGACTGGGTCTCGCGCCCTGATAACGCCCAATAATAACGCGGTGTATGTGACGTTGCTATATCGCCTAACGTCGGGGGGAACGCGCGTTCCTATAACGTCGCGTTATAACGCGTCCTGTGTGATCGGGCCTTTAGTTCTCAATCTGAGACTTGACCGCCTATCTCCGGACTGAGGATTTTCAGTTTGAATTGAAGCGGGCATGTGAGATTGACCAATCAGAGAGCCCGTTACATCCCATACGGGATGTTAACAGGAGCATTCTTAGGGGCATGCTCTTCCGCTAGGTAGCGACTTTCCGTTCTCCTTATCATTTTTATCAGTCACACTTCTACTTTTCCCGGGGTTATTTCATTTAGTGTTACGATTTTTTGAAGTTATTGAGTGTTGAGTAGATACTTTTACGATGAATAATTCAGTTGAGTTCATCAAGTTGAACTGGTCCCATTTGTCAATCGAAGAAAAGTGCAGGATTCGCGATGCTGGCCACCCCTTGCTACTACTGGGACTAACACAAACTTTGAAAATCAAAAATCGTTCTGATTCGGTCCGTAAGTTCCCTATAACGTGATAGATTCTATTTTTATATTCCCCATTATTTATCTAGATGATGACTAACCCTTCTCTTTCCCCATGAACCTCTCCTCTCCCTTTCCTTCCCTCCATGGCAAGGTTTGCTTTCACCTCCACGATGGTTCTTGCTGGGCGGGTATACATTTCAGCTATTGCAACATTCCTTGGGTTAACTCCTTTGATGGTTAAGTATTTCAGAATTTCTGTCTTCCATTTGAGAACATTGCTCGTGTCCGGTGTACGTATTTAGTATAAAAGCACCTCTACCGTCCCCGCAATAGCCCTTGTTGATCTTTGTGCACCCCCTGAGTTTCAAGACATGAGCCGCCACTGGAATGTACCCACCTAAACCATTTCATAACCTCACCCAGCTGACCAGGGCGATTTTCATAAGATTTATTTTTGTAGTTCCACAGAAAAGCTGTCTATAAAGAGTGTGGAAACGCTGAAATATTTTGCAAAAGGAGAATAAAGAAGATTTTTCTAGAAGCAACCAATAAGCTTTATTTGATTTTAAAACAGCACATTTAGGCTTTTAATCTTTGCTAGTCAATACCTTGTTGACTAGTATCGATTTATAAATAAGTTAATATGTATTATTACATAACGTAATACGAATAACAGGAGACTGATGATGCAGGATATCGAATGTTTACTTGAGAACAAGTTTCGAATTAAACATTTCCGAACATCAGAGTCTGTCTAGCTTAGATTGGATTTTAAACAAACCATTCGTATGAAAAGGAGAAATTGCACACGAATGTACTGTAATGACGTAATATGAATAATAGGAGGCTGATGATACAGTATGAATATATATATATATAGGAAAACGAAGTTCGAATTGAACATTTCCAAACATTAGAAGTCAGTCTATACAGCTTTGATTTGAGTTTAACAAACCATTCACATGAAAAGGTGAAATTGCACATGTACGTACTGTAATAACATAATATGATTAACAGTAGGCTGATGATACAGGATATTATAGACGGAGTTATGCAAAAACCGGCCAAGCGCCAAAATGTGGAAAATTGTTTTTGGTATCGATTAATTCGTCTTGATGAGTACTACCATAATTTCAAATTCACAGCGTCCTCTGTAGTGTTTTGTACAAACTATGGTTGAAAGACGGTTTGTGTGAAACATTAAAAATAAGTTTTATATTTTGAACTAGCCGACCAAGCACTTCCAGTTTAAACCTATAAATATTGCTCCAGAGTTTCACAAAAAGCGGCTAAAGTCATAGCCACTCTCTTTGAAATGTTGTAAAAACTTCTTTTGTAAATGGCGTCAAAATGGCGAAAGTAAATTCGCACAAACCGTCCAACCGAAGTGACTTGGTCGGTTCGTGCAAATTTCTGCTGAAATAGTTATTTTAGCGTTTAGCCGGTAGGTGCATATATCTCTATTTATGGCATTTTAGATTTGCACAAACCAGGTAACCGCCGTTAGCCCGTTATTGTAATCAGCATCGACTTTTTGACGCCACCAATCGATTCTACACACTAAATAACATTGGGGGACAAAATTTCAACTCAATCGAGCAACTTTAGTGGCCACAGTAGCAGAAAAACGTGAAAAAACTCCGATTGCGATGTAATCGAAATTGTTATGGCGATTGGCCCGGTTTGTGTATAACATCGTCCATATAGGAAAACGAAGTTCTAATTGAACATTTACACTTCCAAAACATCAGAAGTCAGTCTATAATATAGCTTAGATTATATATTAACAAACCATTCACATGAAAAGGTGAAATTGCACTTCTACTGTACCTACATAGTACAGGTTGGGTAACTGCCGAATATATACCAGTTCAACCACAGCCATCTACAGTGGGAAGCCCATTTCAAACTACACAGCTGGTGCAGGTGACATCCTGAACATAACATTGCTAGGACTATCCGTTGGGAATACCTAATTTTGTTCAACTTTCAACTAGAAACTAATTTTTAACGCCTATTTTCAGATGCGAAGAATTTTGATTTTTAGTTGAGGTTTTGAAGAAATGACCAAAGTACAACAAGTATTTTACGATTTGACTATCACAAATCCGAAACCGAGTTTTTTAGCCACTTATCCCTTAATTTTGCACACCAGTGTATTTTGTTGAATAAAAAATGTTTTTAGCAGCTTCAAAACACTGTTCAGTTTATGAAGAACACATTTTCATTCATAGCTAATCAATGTTTAGCAAACTAACCTCAGATTAAGTATTGACGATTTGCAGTACATAATGGGTCGTATCTACGTAACTTATGGCTTACGTACTATCTATCAACGTTTATAGGTTCAGTCGTGTAAAGTAAAACTCATTTTCTACCTACTATTAAAACGCCAAAAAAGATCTAAATGACATTTCAAGGCTACTCAGTGCCCACATCTATGGATTAAATGATTCCTACCAAGTGCAATACTCTTTTCAAATGTTGAATAACGTAATAATGTGAGATCTGTCCCTACTCACTTATTTTACAAACAATCAATTCATAACTTATGATTCATAATAAATTGCTCTACTCGATAGCTAATGTGGTTCTTTGTGATATGACTGTAAGTAATTAGTTACCTACTTACTGATTACTAGCTTGAATTTTCCGTCATTAACTGAAGAAGGCCAAAGGAGGTCAAAATAGATCACATTTGAATCAAATGGCTTACAAGTTTTTTCCAAGAGGAGGTCACAGAGTTGGACTGCGGTTAACTGTGATCCACAGCCTTTTAAATCACAAACAGCGTTGGTAGAACGCTTTCTATCCAAGTTATTCAGCATTACAGAAATATAACCCATCCAGCAGTGACATGTTGATATATATATACATTTATTACCACATGGTTTCAGCTTTTGCCATGTTGATGTCAATCAACATGGATTCAGCAGTGACATGTTGATATATACATTCATTACCACATGGTATATTACCACCAGCAGCGTCATTACCTTCTCGATTTGTTCAGACGGTCCTAGCATTTGGTTACCATGATATGACTTCAAGTAATTAGTTACCTACTTACTGATTACTAGCTTGAATTTTCAGTCATAGGCTGAAGAAGGTCAAACTAGTCAAAGGAGGTCAAAATAGATCACATTTGAATCAAATGGCTTACAAGTTTGTTCCAAGAGGAGGTCATACAGTTGGACAGCGGTCAACTGTGATCCACAGCCTTTTAAATCACAAACAGCGATGGTAGAACGCTTTCTATCCAAGTTATTCAGCATTACAGAAATATAACCCTTCCAGCAGTGACATGTTGATATATATACACTTATTACCACATGGTATATTACCACCAGCGGCGTCATCACCCATACTAACATGATAATACGTGCTTCCGTCAGGTATGGTGGTCTTAGGAATTCCACAACTTATGAAAAAGTCTGTGTCGATTTTGCTGATCCCTCTTTCTCACCCTCAATAACTCTAGGATGTATTCCTCCAAAGCCCACTACCCCACAAATTCGATGTCATTGATATAAAACCTAGTTTGCCTTGCAAGCTCAGTTTTTACAATATAAAAAACTATGAGTCATAAGATTTGCTTAACAGGAGGGAAGGATGAATCCCAGAAGGGGTTCGAGTGAAAAAGTGATGTGTGGTAAACGTTTCCCTATGCCTGTGACGCCCACTTTCACCAAAAACTTGAACGTGTTTAATTTCGAAAACAATGGAAATTAACGAAGATTATAGCTCAACGTCTTTCACCAGAGCCTGTACGAGTTTAAACCCCTACTGAGGCGTCTCTAGCTTAATTTCTCAAAGTCCAGCCAGTTACAATTGCTAATCTCCGTTAGCTGTGATAACAATGGTATCAAGCAATATGGCTGCAAACCAAAAGCTAGTTGTTTGATTCAAAGTTTTGATTTACAATGTACTCGCGCAATTGGGCACTTGGATTTATATTTAATTCCTCGGATGAGGTCGATGTCCCTTCAAGACTCCGGAGGAATATCCGACAGCGGATTCCGGACTTTGAGGAATTGGACAATATCGAGTTTTGGTGGAGATTCCGACTCGTGAAACTGTCAGTTCTGAAAATCCTCAAACTCATTGAGTTCACCTGGAGTTCCCGTCTGACGTGTAAGTTGGAAATGGCTTTCGCAATCAAATTAATGAATTATAATACAAAAGTGATATTGATGATAGGAAAATGAACATTACATCAGCTGATTTATTGTTCAGGTGATTCAAATTGTTAGCGAATTTTAACCTCTACTGAGGCGGCTCGAGCTTAATTTCCCAAAGTCCGGCCAGTTATACTTGCTAATCTCCGTCAGCTGTTATAACAATATAGCTGCATACCAACAGCTGTTTGTTCGTTTCACAGTTGAAGTTAACTCACACTTTTGATTTAGAATGAATTCATGCTATTTGGCACTTGGATATATATTTGATTCTTTGGATATCCCTCGAAGACTGAGGAAGAGCCGACAGCAGATTCTGCACTTTGAGGAATCAGATGAAGTCAAGTTTTGGTGGAGATTCCGACTTGCGAATCCGACAGTTCTTCAAGTCCTCGAAGTCACTGAATCTCACCTGGAGTTCCCGTCGGTCAGGTAAGTTGGGAATGATATTTACCATCAAAATGATAAATAATACTACAAAATTAATATAGGATGATAGGAAAATAACGTATAACAGATTATGATAACACGTTATAACAGGATGAAGAATAGCAATCCCTTGTAGAGTAGGTCATGATGTCAGCTGATTTACTGTCCCGGTGTCCAACATTTTAACGGATTTTATTGGACTGTTTGCCTAAACTCTGTTAGGGAAACTCCGTTATTCCAAACTCGGTATAGATGCCTGGGTTTGATCCCCTAGATTATTTTTTATGGAGTTTGGCCAATCTCCTTAATTAAGTTTTTGGTGAAAGTGGACCTAAATAAGCTGTTTTCTCTGATGTACCTACAGTTCTTGCTTGATACTTGATGGTGGTGGCATTCCATGCCGTTTGGTTATTCTGTTTCTATAACCATACAAGAAGGAATCATCTCAGATACAATCCAGCTAATCAAAATATCTTCTGCAAACTTATGGGCATACCCCCTATTCCCACCATTAAAAAACGCTTTGCAACCACTGTAGACTCTACTTAGTTCGTATCTACTTCCACAGTAACACTGTAAATAAGCCAAGATACAGTTTTCCCCGGTTGTATCTGGACTTCATACCACCTGGCCACTATTGTCTACAGAACTATTTGTAAATAATGGATATGGATAAACATGTAGCAAGTAATGTAAACCTAAGCTTACAGGTAAGTAATGGCTTCCTTTGGTCCTTCATATTTTGAAAATCTTCTCTACTACTTTTCAAATTGTTCACCGAAAAGTTTATCAAACAGAGACAGTAACTATACTTTGTACTGAAAACTAACTAATAAATACTCGATGGTGGGTGTCGAACTTGGCCCAACTCCTAGCAAAGTACAGTGATTGTTCAGGATCTGATAAGGTCCACCAGGATCAAGTGGTTAGCATTAGAGGCAATTGAGCAGAGGGTCCCAAGTTCAATTCCAGCAGGGCGCGGAAATTTGTGCTTCGTATTTCAACTTCATTTTGCACCGTATTTTTAAACGTAATTTCGATCTATTTGTCCAACTAATCTGTATTTTAACTGAAAGGATAGATGTAGAACTTTATTTGGTAGGACTACCAACTACAGCTTTTCCAAATTAAAATAAACATTTTTCAAATAGCTAAAACATTTTCCAAATAGATTGAAATATTTTCCAAAGAAAATATAGATTTTCCAAGTAGATCCAAATTCCAACGATGGCGTCTATGGATCGAGTTAGTAGATCCACAGTGAAGACGAAGACGAAAGTCAATTAGGCGGGCGTTGTGTCTCATCTGTGAGATCAGTCCGGCTAATTCTTTTTAGGATTCGTAGAAAGTGATGCTTTTTACAAGGTTTAACCCCCAACCTGGAGGACCAGTGATTTTTTGTAGGGTCTCCTCCCATGGTGCTTGCCTTGCATGGCTAAGGATTGCCACCTGCCCCTTCACAGTGGATCTACTTACAAGATCCATGGAAATTTGGATCTATTTCGAAAATCTATATCTTCATTTGGAAAATGTTTCACTCTATTTTGAAAATGTTTCATTCAATTTGGAAAATGTTTCAGCTGTTTGGAAAACAGGCTATATACACAGCAGTCTGGTCTATGGGTGGGAGTGGATAACAGCGCCACAAGCGGAGGACAAAGGAGTTGAGCCACGTTCGACACCCAACGTCGAGTCTAATAACTGTTTCTTGTAGGACCAGAATTGTGAATATTAATCAGAGGCTTTTAGCCATGGCAAACCCAACTTCACTAAAAGCAGCTTTCTTCTTTACACAACTTTAATCTGTCATGGAAAAGATATGATCAGGTACGCCTTGCTACTTAGCCCAGGTACTAACCAAACAACTCCGAAGTGTTCTACTTATCATCCGACGAGATACCAATCCAGGTATTACTCATTTCACAATACAGCAACCTACTCGTAGATCAACAGCAAAAAACCCCTACGAGTACAATAACAATCTAAGTAGTACCCAGTCAAGTGCTGATTATTTTGTATTTAAACAACACCGTTCCTCTAGTTAAGTACTGATGAGATGCTGTGGGGTTAGAAATATGAGGTACTTCGGTAGACGGAGCTCGAGTTCAGGTACTTTTTTTAGGCGCGCCCTCATCTTCGCCTTCTTGTTTCTCTTTTTTGAACAGCAAAGGCGTCATTCCCAGGATACACCCGATCGTCACCCCAAGGACTCTTCCCTGAAACACACGTTCAGAACAGAGAGTCCAGTAAAGTATAAAATATTCGGTCATGCAGCATGACTGATAGAGCGAATTTTCAAAGAAAAGTGGATAACATTAAATTATCTAGGCACTTAAATTCTGATTATTAAGGCGAAACATGTCCTGAATAAAACTTGGGGGACAGCCGTTTGACGAGATCGCAAAGAAAATTTTAGAACACGATGCCAAACTCTAAAAATTTGGTTAAATATGGGCTTTTTTCACCTAAAAATCGATTTTTCTCGCTTTTTTATGAATGTTAGAGATCATTTATACCTACTCCAAATTGAGGGCAAGTGAAGAGCACTTTAAATCATTTGTAAGAATGTCAGAAACTTACGATTACATCGTGAACAAAATGAAGCATGAATTTCATAATTTACATTCAACAAGAATTTTAATTGATTACAATGATAAAAAAAGATAACTACAAATATTTGGTAGAATCCAAAAGTTTGTTTGTATATCAGAATAACAGGAACTACAAAAAAGATTGAAAAATTGCTCAAATTTCAAAACAATTTAACAAAAATATACTCAGAACAATTAATAAAATTTGCTCACATGAGCATGACTCAAACCTTCGCGTTTTGTTTTTACTATTGTTTATAAACACTAGACGTATACTTTTATTTTCTTCGAAATTGGACATCTCTCGATAAGGTGTACAATAAATGTAGAACTGGCCGTTTCTATTTCTGCTAACTCCATTATCAAAGAAGAAAACGTGCGGAAAAAGTACGAAAACAAGTTCAAAATGTCGAAAGAGGTTAGAAACACATCAAATATAAACGCGTTTGACGAGCGGCGACCACTATTGTAGGTACGCTATTGAAGTTTGATTGTTCAGGAGTTAGAATATACTTAAATAGTCCAATCGTGCAGCATGACCCCATGAGCGAATTTTTGAAGAAATCTTCCACATTTCAGTCGCTATTGATCGTGTAGAGAAATTTTAGTTTATGACTTTGATAGACAAACATGGAATCAAATTATTAAAAATATTTCACAGAGTAAAATCATCAGTTGTGATTACTTTTTTTTTTTTTTTTTTTAAACAAGCACCTACTACCTACGTTTTAAACAGCATGGTTCTAGGATTGGTTATACAGGGATACTTCCATAAGAGTAGTTCAATCTGAATTTGGACAATGTTACATGCAAATATTACCGATTTTTACAACTAGCGAACGGCATTATTTCGATTTTTGACTGATTTTTCAACTTTGAAATTTTTGAAAACTTGATACATATTCTTATAGGAAATTTTACGCTGATTCCGAATATACCACATGTTAGTATGCTGAAAAAATTATTTCGCACAACAAATCGCAAAAAAACCGGCTATTTTGACATTTTTGACTACATTTTTGAAAATTTCAACCCGAAGATATAATACGATCATGCTGGCCAACGAACTTGAACTTTCGTTTTGTGTCCTTAACATTTTAAAATTTGTTTGAAGTTTCTAGCACAATTCTACGGACAGTTATCGTCTGGAATGACACACACATACATACATTCATACATACATACATATATACATACATACTCGTACATACATAAAAAAATGCGTTAAAGTTCAGAATATGATTCAGAATAGTCTGAAACGGATTTCTGCATAAATTTTTTTCAAAATTCACATTCTACAAATTTTGAGGCGAGAGCAATACTTAGCTTAATTTTCTTCAAAAATTCGCTAAAACGCTTTAAATTATTACACCAAGTTTTTATTATAAAAATTCCACGACATTTGGTGTTTTTTGCAAAATTCCCTGACATTTCCCGAGACAAAGAATCCCCTGACAATTCCAGGTTTTCCCTGACTTTTCCTGTAAAGTCACCCTGCAAAAACTATACAACGGATGTGACACCCCCAGCTTGGCAGACGGTTTCACTTGTAGATCCTGATGAGGCCCTTTTACATCGAAACTAGTTACATGCATCTTATAAGTGAGAATGGCTACCTCCACGAATTCATGTACACAATTTAGGAGTAAGAACTTGGAAAATACGTACCAAATTCGAACACATTCGTGAAGATTTCAGGTCCAGCTGAACGGGTGAGAGGGGAGGCGGTTTGATGCCTATTTTCGACGCTCCAAGCTCCACGTAGTAAGCAGAGCCGATTCCCACAATATCGGAAAACGTATTACCCAGAGCAGCTGCTGCCATGGTCGTCATAACCACGACTGAACCTAAGGTAGCTTCGATGTAATCACCCTGAGAAGAGAGAAACACAAATGAGTCAGCTGAACATTTAATTTGTACGTTTAAACAGTACGGATGTCATAAGGATAATAATAACGCAGCACATTATTAAACAAAGATTCATTATTTTTGTATTAGATAGTCCTTTCATGTCGATATATGGTCTATCATTATTAAACCCAGTTTATAGAACATTATCTAAACTCAACGCGTTGCACACACACAAAGTTTCGATCCTTCACAGCAGCAGGACACCCCCCCATTATACGCTTTTTGGTAAATGTCATTAAATAAACCCTTTATGACAAAGTTATCTTCCACCATGCAGAAGTTTATCACGGACACACTGATTTGAAACTATGTTTGTTCTTGCACATAAAATTCTCTATTACAATAAATTAATTTAGTATATAAACCTAATAAGTTTTAATCCTTTTTCAAATAGTTTCCACTTTTGGGTTTTACCATCATTCGGTAGGCGAATTTCTAAATAAACTCCATCCAGGATTAACTTTCACGGTTGGAATTTCACATTTTTGAGCTCAGATTCGGATTCAGGACACTTGAAAACCCCCTAGTAATAATTGTCAGCTCAAAAGACCTTTTAGTTTGGACAAGAAACGGGTAGGAAAATCACGCGTGACGTAATAGTGCAAGGAAGCTGAAGGTTCCCCCAGGCGGAAGGGTGCCATGACGTCATCGTGCAAATGAATTTTGATATCCTTATTACTGGTCAGACACCCATCATATAGCACCTTTTTGGAAAGCTATCACTCAGACGCTTCTATTTAGCAAATAAAAAATAACCATGAAAATTCCCTATTTTCAGAACTCTCGTTTTAATTTAAGAACATGAAAATTAAGAAGATCTTTCAAGCTTATCGTGGGCAAATTTATATATTACATTTAATTTATAAATATTTCACAATGGTAGATTTTGAAAATTTATGAACAAGAAAATGAATATCATTTTCATGAATCATGAACACCACTGTTATCGGTGTGTAAGGTTACTTTGCGAAAGGGAGGAACAGATGAGATAGGTAGGTTCGGGATAAAGCGTCTTATGTACAGGGTGGAATAAATCTTCTCGAGGCGACTTATCTCCCCGCACATGTGCAGTAGTAGAATTTCCTACCTGTTTGACCACAATATTCGTAGCCGCAAGATCATTTTAATTTATAAACCCCACTTTTATCCTGAACATTAGTTTCGTCTTTTACGGAACCTAGAAATGCTCAAAGACTATTACTAGTTCTAACCCCTCGATGATAGAATTTTGCCGATTTTATCAGAAATTATCCCATAATAAGGTATACTTATCCATTGTTTTCTTCTAAAGTTACATCCTCCCTAATCAGATTGGAAACTTTGTCTCTACTCTTTTTCCTAAGAACCTTATCCCATATGGTATCAACGAGATCTCCATATCCGATACTACCCGCTATGCTTTTGATAATGGATTTTTTGTTTCGTTCACTCATTGGAATAGATAGTGCTCGGTTGATGATCATATTATGGAAAGCTGCATGCTTATGGACTAAAGGGTGATTTGAAGTACTATAGATCTTTATACCAAAATGGATCGTCAACATTGTAACTCTTATTTTTCGTGGAAATAGACAACGTTTTTTTCACTAACTTCCGTTTTGAAACGGGTTTCCACAACTTCGTCGCGAGTGATTTAGTTCGGCGCAGAAGTTTCCCGTTCACGATAAGGCGCTTCATCTCTATCTCCCTATCGCTTTACGAACTCCCTGTTACCAGGCGCAAATCCCCCATCCCCTTCCCTTACATTAAACGTTACCGCTATCTATACGCAGTAGCAGGGATTCTCAGGTACGAGGTACGTCCAGAAAGTAAGAGTACTAATTTTTTTAAAATTGTATTTTTAAAAAAAATTACAGGGTTACTAAATTACTACTACTAAGTTACTAAAATTACATCTCACTTATTTTTCTAAATAATTGCCTTCCCGTTCGATGCAAGTTTTGAGCCTCGGCACAAGCTTTTTGATACCCCCTTCAAAGAATTCTTTCACCAATCCTTTCTGCCAGTTCAGTACCTCTTCCTTCACTTCCTCGTCGGTTGAAAAGCGATTTCCCCCCATGTGAGTCTTCACGCAGGTGAATAGATGAAAATCGGAAGGAGCCAAGTCAGGAGAATACGGAGGGTGGTTTTCACAATGTCCCGACCGAATGAATCCAACAGCTCTTTGGTGACGTTGGCTGTGTGAGGGCAGGCGTTGTAGTGCAAGAAGCACACTCCTTTTGTCAACATTCCCCTCCGCTTGTTTTGCTCTCTTAAACTTGTTTCGCAGTATCAAACTGCATTAATCGTCCCCCCCTGGGGCAGAAAATCGACCAGAATGATTCCTTTTTGATCCCAAATCATGGTGGCCATGATTTGTTTGCCCGAAATGGAAGTCTTGAATTTTTTGGCAGTCAGCATCAATCAGCCAACATGGAAGGCCTCCCAGTCCTCTGATCGTCGTGAACATTCGATTCGTTCTTCCTTCGCTGAATTCACGACACCCCTTGAAAACGTTCGTTCTGTTCATGACACCTTCGCCATAAACCCCTTTGATCCATGAAAAAATTTCCGTCGGCGTTTTACCCTCTGCAACAAGGAACCGGATGACGGAGCGTACCTCACACTTGGTGGGATTTGTTATCGACACGGTTCACGCAAATTGTTACCACGAAGGGAGTTTTGATACTACCGAGGTCATTCAGTGCTCGTTGTGTTCAGGAGGACCTCCTATATCACGCAGTGTGACCAACATTGGAAACAAAAATTTCCCCCACACGTACGGGCCTCAGTACTCTTACTTTCTGGACGTGCCTCGTAATTGGTGATTTGGAATACTGCTACTTTTAAATAATAGGTTATTTTTATCCTGTGAAGTGAATTCTGTCCCATCACTAACTTCTAAAGAGGGGAGGCCTAGGTGAAGTATCAGGCCCCGTCAGCACCTCGACTTGTGAGGAAGGATGTGCTATTATCAACATATCACCTTTCATTAACATGTGATGTTTTCGTTGGCAACGGAAAAACTTTGGGTAATAGATTTTGTGTACCTATTCACTAATGTTATGATATTCGAATAAAAGTGTTCCTAAAGTTCGAGATTAGTTAATCACAATATATAGATTATGTAGGCCTATATGTAATTATTTGATACATGCATATAAGCCAAACATTATTTGTTGAGGCAGAACCGAAAGCAAGATATCATTTGCTATTTTAATTATGTACAACTCCTCGTACTACCTACAGGGTATTACAATAAAATTGAATTCGAAGTACTGGTGGTATCTACTTAAATTCCCTTATGATTGCAACAGAATTCAATGAGCTCCGAAATAGTCACTGTGTTTAAATGAATTGCGCCCCTAAATGACCAACACACAGCTGCACAAGAAGAACATGTCATGGGAATCAGGTATTTTGAGGGGGCGACAAACCAATTAGGAACATTATTATAAAGCTGAGGTTGGTGGACATGCAGGAAGAAATAGAGAGTCCAAAATGACTTACACAGATTAACATAATGGAATTGTCCAAGAATCCAAAGCCCACAAACGGTACAGCATTGACGAGCGCAACTAGAATCAACAAAATTTGAATTTTAAAAGAAGTTATCATGCAGACTTCAAGGATTATTTCTAAATTACATGATTATATTTTCATCAAGTTTGTATTTCTTCTTCAGCTTTGAAGAAATTGGATTTGTGGAAGAGGTTGCTTGGAACCTAAAAGTCTTGAGGAAGTGTGACGCAGTGTCCTACGTGGATTTGCCACACGCGTCAATGCGTTCAGGCGTTTAAATGGCGGACCAATGAAATTTGCGAAATTTGTCACGTGAACCTGCCCGCGCGGCGACCGCTTCGGTTTGATTTTCAAACAAGTTTGATTTTCATCGCATTCGCCGCGCGTCAAACGCGTTTATATCATGTTTTTCTAACCTCTTTTGGCATTTTGAACTTGTTTCCGTACGTCTGCTTCTGTGATAATGGAGTTAGCTGATATAGAAACGGCCAGTTCTACATTTATTAAACACCTTTATCGGGAGATGCGAAGTTCTGAAGAAAATTACAATATATTGTCTAGTGTCTCTAGACAATGGTAAAAACAAAATAAGAAGGTTTGTGTCATGCTCATGAGAGTAAATTTCATTAATTGTTCAGAGTATATTTGTTTGGTTGTTTTGAAATTTGAGCAGTTTTTCTGGAAATCTTTCTTGTAGTTCCTATCATTCTGCCATACAAATAAACTTTTGGATTCTACCAAATATTTGTTGTTGTCTTTTTTTAAATCATGTAACGAATTAAAATGCATGTTGAATATAAGTGGTAAAATTCTTGCTTGATTTTGTTCACGATGTAATCAAAGGTTTTTACAGTCATTCTTGCATATGATTTAAAGTGTGATTTAAACTTCCTCAATTTGGAGTATAAGTAGGTTTTAGCATACAAAAAATACCTTTAAATTATCACTGATCTAAATTAATCACTGGAATTAGTATAATTGAAAGGGCTTTTTTATAATGTATGATAAAACACATAACATTACATTATCACACAAAATCTTCAGAAACTCTTCTAAGATTATTGGAGTGTAAGTGATGGAATTTTCAAGTATTTCCTCGGCCGGTCTCCGTTGTTTATTATTTACAGCTGTTGACCGATGGCATGAATGCAAAATCAAATTGAAAAAATGAAGTTGAAAACACAGGTGATTAGAACAGAACAGGTTAACTGGCTAAACTACGAAGCGTTTCCACATAGGACACCATTTGTTTGACGCGGCAATGCGCCAACGCTCGTTTTTAACGCAGCTTGACGCTCGCGGCGGAGCCACGTAGGACACTGCCTGAAGGCGAGGTTTTTCACATTGCAGATTGCAATCCAATGAATTACTTAGTTCACAGTAAAACAGAATTTGGAAACTCCGATTTCAGAGTAACGGAGATTTGATAGATTGGAATTGTGAATGGGGAATATATAATGTTACGACAAGATAGAATGGGCACACGGTATATTTTTTTGAAAGCAAGGTTGATTTACCGTTAGAAAATACATTGCAATCTAGAAAAAGAACATTGCACGTTGAAAAAAACATTGAACGTCAAATACATACATTCTACAGCTAAAAAATAGTTACCACGGTGATTAAAAATCATGGCCCTGAGAACGGTGCGTGTCAAAATGGGTGTCCCCACTGTGAAATTACTGAACCAAGAGGGCTTTTTTTTGGCCTTAGATCAAACAACACTTTGAATTAGCCAAGCAGGTTTCATCGATATTGATGATTCAGACGCTGTAATGGGGAATTTTCATGGTTCTTTTTTATTTGCTTAATAGGAGCTGAACGAGAGCTTTCCAAAAAGTCCAGTCATGCAGCATGACCCCATGAGCGAATTTTTGAAGAAATCTTCGACGTTTCAGTCGCTATTGATCGTGTAGAGAAATTTTAGTTTATGATTTTGATAGACAAACATGGAATCAAATTATTAAAAATAATTAGGAGGTACTCATACTTTATTATTATTAAACTAATCGTGTAGATTTAAAGACAAATTTAGGTAAATATTCATAGATTTCGATGTCCAATGTGGTCAGTATTGAAGGCAGTTGAAATCTTAACAGTATCCTATTACAACATCATCAAATCTTGACATTATATAAAATAGCATACCGACGTCATATGAAAGAAACGTATTTCCACAGCCAATCGATGATGAGGCTTTATATTACGAGTGATATAAAGTCAGTTGCATTCGAATCTAGTACCCTACAGCAAGAAATTGACAGACAAACTGTAGTCTCTGTGCATCTATTGACAGCCTAAATTATGGGTCTGCCTGCTAGTACGTACATAAATAGAACTTCTTCATAATTTCATGACTGATATTATCTAAGCCACAGTCAGTATTAAAGCTACATCAAGTCCTAAAACAGTTCGAGCGTAATTAATTTCACAGAGTAAACTCATCAGTTGTGATTACTTTCTTTTTTTTTTTTAACAAGCACCTACTACCTACGTTTTAAACAGCATGGTTCTAGGATTGGTTGTACAGGGATACTTCCATAAGAGTAGTTCAATCTGAATTTGGACAATGTTTCATGCAAATATTACCGATTTTTACAACTAGCGAACGGCATTATTTCGATTTTTGACTGATTTTTCAACTTTAAAATTTTTGGAAACTTGATACATATTCTTATAGGAAATCTTACGCTGATTCCGAATATACCACATGTTACTATGCTGAAAAAATTATTTCGCACAACAAATCGCAAAAAAGAGGCTATTTTGACATTTTTGACTAAATTTTTGAAAATTTCAACCCGAAGATGTAATCCGATCATGCTGGCCAACGAACTTGAACTCTCGTTTTGTGTCCTTAACATTTTAAAATTTGTTTGAAGTTTCTAGCACAATTCTACGGACAGTTATCGTCTGGAATGACACATACATACTTTTTTTTATTTTTTTATTTTTATTTTAAAGAAACCTCCCCTCAAAGACGGAGGGGGCACGCCATTAAATTGAAAAATAAATAAATAAAATAAAATAGTGGGGAGGACGCCCAGGTTTACCCGACGCTGGCTCTAGGGATAAGGGAAGTTGCAGGACGAGGAGGAAGAATGGGATGAAAGGAAGTGCCCCTATAAAATGACCACCAGTTCAAGTAAGAACCCCTCAGGACGCGGGTGGTGATACCACGGAGTACTCCTAGTACATATATACATACATACATACATAAAAAAATGCGTTAAACTTCAGAATATGATTCAGTATAGCCTGAAACGGATTTCAGTATAAAATGTTTTTAAAAATTCACATTCTACAAACTTGAGGCGAGAGCAATAGCTTAATTTTCTTCAAAAATTCGCTAAAAGGTGCTACATGATTGATATCTGAACAGTAATACGGCTCTTGAAATTCATTTGCGCGATGACGTCATGGCACCTGCCCACCTAGGGGTCACGTCACGCATGATCTTCCTACCCATTTATTGACCAAACTAAACGGTATTTTGAGCTGAAAATTGCGATTAGGGGGTTTTAAGTGCACTGAATACGATTCTGAGGTCAAAAGTAGTGAAATTGCAACACATGAAAGTTCCCCATTGTCAAGGGCAATACACCGCCACACGGCCTCAGATGTCGCTACACTGAGGCAATCTAGCTCCAGCGATATGCTGGACACACCCTTCTATTCACTGATGGCTCAACGACACCTGACGGTGTTGGCCTTGCTCTATGGAGCCCCAACTTCCAAATCACTGGACGCCTACCAATAGTTGCATCTGTGTTCACAGCACAGCTGTGAGCAGTGACACTGCCTTGTTATTGGGAGTTGGGAATTATGTGATTTGTAGCGATTCACTAAGTACCATCGAGGCGGTTAGGGACTCATATTCTGATGATCCCCTAATACAAAGCCTACGTGGATCGCTACACCAAGCCACGACTTCGGGCTCAACCATAACTTTTATGTGGGTACCGAGCCATGTGGGTATTCATTCAATGAGTGTGCAGATGCCCTTGCAAGAAGAGTCATTGGTGATAACTCCATTGATATGTTGCCTATACGCATGGAGGATCAAATCTCTTACATGCAATATAAAGCCAATTCCATCTGGCATGAGCAATGGCAGGGTGAAGCCACTGGTTTGCGTAGTGTCCTTCAGGACTTGTGCCCGGCGGGCCCTTTCGTAACACAACTTCCCAGTAGGGACCGGCTAGTGGTCAACAGGATTGCTACTGGCCATACCCATCTTACACACCTACACCTGCTTAACAAAGAAGCTCGAGATGTTGTGTGTGGAAGGTGTGATATTATAGTAACATCTATTTAGTTATAAGCCTCTTTTCATCTAGTCTTAGTTGATTATCTTATTTTTGAGGTTTTTTTATCCACTTTAGGGGCTAAACAGTGATCGTTACTGTACCCCTCTGATTTTCCAGTGGAGTCCATGATGGCACTCCGTTTTGTGACGGAAGGCAGCGTCCCTCTAGAGTAGTGACACTTGCAGTGTCCCTTTAGGCCCAATTCACACAGAACGAACGTCGGTTAGAGATGTGGTTCAGGCATGGAACAGACGTGACGTATGCTACACTCACAGAAGGGGTGAGACACTGGCGAGAATGGACATCAGTAACCGTTATTTAAGAACTAGTAATGCTATAATTATGGTACAATTATAGTACAACGTTAAATTGTATGGCAAAACGTTCTGCCAGGCCTAGTCTTTTACTATTACAATAATCCGCACGATTATAATCCAATAAAATGGATATTTATTAATTTCTTCTAAAACTCTAGGTTGAACTCGCATTTTGAACCGGAAAACCAAGTGGCAAGGAACTGACTTGCCCCCTCTTGTGTCACAAGAGATGGCAAAGAAACGTGCATGGGCGGGAGGGGGGCCACCCACCACAGTACTTCTATTGGCTTGAATCATCTGCTAACATAGGAGAGACGAACTAAATCACTCGCGACGAAATTGTGGAAACCCATTTCAAAACGGAAGTTAGTGAAAAACGTTGTCTATTCCCACGAAAATGAAAAGTTACAATGTTAAATCGATTTCGACGGTTAGGCGATCATCAGTATTGTTTGTTACTGATGATGGCCTAACCGTCGAAATCGATTTAACATTGTAACTTTTTATTTTCGTGGAAATAGACAACGTTTTTCACTAACTTCCGTTTTGATAGGAGAGACGTAAAAGGGACAAAGATCACTGCTCGACGTCCATTCTATGTGAATTGGGCCTTCGACACCTGGTTCAATGCCACTAATGACCCTTCTGGTTGAGGTGCAGCTTAAACATGAAATAAATAATGTATCACATATATTATAATTATTTCATAATCAACCTACAAAGCTGAAGATTGACTTGGAATACTGCAAATTAACAGTGACAAGGTACAACATGATCAGCTGAGTGAGCTTTGAGGCTAATTTCCTTAACTTTTGGCTTGAGGACACTAAATGTTAGCATATTCCATGATTTATACTCATCATTCTAAAGTTTCAGTAGCAAATGTAACGAGCATCCCTACCATCAAACTATATACACATCCGTGCGACCATAGGGATTGTGATTGCAGTAATTTTACAAAGTGAATTTACGGATATCCACTAGGTTCTGTGATCAGGTATCAAACCAAAAACCATGCAAGGGTTTGAGGTATTGGGATAAGTTGCGTTCAGAAAATTATGCATCATGAATTGAACATAGTCATTTGTCACTTATACATGGTGAAAGTAACAAAGGAAAGGGGACCTTAATCCTTGTATTTAAATGATGCAAGGGTAATTAAAATTATATAACTGGGGCGGAAGCGTGTTGTATTACAAAATTAATTAGGACACAACAGGCCAAAGCTGATAGTAGGACAGGTTAGCCAGCATAACAATCCTTACGTTCCTTCACCTTTTTAGCTGATCAATGTAACCCCACTACTCACACCCATCAGCTCAACGACTCCTTAATAAGAGATTCCCAACACAAGAAAGAGTGCCAACCTCCAACTATCACTACAGAGAGAGAGGGGAGTCTACTTCTACATTACTGTAATTCCCAGCATGTAACATCATCAGATATTTTTGGAAGTTCAAAACAAAACGGAGGTACACGATATTCAACAAAACTCGGCCCTTCGGGCCTCGCAAGGGGCTCCGCCCCTTGACCCCGCCAGAGGGGCTTCGCCCCCCTGGACCCCCGGTAACTTTCCGCCTTGAGCCTTCGGCTAAAATGCTAAAACTAGGGACATGCTTCCTTCCCTCTAATTTGTAAATTTAAATAGTAAAAAAAGTAAAAGTAAAGTAAGCAACCATTGCAGGTAGGGGCTTTTCGTGTCCGCCTGCCTCGGGTGTCGCGAACGTCATCAGCTGTCCTCCAAGGAGGATCAGAATTTGTTCTGATGATTTCGCTTAAAGCTACTCATTGCCTCGCCCCCTTGAGTGGAGAGGGGTTCGCCATACAGAAGCGTGAAAATTACTTGGACGTCTGACCCTTACCTGGGCGGTCACCCATCCAAGTACTCACCACGCTCGACGTTGCTTAACTTCGCTAATCGCATGAGAAACGGTTCATTGCAACGCCTAACCCGTATGGCCCGTAAATGTAAATATATTTGAAACTACGACATTAAATTTAAAGTGGATTAAATTAAATTAATTTAATCAAAATAATTAAATTAAATTAAATTGAATTAATTAAATTAAAAGTAAAAGTGTGGACATTACTTTCCACTCTGTTGGGATGTTGGGAAAGTAAAAATGGACATTACTTTCCACTCTGTTGGGATGTTGGGAAAGTAAAAGTGGACATTACTTTCCACTCTGTTGGGATGTAGGGAAAGTAAAAGTGGAAATTACTTTCCACTCTGTTCGGATGTTGGGAAAGTAAAAAATCCCGCGCTACTTTCGTTCCACGGGCTTCGTCACGTTTTTGCCCAGTTAGGTGATGGCTAAAGCATGTTCCATGCTAAAAGGTATCACTCAACGTAAATAGGTATTTACAGTACCTATTCTGTAAAATGAGGTGAATTCTATCCCTGCAGTTCATAATGGAGTAATTTAAATATTTTAAATCATCACTAGGGCGTATTACTTGCTTAGCTCTTGAAAAGCAAGTTGAAATACAGAAGTTTACAAAGAGTACGAATTTTACAGACACGCAATTTAAAAAATCGTTAATGATTTCGCTTCATACAGCAATTATTGCACTTCAATTACGAAATTGTTTACAATGCAACTTACTCTGAAATAGCTGAGATGTTGTAGGCTTGGGTACTGACTCCGCTGAAAGAAATACGAACACATAGTTATTCGTATTCTAAAAGAAAAATCCAAAAATGTGTATAAGTTTGGTGGAGCAAGTCAACGTTTATATTTTGAGACAATCGTTTTCAAGGAATTATCAATCAATATTCCATACTGGCTCAGATATTACCAAACACTAAGATAGATAGGTAGGTACCTAAATAATATTACTTAAACTAAATTAAGGACCAGACTGTCATGCTTAACAGTGCTAGAGTGGAATTTGGAAGCATAGCCAGAACAGATGCGGCCATTTACAGCCTCGACTTGGATATAGATGATTGCTTCGGTTTGGATGAACACTCAATTTTTTTTTATTTATTTGTTTTATTTTTAACATTCCAGCGTCTCTCAAAAATGTTGAAGGGGGGGAGATCGAACATTTTTGTTTCTTGTGGTAGCTTTCTTTGTTTACCTAGTCTTCCAATAGCGTGAGGGCACCTCCATCTTCCAAACCAATTGACCTCACTTTTCCAGGCTCCACGTAGCCTGAGTGAAACTGCTCGTATGATGGAGAATTGAAGCTTAACTCTCACCCAGCAAAGAACTTGGGAGTATGTGGGCAATTTTCTTTACGAATACTTCGTATTCTTTATGTAAGACCCCATCACACGAGCATATGAGAGGCAAGAATGACCCTCTTAAGTCTCCATCAGCAGCCTGGTCATACTTCCGGTGCTTCTCCCTGGCTGCTGCTTTTGCCACACTCGTCCAGTCTTAGAAACAGTGAGAGGCGGCGTCAGGTTCAATAATGTGATTGTCAAAGAACGCCGGCCTCCCACTCTCCCAGAATCCTTCTACCTTAATATCGGCAATCAGAGCCGAGTTTTCACCACTGGCCTCACGTAGCACTGGTTCTGTGGTAACTCCTCCCCAAAAGCCAGTGCTGCAATTGTTTTCCAGAGTGAACTATATGTGTCGACAGCATATGAGAAAACAACATAAGTAACAGAAAAGTAGTCATACATACACACAGCCAGGCTTGCATCAAAGTACTAATGAACAGGGGCGAGGCGTGACTTTTTTACGCTCTCACTGCAAAAATATTCCCATACCAATAGGTGTGTTCCAAGCACCCATCTGAGTTTATGAACTCAGATGGGTTCCACAAGTTCACAAAACTTTTAGGTTCAAGAACCCTTCGGTGGGATCACTATAGTTCAACTGACATTCAATGCACCAACCAGCACTAGCGTCGACTTTAGTAACGTGAAAACCTCGTCATCGAAATCCTTTGAGGATTTTGAAAAAAAGGCCAAAAAGGTGCAAAAAAACGGCATTTTCAACTTTTTTGAAGGTTATTTGCTAACTGCCACCCTCAGAGTATTTTCCCAGGTATGAAGGGTATGGGATATCATTCCTACCCAGAAGAAGAGTAACTTTTGAAAATTTCATCAAAATCCCTCGAGCCATTATTGAGAAAAGGCAACAAAAAATAGGGTGGGCCAAGTGCGTACGAGAAAAACATTAGTTTGACTTTGCCTGCCAATTACCAACTACCCTTAAACAAATAATTTCTACCTATGTGTAGACAGCTGATGAAAGCAAACTGACGGTTTTAATAAAGTGTTGAGTTCCTGAAGTCAAAACGCTTGGAACATGATTCACGTGTGCATAAGGTTCAGCGCCGAACCAGTTCCAAAAAGTTCATGAACTCGCGATGCTTGGAACACAACAGCTGATGATTAACCTCACGAAAAATTGTATAGAAAAAGATAGGTTAAAGGATAGAAATAACGAAGAATATTAAGTACCGCATTGCCTAGCCAGTTTCTTGTCATGTCTGAGAGCTTCAAATGGCTTGCTCTGCAGATTGATTATAAGGTCATCCTCATAAGGTGCGGGAGTGGATATCGTATGAGTGACACTCTTCCAACATTTCCGATCACTATCACACACTCGAGATAATGATTGCCTAAGGACTCCTAAACACGACTTCCTTTTTGGAAGGAGATATTGGATTCTTCTGTATCTACAACTCTGTGAAGTTCAGTAGGAAGCTGTAGTCATGGTTTTAGCTTCGGCATCGAGAGTGTTAAGGGAGGCCTCGGCAGAGGGTGAGTAACGGGGACGAGACGAGCCACTCCCTTGGTGGAGGGTCACATCCTAAGTTTTTGGTCAGCATCAACCATACCATGACTCTCCAATTCCATTCCTTCATACCACACCACGCTACGGAAGTGGTATCCTTCCTTTTCAACGCAAAATCCTATAAGACTCAGAACCTCTTCTTACAAAGTGAAGTAGAATTGAATCAATGGACAATTTATACTTACGATTGCTTGCTTCAAAGGATGCAGTTGGAAAAAAAACAAATATTAATACATCATCCTTTAAACTGCAATACAAATTTTAAACACTATTAGAGTACACAAAGTACAGAAATAAATTACATTAGTCTAGAGCTTGCACCTATTATAGTGTAATTTTGTGTATGATTCATAATTAAAATGCCAAATTGGAGCCCATGTTGGTTTATGATTTCAATAATAAACCTTTGTAATAAAAATTTACTCCCCACCCACAAAATTTGTTGATTTACTACGTACTTTATGAAATTTGGCTCAAAAATCATACATCGGTCGGGGGTTTATCAGTAAGTAATTAAGGGCAGAAAATTGAAATATCGAGAACTCGAAAACATTCAAGGTAACAGTAATTTTTTTGGGTACAATTTATTGAAATCATCCCAAAGAATCGAATGAAACAACCCGGGACACTGTACGTTCATCCTTTTGCTCATCAACGAAATGGGAGCAAATCATAACTGGTGGAATATTGCAAAAATCGCCTCAAAACAACGATGCTCGCATCAGCAGATATAACTCCAATGGAATTTTCACTTCACGAAACCGGGTTTATTATAACTGTTGTCACCTGAAGATGGATTTCTGAAGCGTAGGTAGTTGACATATTTTATACAATTAATTTTCAGTGGTGGGTTCCATACTAGGAATCAGTACCTACTAAGTGTTATTTAATTAATTCCTCTTCGATTGGCGCCTACAGCTATGCAGTGTATTATGCAGTATAGAGCCCTAATGCATACCAGAAATCGTTTAATAATAAATAAACCCAGGCTCGTTTGGTTTAAGCAAAATGCCGGTGTGATGCCATCTATCTGCCCCTAGATAGATTTTAATAAACTTTTAATTTTATAAAATTCGCTACTGTCAAATATATTAGTCATACATTATAAAATATTAATAATATAATACAGGTGATATAAATTCATTGTTATTTGCGCATGTGATTCTTACCATATTTTTTCAGAAGCCAGTCTTCAGGTACTGGACAGTAGGAGCCCGTTGGATCGACGTCACCCAGATTGGCAACGCTTGTTGGTCGTCCGAATTTTGATCGCCACCTAAAAGCTGCCAGCTGACCTGGAATAAAAAAAATATATGTATGTCAATGAAATAGTAAATATATTCAGAAATAACAGGAAATGGGTTTTAGCAAATAGTAGTCTTATATAACGGGGAAAATCAAAAGCACTTTTATTCAATGGTTCCAACTAGGGAGACTGTTTGAATCGAACTAAAGCTTGATGGGGCCCTCAGGACGCCTTTTGGCTGATCGGAAAGCAGAAGGGATGAAGACCTTTTGTGCGTCATTAGCTGTTCGGAGGTACCAACCTAAGTTGGTTTCAAATAAAGGTCTACAAGCATACGCCTTAGCATTTAGTTGATAAATAAATAACAATGTGGGTTAGAGTATTATGACACCCTCAGATACGGAGGAGGGGGTTAAAAACGATCAAGCCCCATCGATCGACGCCCAGGGGAAGATTTGTTCCCATTAGGGAAATGGTTATGTGACCTATTGGCGAGAATGTCCATTTACATGTACTGTCAAGAAAAAAAAACTTGATCGAGGGTGCCCCAAAGAATCAACGAGAACACGAGGGAAGTTGGGCAGGCTGCCCAAGCATTCCGACGACCCAAGAGAGGATAGTCAAGAATAAGTGCAAAATTCTACTTCTAATTGCAACGATCACCAAAAGATACAGACCCCCCCCCCTTCCTCCTGTGATCCTGCGTATCAAGATGCCCGGCGGTGTCTTTCTGGTAGGATATGCAGATGATCTGGCTGCAGTAATTGTTGCACGCACACTAGAACAACTCCAATGGAAACTGAACCAGATGATGAGTCATGTGACGGAGATTGTACTGCTGACGACCAGACAGATAGAGAGAAATATCTCAATGAATGTAGATGGGCAGATGATTGAGACGTCCAATGCAATACGATACCTGGGAGTAATGCTTGATTCCAAGCTTAGTTTTTGGGCTCAGATTTGAAAAGCGGCAGACAAGGCGGCAGCAGTGGTCGGGAATCTGAGTAGGCTCATGGCAAACGTAGGAGGCCCTTCTCTGGCCAAATGATGTGGACAGCTCATGCCATTATGATGTATGGAGCCGAGGTTTGTGCAGAAGCCCTTAGGTTCCAAAAATATATTCGAAACAGGATGGAGGCAATCCAAAGAAGAGGAGCTCTCAGGATGTGCAGTGCATACAGGACAGTTTCTGGCCCTGCTGCTCACGTTATTGCGGGAGTGGTCCCAATTGATCTCCTTGCTGAAGAGCGAAAGAGGATCTATCTGCGGAAGGGAGAGAACCCAGTGCGGAACATCAGGAAAGAGGAGAAACGCTGAGCAAATGGCAGGCTAGATGATAGGATGAGACTCGACGCCGCTGGACATACCGGTTGATTCCCAGCCTGGACGTCGGGGTGAATAGGAAGCACGGCCATGATCAAGGATGGAGGATCAAGGATGCAGCTACTGCCGACAGGGGGATGAAGATGCACATAACACATTTTTTGGGTGCTCACCGAGCCCTAGAGGAGAGTAGGAGAGATTGCACCTGAGACCATCATCAACAAAATGGCAGCTGGGAAGAATAACTGGGAAGCGGTGGCAACATACATTTTTGCCGTCCTGAAAGCCAAGGAGCAGGATAGATCCTGGGAATAATGAAGACATAGAGAGATGAGGAGCCAAAATGGCCTAAAAAACGGGAACTACCCAGAAGTAATTCTAAATAAGTGGTTCCGGGGTAGTTTTCTATAAGAAGAGAGAGTGGTGGTTTTTAGTTGGTATGCCCCTAAAGCCCAAAAAGGGAGACTCCAACACTGTTGGGGAGTACAGGTCGTTCACTATAAGGAGGCGCGTTTCTCCGAGAGGGGCTGTGAAGAGCAAGGCTGCGCAGGGGGCCCTTCCCCCATCCAACGTCCAGTCCTACTCCATCTGAACCCCTTATATCAGCTTATACCTCGGATTGGGTGGGCTACCAGGTTATAGGTTGGTAAGAGGGGGGATGTGAAAACTTTACTTTTACCGGACGGTTTGGAGAAACGCGCCTCCTTATAGTGAACGACCTCTACCTACAGTCACTCCTCTTCGTTCATAAAGAATTTTCCCCACCCACAAAAAAAAAAGACCCCCCCCTGTACCGAATACTCTGCATTTGGTGATAACCTATGTGATGGAACCTGTTCAGGTCATGCGGCGGAACAAACTACATGATACTATTCAAAGTTCGGTATGAATATGAACCCATGATTCTGCCTGCCTCCTGCCAGGAGGTCAGGATTTTAATGTGTTAGTATTGTAACAAGCATGTACTATAATCAAACTCTCCTCTACAGGAAACCTTCTTTTGAAACGTTACAAAAATCCATAGTTGAAATATGTGCCGGCCGTCACATGATTAACATACCTTTGTATTCTTCCTTCCTTAGCTGGGACTCGAACTCCTTGAGAGACGATGCAAGGTTGTTTCTCTCTTCTTCCGTGAGCTTGAAGATGAGGGATTTGGCGCGGTCTTTGGTCAAAACTGGAGCACAAGTCGGGTTGACCGGCTGGCAAAAGAGTCTAGTGGTTGTCCTGTTATGACCCACTATGTTACAATCGAGACCAGCCAAAGATTTGATGCTCATACCCTGCAATCCACTCAAACATCGGAGTCCTGATCTGAACATGGTTGATGTTAAGAAACTCCGAACGGGTGACAGCTTTCTTCTAAATTCTATTTGGATTCTTTATTCGAACTTGTTACGAATTTCGAGTTCATTTCGTTCGCAAAAACGCATCAAGGTTTCAGTGACTTGCGCAAGAGAAAGTTTCTTGTATGTCGGTAAATAAAGAAGTGCAGTAAGAAGCACTTGGGGTTTCTTGATTTTGGCTTTGAAAATCAAAGTTGAATAAGAAAAAAGTGAACTCACAGAATGCACCTACATGGAGAATAGCGTAGGTGTTGTTCAAACACCACGCACTCTAAATCGTGCGTCTCAGGTCCGCCCGAGACTTGCAACTAGAAGAAAGAACACTTCTCGCTTCAAAATATAAAAATAAAGCTAAAATAGGGGGAAATACACGCCTCACCACCTAATCACTATTTATAGAGGTTTCTTCAGCGAAGCTGGCTGGCTCGTATCACCTATGACGTCAAAAACTTGATTGATAAGTGTGTGGTTGTTGGTTTGTTCGTCTTCTATTGTTGCCCATGAGTCTCGAACTCGTTGTAGATGAAGGTGTACCTACCGTGAGTGGTTGAATATCACGTTGAATGATAATTTGTTAATCTAACATTATAACGGTTCGGCATATTGTATAAATATGTTTAAACATCAGACGTTTTTTGGTATATATCTAGTTTATATATCAAACGTTCCAGTCATGTAGCATGATCGTATGAGCGATTTTTCGTAAATTATTGTAGGTAGGTACCTATTGTATAGTGTTAAATGAACGTTTTGGAATTTGCGCTTTTCGAGTGCAAAGAAATAGTTACCTAACTATTAATTTTATGGCAAAAAACGTACTTATTCTGGTTTTAAAATCAGCTATTCAAGAAGAGATTTGGGATTTTTAGCTTTTTTGCAGATTTTAACGTATTTTTTAGCTAAAATTAACTAAATTTAAGTACACTGTCTAGCATAGTTTTGTACATAAATATAAGTTAAAATATAGTTGTAGTGGATTTATATATGTCTGACTTGGTGTAGGTAGACCAAGTGGGACGTTTATGTTCCGATTATGCGGGTTAGTTCCCGTGATATTTCCGAAAGGAATGTGAGCGAAATCGCCAAGGTCAGCTTGCTTGGCGGGCGGAACCTGAGGATAGTTCGAGTATTGGCCGCGTGGAGCACTGGGCTCGCTTAGTGCGTGCTGGGTTCGATCTGTTTGGTGCTGAGCCGTTGTGTAATATTCCGGCCTAAGATTTATATCTGTAGGGGGAATATACCGGGCTTGGTTGAGGTACTGAAAAGTATCCTGTGTTTTGAGCAAGTTGGGAGTGAGTTTGACACTCGGATCGGCCGGGTAGCCTTGCGTAGAATATCGTGGATATTCAGATATCTTTGTCGAATCACGATGAGTGACTTCAGAGCGAGTCTGGAAGGGATCCTCGAACTTTTGTGTGTGTGAGGCTTGACCTAACGTTTCCTTCATGGATATGTTAGGTAGCAAGGCGATCTCTTCGCGAGAATCGAGCCTTTGTCCGTCGCTAGGACCAGCGGACGAGTCGAGTATCGGGTAGGGAGCGCTTCGTGGGCTAGAGCTCCCGACCGCGCCGTGCTCTGCTTCCTCTTGCATGAGGAAGTAGGACGGGCGGCGCTCCATCGATGTACCCGAGTTGGTTAACTCGTTTTTAATACCTCTCCGTATAGGATGCAGGATTTGGAAGGTGGACTCGCTTGACAGAGCTTCTTTCCTTTGCTCGGATGTCAGGGTCCTACCTTGTAGCCTTGAAAAAGGCTTCCTTGGACGATAAATTAGAGCGGATGAGCTGAGTAATTTATCGGCGTGCCCCAGCGGTCGGTGACGAGCTTAGTGCTACGAAACCCGGGCGACACGTCTCGAACGTCCCAGCGGGCGTACGATCTAATGAGGATATCAATAGATGTACCGGGTGGCGTTCTGACAGAAGAACTACGTTGGGCAATGAGCAGGATAAAAGATCACTGGACTCGTAGATGCCAAAGCGAGATCTGTGAGGAGAGAAGATATGCCGTGTGAGCAATAAAAATGCCGTTCTGAGAAGAACTCGTGAGCAGAAGGGTCGTCAGCGTAGAGCACGTAGAAACTTCGTACTGGTAGAGTGTAGTCGTCGAGAGCGGTGAGTGGAATGAATTTCGGAGGGCTCCGTGCGGGGTAATTATAGGGAGGTGGCCGCCTCCTGCCGCCCCCTGATTGGTCCGCTTAATTTCATTAGTTCACCATGTGTTTCCTTATTGGCTCGCACATTGTTTTCTCAGAATCTGTGAATATGATAGCTGAGTTGGTTTTTCGGGGGTGGCTTCCCCACGTCCGTCTCTGAGACGGGGTCCCCGGGGGTGGCTTCTCTGCGTCCGTCGCTGAGACAGGGTCCCCGGGGTGGCTTCTCTGCGTCCGTTGTTTAGACGGGGTCCTCGGGTGGCTTCTCTGCGTCCGTTGTTTAGACGGGGTCCCCGGGGGTGGCTTCTCTGCGTCCGTCGCTGAGACAGGGTCCCCGCGGTGGCTTCTGAACCAGAGGTGGTTGCTTGCCGCCTCCTGGTTGGTTCGTCTATTGTCTCTCGCGCAATCAGAGTTTCTGATTGGCGTGTAGGCTTGCTAGAACCGTCCTTGTTAGTTCTAGAGGACATTTGATTGCCTGTTTGAGTTTTCTCATTCAAGGCGACTTGGTTCGAGATACTTGTCGCGTCTCTCTCGCCCAGTAAGTGTTTAGGGAGGTCGCCTTGTATGTTATTTGATAATATTTCACTTTTGAGAGAGAATTTCGCATTTTCTCTCTGGTGAAATATTTTGTTTGACGGAGTTATAACTCGACGTCTTATAAACATTTGTGTGCCATGTCTACCTCTTTTTGGTAGCCCTGAAAAGGGCTGTTGAAAAGAGGGGGTGGTTTTCACCACAGGCGCCCCCCCAAGACGTCGTGTTATCAACGACGACGCCGGTTGGGGAGAACTGGGAGGTCCATACGGAATTCTCCGTATGAAACCCTCACCAGTTGGGGCGGAGGCGGAGGTGCAGGCCTCTCGTCCCGCGCCTGGTGTGAGCCCCTGCCTCGCCGGTTTCGACGAGCGCCTCGGGGCGTCCGTGGCCGGCCCGAGCTCTGCCGACGGGTAACAAACCCGCGAGGGTTTGGCCCGCGGCCGCGGCTGGGTTGTTGCGGAGGCGCTGGTTCCGGTGACGTCCACCCCGCTGCGCTCATCTCGTCCCAACGAGGCACGGGGACGTCGCCCGAGCTGATCCACTTGCGTGGTGCCGTGGGCAGCTGGTGAGCGGGTGGAGCCCTGGGCAGCTGCTGAGCGGGTGGAGCCGGCTTTGCGAACGCGGCTGGCGTTCTCCAAACCACCTCTCTGGGAGCGCTGGCGTCCGCCGGTGTTTTCTTCTCGGGCGAAGGCGGGAGCGGGCCGATGTGCGTAGGAATTTCCTCCGCAAGGAGGAAATCCTCTACCTCTTCCGTCATCATTCGTTCTTCTTGAGTGGTGGATGCTGCCATTGTCAAGATTGGTATGAGCTCCGGGCCTGGGGCGCTCCGTATTTATATCTCCCACTGCTCCTACCCGAGAAAAGTGGGCGTGGCCTGCTTCGAGCGCAGTCACCCACCTCTCGTCGAATTTGGTAGAGGGGACGCGCCCTCTGGCGGATTTTCGGGGAGTCTCCTCCTTATTTTCTGCCTGATTTGTGCTTAGTGAAACAGCTTCGTCTGTGTTTAGAGTGTAAGCTGGTTTGATTTGCTGTTTGGGAACCTTTTTTGTGTGTTCGCCAATTTGCACTGTAACCGAAAACTTATCTCTTTTAACAACTTTGAATGGTCCTGTGTAAGGACATTGCAAAGAGGAGAGCTGTGTGGGCACTCTTATATAGACATGTGTACATGTATCTAAATTTTTGGGCATGTTGACGGCATATTTCGTATTATTATGCCTGATATGCGTAGATCGGAAAAAGAGAGGCTCGGAAATGTTCGTAGAAGTTACGAATATGTCGCCTGGGAGCGGCACGTCAATTCCATAAACTTTTTGGAAGGGTGTAGTTTCCGTTGCTGGGTCTACTGCCGTACGCATGGCGAGTAGTACTTTCGGAAGGGCGTCGAGCCAGTGTTCGTCCTGTGCTTTGAGAGCCTCTTTTAAGGATCTATTTCTGCGTTCCACCATTCCGTTTGTTGACGGTTTGTATGGTAACGTGTGAGTATGTTTTACTCCAAGACGTTCCATAATGGAATGAAATAGGTCTGATTCGAATTGTGTGCCCTGGTCACTTGTAATGTATTTAGGTACGCCTTTTGAGGCTACCCAAATATTTATAAAGGCGTTTGTGATAGTGGACGTTTCGATGTTGTTGAGAGGGACTGCCTCTAGCCAACCCGTTGCTCTATCGACCATCATTAGGATGTAACGTTTCCCTCTTTTAGCTAAAGGTAAGGGTCCGGTAATGTCAACGTGTACATGGGAGAATTTGGTAGCCGTTTCAAATTCGGAGTAAGGGAGCTTCACGGAGCGTGTGATTTTTGCTCGTTGGCAAGTCTCGCATGCCCGGACCCAGTTGGAGACATCCACACGAAGGCCGTGCCAAAAATATCTCTGTTTTACCTTATACACTGTAGAGTGTATGCCCGGGTGTCCCAAATTGTGAATTTGGCTGATTATTTCGTGCCTTATTTCGTTCGGAATATAAGGTCTTGGGTGTCCTAAGTCCAGGTTACACCAAATCTCTCCTTGAGGGAATTCAACTCGTGTGAGTTTTAGTTTGTCCTCTGCGTTAGGAGGAGAATGAATCTGTGCATTTGAGATGTGCAGTAAAAGGTTGCACTCTATTGCGGCCGTAATTTGTGAAATTTCGGCTACGGACGGACCTTCGTCAGTTTGGGTTGAAATTGACTTTGTTTGAATTTCAACTGGGTCGAAAGGTCTGGAGAGTGCGTCGGCTACGACGTTGTCTTCTCCGGGTATGTGTCGTATGTCACTTGTCATTTGGGAGATGTATGTTAGCCATCTCAATCGCATTTTAGAAAAATGTGCGTTTTTCTTTAGCATTGTGCCTAGCAGAGGCTTGTGATCTGAGCAAATATGAAAAGAGCGGCCGTCCAAGTCATTGTGCCAATGAATGCAAGCTTGATAAGCGGCGAACATCTCTTTGTCGAACGAGGCTTTATTCTTCCATTGTTCCGGAATTTCTTTACTGAAAAATCCCAATGGTTGGTAAGATTTCGAGCCGTGTTTGTCTGTAATTTCCTGCTCCAGTGCTGCTCCGATGTGTGTATCGGATGCATCGCAAACTATTCTCCACTCCGCTGTAGGGTGGGGATGAGCAATATTGTGCAATGTAGCTTTTATCATTGCGTGTTTTAAGCTGTTGAAAGCTTTTTCTCTCTCTGCTGTCCATTCGATAGGGGTTTTGTCATTTTTTTTGTTTGACTGAATGGAGTCATACAGAGGTTGCGCTGTGTGAGCGAATTTACTTGAGCAAGCTCGGTAGAAACCACACATACCTAGGAATCTGCGTAGGCTTCGTACGTCTATCGGCCGAGGGAATTGCTCTATGGCCTCTATTTTATCTCGTTTAGGAATTATCCCTTCTTTTGAGATAGTGAAACCTAGGAAATCGACGGTAGGTTTTGAAAAAATGCATTTGTCAAAACCTACTCGAAGTCCGTGTTCTCCTAGTTTGTCGAAAATTTGTTTGAGGTGGTTCATGTGTTCTTTGTAATTTTTAGAAGCCACCAATATGTCGTCTAGGTAGACAAATGCGAAATCGAATTTCCGCATGATGCTGTCCATGTACCTTTGCCATGTTTGAGCCGCTCCGGCCAAACCCATGCTCATTTTTTTAAACTCATAGAGACCGAAAGGGGTAATAATTGCTGTTTTATGAGCGTCATCTGGGTGCATCGGGATATGGTAATATGCCGATTTTAAATCTATTGTCGAATAGATTTGTGTATTATGTAAATTCGCTTGGAAAGAGCGAATGTGAGGCGGCGGGTAGGCGTCTTTCTTAGTTTTTGCATTGAGGAATCTGTAATCGCCCGTGATTCTCCATATTCCATCTTTTTTGGGTACGCAATGTAGCGGAGAAGCCCATTCGGAGTCAGAGGGAGCGATGATGCCCTCTGTGAGCATTTTGTCGAAAGTATTTTTAACCTGAGCCCGTTTTTCGCCTGCCATGGGCCTTGCACGGAAGTGTACTGGTGTTCCTTCCGTGGTTATACGGTGGTAAACACCGTTGTTTTTCCACTTTCCTTGAAGTTTGTTCATTTTATCATTGTATTTTTCAATGATAGAGCGTATGTTTTCGTCCTCTGTGAGCTGTGTGTCCTCTGGTTTAGGACTGTTGTCACGATGAGGAATAGCAGCTGCTATTTGTTCGTCAGTAAATGTACTGCTCATGACTGCAGCGATTTTTTGATCGGCATAGCTCTTTACTTTATCTTTGTAGATATATTTGTGTTTGACCCGTATTCCGATATCCCAAGACTCGAGGAATGGTATACCGAGGATCGCTAGATCAACTTTAGTGATCATGAAATCGGTGGTCATGTCTCCGAGGCCGATGTTAATTGTCGTGTCAGCACGCCCTAGTGTGTCAATAGGGGCGCCGTTAGCTGCTGTGAGCTTGACATTGGACTTCAGAATTTTCAAGCCCAATTTTTTGGTGACATTGTGGGGCAGAATGTTCACTTCTGCTCCCGTGTCAATGAGAAATTCAGTGCCATTTAGTTTGCACTTGAAAAAAAGCCTTTTATACTCTTTAGTCTGCCGGTGTATAGGCTCAGATACACTGGCAGTTATTCGTTTTCCGAACTCTCTGCGTCTGAGGTTGGAACGGTACTTTCTTGTATCGGTCTGTGAGTATTTTCGCTTGAAACCAAGGTTTTAGGCTGGCTGATAGGCGCTGCCTTTTTGATAGGTTTGGAGGCGGTATTTGCCTTCCAAGTGCAGTATTCTGGGTCTGCACACTTGCGAGTTTCGCTACCGAAACGGGCGTGGTTCCGGCAGACGTAGGCCGTTGGTTTGTGAGGCTTACTCTCTACTTGCTGAGGTTTGAACTCAGCTTTTTGTGAGAGGGCCTTTTTGAAACCAGTCTTGGTAGGTTTCGAAGTAGATTCTACTCCCCTTATGTTGAGAGGAGGATTTTCTGTTTTGTATGCGTGTAGCGTATCAGCTAGGTCGAGCCGGGCATTCGTGGTAAGCTGTGCTGCGACCATGCCTCGGGCTTCGATGGGCAGAGTTTCAATCCACTTTTGAGTGATCAGAGCCTCTGAGAAGTACCCAACAGCCTTAGAGTACATTTCATGGTACTTGGTGCTGGGTTTTTTGGCGAGAGATGCGGGGTCCTCGAGCGTGAGGAGCCTGTCCTGCAAGGACAGCCCGTATTCTCGTTGTAGGCGCTGTTTGGCCTCTTCGTAAGGTGCGTGGGGTGCCGTGAGGTAAGCTGAGTCAATAGCTTCCCGCATTTCTTCAGGTACCCACTTGTAGATAGCTGAGAAACATTCGTTCTGCGTTCTCAGGTTTTTTCGCACGCAGTATTGATCGAACTCGGCGAGTGCACGATCGATATTCTTCTTTTGGAAGATAGGTTTTTGGTAATCTCCCATTTCCTCTAAAAGTGCTCAAAAGCCACTTTGTGTAGAGGGTTGTTGTGTGAGATGTGGGGCGTATAAGCCCGGCGGGGGTCGCACGCCCGCAGTGGTTCCCTGAAATCCACTAGCTTCATAAGAGGGAACGAAATGCTCCGTGTTAAGCCTGTTCAAAGGCGGGGTCACCATTTGTAGTGGATTTATATATGTCTGACTTGGTGTAGGTAGACCAAGTGGGACGTTTATGTTCCGATTATGCGGGTTAGTTCCCGTGATATTTCCGAAAGGAATGTGAGCGAAATCGCCAAGGTCAGCTTGCTTGGCGGGCGGAACCTGAGGATAGTTCGAGTATTGGCCGCGTGGAGCACTGGGCTCGCTTAGTGCGTGCTGGGTTCGATCTGTTTGGTGCTGAGCCGTTGTGTAATATTCCGGTCTAAGATTTATATCTGTAGGGGGAATATACCGGGCTTGGTTGAGGTACTGAAAAGTATCCTGTGTTTTGAGCAAGTTGGGAGTGAGTTTGACACTCGGATCGGCCGGGTAGCCTTGCGTAGAATATCGTGGATATTCAGATATCTTTGTCGAATCACGATGAGTGACTTTAGAGCGAGTCTGAAAGGGATCCTCGAACTTTTGTGTGTGTGAGGCTTGACCTAACGTTTCCTTCATGGATATGTTAGGTAGCAAGGCGATCTCTTCGCGAGAATCGAGCCTTTGTCCGTCGCTAGGACCAGCGGACGAGTCGAGTATCGGGTAGGGAGCGCTTCGTGGGCTAGGGCTCCCGACCGCGCCGTGCTCTGCTTCCTCTTGCATGAGGAAGTAGGACGGGCGGCGCTCCATCGATGTACCCGAGTTGATTAACTCGTTTTTAATACCTCTCCGTATAGGATGCAGGATTTGGAAGGTGGACTCGCTTGACAGAGCTTCTTTCCTTTGCTCGGATGTCAGGGTCCTACCTTGTAGCCTTGAAAAAGGCTTCCTTGGACGATAAATTAGAGCGGATGAGCTGAGTAATTTATCGGCGTGCCCCAGCGGTCGGTGACGAGCTTAGTGCTACGAAACCCGGGCGACACGTCTCGAACGTCCCAGCGGGCGTACGATCTAATGAGGATATCAATAGATGTACCGGGTGGCGTTCTGACAGAAGAACTACGTTGGGCAATGAGCAGGATAAAGGATCACTGGACTCGTAGATGCCAAAGCGAGATCTGTGAGGAGAGAAGATATGCCGTGTGAGCAATAAAAATGCCGTTCTGAGAAGAACTCGTGAGCAGAAGGGTCGTCAGCGTAGAGCGTGTAGAAACTTCGTACTGGTAGAGTGTAGTCGTCGAGAGCGGTGAGTGGAATGAATTTCGGAGGGCTCCGTGCGGGGTAATTATAGGGAGGTGGCCGCCTCCTGCCGCCCCCTGATTGGTCCGCTTAATTTCATTAGTTCACCATGTGTTTCCTTATTGGCTCGCACATTGTTTTCTCAGAATCTGTGAATATGATAGCTGAGTTGGTTTTTTGGGGGTGGCTTCCCCACGTCCGTCTTTGAGACGGGGTCCCCGGGGGTGGCTTCTCTGCGTCCGTCGCTGAGACAGGGTCCCCGGGGTGGCTTCTCTGCGTCCGTTGTTTAGACGGGGTCCTCGGGTGGCTTCTCTGCGTCCGTTGTTTAGACGGGGTCCCCGGGGGTGGCTTCTCTGCGTCCGTCGCTGAGACAGGGTCCCCGGGGTGGCTTCTGAACCAGAGGTGGTTGCTTGCCGCCTCCTGGTTGGTTCGTCTATTGTCTCTCGCGCAATCAGAGTTTCTGATTGGGGTGTAGGCTTGCTAGAACCGTCCTTGTTAGTTCTAGAGGACATTTGATTGTCTGTTTGAGTTTTCTCATTCAAGGCGACTTGGTTCGAGATACTTGTCGCGTCTCTCTCGCCCAGTAAGTGTTTAGGGAGGTCGCCTTGTATGTTATTTGATAATATTTCACTTTTGAGAGAGAATTTCGCATTTTCTCTCTGGTGAAATATTTTGTTTGACGGAGTTATAACTCGACGTCTTATAAACATTTGTGTGCCATGTCTACCTCTTTTTGGTAGCCCTGAAAAGGGCTGTTGAAAAGAGGGGGTGGTTTTCACCACAATAGTTAATAACTTCATTTGAGCAATATTCTGCTATAAATATAAATTTAACAACTTTTAGCCATTTTAAGTGATTTTTATCAGTACATTCTTTGAAATTTGACCAATATAATGAGCTCAAAATGAGCTGGCCAACAAACTCATCCTTTCATTGGAAAGCTTGATTTTTTTGACCCAAAAACGGAATTTTAAACTCAATCCTAAGGAGAGTAACCGTCTGGAATGAGATATATATATATTAATTTGAGGTATTAAGTACAGATGGTTGGAAAATATAGGAAACACATAAATATGACTTACAAAATTGAGAGAATATTTCGCCGTTTCGGCATCGTCAGCTCTAATGAAGAAGAGAGAAGAAAGAAGATTCTTCAGAAGAATAGATTCTTCACTAGAGCTGACGACGCCGAAACGGCGAAATATGCTCTCAATTTTGTAAGTCATATTTATGTGTTTCCTATATTTTCCAACCATCTGTACTTAATCTCTTAAATTAATATTACACGCGAGTGTTTTCATCCTTCATCAAAACTTTATATATATATATGAAAAATTGTTACACTCTAGGATTCGTTTTAGAATGCAGAACGGATTTCTACGAAGAATATTTTCGAAAAATTTGATTTTAACAATTTTGAAGCTATTGAAATAGTTTCATTTTCTGAGAAAATTTGCTAAAAATTATTCATAATATTGATTCCTTTTCCTTTGGCTAGACCGCTCTTCAATTTTCCAAGAATTGAGTAGGTAACCTTTCTCACTCTCTCTGGGTCTTTCATTTTTTAAATCATCTCATTTGTATTTTTATTGCTTTAAAACTGTTTGCTCTTCTAAGATGGTTGTGATTGTTTTATTGTATCAACTAGGTAAGCCATCTTTGCTTCTATTCTACTTACTGTTTTGTCTTGTATTATTAATGGGTTATCAGAATCGGAATCTTATATATTGGATATTGGCATAACATGATAAAATGTAGGACAATTGAATCGTTTATTTCAGAAACCGCCTAAGCGACAAAAATTCAAAAAATATTGTTTTGGTGGTACTGTTCACTTCAGAGGTGAATACATCGTTTTGTGCAGAAATATCCTATGTTCTATATCACCAATGCTATTTGACAACCTTGAAAAGAATCCGTTTATTTCAGAAAGAACCCAAACGCCGTCGCTGTAGCCCAAGCGTACTGAACCTTGTAGTCTAGGGGAGACCGGGGCAAGGCGAATCAAAATTTGTTCAAATTGAATTTTCGGACTTATGACTTGATTTGAGACTATGACCAAGTTTGACATCTTAAACTACAACTATTCACCTACACTATACATCTTGAAATTTTCTGAAAACGTCATTTAAAGGGTACTTATTTCGAATCAAATTTTTTTTATCAAACGGCTCATTTTGCCCCAGGTCCGGGGCAAAATGAACCACACCTGGGGCAAGACAAATCAATAATAAATATAGTTCAAAATATTTTATTTTCGTTAAAAAAATGAGTCTTTAAATTGTAGCTGTTAAAATCACAGTTAGTAAATAATAGTAATAAGAGGAACATTGCATTACTACCTTGCATAATATCTAAAGAATGAAAAGACAAAATAATAGGTCAGTAAAGTACATATCTAAGAATAAAAAACTTACGAACAAAAAATATTCTTTTGAGATCAAGTAAAATTTATAACTCTCCTGAAAATGAAATTAAAGGCAGTTCAGTTAACTACGAAAGGTAAAGAGAATAAAATTCTAAGAATAAAATACCTACCTTCTAACGAACATAATATAACATTCTATCGAAATCAAATTACTTAAGTAAATCATATCTCTCCTAAAAATGAAATTAAAGGCAGTTACCTACGAATGGTTAAAAGAAACAAAGATATGAATCAATTTTTGAAAAGAATATTGGAAAGGAGCAGACATGAATTCCCATTTAGAACATAGAAGTAGGAAACTAAGCATTTCAACGAACATTCATGTTTTCAAATTGTACATCAAAGGTTTGTTGGCGCTTCGTCCCTTTTTTAAAAATTGGCTGCAAAATCCTCACGATGTCCTTTGACAACATAGGACATATTTCGTCAACTTGAGGAAAGTGGAAATGATCTTTCAGCTTATGGCTTCTTCGCATGTATTTTACTTCCAATTCATTCTCACATCCAGCCCTTAAAACTTGAGCCACGTAAAAAACAAAATGCCCTCCATTCTGGAATTGCTGCTTCCATTACCACAGGAGGGACTGTTCCCCTATCCGTCTTCTTGACATATTTCCGAATCATTGTTGACAACTGGAATAGAAAAAATATGATAGTATATCAAGATCCAAAAATACAGTACTATGGGACAAGAAGACCCACAATTATAGTGGTTCTATAATAGGTATGGGGCAAGATGAACCATCTTTGTTTTGGTTCATCTTGCCCCGAATCGAGTGGTTCATTGTGCCCCTAATGCTAGGTGTCTGGAAAAGTGTTGATATCATAATCTTGAAAACAATCGACCAAAAAGTTATGAGTGCAATATGATCCTTGATTCATGGTCTACCAACACTGAAAGTACAGATTGTGAAACTAAACAAGTGAGGAAATGAGAAAGAGCCAAGGAGAAAATGAATAACTTACTTTGAGGTTCCAAAACCATTCCCTGTCAATGGCAACTGGTGAACTGCTGCTTTTCCTCAATCAACAACTTTAGAAGGAAGATCCAGTGTTGCCAACACCACAATGAGGGGGAAATCAAAGTTCCCTCCTTTTCAATACACAAAATGGCGGTTGATTCGTCTTGCCCCTGGCTCACGTTGCCCCGGTCTCCCCTACTTGTACGAGTATTTTCCGTTTAATGCCTAGTAAAAACCACTCTTGTTTATACTCAAGTGTGTCTCTTACTTACCTTTGACACCGAAACAGATAGACATTTTTAACATAAAAATCGCTTTTTCTCGCTTAATATTGATCGTAGAGAGCTGGGACCGGTGGCATTCGACTCAGCGTGAAAAAATACATCAACTTCATGCCCCATATTCAAAATTTGATCAAAATTGGGCATTTTTAACACAAAAATCGCTTTTTCTCGCTTAATATTGATCGTAGAGAGCTGGGACCGGTGGCATTCGACTCAGCGTGAAAAAATACATCAACTTCATGCCCCATATTCAAAATTTGATCAAAATTGGGCATTTTTAACATAAAAATCGCTTTTTCTCGCTTAATATTGATTTTTTTTATGCTCTTTCCAGTGATATACAACAGGACATAGGTTCTAATAGAAAAATTGTTGTCAAAATACAAATCAAATTTTGATTTAATTTTTTTCAAAAAAGTACATAATTTAAAATTTTCAAAGTATTCCATAAATACTTAGTACTGTTGTAAACAATGTGGCAAAATATAAATATGGGATGATGATGGGTTCATCATCCCATTTGTTAAAAAAAAATATTCCTGACACTAGTTTTCCACTAATAGCCCGGTTTTGACTAAATAATAAACATATTTATGTACTTGTACCAAAGAGGTAGGCTATTTAATTAAATATATAATGGTATACTATGTATAAAATTAAAAAATTATCAGAAATATCAATTCAAAATACTATCTTGTAACCTAACTTGTAAAAAACAAAAATACTATCTTGTCAAAATAACTTTTCTTTGTCCGTGTGGGCCAGCTACATCATTCTCCTATCTGTTGGATGTTCTAACAAAAGTAAATCCAATTACACCGACTGGGAGAACATACACTCAAGCTGAAAGCGATCTTAGCCAAACCCAACTGGCTTCCGTAAACTGAGATAATGTTTAGGGAAACTGCTGTCAACTCAAAACTTAATTTTCCCTCAGGTTAGTGTTAATCTAGATAGTTGTTTAAACATTATCGTTAGTACTGCACCAATTGTGTTACATTTACTTACCTACTTGTATACCAACTCATCATCATAAATATGTAAATTTTGATAATCTGTTTGTAACAGAATTATTACATAACTATTTAGACTATTTTCATACCTTTTTCAAATTTATTGTTATAGAAATGTTCAAGATTTTTGTTTTAATTAATAGGCGATTAACTTAGTTTAAATTGTATAAAATTAAAGTAAGCAACCTAATTAACTTAATTTTTATTGGAATATATCTATGGCTATTGGTTTTGTTTTAACAAGATAGTATTAATATTTCTGAAATTTTTTTACCTTCATACGTAGCATACCTTTATATATTTAATTAAAAAGCCTACCTCTTTGGTAAAAGTACATATGTTTATTATTTAGTCAAAACCGGGCTATTAGTGGAAAACTAGTGTCAGGAATTTTTTTTTTTTAACAATGAACCCATCATCATCCCATATTTATATTTTGTCACATTGTTTACAACAGTACTAAGTATTTATATTAATATTTTGAAAATTTTAAATTATGTACTTTTTTGAAAAAAATTAAATCAAAATTTTATTTGTATTTTGACAAAATTTTTCTATTAGGACCTATGTCCTGTTGTATATCACTGGAAAGAGCATGAAAAAAGCTGCAAAATGATACCTCTCCCAGCTCCCAGCTCTCTAGCTCAATCAGGACAGTTCCTAGAGCGAATAGTATAAAATCCGTTCATGGTTTTTTGGCGAGATTTTGTAAGTTTTACATAGCCATATTTAAGAAACGGTTTGAGATAAAAATTTAAAATTTGGTATTTTTCTTATTCTCAACACTTACTATGAGTATACCAAATTTGAGTAAAATCTAATATGATGAGGTAAATTGGGTGTGTTGAATTGACATGGAATGACCCTCTTGGTAATTCCCTAACTGCATTGCTGCATTTGTGCAGAGACTCAGGAGGCCTTTGAGAGGGCATCATCCATTGTCAAGGGACTCGTTAGTTGAATGGTGCTCAGTAAACCTACTGAAAACTAAACGCTGATAAAACACAAACTTCAGGTTTTCGCACTAGAGGCCGGAATAGGTGTACAGCTTCAATTCTGGGCTTCCAGCTGGACTCTGCCTTTACCTGGAATCATCATCTGCGGATCCTGACTGGGGCCCTTGCGGGTGTTGTGCACCTCATACATTGTGCTTTATTGATGAAGAACCTTATAATTTTGAGGAGATCCTCGGTGCTATAAAGGACGTGCAATAGACTTATCGATGGACATATTTAATGTTTACCTACCATGTTTTTTAAAATTATTTTTACTCTATTCTGTAATGGACTTAGGTGGTGCAATGGGGGCCTAAATCCACACTCACAGAGAGAGAGGGGTGTGACAGTACCATCTCACAACTCGAACTAATAGCATATATGCTACGTTCGGAGAAGATAGGTTTTCCAGTTCTAGGATCACCCATCCATCGCCAAACGCAGGCTTTCAAAAACACGGGAAGAAGCGCCCAACGCCCGTTGGGGAACAACGGAGCGACGGCAGTGCATTCCCTTGGAACTCTCACACTCCCCCCCTTAAAAAACATACTTGATTGAAGAGCAAGTATGTAAACTAGGTGGAATAGTTTACTGGTTGAGAACTGATGCTCACTAATAAATAGCTGCATTGGCGATTGAGGATAAAAAGGTGAAATTAAAACAGGATGGATTGTCAATGAATCTTCATATGAAGTATTCATTAGGTAGTTAACCCCCAATCAAAGATTGGAACAATCGGGAATAATATAACTTGCTCAACCAGGAGACTTACAGTAGGGAGCTGCCCACTTTAGGGACTTACGAAAATGGGAACTAGGTGTGCCCTGGGGAATTAACTTGCTCAACTTTGGAGACTTACAGTGGAAGGTGCCCACTATGGGGACTTATGAAATAGGGAACGATGCCCTGGGTTCGGGAACAATGCCCTTGAAAATTAAGTATGTTAAATAGAAATAATATGAGGGGATAAATTGAGAAATTAATAATCAAGAACCAATGAAAGTATTTATGTATCCAAGGGAGTATAATGGGTATTCCTTCTGGAAATCCGGGCCATGTTTCTTCTGAAACATTAACGCCCCGAAAATAGTGGATTGGATTACTAGGCGTTAGCCGTACATAATCCTAACCACGCTCTGCTACCATGTAATGGACTTAGGTCGCCCACAGAGGTGCAATGGGGGCCTAAATCCACACCCATAGCGAGAGAGGGGTGTGACAGTACCATATGAGATACAACTCGTACAAATAGCATATATGCTACGTTCGGAGAAGATAGGTTTTCCAGTTCTAGCTTCTAGGATCATCCATTCATTGCCAAACGCAGGCTTTCGAAAACACGGGAAGAAGCGCCCGACGCCCGTTGGGAAACAACGGAGCGACGGTAGCGCATTCCCTTGGATCTCTCGGGAACTGTCACACTCCCCCCCCCCCCCCCCCTTAAAAAACATACTTAAATGATATGAAGTTTTCATTAGGTAGTTAACCCCCAATCAAAGATTGGAACAATCGGGAATAATATAACTTGCTCATCAAGGAGAATTACAGTAGGGAGCTGCCCTCTTTGGAGACTTACAAAAATGAGAACTATGCCCTGGGGAATTAACTTGCTCAACTTTGGAGACTTACAGTGGAAGGTGCCCACTATGGGGACTTCTGAAATAGGGAACGATGCCCTGGGTTTGGGAACAATGCCCTTGAAAATTAAGTATGTTAAATAGAAATAATATAAGGGGATAAATTGAGAAATTAATAATCAAGAACCAATGAAAGTATTTATGTATCCAAGGGAGTATAATGGGTATTCCTTCTGGAAACCCGGGCCATGTTTCTTCTGAAACATTAACGCCCCAAAAATAGTGGATTGGATTACTAGGCGTTAGCCGTACATAATCCTAACCACGCTCTGCTACCATGTAATGGACTTAGGTCGCCCCCAGAGGTGCAATGGGGGCCTAAAGCCACACTCATAGATAGAGAGGGGTGTGACAGTACCATATGAGATACAACTCGTACAAATAGCATATATGCTAAGTTCGGAGAAGATAGGTTTTCAGTTCTAGGATCATCAATTCATCGCCAAACGCAGGCTTTCGAAAACACGGGAAGAAGCGCCCGACGCCCGTTGGGAAACAATGGAGCGATGGTAGCGCATTCCCTTGGATCTCGAGGGAACTCTCACACTCCCCCCCCCCTTAAAAAACATACTTGATTGAAGAGCATGTATGTAAACTAGGTGGAATAGTTTACTGGTTGAGAACTGATGCTCAATAATAAATAGCTGCATTGGCGATTGAGGATAAAAAGGTGAAATTAAAACAGGATGGATTGTCAATGAATCTTCATATGAAGTATTCATTAGGTAGTTAACCCCCAATCAAAGATTGGAACAATCGGGAATAATATAACTTGCTCAACCAGGAGGCTTACAGTAGGGAGCTGCCCTCTTTGGAGACTTACAAAAATGAGAACTATGCCCTGGGGAATTAACTTGCTCAACTTTGTAGACTTACAGTGGAAGGTGCCCACTATGGGGACTTCTGAAATAGGGAACGATGCCCTGGGTTTCGAAATAATACCCTTGAAAATTAAGTATGTTAAATAGAAATAATATGAGGAGATAAATTGGGAAATTAATAATCAAGAACCAATGAATGTATTTATGTATCCAAGGGAGTATAATGGGTATTCTTTCTGGATACCCGGGCCATGTTTCTTCTGAAACATTAACGCCCCGAAAATAGTGGATTGGATTACTAGGCGTTAGCCGTACATAATCCTAACCACGCTCTGCTACCATGTAATGGACTTAGGTCGCCCACAGAGGTGCAATGGGGGCCTAAATCCACACCCATAGCGAGAGAGGGGTGTGACAGTACCATATGGTGTTTAAGGACCTATCAAAAGCCTTTGACACGATTTCTCACAACAAGCTTTTATCGGAAATGGAGAAACTCAACCTTCATCCCACCCTTTTGAAGTGGATTGGGAGTTACCTTGAGAATCGAACCCAAAGAGTTAGGATTGGTGACATTTTAAGTGATTCTCGCATATTATCACGGGGAGTTCCGCAGGGCACAGTGTTAAGTCCTATTCTCTTTTTGATGTATGTCAACAGTATTTTCAAGACGGATATCAATGGAGAAATAATATCTTTTGCCGATGATACTGCATTGGTGGTAACGGGTGATTCATGGGATGAGGTTCGTACTTTGACAGAGAAAAATATCTCAGTTATGAATAAATGGTTCTTTAATATGAAACTTAAACTTAACTTTGACAAAACGAAATTCATTTGTTTCTCTCTCAAGTCATCGTCAGTTCCTTTAATGGGGAAAATTGTGTGTCATCAACTTGACAACTGCGTTGGATGTACCTGCCCCACAATCTCTCAGGTGTCTCACACCAAATATTTAGGGGTAATTATTGACCAAAACTTGACCTGGGAAGAACATATTAAAATGATCAACGTAAAACTACGTAAACTAATCCCTATTTGCTTTGAAGTACGTAATTTTATGAGCATGAAGCTAAAAAAGTTATTTTACAATGCAATGGTTCATTCCTTGTTAATTTACGGTGTAGTGGCATGGGGTTCAACATTTGAATCAAAATTAAATCCCCTAGCACTCACTCAGAAAAGCCTAATTAAAATTTTGTTAACAAAAACCGATCAGATTCCCGACTTCGTCAATTTTCAAGGAGTTTGCGGTGCTGGATTTGAGAAAAATTGCAGATAAAACTACTTTGATATTTATTTATAAGAAGTTCTGTAGTGGTGAGCTCAAAAGGAACCTCAGTATTACGAGGGCTGCTGATGAGATCACCCTGCTTACGCCGAGAATGAACACTGCTATGGGACAGAGGTTGTATTCATTTTGGGGAGTCTCTCGTTTTAATTCTCTCCCATCCTCCTTAACGGGGAAGCAGGTTTCGCTACTTGTTTTTAAAAATAAATTGACAAAGTATTTCATTTCAACCCTTTAAGTGTGCCTCTTGGAATTTCGAATCATGTATTCAACCAGTTTCATTGAAGTATAATTTCGTTTTTTCGTGGTAGATTTTCTATGTATTTCTGTTTTTCGTCTACATCCCAGGGAATTTTGATGGTTATTTTATTTTGTACTTTTTGAATATATATATATATTTTTTTTTTCTTTTTTGTAAGATACATTACGTATGTTGATGTGATAGTTTAATTATGATTAAGATAAGTCAGCACTCCGACCCCCAGCACAAGTTTTCTTATAGGGGGTCGTAACATTGTCATTTTTAAAGTATTATGTATCACCTTTATCGCAAATAAAAATGTATTTAAAAAAAAAAAAAAAAATATGAGATACAACTCGAACTAATAGCATATATGCTACGTTCGGAGAAGATTGGTTTTGCAGTTCTAGGATCATCAATTCATCGCCAAACGCAGGCTTTCGAGAACACGGGAAGAAGCGCCCGACGCCTGTTGGGAAACAACGGAGCGACGGCAGCGCATTCCCTTGGATCTCGCGGGAACTGTCACAATTCTCACTCTTTTGTTTCTCCTGTTTTCTGATTCTTCCTTTTTTGACGTTTGCTCCTTTTTTGCCGTTGGCCGGTACTGATATCTGTATACCATGCACTCTTTGAGTCTCGCTGCAATTATGGAGTGATTTTATGGGGAAGCTCGTCTAGCATCATCGGAGCTTTCAGGCAACAAAAAGCAGCCATTCAGGCTCTGTCAGGATCTGCTCCCAGGACCTCTTGTCGACCACTTTTCCGCTGCCTTGGTTTGCTGACCCTGCCTGCCCTATATGCCCTTGCCCTTCTTGACCACATGAGCACCTACTCTGCGAACCTTCCAAACCAGGGTGATACGCAACGCATGACTACTGCACCCACCAGCGTGATCTGCTTTAGGTTCCCAAGCACCGTCTCGCAGTGACAAAAATGAGAAATCCTGATTCGAATGGAGTAAGGATTTTCAATCTGCTGCCACCCCATGTAAGGAAGCTACCCAAAACAGCTTTTCGAAAACACCTTAAAGCCTGGCTTATTAATAAAGCACCTTATAATTTTTAGGAGATCCTCGGTGCTATGAAGGACTTGCAATAGACTTATCGATGAACATATTTAATGTTTACCTACCATGTTAGCGAATTTTTGAAGAAAATTAAGCTATTGCTCTCGCCTCAAAATTTGTAGAATGTGAATTTTTGAAAACATTTTATGCAGAAATTCGTTTCAGGCTATTCTGAATCATATTCTGAAGTTTAACGCATTTTTTTATGTATGTATGTATGTGTCATTCCACACGATAACTGTCCGTAGAATTGTGCTAGAAACTTCAAACAAATTTTAAAATGTTAAGGACACAAAACGAAAGTTCAAGTTCGTTGGCCAGCATGATCGGATTACATCTTCGGGTTCCAATTTTCAAAAATGTAGTCAAAAATTTCAAAATAGCCTGTTTTTTGCGAGTTGTTGTGCGAAATAATTTTTTCAGCATACTAACATGTGGTATATTCGGAATCAGCGTAAAATTTCCTATAAGAATATGTATCAAGTTTTCAAAAATTTCAAAGTTGAAGAATCAGTCAAAAATCGAAATAATGCCGTTCGCAAGTTGTAAAAATCGGTAATATTTGCATGAAACATTGTCCAAATTCAGATTGAACTACTCTCATGGAAGTATCCCTGTATAACCAATCCTACAACCATGCTGTTTAAAATGTAATCGCAATGGATGAGTTTACTCTGTGAAATATTCCGTCCTCCGATACTCTCGGTCGCTCTCTTTAATGTTTTACGCACAACTGTTTTAGGACTTGATGTAGCTTCAATACTGACTGTGGCCGTTATAATGCCGTTCGCTAGTTGTAAAAATCGGTAATATTTGCTTGAAACATTGTCCAAATTCAGATTGAACTACTCTTATGGAAGTATCCCTGTATAACCAATCCTAGAACCACGCTGTTTAAAACGTAGGTAGTAGGTGCTTGTTATAAAAAAAAAAAAAAAAAAAAAAAACTGATGAGTTTACTCTGTGAAATATTCCGTCCTCCGATTCTCTCGGTCGCTCTCTTTAATGTTTTACGCACAACTGTTTTAGGACTTTTGATGTAGCTTTAATACAGACTGTGGCTTAGAAAATATCAGCCATGAAATTATGAAGAAGTTCTATTTATGTACGTACTAGCACGCAGACCCAAGGCCTTGCTCCGCTCGGCCGACAGTAACGTTAATGTCAAGGTTGAAATCTACAAGATTAGTTTAATAATAATAAAGTATGAGTACCTCCATCAAGAATATGATCTGTTTTTGAAGAGGATGGCGGGTGTCCTTGCGGACAGGTGGTCTCGCCCATATTCACAAATTTGTTCTTGGGTGAGGGTGAAAACCCAGTTCTCCATCATCCGAGCAGTGAACCTTCGGCTCAGGGGAACAAGGAAGGCAATAAGAAGCCTGGGCTTGGAGGATGGGGCAGCCACTCTACTACTGACAGAGTAGCCCATCAAGAAGTTCTGCGTTTAGAGAGAAGGTCGGAACCACCAAGAAGCTAAAACCAACAGCCTCATACAAACTCTTCCGAATCCCCCATCTTCAGAAAAATTCCCATAATAATGTTACATTATATATTGTTCGAGAAAAAAAAAAAAAAAAAAAATACCTCCTAATTATTTTTAATAATTTGATTCCATGTTTTTCTATCAAAATCATAAACTAAAATTTCTCTACACGATCAATAGCGACTGAAATGTCGAAGATTTCTTCAAAAATTCGCTCATGGGGTCATGCTGCATGACTGGACTTTTTTTTCCTATTATTTTCACTCTATTCTCACTCTTTTGTTTTTCCTGTTTTCTGATTCTTCCTTTTTTGACGTTTGCTATATGCTATGTTTTTGTATGTTGGCAAATAAATTTGTTGATTGATTGATTGATTGGCGTGACATCACGAGAATATGGGTTATAAAGTCGGGCTTATTACCATCCTACTCACACTCCAAAAAGGAAACGCAATGGAAAATAAAAACTGCAGTAGATATTGGTAAAACTTTAATGTTACGGGTACATTCTAGAAATGTACAACGACAATGGTACCTAACTAAAACAGATTTCGATATAAGCAACAGTGTTAGAACATAATACGCTCAAGATTGTTACTTACAGCACGAAAGACGTCGCTCAAAACAAAAAAACAACCTTATAGAGTAATTGAGCTGTACATGAGAGCGAAATAATAAAAATATATAAATTTTATTAACACTTTTCCTCAAATTTAGAAACACCGCTTATTTGTGAGGTTAAAATGTCCCACTCACCTTAAAACACAGTAAAACATGAACAACTAGATTACAATAAATAATAAGTAAGATTAATGGTATGACAATATTAATATTGTAAGTTTAAAACATAAAAATATAGTAGACCTACCTATCCAAATATGATTTTCGAATTGTACAAATTTTGCGCAAAACTGACTTATAATAAATTAATTCAATTTAGTGTGCGAAGTATGGAGGTTTGAGTTAGAAGTTTACAAGGATGAATGCTTGTGCACTGATTGCATAGATATAAATATACCTATTTACCTACAGCTGTAAGGAATCCAAGAATTTGGTTCGATCAAAAGGTCGATTTGGTTTGAATTTATTCGGTGTGGCAAGCCTTCTTTACTAAATAATTGTTACCCAGTATATTTGAGGAAGACGTATTTTGGATTCTCAATAGCACGAATAGAAGAAGGTCAACTTGTTGTATTGAAAAATCTGATTCTGCGCGACGCACAGTGTTTCGAATGTGTTTCAGGTGAAAAAAAAGTCAAAATAAAAGAATTTAATGTGCTCAAAAAATGATGGGCAGCGAACTCATCTTTTCGGTTGAAAAGTTTGATTTTTCGGAGCAAGCACGGAATTTTACCTCAATGAAAAAGCGTTAAATTCTAGGATTCGTTTCAGAATGCCCCAAAACGGGTTTCAATGAAGAAAATGTACGAAAATTATTTAAAATTTTGTGAAGCCATTTCGCAATAGCTTAATTTTTAACGTAAATTTGATAAATGACTTCGTCATCCCGAAAATGACTCGAAAAATTGTGCTGCATACAGACACGAATGAATAAAACAATAAATAAAAGCACAGTTTCAGGTTTGGCAAAAAAGTATTTCAGGGTTTTTTCCATGTCCAGAACGCTGTGCGACGTACAGATTTATCAATATTGGAAGAAGGATTTCAATAAATAGGCCATTCGCTATCACCCTTAGAAATAGAACAGAATTTCATTACTTGAAACTATTCACGTATCATTGAATTCTGTAAAAGTGACTTGAGGTACCAAAATTTTACACTGTAAGTTGAATTTAAGTTCCAAAATGCGCAATTTGAGTCACTGAATGTTAAATATCTGAGTACATTGACTGAGAAACAAATCTTTAACAATTCGTTATGAATAGAGAAGTATTAGGCAATTTTCGCCCAAAATCTATTACAATAGATTTTCTAAACATACAATACACTTGTAACTATGCATAAACTTGCTACAAATGTTAAACACTGATGTCGACTGTAAGCAAGTTGAATCTTTTGAAAGATTGACTGGATCTAAACTTGGTATAATACAATGTTTTCCTTGTACGTTGCCTAGTTTGCTAAACTTCTATAGCCAACTTTGCGTGGCATTGATGGCAGAACTCCATCAAAAACTGTACAACAGTTTTTTCTTGGTGATGCAACAATATTAGCCCTAAGTTTCATTATTTATCGATATTGAAAGAAGGATTTCAAATAATATAGTCCATTCGCTAACCCCCTAGCACGGAATATACACGGATTTCATCACTTGAAACTCCTCGTGTATCCTTGAATTCTGCACACGTGACTCGAGGTACCAAAATTTCACATAGATTGACGCAATTTGAGTCATTGAATGTTTAATAGGTATTTGAGTACAGTGACTGAGAAACAAATCTTCAACAATTCGTTATGGATAGAGAAGTAATAGGCAATTTTCGCCCTAAATCTATTATAATAGATTTTCTATACAATACACTTGTAACTATGCATAAACTTGCTACAAATGCTTACTATTGATGTCGTTTGTAAGCAAGTTGAATCTGTTGAGATTTAAACTTGGTATAATACAATGTTTTCCTTGTACGTTGCCTAGTTTGCTAAACTTCTATAGCCAACTTTGCGTGGCATTGATGGCAGAACTCCATCAAAAACTGTACAACAGTTTTTTCGGTGTTGCAACAATATTAGCCCTCAGTTATATTATGACCACTACATTAGTACTTTAGGTACCCCTTAAGATAATGGACGCGTCTATATTTGTAAAAGAAATCCGATAAATCATTTATACACAGATATGATTATCTACCTAGCCGATGTAAAGAAGCAGTCAGGTAATTGCTACTTTAAAATATTACCTAAATGATACGACAAGTTAATAAGAAAATAAGTAGGTACCTTTAAGTAAATCTTAATCGGCATCTTAATTACATACAAACATTCGCTGAAATAAGCAGATATGTACAGTAACTACTTTCGTACATTTTTAGTGTCAATGTTATGCGATTAAGTCATTCTAAAACCTTAATTACATGAAATTCCCGTTGCGAATTTGCATGCAACTATACCATTAAAATTGAAATCAATTCAAACACTTGAAAAATATTATAATCAATACAAAATAATGTTAGGTAGGTACATATAAACTTTCTATTACATAACAACCATCGTGTATTTATATCCCTAGACCTTGGATAGTTTAATAAAAATAATAGTATAATTCGAACTAGATATACCTAGTCTACTTTTGAAAATCGGCTAGGCGTGAAATACCTATTTTTATTAATGAGGAGAATAATTGTTGTATACAATTATTATTAACTTTATGATAAAAACGATATATGCAACGCTATTGAGAAACAGGAGGAAACTCAATTTTGAGGCTGCAATGATTCGAAGAAGTTTGTTACATGTTTAAAAGTTGACCAATGAAACGTATACAGTATTACTCATATAATAAATTAGATTTTCGTACACGTGATTGACAAAATCAAACCCGAAACTCGAAACAATACGGAAGACTATGCTATTAGGTAGCTTTTGACCAATATTTAGACAATATCGACGAACAAGATACATGTAAGTCGAAGTGACTGCAGCATTACATCTCCAGCCGTATAAGACGCCATCTTGAGGAGTCTCGATCATACAAGTGTTCCAAGGTTAATGTATGGGTAGTTACATAAGTAGGTACCTCCACCTACATTATATAATACACATTATGCATATTTTTGTGATGATTTAGCCGAAAAGCTTCTCGAAGCAGTTGTGACAGTAAGGCTTGTCGTTCTGCTCCTTGAAAGTGCCTTTGTTGAGCTGCTTCAGGCAAAAGGCGCACACGAAGTGCTCCGGATGGAATTTTTTGAACATAGCTGTGATGCATCGTCCTGAAATCATAAACATGGTATGTTAACATTGAACTCGATGCATTTTAGGGAAAAGGTTCCATAAAAATCAGATTTAGAGGATTATGGATAAACAACTTCAATGAAAACCGTGGTAATACTTGAAAAAATAAAAATAAATACCACATTTATTTCTAGTGAAATGATTCAGAAACTCAACGAGTTCCACTATCTGCTTTACAAGCAGATACCATTTTACATGGATATATCTTTGATTGGGGATTTCATAACGGTTGTCCTAGAGCAGGGGTTCCCAAACATTTTTGTACCGTGCCCCCTTGAAGTAAAATGAAAGCCTCCCACGCCCCCCTTACATAACTAATGAATGGATGTGAAAAAAATGCAAGTTTTACTGTAAAAACAGTTTTTTATTTGCTATTTATACAAAACACGATTTGATAACACGTAGCTTTTATAAAGTAGCCTTTAAGATAAAAATAAGTTAATCTTAATGAGATGGATGGGCTTGCATTTTCTTTACTAGCACTGGTATTCTTGGTGAAGTTTTGGCTAGGGCACAACGTAAGTCACTAGCAACATCAAGTTTGTTCCGATTCTTTGTTTTTATTGATACGAGTGTTGAAAATGCTTTTTCACACAAGTAGGTGGTTGAAAAAGGCAAAAATAACCGAAGAGCTTCCTGTGACACTCTGGGATACACTTGGAAGTATTTGATCCAAAATGTTGACTTTTCCATTTTTTCGAAGTCATATTTGGCAGAAGAATCATTTTTTATTTCCGAAAATTCTTCTTGCAGGGCTTCTGGAATATGTTCAACGTTGACATGGAAAGGATCTGTTGAAAGTCTGTAAATATGTTCGTCAGCAGTGTTAGGGAAGTATTTCCCAAATTCATCAGTGAGCGTCTCCAAATGGTTTGACACTTGTTTTGACAAGTTTTATCCTTCAAAAACCTCCTTGAAGCGTGTTTCTTCTGAGAATGATACTAGTTTTGGGAAATTTGAAAAGTTGCAGGGGTTCGCTGATAATTTTCGTCTCCAAAGTTTTAGTTTCTCCACATACTTCTTGATGTCATCACGATGAGTTATGATATTTGAGTCTCCACCTGCAGTTTACTCTGGTTTTCCAAGAACGAAGTTACTTCATCTCAGAGCTCAAATAGTCTTGCCAACATGTTTCCTTTTGAGAGCCAGCGTACTTCTGGGTGAAATAGCAGTGTTTTGTGGTCAGTTCCTAAATTTTCACAAAAAATTTCCAACAGTTGGGTATTTAGTGCACTTATGTAGTTCACTATTTTAATACATAATTTTAAGACGGCATTGAGGTCGTTTGGAAGAGTTTTGGCTGCCAAGGCTTGTCGGTGTATAAAGCAATGAATCCCAGTCACATCAGCGTTTTTTTCTCTGACTAACTGCACTGAAGAGGCGCCAAGCATTGAAGGGGTGCCATCAGTGCATACACCCATTAGCTTTTGCCACGAGAATTCATGATTGTCAAAAAAATCAGACACGGCTTTCATCACATCAACAGCTTTTGTAGTGGTCTCCAGCTCTGTTGAAAAGCTCAGTTGGCTCGTCTTTTATTGTTTCATTTTCAACATATCGAACATATACAACTAACTGAGAACATTGAGCAACGTCTGTACTCTCGTCTAGCTGGATGGCAAAAATGGTGATAGTTTAATTCCATCGACTACCTCGTTTTTTTATGTCTTCAGCCATATCATCAATACGACGTTTCACTGTATTGTCGGACAGTGGTATTTGAGATAATTTTTTCCTGCTGTCTGCCCCAACTATATAAATGATAGTTTGGGGCAAAAACGAGCTCGCTCCTGGATTTGGCTCGATGATGCCCCAAAGAATGGTCGAATGGTCTCACGCCCCCTCTAACACGTCTTCACGCCCCCCAGGGGGGGCGCGCCCCCCCCAGTTTGGGAATCCATGTCCTAGAGACTTGTAAACAAATCCTTTAACTTTGTACTGTTGGCGACGAAATGTAGGATAAAGAATTTATTTTATTATCTTGGAGGCCCAAAAAGCATACTATACAAACTATTAAAGTTATTTCTCCAATACTGAAGCTATCATTTTCATGTTCATGATAGTCTGATTTTTCTTTTTTTTTTAAGCTCATCTACCCAGTATGAGTGTTTCTCGAACACTTTTTTCATAGGGGAATGTATTTTTTCATAGGGGAAATTGGTAGCTTGAGATGTGAACATTTATCACATAAATCAAGCGCTTTCCAACGAGTGGCGAACGATTTCTGTGCGTTGAAAACTGCAGAAGTTCCATTCCCCTAGTAACGGCTGGTTTGTACGTGAAAATCATTAGTTTGGGAAATCGTGGCATCAACTTTTGCGGGACGAACATTTTTGGTTGACCCCCCAGAGCAAAGACATATCCATGTCAAAAACAGTTTTCATTCCATTTATTAAATGGAAACCAGTAACTAAAAAATTATTGTCGATTTGTTGTTGCAACCAATAAATAAAAATCATGTAACACGTTTTCTCGAGTCTTAATGCTGATAAATACCAAATTTGAGCTTTCTCCGTGTATTAGGAGATAGATGAGCTCCCGAGCTCACACAGCTGATCAGGGTGGATCCTCACTTGGTAATTCGTACACAGCTGGCCTATAGAGGGTCCATGCCAAATTTCAGCCTTCTAGGTCTGTTAGGAGGGAAATGAGCTATCTAGCTCACTCAGCTGATCTGAGTGCTTCCTCACTTTGTCAATCGTATACACCATGCCTATAGAGGCTCCATACTATATTTCAGCTTCCCGGGTAAATTAGGAAAGAAATGAGCTACCGAGATCACTCAGCTGATCTGGGTGGTTCCTCAATTTGTCAATCGTACAAAGCAGGCCTATAGAGGCTCCATGCCAAATTTCAGACTCGTCAGTTTATTAGGAGAGAAATGAGCTCCCGAGCTCAATTAGCTGATCTGTGTAAACATCACTTTGTAAATCGTTCACAGCACTCCTATAGGTGATCAATTCCAAATTTCAGCCTCCTATGGCCCATATTCTCGTGACGTCACGCCTGGAGTAGGTTCGCGTTTCAGCCAAAGTCGGCCATGATACCGCCCAACGTCAATGAATCGCTACTCAACCAACCTATTTCTCACAAGAAGTTTGCCGTCTCACGTCAACATAATTCGTGGTTATAAGGCCATTTTTCAACAGTTTTGTTTTGAAAAAGTATAATATTGTAGCAATACAAAGTTTCAATTCGACTAAATGTTATAATAATCATGCCTGCCAGCGCAATAATTGATTGTAGATTGCTGTCAACAATACCAATCTAACGTGAACGAGTTTTTATTTGGACTAGGAGCCTACTAACTATAGTAGTTAATCAGTGTCAGAAAACTAAAGAACTTCATTCGTTTAGGCTTTGAGAATAATTAACCTGAAAAATAGTAAAGAAAACATGATTGAAAATTCCTCAGGTGTCTGTACTGCTGTGTAGGTACCTAGCCATTGCTCAGGTAGCTTCATCAGCGTTTTATTATAAGTTCGTAGTACTATGCTTAACTGAGGAAGCTTTACTTGTTATATTGAATGAATAAAAGGAGAGATTTGATAGTTTGTCAAAATAAACAAGGCAGGTTGTTGCTACACCAAGAAACGAAACTACTTAGGTAGTTACGTACGTCCTACCAGATTTGCTGTTGGTTTAAAGTGCCTAAACAAAGTAGGTAGGTGGGTCGTTGCTTTGCCGACGAATACAACCGCTGATTAGCAAGTTTGTCAAATATCGAATCAGGGAATATGCAACATGAATTAAAAACCAGCTGCAAGGAAAAAACCTTGAAATGCATTCCTCTGAAGGTAAGATTTCATAAAGAAGGCATTGGCAGTGCAGTTATTGCGCGAATTTTGCAGTTACGGAAATTTTATGGACAAAAAAGGAAATTAGGTACCTACTTTCGTTTTGATCAATGAAGTACCTACATGAACAAGTAATAATATACGGAAAGTATGTAGGTTTACCTTAGCTCTAGGTACTTACCTTTCCACATGTGATACAACTTACTATTCCCGCCTAACAGAGCTCTCATAACACATCCTTTCATAAGACAACTTTCACAGTACTCTAAAGATTTTTAGTTTCAATTGATTCAAAGAACAGTTCTAAAACTAGATAGGTAATCCACAACATTTTTGCGGCTGATGTCTGGATCATCTAGAACACTTGTATGTCAACTCCCCAACACACATTTCATATGGATCTCTACCCCACAGATTAAATCTTGCATTCGTAGCGTTTGAGGTCAACACCTGATAATAACTTGATGTAATTTGTGTACAATTTATCACCTTGCATATTACAAATAATGAAAATATTGACTCGGAACTAGGTGTTATGCTGTTGTCCAGCTGTGACTACAAATGGGGGATTTTCGCATATGTTTACTCGTCACCATGACAACAAGGTGAAATAACTTCGATTTCGCTTGCCTCGATGGAAGGATGCGCTAGTGTCCAAGTCTCGAGAATATCACCCATTACAAGTCTATTACCTACAACTTCAAAAACTGCAGCTTTTGGACTACATGCCATCATGTTCAATGCAAAGAACTGTCAAATGACTTTAGTGGATGACATAGTGGATGACATTAGTGGATGTACCTGGTCTTCAACACCATCATGTTCTGTAGGAATACGCTTTTTAGTGATTTCTTCTTCATTAAACTTCAATGGCTCAGTTTAAAGTTTTAGCTTCATAAGTGGGACAAAGAACTATCAAGACCATATAATCTCGACGTCGAACTACGCTCCCAACTTCCAAGAGTATACATTTCTCTTCAACTTCCTACAAGCGTGCGGTCTGAAGCTGTGATACTACTATGTACTACTAGGGTGGTTCAAAAAAAAAAAAAGTTCTGGGATTTTTGGTCCCCATTGAGTTTTTGCTTCCTCGGTATGTCAGAATGACTCTCCTAAATTTTTAGCAAAAAATATTAATCCTAACCACTTTACCTGGGTAGATTTTTGCCAGTTATCGACTTATCGACTGCTATCGTAAACCAACCTCTAAATTGGGGCCGACGTGATAATTTGAAGGACGGATTTCAATTTTTTTAGGTCTATTTATGGGTTTTCGCATGCGCTGAACACGATGAATCTATTTATTTTACGCTCCGTCCACTAGTTATCCGGTAAACTGGCGGAGGGCACTGCTTGAAGATAAGTAAAAATCGAAAATTTCACCGAAAATGCTGTCGCCTGGTTAAGAATCGTACTAGAAACATGCTATTATGGTCGGATAATATGCTTTGGCATGTTCTGAACATGATTCCGTTTTTTACTATACTTTTTTACTTCGTTTATTGGCCATAAACCTCAAATTTCTTGTAGGGTAATAGACAAATTCACCCTAATTTCACCAGAAATTATGTCGCGTTGATAATTTAAGGTCCCAAAATACCTTGTGCCGATAAAATTTGGTATTTTTTTTATGTTTCGATATTTCATCGTGTTTAATTTTTTTTTTTTTTTTTTTTGTATATTTTTGTTATGTTATTCTCGTTAAAATGTTATGTTTTGTGAAACTAAAATTATATTACATATTATTTTCAATTATACTGCATCATTTTTTTATTTAACAATCCAATCACAGTTCAGACAATTCAGAACTATGAATGTGACCCCGGAAAACCGATGGAAACTAAGGAATTTTACATAAAAATGGGAAAACTTTAGCTATTTTCTCCATTTCGCCGCTATATTTGGCGAATAAGTACAATGCCGGTTCAGGTCCTTGCCAAATTACCTACGGCTTTGTATCGAGTATCCTGGAAAATACCAAATTTTATCGGCACAAGGTATTTTGGGACCTTAAATTATCAACGCGACATAATTTCTGGTGAAATTAGGGTGAATTTGTCTATTACCCTACAAGTAATTTGAGGTTTATGGCCAATAAACGAAGTAAAAAAGTATAGTAAAAAACGGAATCATGTTCAGAACATGCCAAAGCATATTATCCGACCATAATAGCATGTTTCTAGTACAATTCTTAACCAGGCGACAGCATTTTCGGTGAAATTTTCGATTTTTACTATCTTCAAGCAGTGCCCTCCGCCAGTTTACCGGATAACTAGTGGACGGAGCGTAAAATAAATAGGTTCATCGTGTTCAGCGCATGCGAAAACCCATAAATAGACCTAAAAAAATTGAAATCCGTCCTTCAAATCATCACGTCGGCCCCAATTTAGAGGTTGGTTTACGATAGCAGTCGATAACTGGCAAAAATCGACCCAGGTAAAGTGGTTAGGATTAATATTTTTTGCTAAAACTTTAGGAGGGTCATCCTGACATACCGAGGAAGCAAAAACGCAATGGGGACCAAAATTCCCAGAACTTTCTTTTTTTTTTTTTTTGAACCACCCTAATGTACTACTGTAGCTATATGAATTGTATATATTTCATAACAATTACATAGTGGATATATATACAACAGGCTGTATAGTGTTATTTGTAACTGATGCCAAATAAATAAAAATCGTATTGTGCAAATAAACGGATACTACCTTCTACATTTGAATTCTGAAAAATCGAGTTAGGTACCAGAACTTCTGCGATGGTTTTACCTGTGATGGGTTTGTGGCAGCCTGCGCAGAGCGAGCCTCTTTTGAGGTGGTAGTGCGTTTCACAGTAGGGAAGCCCCTCGTGGTCGAAGAACGATCCCCCTTGGAACGGCTGGCGACAGTCCTAAAACCCCCGGACGAAATATCATTAGTACAACAGAACATGGAAATATTTCACGGGCAGAACGAACAAATTTGTAATCAAATTTTACATTTACATCACAAAAATGAACAATCTGATGATTTTTGTTTCAATACAAATTGTAGTTATTAAAGCACTATTAGTGGGTAATTTCCAAATAGTCCAGGAAACCAAGGCCTAAAATAGGTACCAATTTGAGGAGAAGATTTGAGATTAAATTTTGAAAATATACTCCATTCCTAGTAAAAAAATCGTTGTCAGCCACCTCGAAAGTGGTGGAATAGAAAATGGTAGCCTCATAAAGATGGCTTAATTTGGCCACTTCAAAGTTTTTCTCTAATACTCGTAATTCCAAAGCCGTACATCCCACAGAAATTTTTAAACGTAGCAAAGTTGAGCATAAAAACAACTCGATTCGTCCCAAAACTCTGAATTATCTCTTTAAAAAAGCGAATTAAAAACAACTAAATATCGGACTAATTTTGAGCCAGTCCTCTCCTCCCCTCGTCGAGACTTTTGCCTAGTGGCAAAATCACCTAGTGGCTTTGATATTGGTTTGATTTCAGTCTGCCAAAGCTCATTCCACTCAAGATTAAACACTTTCCTAAGTTCATATCTAGCATATTTTAGCTGACACCTTTCCCCATTGACTTACAGCCAAACTCATGAATTTTCTGTCATTTTACACATTAAGTTCGCAAAAACGGCCTTTTACTTTGTGTCTGAGCCAAAACTAGCTCGATATGAACTTTGGAAAGTAACTATTTGACCCTGAATCGAATGATTTTTTTCTCCCTACGCCTTAGGCCATAGGCATTTCTGCTATTCGGTCTCTTGCAGCCCAGTATAATTTTGAGATCTTCGACCAGTTGGTTTCGTCAGGTAGGAATGTACTTCTCAAGTCCTCAAGTTGAGGACAGTCAAAAAGGTGGTCGGTATTCACTAGTAGGGTCGTTTCGCAGAGGGCGCAGTTTGGGTTATCCTTCACCCGAATCCTATGGAGATGTGCATTAAGATAGTCGTGGCCATGTGGAATTTTGTGTTGATTTATTGGAGACCCTGCGGTTAACTGACTTTCGTCTACTGCCGGAGGGCCCCATCAGCACAGGGGAGGGGGGACTGCTGCCTACTTACTAGCGAGTTCACTACCCCCACGAGTCCAACCTCATTTGGAGGGCAGGCCGGTGAAGCTTGGAGCTGGCTGCTGCTCGGTGTCCCATCATTGGCTGGGGATTTACTGCTGTCCATGGGGTCTGCGTCCCCCTGGGGCACGCTTCTGTGGCCTGGGGCTCTCTCCGCCCGTGGTACCATTTTGGTGACTTGAGCTTGCAGGGTACTGGACAAAAGCCCCGTCGTAGCCCCCCCGTCGTAAGCCCCCTAGGCCTAGAATGGTCGCAGACCCGACAATCCTCAAGAGGAGGGCTTACCGCCCCAAATGGGTCACGGCAGATGAAGACAGCCCACTCAAGAGGAAAGCCTACCGCTTTTCACGAGTCAGCAATCGTGTGGTTGGACTTGCCACCTTTTTAGCGACTCATGAGGGATACGGTCCCGACCAGCTAGGAGTACTCCATTAACCCATCCGCATGTTCGCCAAACATTTCTAAGAGCTCCTACGGATGGTCCCCAGTTCCGGTAAAGCACCAGCTCAGTTCTTGCACTATTTTTCCCCCCGGGGATAAAAGATAGTCGTGGCCAGCCATTTGTCTGAATCCTGCCACAGACTCAGTTCTCATAAGATGCATAGGGACGCGGTTTCCAACCTCCAACAAACTTGCCTTCCGCCGAGCTCCGTTTATCTCCTGCATTCTCTCTTTTGTAGCATACTTAATACTTTGTTTTGCAGATCGATAAGCTACTGGCATGGGTAGCATTTCCATTTGAGATCCCTGCTTAGCAAGAGCATCAGCTGGCTCATTGCCCCAAATGCCACAGTGGGATGGAATCCATTGCAAAGCAACGTTGATGCCATTCTCCCACAGATAACATCATATGACTCAGTTGCTGAGTTTGAGCTGAGTGCCACAACAGCTGCCTGGGAATCTATAAGGATGACGGCGTGTTGGCGTAGCGAGTTAAATATCTGATCCAAGGCAAGAACCACCACACGAATCTCATCATCAAAGTTGGGAGCAAGTCTCTCAACGGGAGCCGAAATTGACCCAACAACCGAGAAAATCCCAGCTCCTCCATTTCTGGTAGCATACCAGAACGAATCTAATGAGACTTAAATCAGACAGATACTGAGGCCGCAAGGTGATTATGAAGGGCAAAATTCTAGACGGGGGGAGGAGAGCACTGTCCCAAAATTAGCCCGATTTTCGATTATCCTTAATTCCCTTATTTCTGGAGATAATTCATAGTTTCTGGGTCGAATCTCTTTGGTTTTTTAATCTCTATATCTTTGCCACGTATACAAATCTCTGTAAGATGTCCGGTTTAGGAATTATTAGAGGAAAACTTTAAAATGGGAAAATTACGCCATCTTTATGAGGCCGCCATTTTGTATTCCACCAATTTTGAGATGGCAGACTAAGATTTTCTCACTCAGAACGGACTAAATTTTAAAAATTAAATCTCAAACCTTCTTCTGAAATTACTAACTATATTCGGCCTTGGCTCCTGGACTATAACCCATTTTGTAGTTACCTCGTATTCCGCAGGGATCAGTTTACCAATAGAAAACGGAACCTTACTTAACTTGGGACAAACAAGAAATGGTAAACTTATTTGGCGTGAGTGATGGGAAATGATGCAGATTTAATCAATCAAACATTCACATAATACTATAAACTGCTTCAAAGTTAGCTTCAGCAAAGAAAGTTTAATCAAACCTTCTATTTCTGTCACATTTATGGTCGTATATCCAGTGGAGGAATTTGGCTACTGGAACATCACAATGCTCATTATTATTATTTTCGTATAATGATTATTTTTAAATAAATCTTATGGAGGAAAACTGAAAAGAAAAACAAGCGTTCATGATACCTAGATCGTAGGTAGCAATTAGCAACCAGGGGTAGAAGTTTATATATACAGCCCCCCCCCCCCCCCCCTGCTAAAATCGTTAATAATGGGTCAAAAAACATTTTTTTTTAAACTTGATGTTTTTTGTAAGGATCTCAAAAAAGACGAAATTGCGCGTCGCGCACGTGCGCAAACGTACGCAATTGACGTCAACTTTATTATTTTAAGTGATAACCCTCATTTTTTATTGCAGATTTGAATTCTACGTTACATTTTATGTCACTCGTGAGCCATCACTCGATTTTTTAGTTGCGCGCAAACGGGCGCAATTCCGCTTCAAAGTGCGCAATTCCGCTCTAAAAGTGCAATAACTGTGTTTGTGAAGACATGCAACTGCCACATGTAATACATGATTTTGGAGTATTTTTTCGTGCTGAACCTCGTAATGTCCATTTATTGATATTTGCAACAGCAACTTTGAAAAACACGGAAAAATTGATAGAGTGCTTTGTGAAAATTTGATAGAAAAGTGCAATTCTGGACAATTTTTCCTTGTTTCCCCAAGTTGGTATTGCGAATATCAATACATGAACATCATTATGAGGTTCAGCACGAAAAAAATACTCCTAGAAACATGTTATTACAAGTGGCAATTGGGTATCTTCAAAAACTCAGTAAGTGCGCACTTTTGGAGCGGAATCGCGCCCATTTGTGTTTACCATTTATTGATAATTGCCACACCAACTTGGGGAAATACAGAAACATTGACCAGAATTGAACTTTTCTTACACATTTCCACAAAGCAGAAAGCATACTAAAATTAAAGTTTTTCGGTGTTTTCCCAAGTTGGTGTGGCAATTATCAATACATGAACATCATTATGAGGTTTAGGAGGAAAAAATACTCCAAAATCATGTATTACATGTGGCAGTTGAGTATCTTCAGAAACTCAGTAATCGCACTTTTAGAGCGGAATAGTGCACTTTTGGAGCGGATTTGCGCCCGTTTGCGAGCACCTAAAAATCGAGCAATGGGGCATTTCTTCATGAAATTTCACTTAAAATTCAAAGCGGCAATAAAAAATGGGGGGGGGGGGGGGTTATCATTTAAAATAATGAAGTTGATGTCAATTGTGCACGTTTGCGCACCCACGCAACGCGCAATTTTGTCATTTTTGAGATCCTTTAAAAAAAAATTAAGATTGGAAAAAAATTAGTTTTTTGACCCATTATTAAAGATTTTAGCGGTGGGGGGGGGGGGGGGGGGGGCTCCTGTATATATTTGAGCTGCTCCGATTGAAACCATCATTTTGACAAAGAAATATTCTGATCCCTTACTAATTGGTCCATTTCGGATCGAATCCGCCTGGGATGGTTATTTTTGCTCCGGAGTGAATCCGATCTGGGCCGGATCGAAAAATATCCATCCCTAATTTTCACCCTCCGGCCCTTTTTTTTTGCTTTGAAACGGCCAAAATCATGTGGGAATCAACTCTTAGCCTCCATTTAAGGCCTTGAGAGATCCCAAGGTAGACAGCAGGGTATCCAGGTGTCCGGTTTTGGCCCGGACAGTCCGGTTTTTCACCAAGCAGCCCGGACGAAAATTTAAAGTCGCTTTGAACGCCAAATGTGTTTTCTCAGAAAGGGCAGCAAATGTCCAGTTTTCGTAGGTCCTACCGTACGTTACTAGGTACCCTTCGAAAACAGCCGTGACCCCCAGATGATCTACCTATAATCGTTTATTTGACAATCGACGCTAGGAAGCTCACCTTACAATTGGCTCAGTCGCATCCCTATCCGCAATACACAATTGTCGCCTGCCTCTAATAGTAGCGACCCTGTAGCTACTGTTAAACCTGCACACACCAAAACTCATACACCCATCAATATAATATTTTGGCGAAGTAACTGAAAAAGTTATCACTACCAACTCGAAGTATCAGTAGGTACTCAACAACTACCCTGGTTATGATATGGATGGATTGGGCTGTCAACCTTGGGATCTCTTAAGGCCGTAAATGGAGAGATTCCCACATGATTTTGGCCGTTTCAAAGCAAGAAAAGGGCCGGAGGGAAAAAATTAGGGATCGACATTTATCGATCCGGCCCGGATCCACTCCGGAACGTTAGTTTGTGGCCGGTTCGGATCGTTACTTTTCGTTTTTGAAAATACTGATTCCATCCGGAGGGATTCGAAGAGGCGCAGTTAGGAGCAAATCTTCCGGATCGAATCTTCATCCCCTGGTAGCAACCTGGTTAGTAATATCAAGAACGTATCTGTAACAGCATACCTACTGTGCAAAACTATCAAAAGTTCCTCTACCAACACGAATCTCAATATTACTCTGGTGATGCAATGCTGATACTTTCTTATTAACTACATGGATTTGATTACCAATTTGGAGGGAAATTAAGAACAGATATAGTGTACCTATGTGGGCTTATACAAATAGGTACGAACGTACATAACGATGAAAGTAATATTTTTGGTTACACTAGTTCAAGCTTTATGATTCATCATACTTGACGTAGGTACTATATTATCAATTATAATATTCTGTATTGTACATAGAACATGATTATTGTCCCTTATGGTGTACAAGTATCATAACGACAAAACAATTAATTATTAATTAAATAAATGAACTTAAACAACAAAATAAATTAAAAATGTTTCAGGAGGAAACAATAAAATAAAAAATAAATCCTTCAGGTAGTTGGCTGCTAGTGTGTTAATAAAAATAAATATTAATGCAATTAATAGTATTAAAAGCATTATTACAACGAGTATGTACATTACTCCCTTCTAAAGGCAAAGCATAAAGTAGGTACATATCTCTCCTAAACACTATAATGAATGTAGGAACGAGTACGTACGTCCAACGATCTTATAAGACATGTTCTTTTATAAAGTGGTGCGAGGCTTCACACAACTTTCTCTAGATATATTTAGCTATTTCATTGTCATAGATGCTTGGTGTTTTTCAAGAATTCGAATTATTGCTCACTCACTGACAGTATTAACCTCAAGAGCTGATGTTCTCAACATTATTAAATTCTAGAACTTATCTTAGAAAACAACTTAACGTAAAAAATTATTCAATTAGTGGAACATAAGTTCGATGAAACTTTAGAAAAGCTCTGCAAAATGATTAAGTTTATCTAATAAAATGTTAATGTTGACAACTTTGGGATGTACCTATGAATAAATTATTAGCTTTAAGCTATGTATAATTAATTATTTGAGAATTTGTAAAACCTTCTGTAGGGGTTTCCCGAGTTTTTTTGGACCATTGCGTTTTATAGCATCAACATTAATGTGATCTCTTCATAATGACTGTGACTTTCGAAGTAATCGTAGTATGGTTTGTTCGGACAGAACATTCTGAACGGATTGGGATGTGAACCATTCCGAACTCCGTTACAAACGAGTTTTACACTTTAACAAACTAGTTTTTAGTTCATTTGTTATGCTTAATTTTATGTGTTTTTTAAGGGTAAAACTATGTAAAACTCGGTTGTAACGGAGCTGGAGAGATCTGCTAGTGTTACCATTCGATTCAGCGTGAAAAAATACGTAGAAACCGACCCTAAACTAGTATTTTTTTAGGGGTTCATTTTTCACGAAAACCACGCCACCACCACCACCACCACCACCATTTCATAGAAAAAACCACGTTTTTAAGCAAACAAACATACTTTTCTCCCTCAATTAACAAAGAAAAAGAAAAATTGACAACACCGTTGGGAAGCTGAAATTGTGATGCAACTTTTAGGCTTACAGCATGAAAATTTCCACCCTAAACGTTTCGAGAGACAAACTTTGAAAAAAACTAAAAAATTATTGGAATTTTACAAATTTTTCACTTACGGATTATTTTTCACCCGTTCATTAGTGATATAGGAAATCTCACGCCCTTTTCAACGGTATAATTAGATTTGAGTTTTCACTGAAAATTTAGGGAGTTGTGACATTTTTAGTGACACAAAGTCGAAAACGCGAAAAAAATTTTAAAAGTGAAATCAGTAGTCTTTAGAGTGAATTAAAAAAATATACGTTATGGGACAAAAAAAGTCACAAATTAGTAGTAGAATCGACCCCTAGCCGGTGGTGTGCTAGAAACTGCGACACCCTGTATACGACCCACAAAACGAAACTTATATCAAACTACGAATAAATGCAACGAACTTTCAATAGCCAGTGCTGAGCTTATAGCTATATGGATCGCCATCAGAAGTTTTAGAGCGTCATTTTGAAATAGTGGTGCTTTCAGACTCGTTGAATGCTTGTCACATTCTTTCATCACAGAAACATGGACGCTGCGAGGACATGTGTGCGAGGAAATAGTCAAACTCGAATCCTTGTTACAAGCCATGTTAGAGTACAATGGATTCCTATCCATATATCCCTTATTGGAAACGAAAATGCGGACCAAGCAGCCAAGGAAGCTTGTAAGTCACACACACTAACCCCAATCTCTTTTCCTCTAAGGGATATCAGCAGGCTGTTGAAGAAAATTCAGATAGGGGAGTGGAAAAAGTCGTGCAGCGACCAAGCAGTCAATGCTGGAAATTTCCACTTCCAGGTGTCCCTTCCGATTGTGGGGCGAGTACGGTATTGCCAGGCACCAGTGCTTCAACATTCCTGGTATACTGCCTGTTGGTGGTGACGAGACTGGACGATTGCCAATTGCAAGAATGGGGAAATCCGCAGGGACCTGATGAATGGGCTAATGACCTATTGGCAAGATGAGTGGGATAACACCCCGAATGGACGGCTTCCCCACAGGTTCCTGCCGTCTGTGTGGGAAAGACTCCGCATGCCGTTGCTCTGCCTAACACACGAAATGACACAGTTCGTGGTGGGCCAGAGTGAGTTTGCCGGAAAGTTGGCTGAATTTCGCCATTGGCTTGTAGGTGCGGGGGCGAGGAGTTGGCCGACCATGTGCTTGTGTGCTGTTCCGAGTCCCGTGAGGTGCAAGAGCGGTGGGGGCTTGTTGACTTTCCCATTGACTTGATACTGGCAAGCCAAGACAAACTGATGCGACTTGGACTTGAGAGCTTTGCCAGAGAAACCCTAACAAGACTTGCTGAGGGACCACAGGTGAGGATTAGGAATTTGGGTTTCCTTTTCTCCTTCATACCTCTCCACACTTGTGGCTCTTTGGATCCTCTCTGGTGGCGGTACTTCACAGTGACCTACCTTGCTGTTTTTTTTCCCACCTTTGGTTGGCTGGGTGTGTACAGCCAACCCAACAACTGGGCACCAAAGCGCTCGAGAAGAGCCTCCCTCCTCCACACACTCATATTGTTTGGGCAGAGATTGGGGAGGAATACCCTCACTCAGGCAGAGATAGAGCGGTTAGAGGGCAGGTACAAATTCTGTGCCCTTGGGGCTGCTACCCGGTCAGGCATCTGGAGAGAGTGGAGAGTCCAGTAACATGGTAATGTCCCATCCCAAAACTGGTACCACGGGTGGGGGGGGGGGGGGGGAGCCCCAGGCTACCGGCACACTGGCACTGAGCCAAAGTGTCACCAACCTGCCCACCTGATGAGGTAGGATTCGTGGTGGCAGTAGTTGAGTACACCCCAGCCTTGTGACACGGGGCCCAGGGTGCTCAGAGGAAGAGATGGGACTTGTACCCTGGTAATGTGTCTCGGCATGTAACTTTTACTATAAACTTGGATACCAGCTCCCTTAGCTGGGAGAACCAGCTAGAAGGTTCACCTCCACCTGCAGTGCCTTGGCTTGTAGGTACCTTGCAAGGAAAGCTCAGAGCAAGGGCTCCTGAACGGTGAGTCATACCATTATTCATACCGCCCTCTTCGGAGGGGGAGAGTTGTGTCCCACCGGCTTGTCGGCGGAGGGAGAAACGCAGTACACGAGAGATAGGTTATCCTAAGCAAATGTCAACCTTCTGTAAGAACTGAGATATCTCTTATGTCCCCTACGATTTTGATTAAGCCTTGGCATCACACTTGGAAATGAACTAGAGCCAAACTAGTTTCTCTAATTCGTTTAAGAACTGGTCATGGGAAAATCAACCGAACCCTACATCTCTATGGATTAGCCATCTCACAGCTATTTGAAGAATGTCAAGTACCTACTGGATCATAACATCCTTGAATGCGAGAAGCAAGATCGGGGTTTGTTTACGGAACTAAATAACCCGAATACTGCACTGGCAGAACTTCTGAAAACTGAGACGGGAAACCATTATTAACCATTTATTGTTATTTTACCATTAATTATTTAACCATTCAGAACTATATGAACATGGCAGATATTCAATTTCGAATATGGTGCATTGAAATTTAATTTGTTTTTTCTATATTTTATTTGATAATTAACTAAAAATTGTGAAATTGTAATAGTGAGATTTTATTATCTGGGTCAAGATAAAGGAATAATAGTAAAAGACTACATTAAGTTGAATGTATGTTCTTGAGCCTTTTAGATGCAGTAATTGCGGATTTCTCAACTTTGAATGACCGAGGAAGTGAGGGTACTACTGATGCACACTGTCACACTACTTTACCACCTTTAGTGATGTCGGATTTCGAAATGCAAAACCAATAATGCGAAATCGAATAAAAAAGTTATCCATGAAAGTGAATTCATTTCAACCAATTTGTCAGAAGGAAACTTTGGCAAGGAAGTTGGCCTTTCCACATCGCCCTAGATAAATCTCTGTTCAGTTTGGCGAGCCAGACGATACGACAGATTACATTCTTGAACTTACATGCAGTTCTAATCAATTAGGAAACGGTATTTGATCAAGGTTTCATCCGAAATTAATTTTGCAAATTTTTTGTCGTAAATTGTTCCATGACAAACCTTTTAAATGTTACAAAACGGAGGTAAGAGAAAAAACGTCTATTTCCACGAGAAATAAAGAGTTACACAGTTAAATCGATTTCGACGGAGGCCATCATCAGTAACAACACAACAAGACACGCTAGAAAGGACACAGCTTTTATAGTCACAGGGAGATTGAATCCCATTGGTCAAGAGAAAGAAAAGGGGCAGAAGGTACAGCCAATTAAGTGCAAACAAAGTGAAGGGAGATTATAGCTAATCAGATGAAGTGAAAGGGGGAAAAAAACTAAATACGGTTTCAACAGTTTGAAGGGATAGTTCCAAGCTTTATAGAAATGGACCTATCAGTGGTGAAATATATTGAGGTATAAAAATCGGTAATATTTGTTCGAAACAGAGACAGAGTTTGTCTGTCAATTTCTTGCTGTGGGATACTAGATTCGAATGCAACTGACTTTATATCACTCGTAATATAAAGCCTCATCATCGATTGGCTGTGGAAATACGTTTCTTTCATATGACGTCAGTATGTTATTTTATTTTATGTCAAGATTTGATGATGTTATGGTAGGATACTGTTTTCAACTGCCTTCAATACTGACCACATTGGACATCGAAATCTATGAATATTTACCTACATTTGTCTTTAAATCTACAAGATTAGTTTAATAATAATAAAGTATGAGTACCTCCTAATTATTTTTAATAATTTGATTCCATGTTTGTCTATCAAAATCATAAACTAAAATTTCTCTACACGATCAATAGCGACTGAAATTTCGAAGATTTCTTCAAAAATTCGCTCATACGATCATGCTGCATGACTGGAACTTTTAGTTTCTTCATTGAGTTGGTGAGTGTTGGTTGGTTGTTGTTATGTTTGTTCCCTTATTGGTATTAGCATCCCTTAATATGAAGTTGTTGATTTATGTACCTGTTTCTATTTTAGTACCTGTTTTAGTATAATTTACTGAGTTGGTCGCTGAGTGGAGTGATTTTCACACTGTAGTTCACCTCTGAGTAAGTTAGTTGATTTACTTATATTATTCTTGTTGGATTATTTTTGCGTTTATGCCTTTAATTTATTACCTTTTATGAGTTCGCCGTTTGTGTAAGGGTAGCTGTTGTATTGTATTTTTAGGCCCTGAAGAAGATAATAAATTTATCGAAAGCTTGGCGAAAGAGGAGGAATCATTTGTTTGGCCCCAATCCTGATAATTTCACGACAGATTGCTGCGTTTGGGTCGATAATAATTTATTCTGAAATAGCAATTTTAGCTAATTTTTCTCATTGACACAATACAAAATCTACAACAGTAATGAAATGGTAACAAAGTTTTATGGGTGACGTTTCGAGGTAGAATTTTATGTTCATAAAACCATGAGGCCAAGATATGATATTTTCGTAGTCTTCTACGAAAAGAATAACCTTGAGTTATACAAAACCCGCAGAAACAGGCCGAGGATTGTTTACGATTTGATGTTCCCATTTCACGAAGGCCCCTTGATGGATTTCAAAACAAGATATTTATCTGGGTGTATTCCGCCTGTGCCCGCCTGGTCTCAAAGATTAATGAATTCAAGTTGAGTTGCGCGCTAACTTCGTCACCGAAATTACGAAACTAATTTCAGAAGTGTGAGCAGGAAACGGAGGGAGTTTAATCGAAAAATTCTCGTTTTTATCAACTAATGACCAGCGCCTACAATTTCGTATTTGGCGGGCACATATTCCAACTCCACGAAAAGGTCTGGTTTATGGTCTGGTATATTTTACCGGCAAAGTATGAAATCCAGGCATTGTATACAATGACTAGTCGTTCTATACAATGCCTGCACTTTTTAGGCGAAGTATGAAATTCCTACTCTTTCAAGTCTCTTTAGACACAATGGCTAGGCAATGTACACAATGCCTAGGCAGTGTATATAATGCCTACCATTGATTTAGTCTAAGTATAAATACTCATCATTCTGAACTATATGTCCAACAAACCTGAATTTTTACTAAGGAATTGACTACTTGATGTTATGTATTTTTAAGATGCGAGCTTGCCAGCATCCAGACCACCAAACTATTCACATTATTCTGACCTATATGTCCATCAAATCTGAATTTTTACTGAGGGATTGACCACTTGATGTTATGTATTTTAGCGAATTTTTGAAGAATTTATTATAAATATATATAATGGAATTATATTATATAATTGGAAAAAATTTATGCAGAAATCCGTTTCAGGCTATTCTAAATCATATTCTGAAGTTTAACGCATTTTTAGCGAATTTTTGAAGAAAATTAAGCTATTGCTCTCGCCTCAAAATTTGTAGAATGTGAATTTTTGAAAAATTTTTATGCAGAAATCCGTTTCAGGCTATTCTGAATCATATTCTGAAGTTTAACGCATTTTTTTATGTATGTATGTATGTATATATGTATATATGTATATATGTATGTATGTATGTATGTATGTATGTGTCATTCCAGACGATAACTGTCCGTAGAATTGTGCTAGAAACTTCAAACAAATTTTAAAATGTTAAGGACACAAAACGAAAGTTCAAGTTCGTTGGCCAGCATGATCGGATTACATCTTCGGGTTGAAATTTTCAAAAATGTAGTCAAAAATTTCAAAATAGCCTGTTTCTTGCGATTTGTTGTGCGAAATAATTTTTTCAGCATACTAACATGTGGTATATTCGGAATCAGCGTAAAATTTCCTATAAGAATATGTATCAAGTTTTCAAAAATTTCAAAGTTGAAAAATCAGTCAAAAATCGAAATAATGCCGTTCGCTAGTTGTAAAAATCGGTAATATTTGCATGAAACATTGTCCAAATTCAGATTGATCTACTCTTATGGAAGTATCCCTGTATAACCAATCCTAGAACCATGCTGTTTAAAACGTAGGTAGTAGGTGCTTTAAAAAAAAAAGAAAAATGTAATCACAACTGATGAGTTTACTCTGTGCATGTGTTAATAATTTGATTCCATGCTTGTCTATCAAAATCATAAACTAAAATTTCTCAACACGATCAATAGCGACTGAAATGTCGAAGATTTCTTCAAAAATTCGCTCATGGGGTCATGCTGCATGACTGGACTTTTTTATGTATGTATGTATGTATATATGTATGTATGTGTCATTCCAGACGATAACTGTCCGTAGAATTGTGCTAGAAACTTCAAACAAATTTTAAAATGTTAAGGACACAAAACGAAAGTTCAAGTTCGTTGGCCATGATCGGATTACATCTTCGGGTTGAAATTTTCAAAAATGTAGTTAAAATGTTCAAAATAGCCTGTTTTTTGCGATTTGTTGTGCGAAATAATTGTTTCAGCATACTAACATGTGGTATATTCGGAATCAGCGTAAAATTTCCTATAAGAATATGTATCAAGTTTTCAAAAATTTCAAAATTGAAAAATCAGTCAAAAATCGAAATAATCGAAGATTTCTTCAAAAATTCGCTCATGGGGTCATGCTGCATGACTGGACTTTTTTAACTCTCTTTAGACACAATGGCTAGGCAATGTACGCAATACCTAGGCAGTGTATATAATGCCTACCATTGATTTAGTCAAAGTATAAATACTCATCATTCTGACCTATATCTCCAACAAAGGTGCCCAGACCAGGTAAGGATTGATCAGAAGGACACTTTGCCGAGTGCACGATCAGGCATTCTATACAATGCCTAGGTAAAGTATAAAATGAGATTCATTTTACACATTGCCTGCTCCATTAAGGTATTCTATTCAACGACTAGGCATTGTACACAACGCCTGATTTTAAACTTTGCCGGTAACATCAGTGGCGTAGTTTGAGGAGGGTCAAGGTGGGCACAGCCCCTCCATGAATCAGAGGATGCAGAAGTTCTTTGCATGAATACAATTAAAATTAATAATTGTATGCTTCCAATTTCAGTAAGTACACCTTCAATTGGAGAATGCTATTCGTAAAAAACCGTTATTATAATAAGAATCCGCTTGCCTAGCAACCTTAGGTTCTCTTAAAAATGAAGAAGTTCTTTTCAGGTTCGTTTGTTTTAGGGCAAAAATGGCGTGGATTATAGAGCTTCACGGAGAGAGTAAAAACACCGTAAACGGAACAGAAATGGTGATACTAAAAACTGAACTCAAGTCGTTCCCCACTACCTTCCGGGGCTAGCCTATGTATATGCGTTTTTTCCTTAAGGCCGGTCCACACGCAACGACTTGTCTGCACAAATGTTTGCGCAAACCAGGTTTGCACAGACAAGTCGTTGCGTGTGGACCGGAAATTTGAGAACTGCACAGACATTGGATTGGTGGTTTGAGGTTTGAGGAAAAGATCTTAAATATCTGCGCAAACCACAGACAAGTCGTTGCGTGTGGACGGTTCGTTCAAACTTCGCTTCAAACCTCATAAAACCCTCCAGCGGCTATCTTCAATTCTAACACATATTCAAATCGTTTTTATTAAACAAAACGGATTAACCTTCAAACATGAAAATTCCATTTTAAGGAATGATGTTCCATTGAATGGCTAAAACGTACGTAGTATTTAATTCAAACAAATTGATGTTATTATTTAGTTTGCGGGGAAATCAAGTGAATTTAATGAATTTTGTCGAATGTGCGCGTGGAGCTGGGAAGGGGGTTTCTACCCCCATGAATGTACGGGTGGGTGAAAGTGGTGGGGGGGAGGAATGTCCCCACTCTAGTAGAGTACGTGAGGAACGAGCTGAGCCCTGAGAAAATTGTTCTCTTTTTAGTAACCAATGTCTAGACCACAAACGTTGCTTAGATTTCATTGTTTTGCTTTATTTCGTTGTTTCCTGGCAAGACACAATGCGAAAACCGACCACAACAACACTTCCTCCATGATTACCTTCTGACTGATTTGAAATAGATTTGAGTTGAAAACTGAGCGTGTGGGCACATTTTCATGCCACCGACTTGTCTGTGCAAACCTGGTTTGCGCAAACATTTGTGCAGACAAGTCGTTGCGTGTGGACCGGCCTTTAGAAAAATATCCCTAGTTCAGTGTGCACAAAATTTCCGCTACGAACTCCCCTACTTTTCAATCCCCATCAGATCACGTTTGAATCTTTGATCTTTTATTAATCTTTGATTGTTGGTATATCCCAATGTTTACGTTTAAAATCCCTGTTAGAATAAAACAAAAATACAATGAATAGAAGACTACAGTGGTGATTAAAATAGTTAAATAGAAATGATTAAAATATTCTATTGAAGCAATATTTATATGCTGGTTTGAGTTTGTTTACAATTGTTATGTTTGTCGCCCTCGGTTTCATTCCCCCTTGTTTTATTTCACGTACTTATATAAACAGTTTGTGATATTGTCCAGAAAAAGTGTTTTTCGCGCTGAAATATCTATTGAGGATAAACCTATAAGGGAGAAACGTCCACAGATATGATTTTGCAGGCAGTATGTCTGGTATAATAGTATAATAATAGGTCTTGTGCTCCTTAGTTCATCGGTACCTATTCGTTTTTATCGTAATTTTTAACGTTTGGATTTGTTGATCGTGTAATATTTTTTCTTAGTATCATGCTTTAAATCAATTTGTAGGTTTGTGAATATGAAACCGTACGCAATTTAAATTCATGACAAAAAGCCATTGAATATGTATGAACGTTTTACAGCAAGTACTCGAAATTAATAGTAAAACTGTAAAATAAAATAAAATCCTTGACTGTAGCTCCTCCATAAGAAATGACTTAGCTACGCCACTCGGTAACATTTACAATGTATGTGATCAGACAAATATAGCCGACGGCTCAAATCGAAAGTTTCAGTCATGCAACATGATCGATGGGGGAATTTTCGTGAATTATCGTACGATATTATGTTAAATTGTTTTGGAAATTCAGTACACCAAGTCAAAAGGAATTATTACCAACCAATTTTATCGCAAAAAAATGAGCAAACTGCAGAAGTTATGCGTGTTGGGAGAATTAGCGGACGACACGGAAAGCAAAGGTTTGATGAATTTCATCATTCATAAATTAATAGTTTTTACTGCGCATGCGCAAACGTAAAATCCATCAAGGTTAATTTTCTCTCAGCTCTCAGAGTTTTACACTTTAGCTAACTAGTTTTACCCATAAAAACATTTAGGCAATACCATTTATCATCAAACCAAATCATGAACTCAAATTTGTGAGATAAAGTGTAAAAATTGGTTATAAGGGGGCTCAGGAGATCTGCAAGTGATAGCATTTGATTCAGCGTAATAAAATACGTAGAAGCCGACCCCAAACTCGTATTTTCATAGAAGGCCATTTTTCAAGAAAACCCTCGATTTCAGTGAAAAGACGATGTTTTTCAACATTAAAACATAGTTTTCTCCCCTAATTAGCAAAGTAAAAGTAAAATTGACTACAACATTGGAAAGGTGACATTTTGGAAAAGTTAATACCTTTCTTGCTTATTGGAAAAATATTGGTTCTCATAGTTCTATTTCCGATTAAAAACACTCGAGTTTTCCCTAATTAGGTAAAATCAGCTTTTCAGAAGGCTTTTTCATGTTTTAAGCCTTAATTATAAATAAAGGTCAGGCATCTATCCCATATGAAATTTAATGCTCTTTCCAACGGTATAGGTACTGAAATTTGAGTTTACACAGAAAATTAATGAGTTATGACCGATTTGGTGACAAAAGGTCAAAATCACAAACAAATTTAAAATTGAAAAACTCGTTTTTCAAGCAGGTTAAAAAAATTGTTAGCGGAAAAAAGTTGTTGCGAATGAGGCTGCGAACTAACAAGGGCCGCCGCTAGGAGCGCTAAGGGGCGAAGGACATTGAGAAGGAACATAGAGATGGGAAGGAACATATAGAAGGAACAGAGAGGTTGATATGAATTTCCCCTTGTTGATACCATCACCTTTTTCGTTCTACTATTCGGCCCCCTCACCATCAATCTCATCAATACTGGTCAAAATGAGAATTAAATTAATAATAAATGAATTATTATAATAAAGAAACACACACACTCAAACAAAAAACGGACGAAACGCCAAAAACAACTTGAGTCCGTCATTACTGCCCTTAACAGCAACAAAAGAATAGCAAACCGGTAAGGTCATTGTTTACGTGCTGCGCTCTATCTCCAGCTTCTCATTCGGAGCCCCATTCGTTGAAGAATCGACTCCTGCAGTTTGGGAGACCTGTTTTGTGTACACCCCGTATAGATCACAAGTCAAGTGAAGAAATATCACTCAAATACCAGTTAATCAGGGTGGGTCTGTACCTTGTGTCGTAAGCAACCTAGTTATTTTCTTTTCTTTTAGTTTAGCCTAATGATTTTGATTGTATTGCCGCTACTCCGATATTTGAGTTTACACAGCAAATTAATGGGTTATGACCGATTTGGTGACAAAAAGTCAAAATCGTTCACGGAAAATTGCTCACGAAAATATTTTGATGATTTCCGCTTACAACCGAGTCGTTGCTTGGGAAATGGTACTTCGTCGTTTTTCATCCCACAAAATTCGTTGACCATTCGTTCGAAAGCCCTCGATTTATCCAACCAAATTATGTTAACTGCTGCAAAGTGCGTGGACAACAAGCTGAGTTATGAGCATGGTTATATGAATAATTGTGTACACTCAGGTGATCACAATTGCCACCGCTTGTTAATTTCTGATGATTTCATTGAGCTGGTGTTTCGATGATTTGATTCATAGCAGGTGATCCAAATATTGCGAGAACGGTTTGATTTGTGAAGCGGTGGTTAAATCATTTTAATAGGTAATTTCTATGCTTTACACTCTAGGAAGCTGTAATTTCGTATGTAGCCCCTTTAGGACATTTACTTGACGATGCCCAGAGTCCGGATCAGATGAGTGGCTCTTAAAGCTAATTTCTATGTTTTACACTCTAGGAAGCTGTAATTTCGTATGTAGTCTCTTTAGCACATTTACGTGACGATGCCCAGGGTCCGGATCAGCTGAGTGGCTCTTTGAGCTTGCATACGAGTCTGCAACACATACTTGTCTTCAACTAAAGACATAAAATGTCCCAATGTGTTGCAGACTCGTATGCAAGCGTTCAAAAGTAGTCAGCGACATTGTTTTTTTCCGTCACGCTGTTTTTTATAATAAAGAAACACACACACTCAAACAAAAAACGGACGAAACGCCAAAAACAACTTGTGTCCGTCACTACTGCCCTTATTGGCAACAAAAGAATAGCAAATCGGTAAGGTCCTTGTTTACGTGCTGCGCTCTACCTCGGGCTTCTCATGTTCGGAGCCCCATTAGTTGAAGAATCGACTCCTGCAGTTTGGGAGACCTGTTTTGTGTACACCCTGTATAGATCACAAGTCAAGTGAAGAAATATCACTCAAATACCAGTTTATCAGGGCGGGTCTGTACCTTGTGTCGCAAGCTACCTAGTTATTTTCTTTTCTTTTAGTTTAGCCGAATGATTTTGATTGTATTGCCGCTACTCTGATATTTGAGTTTACACAGCAAATTAATGAGTTAAGACTGATTTGGTGACAAAATCACAAAAAATTTAAAATTGAAAAACTAGTTTTTCAAGCAGGTTAAAAAAATTGTTAGCGGAGAAAATTTGTTGCGAATGGGGCTGGGAACTAACAAGGTCCGCCGCTAGGAGCGCTAAGGGGCAAAGAACCTAAGGTGTTATAAAGGTTGACATGAATTTCCCCTTTGATACCTTTCGTCACCTTTTTCGCTCTACAATTCGGTCCCCTCACCATCAGTCTCATCAATACTGGTCAAAATGAGAATTATATTAATAATTTAAATGAATTATTATAATAAAGAAACACACACACTCAAACAAAAAACTGACAAAACGTCAGAAACAACTTGTGTCCGTCACTACTGCCCGTATTGGCAACAAAAGAATAGCAAATCGGCAAGGTCCTTGTTTACGTGCTGCGCTCTATCTCGAGCTTCTCAAGTTCGGAGCCCCATTCGTTGAAGAATCGACTCCTGCAGTTTGGGAGACCTGTTTTGTGTACACCCTGTATAGATCACAAGTCAAGTGAAGAAATATCACTCAAATACCAGTTTATCAGGGCGGGTCTGTACCTTGTGTTGAAGCTACCTAGTTATTTTCTTTTCTCTTAGTTTAGTTTAGTTTTTCATTAGATTTTGATTGTATTGTCGCTACTCTGATGTCTCCTTATCGTAGTGCCAAAGTCTCCTCGCGTCGCCTTTGTACATATTCCCGACTGAATGGGTCGGTGAAGAAGAGGAGTACAGAAGAGCCAGTTGGATTTGTTGCTTCGACTCAAGCTCTCCTCTTTCTATTGCATATGCGACGATTTGAAGATTGCCTACGCCATCTCTTAGCACGTTCTACGAGTACTTTGTTTGAATAATCAAATATACCTATCTATAGTATTTGCAAATAGAGTTAATCTTTTTGCAAATCAAATTAATCTTTTGGCAAATTTGATTAAACTTTTTACAAATAAATTTAATCTCTTTACAAATAAAGTTAATCTTTTTGCAAATATTATAAACTTACTTTAAATGTTGTGTATGGTGACTTACAATGTTGTGTTATGGACGTATGTCCATGAAAAACACTTGAAAAAAAAAAGAAAAAAGGAAAACCCTCGAATGACAAGCTTAGATAAAGCTTCTTGTTGGGAGCAGCACCAATAGGACTCCCAGTAAGCTAAAGAGTCAAGGTAACTAATTAATAATTCGGTGAAGGACGTTAATAATTGCCTTCATATTTAACTTGCGATATAAAAATTTAAAACCCGGCATTTATGAACCCAACTCGGGCAATTAATTTGAATCGAGAAATGTTTGCAGAGAAGTCTTGGCATGCAGTTTTAGCAATTGAGGGCCACTTTCACCGACAACTTATGTAACGGAGTTTCGCCAAACTCCATTAAAAATAATCTCGGGGACCAAACCTTGCCGTCTTTCACCAACCCAAAACTCGTTTAGAACAACGGAGATTCCTAAACGGAGTTTAGGGCACACTGCCCATTAAAATGTTTCACCCTTTCAAGCTGGGACATAAATCCGCCACAACAACACAACCACCTGTTATCGTCCAAATATAATACTGACATTTGTAGACAAAATTGGGTACCTAGTTTAGTACATATAATTTCTAATCAATATTGTTGGGAATCTATAAAGGCATACTATTTATCATCATATAATAATGTTCCACCATCATTATCATGACGTAATACAGGTACGTAATTGTTCTCTTATCCTTACGGTTGGCTGCTTAATGGTAGTGTATGTAATGAAGCTACTTCAATCTAGAGCTCGTTGTTTTGGTCTATTATACCACGTATATTAATAATTAATATTGGTAATATTAATGAGGAACGAAGCTTGTTGATGTTATGTGACAAACTGCCAGGGATCGCATTATGAGGCATTATTTGCCAACTTTCTGGAGAGATACCTGCTATCAACGAATAACTACCAAAAAAATATTAGGTACCTACGTATCTACCTAATAGTTGTGGCACAAGTTTTCAAACAATTATGATTCATTTAAAATGCTTACTCGCACGAATTTATTTCTATTATTTTCCGAGTTACTAGAAATCTAAAGGGTTTGAGGACGGTTTCTAAGTATTTGTTCACTCTGAATCGAATCGTAATACTTGCAGATCTCTCCAATTCCTTTATAACCGAGTGTCACACATTTTTAGTTTATTTGGTATGCTCAATTGTACGTGTTTTTAGGGATACAACTAGTTTATTAAAGTGTAAATTCTCGTAAGTATAGAAATAACAACTACTAACAAAAGCTACGCGGCCACCTAACGTAGATTGGTAAATTTAAATCGCCGAATTTTGGGAGTTTATACTCGTAGTAGTTTAAACTCGTAAAGTGCTCTGATGAAAGATGATCAACTGGAATCCCCGTTAATTCCCAATCTTTTCCAGTTCAAACTCGTCTGTTTTTGGTGAAAGTGGACTTGAATCCATTGAAGCTCAGTCTTTAGTCGTCATTGTCATGGAGATCGCATCGGTGAGTGGCCTGGGTGTTCCGGCGAGCGACCCCCTTGGCGTTTTTTCCGGGTTAGAGTGACCTTTGTCACTTGTTAGGGCTGCTTGTTCAGAAATGGACAGGAGACCCCGGGAGCCGCCGTGGTGGGTGGGTCCAGGCCGGTCGGGGCGCTCTGGCCCCGGCCGGCTACACTCGGGAGTTTTGTGCCTCCCCCCTTTTCTTCCTCTCTCCTCACCCTTTAGTCCTAATCCCCACAGACATTTATTTATTTATTTTGAAAATGACGTTTGCTCTATCGTTTGTTATTGATGATGTTTTATGGCAATAAACAATTCATTATATTGTTACTATCATGCCCTTCCAAGTTGGACATGTCCGGGAAATACAGAAGGCAAGCAGAACCTGAACTTCTGTACAATATATTTTGGGAGGTAGTCATGATCTGCGGATACCTGTTCAAATACAGGTCACAGAAGCAACCTAGAGATGGAAACAGTACTTTTCATTACTCTCTGTCAAGCTTACCTTTATTAGCTAATTTTCGTAGAAAACATTTTAAAATAAAAATTTTCAATGAAAAGATGAGCTATTTAGAAGGCTTCGAAATTTTAAAAGTGGGTAGGAAGGGCCGAGGGCCCCTTCAAATCCATTTCATACAGGGGGGGAGGGGGGGAGCTAGAAACTATTAATTTTTAGCATGGAACATGCTTTAGCCTTGAGCTAACTGCCCGAAAACGTTACACGGAAGTGTTACGAAATTTACTTATGATTTTCACGTACAACCAAGCCGTTGCTGAGGAAATGAAACTTCTTTAGTTTTCGTCGGACAAAAATCGTTCTCCTTTCGTTGGAAAGCTCTCGATTTATCACGCATTTTTTTCGTACTTGTTGTTTTATTTATGTCGTAGTGAAGTTAGTGATTGACACACTAACGGATAACTTTCATGCGTTAGAATTGTACACTTTTGACCTCAGATCCGGATTTAGCGAACGTGAAAACCTCATTGAACCAATTTTTAGCTCAAAAGTCTGTTTAGTTAGGCCAATAAACGGGAAGGAATATCACGCGTGACTCAGTAGTGCAAGGGAGTTGAGGGTTCCGTGACGTCATCATGAATATAAGAGCCGTATCAATGGTCAGATATCTGATGAGCAAATAAAATTCTTACCTAAGTGATTGATGATAATTTGGAAACTGTATACATATTTATATAACCTTGGACCACCTCATGTCATTAGCGAATTTTCGAACAAAAAATTAACTATTGCCTTGGAATCAAAATAAAAACATTATTTGAGAAGTCTATGAAATGGTTGGATAAATCGAGAGCTTCAGAACGAATGGCCAACGAATTTTGTGGGATGACAAACGACGAAGTACCATTTCCCTAGCAACGACTTGGTTGTAAGCGGAAATAATCAGAACACTAAAGAAGTTTTATTTCCCCAGCAACGGCTTGGTTGTACGTGAAAATCATAAGAAAGACAAAGCAGCTTGAAATGCTTGCATACGAGTCTGCAACACATTGGGACATTTTCATGTTTGTTTTCTTATTGTATTTATTACTAGGCAGATCTCACCCGTGCATCGCACGGCGGGACGTAAAAATCAATTAAATGGGCCATAAGAGAAACCGCCCACCCGTGGGTACTTAATTGAATTCGCGATCGTGTTGACTCATTGTTCCGACACCCGTGGGTACTTCATTGAATTCGAGCCAGGCTACATCACCTACCCCCCTGCAGACTCGTATGCAAGCCCACTCAGCTGATCCGGACCCTGGGCATCGTCACGTAAATGTGCTAAAGAGACTACATACGAAATTACAGCTTCCTAGAGTGTAAAACATAGAAATTAGCTTCAAAAGCCACTCATCTGATCCCTGGGCATCGTCAAGTCAACGTCCTAAAGAGGCTACATAAGAAATTACAGCTTCCTAGAGTGTAAAGCATAGAAATTACCTATTAAAATGATTTAACCACCGCTTCACAAATCAAACCGTTCTCGCAATATTTGGATTACCTGCTATGAATCAAATCATCGAAACACCAGCTCAATGAAATCATCAGAAATTAACAAGCGGTGGCAATCATGTTCACAATATCAATTATTGAGAATGATCACCTGAGTGTACACAATTATTCAAATAACCTTGCTCATAACTCAGCTTGTTGGCCACGCACTTCGCAGTAGTAAACATAATATGGTTGGATAAATCGAGAGCTTTCGAACGAATGGTCAACGAATTTTTTGGGATGAAAAACGACGAAGTACCATTTCCCTAGCGACGACCCGGTTGTAAGCGGAAATCGTCAAAATATTTACGTTACGTTACGTGACAGTTTTTTGTGCAATGTGCCAGGGCAAAGACATGAAAATGTCAATAAATATAGTAAACAATGGCGCTTGTTTGGTTGTCACTTGATTGAGAAGTTAATCTCGGTTATAGTAATTGTTGACGTGCACCATAACAGAAAATTACATGCCTAGTAATTTCGATTAGTAAAATATTCATGTCGTAGTTTTAGCGGGAAAAAATCATGTTCCATGTTTTAGCATTTTAGCCGAAGGCTCAAATCGGAAAGCAACCGGGAGGGCCGAGTTTTTTTTTAAAATAACTAAACACAACATTTATAGCTTTGTTCCATCCACCTAACCGCGGTTGACCACGGTCGACCGACTCATGCGCAGTAACGTCAACCGCTGTTCCATCCCAACAATCAGCTCAACACAGCGGTTGAACCGCTGTTCCATCATAGCAGCGTGGTCGACCGGGGTCGAACCAAAACCGACCGCCCGATGGAGTGCGGTTCTTTCCGGTTGTTATAGGAAAGCTCACGCAATTGAAATCTACTCATAACCTTCCTCATTTGAAATTCGAGCTCAGTGGGTGGGTCTCCACAGAACAACCTAGAACCTCAACCTACTCGTTGTACATCGTGTGCCATGTTCGTTGTCTAGTTCTTCTACTCTGTGGTCGTGTGTGAAGTTGAGAACTTGAAAATGAACCAACTGGAAAGATTAATTGTGGAGGAGTTGAACTGCAAAACTCCCGTAATAACTGCACTGACAATCAATCCCTCCCGTCTTTATGAAGTCTCACATTCAGAAGAATGAATTTCAAGGTTTTTCCTTACAGCTGGTTTATAATTCATGTTGCACATTTCCTGATTCGATATTCGACAAACTTGTTGATAAGCAGTTGAAATTCGTTGGCAGAGCAACAATCTACCTACTTAGTTTACTTTTGACCAACAGCAAATTCGGTAGGCTGTACCTACGTAGTTCCGTTTTTTTTGTGGAGCACCTGCCTTGTTTACTTCCACAAACTACCAAATCTATCCTTTCATTTATCAATAAAACAAGTAAAGCTGCTTCAGGTATAGTAATAAGAACATGTCTAAAACGTTGATGAAACTGCCAGGGCAATGGTTGTGTAGTACCTACACCGCAGCAGGTACAGAGATCTGAGGAATTTTCAATTATTTTTCAGGTTATTTATTCTCAGTCTAAACGAATGAAGTTCATTAGTTTTCGGACACTGATTTCCTATGATAGTTAGTCCCTGGTCCAAATAAAAACTTGTTCACTACTAGATCGGTATCGTTATTTTTGGACCTAAACATCGTACTCTCCTTCTTGAGCCCCATATCCTCATCAAGATCGCTTTTATTTTGGCTGCAAGGTTGTATTTAGCAAAGTTTCAGTCAAAACAAAATTATCAACGATTAACTAGGATGTTAAAAGATTTTTGCACAACAATATGCAGAAAAACGTACTTAAATTTCAATAATATTTGCTGAAAAATTTATAAAAACTGCAAAAAACCCTAAAAATTCCAAAATCTTTTGTGCATCACCGAATTTTATTTAGTACGAGTTTTTTTTGGCATAAAATTGGTTTTTAAGAATTTCTTTCTACTGAAATTGCTCAAATTTCAGTACAATTCAACATATAATACGATAATTTAAGAAAATTCGCTCATACGATCATGCTGCATGGGAACTTTTAATCCATACATTTATGGTTTTTTTTTTCCTTTTTTAAGGTGGCACTTGCTATAATAACATCATAACCATGCAGAGTTCGGTCTTATATTTTATTTTCATTTTGTAAAGTTTTGAGAACTCCTTATTGTACAGGTTGTGTACCTTAATCAATAATAAAGACATTTCATTTCATTTCAATGGAAGATGACCCACTTAAGCTGTTAGGACAAAACTATTAGATAGCGGTCTGGTTCTGTAATAAGGGCCAGTTTCGTAGTTTCCAATATTAGTACTTATATATTTTTTTATTAGCGAAATAATTCAGGTTCTTTCAATTTCCTCAAATTCCCCCGACAGCGCGTGTCTTCAACTGGCGAGAAATCCCGATGGGGGCCGGAGTTGAAAATATACGCGGAGTCATTTAGGCCCGCCTGTCACATATTTGGAATTAGAAGTTGGCGGCGCTCCATCTTCCAAAAATATTTCCCTGGTAAACGCCCTACTTCAATTTAACACCGCTTCTCAGGGCGGCATCTCCAAGAATCTCAATTTACCGCTGGTTCGTTCGTCCCTTTACGTTACGGATCACGGAAATCAAATGAAGGGTACAGGATAAGATACGTATGTCAAAAAACAGTACGTAAAATCAACTTTAACGTCGGACAACTGTTTTTTCCCTGGTACGGGTAAACTTTAGCGCTTAAAATACTAATGACAACAACGTTTCTTCCTGGTTTTGACTTCACCTTTCAAAAGGTTCCTTGAAATCCGAACAGGTGGCACCACCATCTCAATTTCACAAAAAAGAAAAAAAAGTCCAGTCATGCAGCATGAACCCATGAGCGAAGTTTTGAAGAAATTGAGCGCAAAACATTAAAGAGAGCGACCGAGAGAATCGGAGGACGGAATATTTCACAGAGTAGGTAAACTCATCAGTTGTGATTACTTTTTTTTTTTTTTTTTTTTTACAAGCACCTACTACCTACGTTTTAAACAGCATGGTTCTAGGATTGGTTATACAGGAATACTTCCATAAGAGTAGTTCAATCTGAATTTGGACAATGTTTCATGCAAATATTTCAATGCAAGGCCTTTCCACAATAAACGATTATAAATAAAAATAAAATAAACACGTTTTTCATCCGGTATCCATAAAATAGAAGAGGATTGGGGGGGTTGAGGGTGGAAGAAAGTGAGAAGTCTTCTAAAGTGTGATAAGTTTGATTAGAGTGTAGGATAGTTTCGCCTATTCAGCCTCTTCAGGACATTTTATTGCAAGATATCACATGATGCCGCATGATAACGATAAATGATTACATTTGTCAGTCCCATGTGCTACCTTCTCACTTCTCCACTTCCTAATGCACATTTTTTTACATATAAAAACGTACTCATTCATGCAGCATGGCTATTAGAGCTAATTTTTAAAGGAAAGTTGTGAATAAAACTGAGGGAACAGCCCTGTGACGGGAAATTTGGTCAATAATTGACATTTTTCACCTAAAAACCGAATTTACTTACTTATTATGAATATATAAAAGAAGGGGGTGGTTAGATGGAATAATTTGGTCATCAATCACCGAACGAACTGGTGATCTGATTTTCTGATTTTCGGACGAATGAAATTGGATTAGTCTGAACGTTCTTTTGGGTTACCTATCAAGAATATTTTTTATCTGAAATATGGGGGGTGTTTGTGGAGAGGGAGTGGGGGTTGATCTCAGTATGGTCCTAATAGGTCATTTATAAGTAAGTACTCTAAGTACGGACTTATTTGAATCAGATACTTAGGGATGTCGTAAAATATGATGGGTGAGCGGACCTTGCGTATATTCAAGTCAACCTGTGCCAAAGCACGGAAGAACCAGCTAGTATATTACATTAAAAACGGCCCTCCTCAAATAGGACATTTTGCTGTCCTCGCTATTGGCCTCCGCTATAACTATATCGAGCCCTACAACCTTTGTATTGTTGTAACTCGTCAATAATGTTTATCACAAGCTATACAGGATGTCCCGACTTGGGTTCATCAAACTCTGAGGGTCAATTCTAGAGCTCATTTCTGATCAAAAGTTCCTCTTAGAAAATTTTTTAAACGCTTGGTTTTCGAGTAATTTAATTTGTAAGATTCATTTACTGTTTTGTACCATCCTTATGACATTCAAATGGCCGTAACTCCACTTGGAATCACTTTAAAATCAAAGTTCCAGTCATGCAGTATGATCGTATGAGCGAATTTACGTAAATTATCTTATTGTATAATGTTAAATTGTTTTGAAATTTGAGCTTTTTGAGTGCAAGGAAATTGTTAACTATTAATTTTATGACAAAAAAGTATTCTGAATAATAATCACTTATTGAAAGAAAGGGTTTTGAATTGTTAGCTTTTTTTTCAGTTTTTATCGATTTTTTTTAGCAAATTTTGATGAATTTCAAGTGCTTTCAGCTTAATTTTGTTAATACATTTTTGAATGTTCTATTTTATAATTAATAAACTTTATTTTAGCAGTATTCTGCTGAAAAATATAATTTTAACGATTTTTAGCCGTTATTAGCCATTTTTGGTGATTTTTTTAGTACAAGTGCAAAGTACAAAAAGTGCTAGCTAACGAACTCCTTTTGTTTGGAAAGCTTGATTTTTAGGCGCAAGAACGGAATGTTTATCTCAAACCTAAGGAGAGCTATCGTCTGGAATGACACATATATGCACTGCAGTGGGAAAACTTCCTCAGAATCTCAGCAGTTCAACGGTATAGCCAATTTTATTTTTTTTGCTAATTTGGGGAGAAAATTATGCATTAATGTTGAAAAACAAGGGGTTTTAATGAAATCGAGGGTTTTTATGAAAAATAACCCTCTATGAAATTACGAGTCTGCGGCCGGTTTCTAAGTATTTTTTTCAAGCTGAATCGAATGGTAACACTTGTGGATCTCCACAACTCCGTTATAATTGAGTTTTACACTTTAACTAACTAGTTTCACCCTTGAAAACAAATGAAATCGAGCATGACAAACAAACTTTGTGAGTTACAGTGTAAAACTCGGTTATAAGTAAGTTTGGGAGATCAGCAAGTGTTACCATTCGATTCAGCGTAAAAATACTTATAAACCGTTTCCAAACTCGTATTTTCAAAGAGGACCCTTTTTCGCGAAAACCCTCGATTTCCTTGAAAACCCCATAACGTTAATGCATAATTTTCTCCTATAATTAGCAAAGTAAAAGTAAAATTGACTATACTGTTGAAAAGCTGAGATTCTGAGGAAGTTTCCCCCGTGAAGTGCTTTTCCGAAATAGACTGTATTAAGAGCACGACAAAGGAAGAAAAGTTATATACTGAAAAGTTTTCAAAATTACCTTTCAAGTCTCTTTGTTTACGTATGAAGACGGTTCAAGAAATACTGGCTTGGCATCAGGTAGATCGGAAAATTAACACTCTTTTCAACGATGTCCTTATTATTGAGTTTAAAGTGATTCTAAGAGGAGTGGCTGTTTTAATGACATAAGGTACAAAACACCAAACAATTCTTATAAACAAAATTACTCGAAAACTAAGCGTTTAAAAAAATCGCTAGGAGGAACTTTCGATCAGAAATGAGCACCAGAATCGACCCTCAGAGTTTGATGAACTTAAGTCGGGACACCCTGTATATCTATTAAATGTTTACATACCCAATGGTGCTAAGCACAAGAATGTTAATAAATTAATTTTAAAAAATGGTGTTCTTAATTTAGCCCCGTTTTGAAAGCAGTGATAAAACAGGAGGCGTTACTTTTCAGGCCCCCTCGTGGTTTATATATTTGTGGCAATTTCCTCGACAGCGTCAACACAAGTTTATCCATTTCAAACGCTTGTTTTTTGGAGCACGGAGTGAAGAAAAAGGTAAACCAACATCTTTGCCAATATATTTTGCTAGCTGTGTAACTTGCGAGATGTACGTGGGGAAAGAACGTATTGGAAATATTCCAACGGGGTTCGCAGCCAAGATATAAAGGTGTCTACCCCCAGACCAGTATCTCAAATGCAATAGATAAAAAGTTGGATAATGAAAGAGGAAAATCTACGGCCACACACCTTTTCACCAAGATAAGTTTTTCAGAAGCTTTACTGCAATAATCAAATCGGTCTCCCGTTCAAGTGTGGCATAATAATCACTGATGAATTCTCGAATACAGTGTTCGAGTTCGGTGTGATTTTATATATCATAGCACATATTTTAATTCACTCTAAAGGCCACTTTTTTCACTTTCAAGTCAATAACTCCCTCAATTTTCAGTCTATACCCAAATCTGGTGTAAACGTTGAAAAGAGCATAAAATTTCCTATCTCTTGACGCCATTATATTTTTTCTTAAATTAAACGAACGCGTGAAAAACTAGTGAAAATCCCAAAATGTTCACTTTGTTCAATGTTTGTCCCTCGAAAAGTCTTGGATATACATGAATGCGGTAGACTTATAAGTGGCATCACAAACCCAGCTTCCCTTTATTTTACTTTTATATTGGTAATTATGGGGAAAATGCTGTTTTCGTGTTGGAAAATTTAGTTTTTTCGATGAAATTTAGGGTTTTTTTGAAAAATGACCCCAATGAAAAATACGACGAGGTCTACGCGATTTTTCACGCTGAATCGCATGATAACACTAGCAGATTTCCTTGAGTAGATATTAAAAGAGAATTCTGGCACAGGGACCAACACGGGGAAGGGTATACTAACCCGCACAACGCATAAATTGAAAGTTTCTGTACATTGTGCGTCTGTTTATCGTAAGATCAAAAATCCCCGTTCTACTATATTATATCGTTGCATTAGGAATGGGTGATCAAAAGCTGCGTGCATCAGACAACTGTATGAAACACTTAAATTCATTGTTGATAATGTGGCGTCATGGCTCAATTGGTGAAGGCATGAGTCTGGTGACCAGGAGATCCTCTGCTCGATTCCCGGTCAACACACAATTATTTTTTGATCTTACGATAAATGGACGCACAATGTACAGAAAATTTCAATTAATCCGTTGTGCGGGTTAGTATACCCAACCCCGTGTTAGTCCCTGTGCCAGAATTCTCTTTTTATATCCACTTCCTTGACTCCGTTATAACCGAATTTTACCCCTTTAAACACAAAACGTCGAGCACAAAAATGAACTAAAATTTTTAGTTGAAGCGTAAAACTCCAGTATAACGGAGTCAAGAAAATCTGCTAGTGTTACTATTCGATTCACCGTGAAATATTACATAAGACCGGTCCCAAACTCACCAATAGAAAACAATAGATTTCGTGGAAAAACACTTTTTTTTTTTTTAACACGAAGTTGGATATAAATATTTTTCCCCAAAAATTAGCAAAGTAAATTTAAAATCGACTCTACAGTTGGAAAAATAGGTTACAGAGATGCAGCTTTTAAGCCTTCAGCACATTTAGGAAATTTCGAAAGACGAAAACTGTACAAAGTGAACATTTCGGATTATTACTCATTTTTCACTCACGATTTATTTTTCACCCATTCTTTTAATTGTAAAAACCATTACAACTACGTAGGGGGGGATAGGACATTTAATGTTCTTTCCAACGGTGTATTCAGATTTGAGTTTTGACCGTAAATTAAGGGAGACGACAATTTTAGATATATAAGGCCTAAAAACGTAAAATAATAATAAAATAAATAAATAATAAAATAAAGAAGTGAAAAATGAGGTAGTCAGTGTGAATGGCAAAATATGTGTAATGATACAAAAAATAAGCACAATTTAGTTGTAGAATCGAACCCGAGCCGGTGTGGTACGACCAAAAGTCACCCTATAAACCATTATAGCCGATGGCTTGAAAACTATTGTGATTTGTGAAATTTTAACAATAGTGAAACAATAATTATTAGAATTGCATAAAAGTGGCATAGGTACGTTTTACGGAGTCTTGCCCTCCGTATAAGGTTAATAATTAAATGTAATATAATAATGAAACGGATATCATTCATATTATCAATTTGTTAATTATGGTAGCTTTACTTCGTAATTAGAGAGTTCCTATTAGATCCGTCGGTCCCAACACGGCGCATGGTAACGAGAAACCTTAACCGCACCTTAAAGTCACGTCAAGTCCTTAACGGATCTAGTTGTAACGCTAAATCCATGGAAGGAGGAAATTATCCCTAGGAGGTTATCTCAGACGATTATGTTTTTTCCGGATTGCGATCCGTTAACGTATCTGTGCGGAAGGATGCGTTACCGTAACTCATTGCGTCAGAGTTACGGCGCCGGATCGTCGATACCACACGACGTATTGTGTTTTACGGATCTACTAAGAACTCTCTATTGTGTAGACAGTTGGGAAATTAGGGGTTTCAAGAGCTCTAATTTTCATTTATACTCATTTCGATATCTTCACTCGTAATCTGGAGACCTGTGGAGAAATGCATTCTTATTTTATAAGCTAAAAACAAGAAAATTGTTAGCAAACAAAACAAGTTCATATATACAATTAGTTGGTATTACATAAAACAATACGAGGTAAAAATACCTATGATTAAACAATAACAAATAATCAGGCTAATGAAATTACCAGGCATGCAATGTAAAACTCGAAAATATATAATAACTTACATGTATAATTTTACAGTTATTACGCATCAACCAGAGAAATAATGAGATCCGTAAGGTGAGAAATCAAAACTGCCGACTCCACAGTTTCGTAATAAAAATATCATTTTATTTCTATAATAATTACACGTGTATTAATACAAATTGAAACAGGTAACAATAAAATTTGGTTTGGTTGTGTTTGGGCTAACAGTGGAAAAATAAAATCGGTAAAGAACACAGTAAAAACAGAAACGAATAAAATTTGCATTAAAATAACTTAAAACATTAATAAATAAGTAAATAAAAGAGAACGCAAGTTTTTTTTATTTTCAGTCTTCCTCTTCTTCGTCAACGCCCACGCATTTAGGACAGACAGGTTTCCCTTCCATAGCGTAGAAAGATTTACCGGTAACTGGTTTTTTACAATCCTTTGAAGAAGAAAATGATAAGTTAGACGTGCATGATGTAATTCAAAATACAGGGTGAACTTTTATTTTTAAAGCGTAAAATTACATCGCAAAAGGAGTAAAATGCAGCCAACAGGATATTTTTATTTCAGTCCGTTCTTGAAATATGATTTTTTAACGAATTTTTTAGAAAATCCGTTTTTTTTTCTTCTCTTAAACAGGTACTAGATCTGTAAAATAAAAATCGGGGACTTTTTGGGGACTTTTGGGGTTCTAAATTTTAAAAATCGGTTTCGGATTCAATGCTAAATTTTCTATAAGTGTGTTGCACTTTGATTCAGGGAAATTTCCATCTACAGACCAAAAAGTTCCATTCATGCAGCATGATCGTATGAGCGAATTTTCATAAATTATCGTAGGTATTGTATAATGTTGAATTGTTTTGAAATTTGAGCTTTTTGAGTGCAAGGAAATCGTTAACCATTAATTTTATGGCGAAAAACGTATTCTAAATAATAACCTGCTATTCAAATAGAGGTTCTGAATTTTTAGCTTTTTTAGCAGGTTTTATCGATTTTTTAGCAAATTTTGATGAATTTTAAGTACATTTTTCAGCATAATTGTGTACATACATTTTTGGATGTTCTATTTTATAGTTAATAAACTTTATTTGAGCAATATTCTACCAAAAAATATAAATTGAACGATTTTTAGCCGTTTTTAGCCATTTTTAGAGATTTTTCGAGTACATTTTTTGGAATTTGACCAATTTAATGTACTCAAAAAGTGTTGTCCAACGAACTCATCCTTTCTTTTGAAATGCTTGATTTTTTGGCGAAAGAACGAAGTTTTTATCTCAATTCTATCGAGAGTTATCGTCTGGAATGACACATACATATATATATATATATATACATATATATATATATACATATAAAAAAGCGTTAAAATCCAGGAATCATTTCAGAATGCCTCAAAACAGATTTCGATGAAGAAAATTTTTGAAAATTTTTATTTTAAAATTTTTGGAGCCATTGCAATAGCTTCATTTTCTAAGAAAATTCGCTAAAAAGCAGTTCAAACATAGACAAATTTGAAAAAAAAAAATTTTTTTTCTCTGAAAATCTTAAAAACGTTGCAACTTTTCCGAAAAAATTCCAGGAAACTGGCAAATCACATGAAAACTGCTTCATTAAATACTCTTTCCAACGGTATATCAAATCAACGGTATATCTTGCTTTGCTATTTACGGGAGAAAGGTTTGTTTAAATGTTAAGAAATGAGGGTTTTTTTCCCCAATGAAATAGATGGTTTTCTGGCAATATGACGGTCCATGAACCTAAGAGTTTAGGGTCGGTTTCTACGAATTTTTTCGCGCTGAATCACATATTAACACTTTCAGATCCCTCCAACTTCTTCAAAACCGAGTTTTTCATTTTCGACTAGTTTTCCTCCTAAAACACGAACAACTGAGCATAACAAACAAAAAATTTGTGAGTCTAAGCGTAAAACTCGGTTATATCGGAGTTGGAGATCTGCAGCGGTTAACATTCGATTCAGCGTGAAAAATACGTAAAAACCGACCCCAAACTCGTGGGTTTATAGAGGGTCATATTTTAAGAAAAACCCTCGATTTTACTGAGAAATCCACATTTTTCAACATTAAAACAAACTTTTCTCCCCAAAATAGCAAAGCAAAAGTAAAATCTGTTCTTTTGGAAAGAGTATTAAATGAAGCAGTTTCCATGAGATTTGCCAGTTTCCTGTAATTTTTTCGGAAAGTTGTAACGCTAGACTTCAGACATTTTATTTTTTCAAATGTGTCTATATTTGAGTTTCTGTTGTAGTCTGCAAATGGAAATTTTTCTGAATCAAAGTGCACCACACTTTATAGGAAATGTAACGCTGATTCCGAGAATGTGGTCAAAAGTTAAAATTAAATTAATCAAGGTGAATAAATTTTAGTTTAAGAAGAAAAAACGAGGTGTCCTTAAAAAAAAAAAAAAAAAAAAGTTATAACATCATATCTTGAGAACGTATTGAGGTAAAAATATGCGGTTGGCGGCATTTTACTCCATTTTTGATGAAGTTTAACGCGAAAATTTGTATGCATGAATACGAGCAGTTTACCCTGTAGATGACTGATTGCTGAAATTGGACAATACATACAATTTAAGAAGAGTATTGAAAACCGTAATCATGAATCCTCATCCCACAAAAATCATTAACCACTCGTTGGGAAGCTGTGAATTTATTACACATGTTCAAATTTGAGCAAGATCGAACGACTAGAACGTGAGAAAATTATGTTTGATGTAATTTACGTTTGGGATGTGCAGTGTAAATTGCCTATTTGAAAAGAAACCGATAGGGGACCGTCTATTGTCTAATCCGCACATCACCTATCTAGTCGAAAAAGTAAGAACCTGTGATAAATATAATTGTATTATTAAAACAAATTCCGCTGATTATGTGAACAAAGTACCTACCTACTTCGTCCGACAGTCACATATTCTGTTCACCTACTTAGACAACGAGCAGGTTTGTGTTTAAATAACAAGTTTGTATACAAAAGCTGTTGTCAGGTCAATAACAAATTGAGTAGGTTGGTAGTAGAATTTGTGCTAGGTGCCATCTCAGATCCTGGAAATTACCATTTGATAAAGCAGGGAAGGCACTCAAAACGAACTGTTCCACGAGGCCTGATTACGTAAACTTGATGCAGCTAGATGGAAAATTGAATAATTGGACAAAAAAATAAAAAAGTTCAGTCATGCAGCATGATCCCATGAGCGAATTTTTGAAGAAATCTTCGACATTTCAGTCGCTATTCGTTTTAAACAGCATGGTTCTAGGATTGGTTATACAGGGATACTTCCATAAGAGTAGTTCAATCTGAATTTGGACAATGTTTCATGTAAATATTACCGATTTTTACAACTAGCGAACGGCATTATTTCGATTTTAGACTGATTTTTAAACTTTGAAATTTTTGAAAACTTGATACATATTCTTATAGGACATTTTACGCTAATTCCGAATATACCACATGTTAGTATGCTGAAAAAATTATTTCGCACAACAAATCGCAAAAAACAGGCTATTTTGAAATTTTTGACTACATTTTTGAAAATTTCAACCCGAAGATGTAATCCGATCATGCTGGCCAACGAACTTGAACTTTCGTTTTGTGTCCTTAACATTTTAAAATTTGTTTGAAGTTTCTAGCACAATTCTACGGACAGTTATCGTCTGGAATGACACATACATACATATATACATACATACATAAAAAATTGCGTTAAACTTCAGAATATGATTCAGAATAGCCTGAAACGGATTTCTGCATAAAATGTTTTAAAAAATTCACATTCTACAAATTTTGAGGCGAGAGCAATAGCTTAATTTTCTTCAAAAATTCGCTAAAAGATGCCGTAATCGCGGCGCTCCCGGATGGTCACCCATCCAAGTACTAAACAAGACCGATTTTGCTTAACTTCGGTGATGTGACAAGAGCCGATGTTTTAAACGAAATATACGTTGGCGAGTACAATTTTTTCTTGGGTCGAACCTAGTTATTCGTGCCTATGAAGATCTCTATCTCTATCTCTATCTCTATTATTAATAAGAATGAAACTCCGTCTGTCTGTCGCTCTGTCGCTCTGTCGTGTCTATGCACGGCCAAACGGCTGAGTGGGCCGGATCTACGAGTGGGGGGATCTTTTTGGGATTTTCCGATAGGGTGTATAAGCGAATTTAAAATTTTCTAATCCCACCCGAACCATGGGCCGTAGGGCGGGAGGGGGGTCGAAGTAATAATTAATGTGCGCTTTTTCCACTTCCCCGCTTCCCCTACCCCTCTAAACGGCCGTTGACAATTCCGGAAAAATACGGGTTTCGTAGGTTTTCCTACGAGGAAGACGACGGCGCGATCGGATCGCGAAAAAAGTATCGGGAAATGCGTTAAAAAAATGCGAGAGTACGGACCCGTTTTCTCGAAAAGTCCGCCGAAAAACTTGGTTTTTTCCCATTAAAATATACCCCATAAAGGTACGTTTTTCGGAACGGTTTTCGCGGGCGAAATACAGCTTTGATCCCGCCGAATCTGAATCCGAAGTCGGATATCGAAAAAAGTGACGGAAAGTAGGTCAAATCACGAGGGGAATTGCGAGGGAAGCGTTTAACATCAGAAATTAATCGACCACGGGCCGCCGTTACACAACGTTGCTTACCTGAAGGGACCCTCACAGGGGGGTTCCCATTTGCACTTCTACGCAATACCTTGCGAGCGAAGCGAGAGCCATTTCAAATAATAAATACGGACTTTGTCCTACACATATACAGGTATACCTTGCGAGCGAAGCGAGCAACATCCCCGAATAAACTTTTCGTGGTTCCACGTAGTTTCTAAGATTTAATTTGTTTGTAAGAATTCCCAACTGAAAAAAACGTCTGCCAAGTTGGGTGGGCAGTACAACATTCCCTAATAAACTTTTCGTGGTTCCACGTAGTTTTATAAGAATTAATTTGTTTGTAAGAATTTCCAACAGAAAAAAACGTCTGCCAAGTTGGGTGGGCAGTATAACTTCTTCAAGCGAGCGAAGCGAGCAGCATCCCCTACAGAATAAATACGGACTTGCGAGCGAAGCGAGCAACATCCCCTAATAAACTTTTCGTGGTTCCACGTAGTTTTATAAGATTTAATTTGTAAGTAAGAATTCCCCAACAGAAAAAAACGTCTGCCAAGTTGGGTGGGCAGTATAACTTCCTCAAGCGAGCGTAGCGAGCAGCATCCCCTACAGAAGTTAAACCGACCCTTAGGGATCTACCGTTTGCGAGCAAAGCGAGTAAAATTCCCTAAATGTCGGTCAAATCGCGAGCGGAAGCGAGAAGAAGCGTTTAACATCAGAAATTAATTTTGCCGTGTTCGCAAGAAGGCTCTACGAAGACGTCAAGGGGTTTGATGAGGCGGGGCTTGCACCTGACGAAAACGGGTTGCGAGCAGGTACACGCACTTACGTCTTGAAGGGTATACAGGTATACCTTGCGAGCGAAGCGAGAGCCATGTCAACAGAATAAATTCGGATTTTTTCCTACAAATATACAGCAATACCTTGCGAGCGAAGCGAGCAACATCCCCGAATAAACTTTTTGTGGTTCCACGTAGTTTCATAAGATTTAATTTGTTTGTAAGAATTTCCAACAGAAAAAAACGTCTGCCAAGTTGGGTGGGCAGTATAACTTCCTCAAGCGAGCGAAGCGAGCAGCATCCCTTACAGAAGTTAAACCTACCCTTAGGGATCTATCGTTTGCGAGCGAAGCGAGCAACATTCCCTACATGCCACACTTTACGAGCGAAGCGAGCAACATTCCCTACATGCCACACTTTGCGAGCGAAGCGAGCAATTTAATGGGGGGTCCGGGGGGCTTGCCCCCCGGCTGGACGTGGAGGCGAGCGTAGCGAGCCGGAGCGGCTAGTAGCTGATAAAGCAGAGTGTAAAATGATTTCAAACTTCTTCAACTCGATCTCGAATTCAAGAGAATCGTTGACTTTGAAATAATAAAGAGACTTTAGCGTGACGATAGCGTTTGGTTAGTCGAGTACATAAGTGTAGAAATACGCGAAGAGGTAGCATGTGTAGTTGCTTGCTCTAGAATAATGTATTGTTCTCTTAGAAATGGTTATAAATTGTGCTTTTTTTTTTCTTCAATTTATTGCTTGGCAAATGTTCGATGTTGTGTAATTTCTCTTCAGTAAACACATTATTAAAAATTTTTGTCCTTCTAAATTGAATTTTTATTATCACATTCAAAATTATTTGCAGTGATGGTGAAATGAATCCTACATGCTCAGGAATCGTAGGGGGGGAAAAAGATGATATTGCCGAACGGCCGCAATTTACTTTTGAATGTTGCTAAAACTTAGAACGCGTTTTTCTCATAATGAGGTTTCGAGGAGACCAGATTTTGAAGAATAATATCTTTAGGTCTAAAAAAACAGCATTTTCAGCAGGATCTCAAGAATCCAGAAATGACAATAACTCAATTTCGACATCCGGTAAGATAAGATTCCTTTTCCTAGGACGGGTCACATATATCATTCCTCGGGTAGACAAGAGTTTTCAGTAGCCCGTTTTATTTGAAACCTCCCAAGTTTCACGCTGGGAGCAGTTTAATCCTCGCATTAGCGACGATGGAGGTCCGCCAACAGAAAACAGTCTTGACGAATTTCAATTCTAAATAAAATGGAAGCGTCAGGCACGGGCCCAGGAAACCTTGTTGCCAAATGCATCAACATTTTTATTAAATGGGCGTGCACTTTTTATCGGTTGAGCAAGAACATTGATAGAAGTCGAGCAATGTAAGCGTTTAAGCTTTTTGGTGAACATCCAAGTCCTGTGAAATGTGATGCTACTTTATCGTGAATGGGGGTTTTAAATTTCACCGAGAAAGACGTGAAATGAATGAAGTGGAAGTACATAGTAGATAAAATTAAATTTATATTAATAGTAATAAAATGAATTCTTGAACGATTAGATGGAATATTAATACTGATTTTTAGTCAAACAAAACTATTAACTAGTATAAAAATATTGTTTGAACAAAATTATGCTGAAAAGTACTTGAATTTCATCAAAATCTTTAAAAGCTAGATTGGTTTTTAACAATTTATTTGTACTCAAATTGCTCGACTTTCAATAAAATTTAACATATTATAATACGATAGGCATTTTGAGAAAATTTGCTCATACAATCATGCTGCATGAATGGGACTTTTCTATGAATCACTCTTCAATAAAAAGGGATATTTGGAAACTCAAAATCATCAATTCGGCCTTCTTCAGTGCTTTTATAAAGAACTCTCTGAAGTGGCACTAAAGTGTCGAAATATATAGTTGAAAATAAAATAAAAGAAAAGAGATTGGAACAATGAGCCTCCAAAATTGTCTGGATATCATCATCTATGAGTCATTAATACACTGAATTATATTTTTAAATAGTCTGAATCAGATTTGAAACCGGTTATTTCCCCCTTACATCGAGTTTAGGCCTCTTACAACATAGAAGGTGTACTGGAGGAACTTTCACATTCCTTTGTCAACATAAAATACTCCCAAGTGACTAAAAGTGAATAAGGAGCGTTAGTTTGTTACTGATGATGGCCTAACCGTCGAAATCGATTTAACATTGTAACTCTTTATTTTTCGTGGAAATAGACAACGTTTTTCACTAACTTCCGTTTTAGGAGCGTTAGTTGAAACTTTATAAAACCGGATTTGTTCGCTCTAGCCTTTTCTGGCGACTTGCTAGACACAAACATTTTGTCCATCACTTAGTACTTGTGCGTGCAGTCGATCTAGTATAGCAATCCACTTGCAAGATATAAGAAAATTATAAGTCAACAGTCGACAAATCCTCTGATGGTTTCTGACAAACTACAAGCAACTTGAAAAAGGACTCTGCGAGCAGACCACAACATAGGTACTATGCAGCTAGGATTCAGCACAAATAGCCAATAAGAACGTTCAAGTGACTTGAAAGTGCAAATGGTTGTTTTTGTTAGCCTGAATTCTTCAATGTTATAAGAGAGGCAGCTGCTATACTAGCACCAATTTACCAAGAGGTTAACAGTGTATTTGAGACAAAAGTGGAGTAAGCCCAGAGCATAGGTATCTGGTTGGGTACAGACGAAAATACAGTTTTACGTAATAAAAGCAGTGTCCTTACGACAACGAGGCGCCAGATAGAATGTGAGAAGTTTGGGATTCAGAGTAAAATTCTTGCTCCTTCTTCGCGAATAGGGAAAAGGAAGACTGTTTTATTTTTCTGTGACTGCTCCCTCATAACCGAGGGAAGAGAAGCTTTGACTTCATGCAAGAAGTCAAACCAAAATCAAAATTTCCATTTGCTTTTTGAGTTTCTGAGCTTGTTGATAAATTCTAGTTCCATGTCTATCTGTCTGTCTGCGCCAAACATTGTCACGCTCATAACCCATTTAGACGAAATTTTCGGGGATTGTGCGGGTTAGCTACTAGACGGTGCCCTAGGTATTGAACAATTATGTTCAAACTCAAGGGGTGTTCGGATATAGGTTTCAAGAGGTGCCCTACGGTTTTATCGTCTTTGGTTGAAAAATAACTACTGCGCATGCGCACAACTCAAGTTGGTTGATACACATAAAAATCCTATAAAGCTTTTAGGATTGATCTAGGTTAGCCCCTACATGATCACCTAAATACATTTAAATATATCATTGCCAAAGAATAAGTAGTCGCTTGTGCGCATGCGCAACTACGCATTTCTAAAACGTCGATTCTAAAATTGATTCTTTCAACTGAATCTATACGTTCATATTACAACAACTAAGGAAGATATTCTGCCCACCCAACTTGGCAGACGTTTCCTCGTTAAGTTAATGTCGAATTTTTGTTTTTGATTAAGGTTTTGATTACGTCTCGCTACGATCACGTTTTTAATGAATTTTTTTGACCACGAAGGGGAAATAAGAGAAAGAAAGTGAAATCGCTTAAAGGTAACCGCTAACTCTAAAGGAATCAGCATAGCCAACTTGTCATACAATTTGTTGTTCTTCCCCAAGTTCAAGGAACAGCCTATACCTGTAAATATCGTCCTTTAAGAACCATCATGACTTCTAAAATGTTCATATTTTCGGGTTTTTATTCATCCTAAAGTGGAATTTTGCGCTGAATTGATTGGTGTTGTAATTTTCTCGGGTTGAACCACTAAAAACGCTAATATCGTCAGATTCCCGATTAAGGTACTACTATATTTTGATGAAATCATGACATACAGACGTGTGCAAATTGTTAGACTCAAGCTGATTTTATCTTCTTTTATTCTTGAGATCAGTGGGTTTTGAGCCTGTATCGGAGTTCTACGTAGTGTATGTTTAGGGAGGGTAGATCGGCCGTTTCTGTGTGTGTACCCTCACCTTACACGTGTGTGACACCTTACACATTTATAACAGGTCAGATTTCTGTCATGGGAATAAATGATGAAACAACATTAGTCACTTTAGAGACCTCAGGTTTCTGACAATTCCAAGTTACTATATTCTGAATTCCCTTCTGTTAGTTCGGGAGCGTACCGACTCAATCATGAGAGGCTGTGATGTTCATCAATATCCCACCACAGGCAATAATAATTTACGCCCACCTGCTGCTCGACTTACAACAACGTTGACAAGTGATCCGGTACAGATAGGGACTCGTGTTTTCAATTGCTTACCAGTACGAATTCAGATACTTCCAGTAAAAAAGTTCAGAAGTACTTTGAAGCGAGCCTTGATTGAGATTGAACTTTATGAAGTCTCAAGTTTTTTTTAATGTGAATTGGAGGAAATATGTACCTGATTGAATTACTATATAGTGTTACCTACAGATTCTCGAACTATTTTTATTCCTGTCATGACTTAATTATCTATATTTGTATTGTCATATTTATTTTGTATTTCTGTATTTTGTGTACCTGACTTTTGTATTGCCTCATTTAGGCCCTTATAAAGAAAATATAGATCCATCTATCCATCTATCTAACGCCAACCCACTCCAGTGGATGTTTGGGGGAGGTACATATATTGTTTCTGTAGTTTGTGTGAGTACATGAGTAAATAGAGTTTTATATTCAGCGAGTCTAATAATTTCCTCACGTCTGTAACTAAGCTATGGATAATCAAGGCATAACTGAATATCAAGATATCACAACACAACTAAGCTAGGTATTTTCTCTAGGGATTCTGAGTAGGGAAACCTGCAGCCAATCAGTTATATAGCTGACATACATGACAGGTGACATAACAAACAAAATACAATGTTAACATAAACGTCATTTCATGGAAGTGAGAATGTTTATTTCGGTCTCCTAGAAACCTTGGGGAATTTAGTTATGTCATGATGGTTCTTAAATAACGATAATGCAGTTGGGTCCAGGTGGATACTCACTCTGCAGACGAAGCAGTCCGCGTGCCACTGGGTGCTGAGGGCGGAGACGTAGTTCTCCATGATAGGCCGGTTGCAGCCGCCGCACTTGGGGGCGAACATGTCGAAGTAATCTTCGCGGCAGTACGGCCGACCGTCCTTTTCGTGAAAACCTTCTTCACCGAACTGCTTCCCGCACTGGGCGCAGAAGAAATGCTCCGTGTGCCAAGTCTTCTCCAGGGCTGTCACGCATTTCTGCACACCCAACGTAAAAGTTTTATTGACATGTATAAATATGGTACTACAAATATTATTACTGTAAGGTAATTGCCGTCCAATTGCTTTGGTAGTGGTAGTTTGAGGGGAGGAATAATACAAGCGGCTATTCTTCCTCAACCCAAGAACTTTCGTTTCATTGCCTCAACAGGAATAAATTTCATTTGGTGTGGATTTTTAGGAAGGTATACCTAGTGGTTATCTCCTGCACATGTTATAAAGAGTAGGTACTGGATGCTTGTACATTTCATAGGAGTTGTTCTGTTAGGTATTTTGTAACAGCTATCGAAAACTATTACGGTGATTCGTTCAATGGAACGGCGTGCCCGTTGGTATCACCAACGTGCACCAGTCCACTGGCACGTCGTTCAACCTTCAGAATGGTGAGTCTACCTCTCTCTTACATTTTGCGTCTTTTCAATAATATTATATTAACCCTATTGTTTATACTAATACCTGATCCATTGCTATCCCGCATACCTCTCTCCTAATACCTCCACTAATGTATGTAATACGCATACCTCCATAGATAATCCCGCATACCTCTCTCTCTCTCTCTCTCTCTCTCTCTCTCTCTCTCGCTCCTGCGGTATTTCTTCCATCTTTAAAACAAGTGAATATAAGAAACTAATAAACCGACAGGCTGCATAGAAAACCCCCCCTGATTAAATCTCTTTTGGAGCGACATAAAGAAAAACGTAATAAATTATCCCAGTGATTGAAATTTTGTCCTATTTCACCTGAGTCCCAAAATTACATCGAAAGATAGAAATATAGTATAGAAATCCAAGAATTTTGTCACGACAATCGGAAGATTGTCACAATTTTTATAGCTGTTACATAAGGTTTGTTCGCCGAAGCCACCAAACCAGTTTGCAGCCCACTTGAGGCGTTCGCTGAGTTCTTTGATCCCCTCCCCCACCGTCGGTCACAACGTGTTTGCAGAGGTTTCCAAACTGGTTTCCAACCGGTTGCGGATCGTCAAATCGCTCAGAGCTTTTTCTAGCTGACCACTTTCTGACTGTTTGTCCCCTCCATTCTATACTCACGAGAGCCAATGAAATCATTACAAATTCAGCCTGTTTTCGCTGCTGTTTCTGAGAGTTTTCCTCAAACATTCAATAAAAATGGATGGGCTCCAATCCCCGAACGGTTTGAAATCACTTCAAAAGTTGGAAAAAGTCGCGCATGCTTACTTGAACAGTGCAAACCGCCTCAGCGAACAATCCTATATAGTTAGGTAAGTTGGTTATAGATGATCAGATCATGGATGTTGTAATAATTAAATTTAATAGAGAAATATAAAGGGGAAATGAAAAACGGAGTACCACATGGGGCCAACAAACCAATTGAGAGCAAGAATTTGAAATGTCAAATCAACAACTGGGATGACCATCTATAACCAACTTAACTTTGTAACAGCTATAAAAATGCCTAAACTGACTGCCCCTATAAAATGGATACGTATCCAGTACTCTATATTACGTAAGCAAGAGATAGATAATTACTATCTCCCTAATAGACCCAAATAAAACTTATCCCTGATGGGGTCGTGAGGCGAAAGTAATTGGATTTCATGCATTTAAGAAATGGGATTTCTCCCTTCAAACTACCCCTAACAAATAATAGTACGGCATTAGAATTGAGTATTGTTATGGCATTGCAAGTAATTATATTTAGAATGGCGCATTGAAATGCTTAAAGCATGTTCGGGCAGGTAGTAGAAAATAGAAAAATTATAGAACAATGAGCCATGTAGTGTAAAGGTGTTGAGAATAATGAAAAAATCTTTTTGTAAAACTTGAACCGCTGTAAGAAAGCTAAGTCGAGGAATGTCCCTAACCATACCAAAAGGATCATTGGCATGATATTGAGTATTACATACATTTAATAGGCTATATTCCACTTTTAAATAGATTGAATTCACTACGGATTTACTGTGTACTTAAGAAATGAGGTTTGCAATGCCTCATCAGGTGACAGTGGTCATTGTTGAAGTTAATAAATGATCAAAACGAGAGTTTTCATTACAAAAATATATCATATTTGACTGACTGTACCGCCAAACTTTATTGAAGCGAGGAAGAAAGAAGCTTTATTAGGACTTGAAATCTGATAGTTTAGAACTAATACCATTCTGATCATAAAATGATTACCAATCATCGTTCGAGAAAATTAAGATAGATGATTACATTCTTCTACACCACGTTCTTTTGAAGAAACTATTTGGCTTCTTGTTCTATATTGATGCCATTCTTCAGTCGGTCTGATTTATTCAATGTTTCGACACCGATTTTGAGGTTCAGCTATTTTTGGGGTATTACTAACAACTAATTGAAAGCAGGAGTCGCTACTGAATTGACAGGAGCACATGCAATATCCATACTTACATTAGCACATTTTTCACTGCCTGGTGTGTTACTTAACAGAACCTGATTCCAGTTACAAACGCCAATTTTGACAAATAAAAAATTCGAGAATAAATTGTATCTCAAAATTTACTAAAGTTATTAAAATTGCTTGCGAAAAGTCTGCAACACAGGGAGGCATTTTTATGCCTACATGGAAATTTCGTTCAAGAAAGAAAATTGAGGCCATTACCAAGGTAAAACCTTGCTGGGCGTTCAACATTATTACCTTTATTATTATTATTATTATTCTATTGGATTTGCACATTATGTACATGTACCAGAACTAAGTGAGTAATCATGGGAAATGTGTAAGGGGATTCTTGTAGACTTGTGTCCAAAAATTTAGTCGGAAAGTGTCTTCTGTTCTTGAAATTTTGTTGTTTTTATTATTGGTCGTGCTGTTGAGTGTTTGCGACTGGTTTGATAACGTGACGCATAGAAAAGTCTCCATGCGTGGCCTTTAATATTACCAACGCTAATTAATGATGGTTGCCCAAACCGTAGTTGGTTTAACATCTACATACCGAAATGGAATAGGGCACATGTTCCTCATATCAACAACGACAACACATTGACTTGAATTTGTCAAAATGTCAATGAATTCCTTGTAGAAAGTAATTTTTTCAATCAAAATTGGCGTTCGACACTGGAAAAAATGACAATGTTCCATAACTCATCAGGCAAAAAAAAGAGAGGGGAAAAAACATGAAATTAAATTAGTCCTGATTAGAATGGGGTGTGCGCACATATATTTACCCAACATCTCAAGGGCGAAACAAAAGTTATGTATCGGCCAGGAAATCCCACTCTCGAACTCCCTCAAAACATGGGTTTATACCCAAACATATAATTATCAGATAACTTGATGATTTTTATGATTTTTGGGATCAGAGAAATGCGTGTTTTTCTATGTATCCATCAGTGTGTGAACAACTGGAGCTGAGGGTTTAGGTATCCATGAACGACATTAAAAAACATTCCAGTTAGGGAGGTGAGTTTCTCTTCCACAAGTGCAAATCACCAAGACCAAGAAAAACATTCCAGTCATGCAGCATGATCGTAGGAGCGCATTTTCGTAAATTATCGTATTACATGTTACCTTGTTTTGAAATTTGTGGCACTTATTTGAAATTTGAGCACTTTGAGTGCAAAGAAATAATTAACTCTACCTTTATAGCAACAAAAATCGTTCAAAATTATATTGTGGAATTCAAAGAATATTCTAAAATTTTAACTATTTTTTTAGGGAGTTCTTCTAGATTTTTCAGCAACTATTAACGAAGTTTGAGTACATTTTTCTGCATAATTTTTAGTTGAGTACATTTTATAATGTTCAATTTTTAGTTGAGTACATTTCATAATGTTCTAGTTCGTTTTTTTGGCTAAATTCTGCAAAAAAAAAGAAAGAAAAAAATAATAATAAAAAAATAAATAAAATAAAATAAAAAATAAATAAATAAAATAAAATAATTAATAATTTAACGATTTTTAGCCGTTTTTAGCTATTTTTAGTGATTTTGTAGTAAATTTTTTGAAATTTGACCAATTTAATGTGCTCAAAAAGTGTTGGCCAACGAACGCATCCTTTCGATAGGAAAGCTTGATTATTTGGCGCAAGAAAGGGATTTTTATCTCAATCCTGAGTTAGGAAATATAAATATTTATATATATGAAGAAGCGCGAACTTCAACAATCGTTTCAGAATGCCTCAAAACGGATTTCAATGAAAAAAATGTTTACATTTTTTTTTTTTTTTTTAGCCATTGCAATAGCTTAATTTTTTTACGAAAATTCGCTAAAATCAGCTCTTCAGATTCAGGATCAAGTGATGAATGCTCAAATGACTTTGATGAAATTCACTGAAGTTACTATATGCTATGCGCTAAGCTGTATAATTACATACACCCGATACCTAGTATCTCTGTCATGAGAAAACTGCAATTTTCTATTAACTTATCTCATCATAATTTTTAGGTATATCAAGGAAAAACTTGAATTTAGAAACGTACCGAAGGATTATGCAAATTCATACTAATTGCTCACCAAAACCTGCTTCTGTAACTCACGTAACAACTGTGGCAGGCTCAGAAAGCCTTCAAAACCAGTTGTTAACAATTTCTACGGTTTTACGTCAAATTATGGGGAAATATCCATCTAACCAATTTGAACGATTTGAGAATGAAAATGCGTATCTACATGTACATTTAATACCAATTTGCACCGTTTTGTGATAAGTAATAAACTATTCTGTACTCTGATATTTAGAGGATTCTAATTATACGTCATTGCACTTTTATGTCTAGGCCGGGACCCCACAGCGTGTACTGTTATTAAAAACTTATGAAACTTTGAATAACACAGGTCTGCGACCATAAAACGTTTTGCACCATTCCACTCGAACTGTCTCCTAGTGCGCTGAATCCAAAAACGACACCCGTTTCGCTCTACCACCAACCATTTCTCCACAAAACGATAAACATATTTCGTATTTAGCCCTCAAGCGACCTTATTTTTCAATATTTCTCAACTATGGATCACACAAACAAATGATTTCTGGTGACACAAAAACCTTTCAAGTGTCTATCTATTGAAGTGAGAAAAAGTATTGATTGAGACGATAGTGTGGCCAAGGCAACCTGTTTACACCACATTTAGCGAATTTTTGAAGAAAATTAAGCTATTGCTCTCGCCTCAAAATTTGTAGAATGTGAATTTTTGAAAAAATTTTATGCAGAAATCCGTTTCAGGCTATTCTGAATCATATTCTGAAGTTTAACGCATTTTTTTATGTATGTATGTATGTATGTATGTATATGTGTATGTGTCATTCCAGACGATAACTGTCCGTAGAATTGTGCTAGAAACTTCAAACAAATTTTAAAATGTTAAGGACACAAAACGAAAGTTCAAGTTCGTTGGCCAGCATGATCGGATTACATCTTCGGGTTGAAATTTTTAAAAATGTAGCAACAAATTTCAAAATAGCCTGTTTTTTGCGATTTGTTGTACGAATTAATTTTTTCAGCATACTAACATGTGGTATATTCGGAATCAGCGTAAAATGTCCTATAAGAATATGTATCAAGTTTTCAAAAATTTCAAAGTTGAAAAATCAGTCAAAAATCGAAATAATGCCGTTCGCTAGTTGTAAAAATCGGTAATATTTGCATGAAACATTTGTATGAAACATCTTCGAAAATTCGCTCATGGGGTCATGCTGCATGACTGGACTTTTTGTTGTGAAACCCACTAATCAGGGGTAAACATTGGCTATGAAATGGTGGGTGATGGAGAAAAATGGGTGTCACCGCCGGACTCAGCACCCCAAAAACACAAAATTCAGGTGCAATGGTACAACAAGTTTTCAAAAAATTAAATTTGCAGGACTGTGTACCTAATCATGGAACTATAATTAACTAACTACTTATCCTAGGAAGGTGCAATTGACGTATAATGTTTCACAACAGAATCTCATTTCATTCAACAATTGGAGATGAAAATAACGAACCACTTCTTTGACCTATGCGCACACCCTATTCAATACAGGCTCCGTTCAAGGATATGTAAAGTGTTGATATCCTCTCAGATGTACAACGATTTTTTCTTTCTTGTTTTACTTTCGATATTTGAATGAAGAATGGCGTTGCTAAATAAACAAGTCCAGCCTGAAAAGCTGTGGTCGTTACGGCCTAGCAACCCTTGATAGTAAAACTAAGGAATATCAATGGATTTTGGTACTTACGTCGAGGATAGGTCCGTTGCAATAGGCACATCTGGGGGAAAAGAGGTTGTGGTAGTCGGGTTCGCAGTAGGGATGGCCATCTCTCTCGAAGAAATTCCTCGTCCCGAGTTCCTGGTTGCAGTGGGTGCAGACGAAGTGTTCAGGGTGCCAGGTTTTGCCTAAGGCTGTGATGACTTGGCCGACAATGGGCTTGTCGCAGGCAGAGCAGCAGCCCTTCTGCGTCGTGTTCACTCCCTGTTTGCTCATGTCCGCCTGTAGGCTGTCGAGCATGCAATCCAACTGCGCCGAGCCTTCGGATCTCTTCCCACGGGTGGGTTTGGCGTACGTGGATTCGACCGCGGGACTGACCTGTCACAGAACTCACCCTTTCAGAGGGAAACCTCTGAAGAACCTCTTTCGAAAAGGAAATGAAAGGCTTCTTCCGGAAACGTTGGTTCAACGCGGGAAACCCCCGGAACCCAGTGAACCTAATCGGATGGTCGACCCCCAAAAAATTCGCTCGGTGCGTCTGGTGGAGTTGCGGATTTTACTTTGAACGCCCAACACAAGCTTGTGCCCTTCTTGTCGGCTCCCACCACTTTCTGGGTCGGCTTCCTTCTCTTCTTCCCCCTTCCCTTCGCCTTTTCTCTATTTTGGTCAAACCCAAGAAAGGAGCTCCTATCAGGGAGGCACACATACACCCAAAGGCCCCCCTTGTCCCTACGCACGGCCGCCCCCTCCCACGAGCCCAACAGCTAACAGACACACTCACCTCTTATATATCACCACCTTCTCTCGACCTCTTCATCGACAATCTCTCTCAACGGCCCCCCTACAAACAAAATATCTACTTACACCGAGACGTATGCCAAGTCGTTTCACCAGCCTGGAATAGCCTTGAAACACCAGACTGCGTTGACACTGTTCCACCATGCTCAAATCATATTCTACTATCAAAACTGCTCCTTTCACAAGTGGGGCTCAGTTTCTATACTTTATATCAATAACATATCAACATTTCACCTCAAAATATTTATTACTCGTACTACCACAAGTTGACAATAAGGACCTACTGCTACCATCATAATAATACAAATAAATAAATAAATAATGTTTCTTTCCTGAGTGCATTGCTCGAAAATTTCTATAAGGACACATTTTTGGGAGTGCCAAGATGATGTTGAAATTTGAAACAGTTCGGAATAGCCTTGGAATAGCAGACTGCGTTGACACCCATTCATAATGTCCAATTCCTATTCTACTATTGAAAACTGCCTCTTTTACAAGTCATAGCGGTGCTCAGAAACCAATGATGTTTTTCATCGATACACATATTAGCGAATTGATAGTAACTATGGACCTACTGCTACCATCATACTAATTAGAATAAATACATGAATAAAGGTTCTTTCCTGATTGCTAAGGTCGAGCATTTCTATAAGGACACATTTTTGGGAGTGCCAAGATGATGTTAAAATTTGAAACAGTCTGGAATAGCCTTGAAATAGCAGACTTCGTTGACACCCATTCATTATATTAGCAAATTGATAGTATTTATGGACCTACTGCTACCATCATACTAATTAGAATAAATAAAGTTTCTTTCCTGAGTGCATAGCTCGAAAATTTCTATAAGGGCACATTTTTGAGAGTGCCAAGATGTTGTTGAAATTTGAAACAGTCTGGAATATCCTTGAAATAGCAGACTGCGTTGACACCCATTCATCATGTCCAATTCCTATTCTCCTATTGAAAACTGCCTCTTCTACAAGTCATAGCGGTGCTCAGAAACCAATGATGTATCAATATTTCATCGATAAATATATGAGCGAATTGATAGTACTTATGGACCTTCTGCTACCATCATACTAATATGCAAAAGAAAGAAAGCATCTTTTGGAGTGTCAAGATTATGTTAAAATTTTATAGCCTTGAAGCAGCCATATCACACACAGTTATATTCTACCAACGGAAACTGCGTCTTTAACGAGATATAGCTTGTTCAGGTCGTTTCATGAAGTAATATAAATGATGGGACCTTTTCTGTTGATTCACTACCGCTTGATGTATGTTCTATTGTTCTAAAAACGGTTCCCCAATAATTTTTACGTCTACTGTGATAAAATATATCAGAATACTGTGTATAGTTTGGTGGTCTGGATGCTCGTAAGCTCGCATCTAAAAACAACATTACATCAAGTAGTCAATCCCTTAGTAAAAATTCAGATTAGTTGGACATGTAGGTCAGAATGATGTTTATAGTTTGGTGGTCTGGATGCTCGCAAGCTCGCATCTCAAAAATACATAACATCAAGTAGTCAATCCCTTAGTAAAACTGCAAATTAGTTGGACATACAGGTCAGAATGAATGAATGGTTGTGAATCAACGGAAAAGATCCCAATGATGTATCAATCTTCAAACAACAGATATACTCGCGAATTGATGATTAAGACCTACTGCTACCATCACACTAATGTGCAAAAGAAATTATCATTCCTAATTGCATTGCTCCAAATTCTAATAAGAACACATTTTGGGAGAGCTAAGATGATATTAAAAGTTGATCCATTATTTCTAAAATTTGACTTTTTTGTGCGCGCCTTGAGAATTTATCGGTTCGACGCTATGGTGTTTATTCTAATTTCACGCTTTGTTGGTTGCTATATGATCTTAAATAAATCCACTGGTCACAAAATCTAGGCGACTGGAATGACGCATGCATAAACATATCAGTTATTTCTATATAGGAATCTTTCGAAAGGCCGCAACTAAAAATGATTGGTAGCATCCGAAATGTTTAACGGGTAGCAAAAAATTGATGATTTATACAAAAATACGCTAATAAACTTGTAGTTAGCCGAAAAATTCCAGTGGTACGTAGGTACGTACATAATTTCATCCACCAGTACTCATAAGACATTCAGTTTGAGCCTAGACTCGGTTTTAGGGGGGGTTTGAATATAAATGAACGAAGTGGAAAAAATGAACAATGTAAGGTGAACTGTGTAGAGATCAGTTTTTTTGAGAATGAAAGTTTTCAACATGTTCTAGCGAGGAACACTTACAGACGTAGGTAATGAGGAATATAGATATCTTTATCCTGCAGTTGTGTCTTTGACTCGGCAGTATTAGATAGATACTCTAAAATTACTAAATCTGTAATAGCGATATGAGTAGCCAAATTGGATGAAATAGATGAACGCCCTGTCATGCATGATACCAGGAGGGCTTTTTGGCTGATTTTTGGTGATATGAAACTGCAACCTAAGAAAGACAATTTTGGTGCACTACCATAAATTCTGAACATGTGATTAGCCAAAAATGTATGCAAAGACTGAGTGTTATGAGATTTTAGGAAGGAAAACATCCAGGTATGATGTCCTGACTGATTCAACTTGTGACTAATCACAGAAAACACAAGATAGAAACGGTGAGTTGACAAAACAAGAAATCTGACAGCAACTAATTTATTGGCAATAGTCTCACAGAATAAACTAAATTCCGTACTTTCTACTAAGCATTAAAACGAGAAAACAGACTTGGCATACGTCCGATTCGGGAGGTTATCTAGGGTCGAAGATCCCAACCAGTTCGGACGTTGGCACGCTTGGTTTGGGCGTTCGTTGAGATTGACGCGCGACCACCACGATAATCAGTCAAAACGTCAGGTCATAAATAAGTTAGTTTCCACGCAGTGAAAATAACTTGTAAAAATACTTAGGTGATATTGTCTTGACGTAGCGAATAGAATTAGCGAAAATCATTGAATGTGGAGCCACAGAAAATAAGAAGCAATTAACAAATATAGAACGTTTAGATCCTGAGTTAGATACAGTACTAAAATAACATAAATCACAAGAAGTAGATATTTGAGGCAGTTCATATAGGCAAAATATGTACTCTGTGTTCACATACACTCATCTTCTCTTGTTCAGATTCGTGTTGAATCTCTAAATTAAGAAATTTAGAACGTTAAAGGAAATGTTAATAAACCGTCAGTGATGAACTTACAACATCTATAAAAGTCAGATACAGTAGTTTTCTACCATAAATCACAAAATTTAGATATTTCAGGCAGTTCATAAATAGATATATATATACTCTGTGTTCACCCATGCTTATCTTCTCTCGTTCAGACTCGTGTTCAAATGATTTACTCCCGTCAAACGTCCAGCAAGATGGTCTCGTTAGACACAGCAGAATTCTTTTGAAATTTTCAACAAAGTTGATTAATAATTTTTGTAGCTATTGCAACAGCTTCATATTATACGAAAATTCGTTAAAACGACGTTCATTCTCAAATTTATTCAAATATTTCAAAAGGAAGTACTTGTCCGTTGGAAACCACTTTTTAAGCCTTCAAAATTCTAACACTGTTCTTAAAAATCCCAAAAAATAGCAAAACACGGCTACGAATCGTTGAATTTATATATATACTGTTTAGCTAATAGCATAATATTTTAATCGAAAAGTTTATCAACCATGAAACACTAATTACAAAACATTTACTTTTAGGTATTTGGAAATTTACTAAAATTGTATTGATATGCGCTAAAAAAATCAATAAAAACAGCTAAAAAATGCTAAAAATCCAAAATCTTTATGTATTTATTTTATTTCTTTTTTTTCCATAGCAGAATATTATTTTGTTATTTTTTCCCATAAAATTGATACTTGACCATTTCTTTGCACTGAATTATCATAATGGAATCCACTCGCTTGATATTACTGTAACTTAACTGTAACTGTAAGTCGATTCAACAATACGCTAAGAAAGTCAAGACCGCTCAAAAACTCCTGGACCTTTTCCAACAGTTTCAAAACTTTTCCCCTTCATTTTTACTTCAGATGTGCTGTAGAGCGCGTGCTGTGTGCCGTTTATAATATTTGATGTTATGAGAAACGCGAGTTCACCGGTGCTTTAGTACGTAGCGAAAACATTCATCTTGGCACCAGATCCGCTAAAATTTAACATCTCCCGCCGTACGAGATCAAAGGCGAGTGTGATGGAGGTAAACTTTATGGGGCAATGCGATCGCAGGGGTTCAGAGTTTGACACGAGTCAACTGCTAGCGGAAAGTTACGGAATCGACATGTGTTTATTCAAAGAACGATACTGAAAGCGACGAGAAAATACAAGTAAATTTAAGGGGACCCGGCACCCATCCCCCTCCCGCCCTTAATAGACCTCTTTTTACAGGCGTTTTCCTCAGCCCCCCTGCAACCAATTTCAGTGCTTTTTTTTTCTTTTTGTTCCTTATATTCTCAATTTTCAATTAAAATAGGGGTTTCCAGGTATCTCAAAAACACGAATTCGTAGGTATCATGGAATAAATGTCATATATGTTTTTTTTACTTCAGAAACATCTAGCGGCAGTTGAAATCAACATTTTGTAAAACCGCTACGTTAATATCTTGGCCTAGATCTCTTCTTCAAAACAAAACAAGAATCAACCGAATAGGGTCAACCGTTCCGAAGAAAAACGCCCGTGAACATGAAAAAAAAAATACTTGAAAAAGAATTACTTTACAGGAGAGCAGAAAAATTCCAGTCATGCAGCATGACCCCATGAGCGAATTTTTGAGGAAATCAGTCGTTATTGATCGTGTTGAGAAATTTTAGTTTATGATTTTGATAGACAAACATGGAATCAAATTATTAACACATGCACAGAGTAAACTCATCAGTTGTGATTACATTTTTTTTTTTTTTTTTTTTTTTTTTTTTTTTTTAAGTACCTACTACCTACGTTTTAAACAGCATGGTTCTAGGATTGGTTATACAGGGATACTTCCATAAGAGTAGTTCAATCTGAATTTGGACAATGTTTCATGCAAATATTACCGATTTTTACAACTAGCGAACGGCATTATTTCGATTTTTGACTGATTTTTAAACTTTGAAATTTTTGAAAACTTGATACATATTCTTATAGGAAATTTTACGCTGATCCCGAATATACCACATGTCAGTATGCTGAAAAAATTATTTCGCACAACAAATCGCAAAAAACAGGCTATTTTGAAATTTTTGACTACCATTTTGAAAATTTCAACCCGAAGATGTAATCCGATCATGCTGGCTAACGAACTTGAACTTTCGTTTTGTGTCCTTAACATTTTAAAATTTGTTTGAAGTTTCTAGCACAATTCTACGGACAGTTATCGTCTGGAATGACACATACATACATACAAATACATACATATATACATATATACATACATACATACATACATTAAAAAATGCGTTAAACTTCATAATATGATTCAGAATAGCCTGAAACGGATTTCTGCATAAAATTTTTTTCAAAAATTCACATTCTACAAATTTTGAGGCGAGAGCAATAGCTTAATTTTCTTCAAAAATTCGCTAAAACCAACAGCATCCATCTTTTTTCATGACGTCGCAACGCATTATGCAAATAGAAGCTGTTTTTGCTTTCCCTAGACCTATCTGAAATGAAGTGTTGTATCATGATAGCTTAACTATGTCATCCATGGATAATATAAACATAATACCCATGGTTGTAGCCCAGTCAAATAAAGACAAAGAAGAAATTGACGAAGAGACTCTTATCACACGTCTTACATCTTATGGTTTCTTTGTGATTTTTAGTGGCCCAATTTCGTTTTTACGTTTTCTTTTGATTATTTATTGAAAATAGGATGTTCTACACGAATTTTCAAAAAAAAGAAAGGACCAGTAAACCGTTATTCAAGAATAAAGACGACAGAGCAACCATCTAGCCAGCCTATGCTGCCGGCCTGTACTTAAACAAAAAATTTACGCATTTGTAAGCATAAATTTGACTATGTTATTGAATTTAACTGTTCCCTAGGTGTTAATACATAGTTTTATGAAAGAAAAAAAATCGATTTTCCTTAAATTTTTTGCTACCGGGTCCCCTTAAGGCGAACAGAATAGAACGCAGTTAGGTCTAAACATGTTGGTAAGTAATGCATGCGTTACAGGGACGACCCTATGAATAGATTGTATATCATTTTACTGAGAGTTAAAATAAGAGAAAAAGTTCCAGTCATGCATCATGATCGTATCAGCGAATACACGCGTGCAAATAAATTTTTAATTACCTGTTTTGTAGGGAAAAAGAAACTATTTATAAATACCTTAAATTCTGCGAGAAAAAAGATTTAGGCGTTTGTGTGTAGTTTTTATCGATTATTCAGCAAAAATGGACGAAATTTAAGTACATTTTTATGCATAATTTTGTGCAAAAAATTGTTAATGTTCTAGTTCATTGTCTGTAAACTACTTTTGACTAAAATTCAATTGAAAAATATGAATATTTCAATTTTTAGCCGATATCAGCCATTTTTAGTGATTTTGTTTACCAGAATTTTCAAAATTTGACCAACAAAATGTACTCGAAATGTGCTGGCTAACAGAATCATCCTTTTATTTGGAAAGCTTGATATTTGTGCGCAAGAACGGAATTTATCTCAATCCTAAGGAGAGTTATCGTCTGAAACGACATACATATATACATACGTACATATATATATATACATACGTACATATATATATATATATATATATATATATATATGAAAAATCGGTAAACTCTAGGATTCATTTCAGAATATCTCAAAACGGAATTCAATGTAGAAAATTTTCAATAATTTTGTTTCTAAAATTCTCCGAGCCATTACAATAGCTTCATTTTCTACGAAAATTCGCTGAAGCTGAAATAGCAAATTTTCTACGATATGGAAACACTGCGTTAGCATACAGAAGGAACGGAGTTCGCACATTCCTTGTCAATGTCTCACAATACTCACAATACCTTCTGAGTGATGTTTCTAATGGGCACCCTACTTTCTACAACTACCAGGTGATTAGGAAAGTCGAACGAAATCACTTGTACGGCAAGATGGTCGGGAGTGAGGAGACCCAAGACTGGATTGCACTCATAGGAAATCCCAAACCCACAGTGTCGCGGTATTGTGTGAAACGTTTATTATTAGGTTTAACAAGAAACGATCATGGAAGTCGTTATGTGAACGGAACTTCCCGGTCTGGAATTGAGGCGTGACCAAAGAGACCTACTGTAAGAACATGGAGCGCATCTGTGAGTGGTTAACGTTCTCCTAGAATATTCTTCATTCGCCTCTGTCTTCAACCGGATAAACGCGAAATACAGTCCTAACCTTCCCGTAAACGTAACGCCACACTGCTGGTCGACTCAAAATTAATCGAAAACTAGTTAAAGTAAATAATATTAGTTTTTTTTCCAAATGCCCCATTAATTATGTTGATATAGCAGGTCGGTTTTTTAGAACACCCCTCAAACTTGGTTATTTTACGTTTCAAGTCGCGTAGAAACCGAATCTGCTATCTGAAATCCGCCTCCGCCGTCTAGGCTTTACTAGCCTTCAACTCGATCGAAAAAAATCCGTTCTTTTGCACACAGGCTCTATTTGGTCGATTAGAGCCTTGTTTTGATTATTATTTCACGATTCTATTAAATGAGAAACCTGAGTTTTAAGACACTACCTAATTCTTCGCAGCATTGTTCTTAGTTTGCCTGATCTCCCAGCTGTTTTAACGTGAACACTGCGTGAAGTGCTGCCTCCAGTGATGATAATCAGGTAAATTTGTGGTTCATTGTCATAGAGATAAATACTTTTTCATGCTCGCTGATGATTTACCCAATGGGAAACCCAAAAACATGAAGTTTGTAACGACGATAATTATAATAAGACCTATAAGTAGCAAGTAAACCGCGGTGTTTCCCACTTGAGGCTTACCTACTATCTATGCGTTAAATCCATGCCCAGTTTACGAATTGAAAACTAAAAATGAGAAATTAGTCCGTATTTGTACTGAAACTAACATGAAATTCGAATTTACGATTGCAAATCGGAGTTTCATATCGAAATAAAGTACCTAGTTGATTAGACAACCAGTACACAACAAGACAGTTGGAGGAAAATATCGCGTTACCCAATCACCGATAACGTGACACCAAAATTAAGGCAAACGGGCACTCATTTCCATTTGGGTTAGCATTTTATTTGCTCCCTCAAGATTACGGTGACGTTACGTTAGTTGAAGTTACCAAAAACTTTCTAGTATGAAGACAAACAACCAACCAAATAAAATTGTATTTATTCGTAAAAACTGGAGATAAATGACTAAATTTAAAAAAATCTGAAATTGGCATGTTTAGTCTTGGCCTTGGCCTTGAAATTCGGCCATATCTGGGCAGTTCGGAGGTCAGTCCTCAAGCACTCAAGTTGGCATGCAGTGCAACGTGGTGCAAATGGCGGTGAATGACGGACCCAAATCGGAATCGTCACAACACCGCTATAAAAATAGTGTTGTTACCTTATTGTTCTAAATATACACAGCGGAGTTCATCGGGCCCCTAACAGAAACAAACCGCGTTGAAATAGCGGATCGCAGCCTTAGCGAGGGGGTCCCATCAATTTGACCAACACGGGCTGAGGGTGCTGTGTCGTTTTATATCGTCCGACGACACCGCGGGAGGGCGTGCAGGCGAGTGCCAAACCCAAATAATGGACCAGGTGGTCAACTACTATCCTTCACTCTCAAGCTTTACCTAAGCCACCTGAAGAAAATTATGTGACCGGAAGTTGGGAAAATAAGTGTTTAAATTTGAGGACTTGCTGGACGCGAAAATGGAGCCTTCTACTTGAGGTTACCGGAGTAAGGTTATCCATGTTGGAGAGCCGCTTTCACCAAGATTATGATCTGAGATCAGTGGATGTTTATCGATTACTGGAGTGGATAATTACCGATTCTTTCAAGCACTGCCAAAGATACACATCGCGACCGATTTTCGTGATTCTTATTATTTTCCATGACGAATTCATTTTAGTTTTGGAAGGTAAGTCGGGAGTTTCAAATTTCAGCATGGGAGGGGGTGAATGGAGGGGGTAATAGTAATAAATTGTGATGTTTTAACAATATCATCGTCCAATTTTCGTGATTCTTTTTTCGTTCAACTATGAATTAGGCCTAGTTTCGGAAGGCATATCAGGAGTTTCAAATTTCATGCTGGCAGTTTTATGATGGCAATATACCATTATTTTTTTCGGTGGTGGGGGATAATGGAGGAAGGGGTAATTTCGATAAGTCATGATATTTTTGTTTCAGCAAATTTTCGTAGAAAATGAAGCTATCGCAATGGCTCGGGAAATTTTAAAATGAAAATACTTGAAAATGTTCTCCATTAAAATCCGTTTTGAGGCATTCTGAGACGAATCCTACAGTTTAACCATTATATATATATATATATATATATATAGATATATAAATATATATATATATATATATATATATATATATATATATATTTATTTATATGTATATATATACATGTGTCATTCTAGACGATAACTCTCCTTAGGATTGAGATAAAAATTCCATTCTTGCGCCAAAAAATCAAAGCTCTCCAAACGAAAGGATGAGTTCGTTGGCCAACAATTTTCGATCCAATAAAATTGGCCAAAATTCAAAAAATGTACTAAAAAAATCAATAAAAATGGCAAAGAACGGCCAAAAATCGTTTAATTTATAATTTTTGGCAGAGAATCAGTCAAAACAAAATTATCAACAATTAACTGGGACATAAAAAAATTTGCACTCAATTAAGTTGAGAAAAACTTAAATTTCATTAATATTTGCTGAAAAATCTATAAAAACTACAAAAAAATAACTAAAAATCCATAACCTTTTTTGAATTACAAAATTTTAATTAGTAAGAGTTTTATTTGCCATAATATTGGTTTTTAACAATTTCTTTCTACTGAAATTGCGCAAGTTACAATACAATTTAACATAATTATAATACGACAGATAATTTATGAAAATTTGCTCTTAGGATCATGCTGCATGACTGGATGTTTTTATTGGAAAATGGCCTAATGATAGAGAAAAATAAGGAACGAGTTTAGAGAAGAGAAAAAGGGTGAAATGGGAGAACTACTAGTTTTACCAAATCTCAGGAAAGCCCTCAACAGCCATCAGTAAAAGAATATACCTAAACAACAATTTCGTTAGTTCATTGTTTCAAAGATAGACAATAATGTTGAAGGTGTTAAAAAGGAAAACACCGTACTGGAAAAGGGGAATTTTTTATTCGTTATTTGCTCAATAGAAAGATCTGTTGGTACATTACAGACAGACAGACAGACAGAATACTGACTTTTACAAATAAACGAATAGATTGATTATTGTTGTTGTGTAAGTTCATCACAGACGGCGAAGCAAATATATTCTTGTGAAATTACATTTCGACACCAAGACAATACTACCTAGGTAGGTACTTCACTAAAATCTAGCTCTTTTTTATGAACGAAAGTTTTACAGCATTTCTGTGCTTCTCGTCCATACACATAGCTACTACTTTTCAACTTATCCTATACTGCGCGCACCTTCTAGAGCTAGGACTTACCTTGAAGTCCGATAAGGAAGCCATCAGATCATCGAGCTCTCTTGTGGCAGACGAGGCGGTGGGTCTGGAGGTTTTCGTGGTGGTGGTGGTGGTTTCTTCTATCATGATCTTCTTCACTAAGTGGCCATCTCCGGTTCTGGAAATTAAGAACATAAACATGTTGAAAAAAGCATGCACTCAACCAGTAGCGTAGCTAAGTGATTTCTTGTGGAGGGGCAACAGTCAAGAATTGTATTCTATAGTTTTAGTATTGATTCATAATACTTATAGATGTATACCTGAAGACTGTATAAAACTCGGCGCTCCGCGCCTCGCCAGGGGGCAAGCCCCCTGGACCCCCGGTTACCTCTATTTACATACTTCGGACGAAATTATTGAAACACAGAATGTGTTTGCGTTGTCGCGCAACCAAGTGACAACCAAACAAGCGGTTGCAATCATGTTCACAATATCAATAATTGAGAATGATCACCTGTGTGTAAACAATTATTCAAATAACCATGCTCATAACTCAGCTTGTTGGCCACGCACTTCGCAGTAGTTAACATAATATGGTTGGATAAATCGAGAGCTTTCAAACGAATGGTCAACGAATTTTGTGGGATGAAAAACGGCGAAGTACCATTTCTCTAGCAACGACTCGGTTGTAAGCGGAAATCATCCGTCACACATTTCGTTACCATCCCGCGTTCCATTTTCGGCTAGTTAGTCCATGGCTAAAACACATTCTGTGTTAAAACTGTCAAACGTTCAAATAGATATTTAATAGTTCTTTTTAAACATATGCTTTCATATTCACATATCTATCACCTATTGATTACATTATTGAAGCATGATGCTATTTAAAAATTGTACTTAATAATACAATTAAACAACCAGAACGCTAAGAAACGACGGTAAATGCAAACAGGTACTGATGAACTGGGGAGAACTTGGCTTATCATTATACTGCAAAAACATATCTAGACGTTTCTCTCATATGGGTTTATCCTCAATAAATTGTTATTTCATCGCAAAAAACACTTTTTCTGGTAGGTAAACACAAATTATTTCATGTTAGTAGCTTGGTCGGCCGTAGGTATTGTTTTGTTAGAATTGGTCGGGATGCGGCCTAGGGGAAACAACTGAAATTATTTCATTTATTGTTTTATTGAATGACATTGTTTTAATGAAATGTTTATACCTTATTATTGTTATCCATGAATAATATTTTAACATTTTATCTATATTTTTAGTTTTTTACTTATGTTGTTTCTACACTTCTTTTTATAGCTTGTTTGGTTTGTTTTCCTTAGGTGAACCATTGTTGTTTTATTTGACAAATCCGTTGCATTCGGATGTTTGTAAATTTTTTCCTGGACACACCAGTAAGTATTTTGTTTAAATTAGTTTTTTTCTGTTTAACATAACAATGTCAGTTTGTCCGTGTATAGTTCTGAAAATGTCCACAGTAAGAGGACGAAACGTCATTTAATAAAAAAATAAATGAAATGATTTCATTTATTTTCCCTGGGACAATATTATTATTATTATATTATAATAATAGGATACATACAAAGTGATAACGCTTGAATGCCTGCACCGATTCTCTTTAAATTTTTTTTAAACTGACCGGCATGAAGAAAACTGGTGCAGATAATTCTACCAAGTTATAAATCAGATTCCTTCATATTAAAAAACAAGAAAAAGTGCAAAAACGAGGGAAATTCTGGTGCAGATAATTCTACCAAGTTATAAATCAGATTCCTTCATATTAAAAAACAAGAAAAAGTGCAAAAACGAGGGAAAGTTGTAGAATTTGCCGGTAGAGGGAGCGCAAAGTGACGAACCAAAACACATGTCCTTTTCATCAATAAATCTCAGGGGCAAACATTCGATAGCATTGGACTTTATCTATCTGCTCCAGTTTTCAGCCATGGACAATTATACGTCGCATTTTCAAGAGTTCGTCGCTTTAGTGCAATTAAAGTTCAAATTAAGAATACTGAAAATCAAGGACAGCATCAGAATGGTTTAGTATACACCCGCAATGTTATATTTCCTGAAGCATTAGAATAAATTTTGTAACTGAATGAATGTAGCTTTTTTTAATACAACTTGAATAAATAAAAATTAAGTTGAAGCAGAAAGATTTTGCTTTTTTATTTACATAATTAAAGTTTGTACTTGCATCCCGTGGTGACACGGGCTTTTCCACTTGTGTATATAAGAACGCGAAATAAAATACAAAGCATGAAACCAGGATACCATAGACGAGAACAAGAGGCAAGAGGCATATCAACGTATGTAAATGTAAACAAACACAAACCAGCAATATGTTAGGTTAGAATATAAACATTGCTTCATTAGGTTATTTTAATCGTTTCTATTCAACTATCTGAATCACCATTGTAGGCTTTTATTCGTATTCGTATTGACGATAAGACCATGCCCAACAATGGCCGCTGGTGCCCAGTTCAGGTGAGCCCGACTCTCGGTTCCTAGTCTGTTGGTAGGTATAAGACACATGTTTATATATACAAGAGTCTGTATCACCCTACACAATATAAACATCAACTTTGTTTGGTCTGAGATCAACAACAAAAGGGTATTAGGGTTCATGACCCACGGTACGAAATGTATTTAACAAAACAAACAAACAATTCAAAATACAAACAAAACAAACATACAAAAAGGGTATTAGGGTTCATTGCTCATCTTACTGACTCACAAATAGCGTGGGGACACAAACGGAACTATTTGACTAGTCAAATAGTTCCGTATGTGTTTCCAATTTTTTCGATTCCCTATTTCTCACGTACGAGAGGGAGAAAGTCAACTTATCATGAACCCATGGGAAAGAGGAGATTCTGAGGTTTCCGAAACAGTCGTCGAATTCATTTTTTGAAAGGTTAATGACAGATTTACATTGGTTTAATGGTGGGGACACATTTGGATTACACCCAACTTATTGAAATAGCTACTCGTTTAATTAGGTACGAACACTCAGAAACGAGCGTTATGTTTTTCTAACTCAATTTGGCTATAAAGTTGAGATCGTTAAATTAAAGAGCCTTTGAATTACCGGTTATTCTTCAATCTTCTGATGTAAGTGACACCTACGTGTACTACTATTATAACAATAGAGATAAATAGAGGGGGTACTTGCCGGTTAAAATTATCGGTACACAAAAATGTATTTAAACAAAACTAATGTTATAAACTGTGTATTTTAAACAAACGATTTGAACAAAACCGACTTAATATCAAGCAAATATTATTAAGAGAATGTAACAGAAAATGCAAATCAGATAGATGAATAATTCATATCAACTATCTATCATATGGATATCAATTATTGTGCTGCATGCTTCGAACTTATTATGTACTGCAGGTTTAATTTAAATTCCCTATTTCTCAAGTACGCGAAGGAGAAAGTTAAATTATCATGAATCCATTCGGAGGTTTCCGAAACAGTCGTCAACTGTTTTAGCGAATTTTTGAAGAAAATTGAGCTATTGCTCTCGCCTCAAAATTTGTAGAATGTGAATTTTTGAAAACATTTTATGCAGAAATCCGTTTCAGGCTATTCTGAAGCATATTCTGAAGTTTAACGCATTTTATAAAATGTATATAGTATATATGTATGTGTCATTCCAGACGATAACTGTCCGTAGAATTGTGCTAGAAACTTCAAACAAATTTTAAAATGTTAAGGACACAAAACGAAAGTTCAAGTTCGTTGGCGAGCATGATCGGATTACATCTTCGGGTTGAAATTTTCAAAAATGTAGTCAAAAATTTCAAAATAGCCTGTTTTTTGCGATTTGTTATGCGAAATAATTTTTTCAGCATACTAACATGTAGTATATTCGGAATCAGCGTAAAATTTCCTATAAGAATATGTATCAAGTTTTCAAAAATTTCAAAGTTGAAAAATCAGTCAAAAATCGAAATAATGCCGTTCGCTAGTTGTAAAAATCGGTAATATTTGCATGAAACATTTGCATGAAACATTTGCATGAAACATCTTCAAAAATTCGCTCATGGGGTCATGCTGCATGACTGGACTTTTTTATTTTTATTTTTTAATAGGTTAAAGATAGATAGATTTACATTGGTTTGAAACTGGGGGCACAGACGGAACCACACCCATTCGCTCTATTAGCAATGCTAGCTGCACGACAGTACTTTCCATTATCACTCCTCATAAGCATTTCGATTGCCTGACTTAATAAAATAACACTCTGACGACCTCATATTCCCACCTCACAGATTTCTCCAAGTTATCGGAAACCAAGGTCGACACCACCGAAAATACATCGAAAAACCCCCGGCAACTGCCCAAACCTCTGTTTACATTGTAGCTATTGATTACCCTATCCGTGGCACGTTTGATACAAAGCAACAGCCTGCGAGGCTTCACCTTTTCGGACCCCTATTTTCTAAGTTTAGACGTTAATGTATTTCTCTATCCGAGGATAACCTTGGACACTTAAAACCTTCCTCCGCTCTATTTTCTACTTTTCATTCTGTTTCGCTCATAAAACCTCCTCCGCTCTTCAGACGGTTTCGGCGATGCCCTCGTCTCACAAAAAAAGCTTTGTGGTGCAATTTCATATATTTCGCTCAGTCTCTCATGTTATGAAGTTAGAAGAGATACACTGTACGTCCAATGTTTTTTAGCAGAATATTGCTCAATGTTAATCAACTATAAAATGGAACATTAAAAAATTGATAGGTACTCAAATTTCATTAAAACGTGCTAACAAATCGATACAAAACTGCAAAAAAAGCTAAAAATTCAACAGGTTTTTTGGAACAGCAGATAATTATTTATGTAGAATATATATATATTCTACATAAATAATTTTGAGGTATTACAGATGGTTGGAAAATATAGGAAACACGTAAATATAACTTACCAAATTGAGAGAATATTTCGCCGTATCTGCGTCGTCAGCTCTAGTAAAGATGTAGCTGACGACGGAAGAGCTGACGACACCGATACGGCAAAATATTCTCTCAATTTTGTAAGTTATATTTATGTGTTTCCTATATTTTCCAACCATCTGTAATACCTCAAAATAATATTACACGCGAGTGTTTTCATCCTTCATCAAAACTATATATATATATATATATATATATATATATATATATATATATATATATATATATATATATATATATACATTCATTAATAATGGTTCTACTGAACTATATATAATTATTTGTTAGAAAAAAATTTAGACAGATATATAGAACGAAAGAATTGTTTCTGATATTTCGAGCAAGTCTTGATTATAATCACAGAAAAAATAATAATAGAAATAATTTCATGAGTCCTGGTTGCGTCTTCAATTTTTGTATCCATGGCCGCGAAACAGAATAATTTGTGGTGCCATTTTCCAAAATTAATTAATCATTTGGATTGAGGTCTGTTAGCTCCTAAAACCCAACGATGAGCCCTTTCGGATTGCTGCAATTTTGTTAGGCAAAATGCCGGATACGGCTAATGATCGTAAATTGCAAGAATTTACTGAATATTGCAAGAAGTGAGAAACTGGGCAACCACGCTTCTCCATGGCAAGAATTTCTCACCAATTAACAAAAATCAAAATTCTTTTCTCGTAGTTTGAAAAAGGCATAAGCCGAAATATAAAAATTAGTTTCATGTTGTCAATTGTTGTTTTTCCTTAAAAATTGATTGAATATATATATATATATATATATATATATATATATATATATATATATATATATATATATATATATATATATATATATATATATATATATATATATAGAACGGTCTATGAAATTGTGAAGAACTTCGCGGTCCGATTTTAGTGTTAGACTGCTCATTCGAATCAGCACGGCCATCCCAAAACGATCTCAACCAGGTAACATATATTTATACCAGCATCACCGATCTTCCAAACGTCAACACTGCCAACATTTTAGTAATTTGTGTTGGTCCCGCCGATGTGTGCACAGTGTCGCGCAATGACTAAGAGTTGACACTCTACAAAATCCCGTTAAGGGATAAAACCGGAAGCGTCAATCTTATCCAATGGGGGAAACAATTCAATTTCAACTCTCATGAAATCGTGGCAGCACACCTAATTACAACCAAAACAATATATTTCGAAGCACAAATTGGACATGACACAACACTCGAAATTAATCCAGACACAGAAGAAGCACGAGCATAGCTGGAGTGGTACCAGACACATCAGGACGGAGACAGCTGTAGCATCTCCTACACACAACTCAACACCAGTTCGACATCTACGAGTACTACCGATCAAGATACAATCAACGACATAAAGAAGAAGACACGGACGCGCAGATTCACACGCTTACAAAGAAACGAAGAAGACTCTAGATAGAATTACACCATCATCTCACCATGCCCAAATTCTGAATTCCCCGATTCAACTTTTTGTTTAGTCTCATAGTGGCGAGGACCACCTCAACTGGTGATTTTATTTTATTACATTACTTACATTTTGATCGTTATTTCCTCTTTTTTAATAATTTATTAACATCGCCTTAGCTTTGCTCCAGGTCACATAACGCCGCAAATAGGTAGGACTTATATCGTTACTATAATGTGCTGAGTTTCTGTTAGGTACTACTGTTATACGGACTAGATTAGGGCTTTCCAAGCCCTAACAGGCCTCTAGTAATACTATAATGTACGGAAATTCGCTCACAAGGTCATGCTGCATGACTGAAACTTTCACTTTTTGAAAGAAAATCCGCCCCCTCAGTAGGCCGGACCCGGCGCTAATGTAACCAGAGTTCCACCCCTCCACCGCAACAGGCCTGAAGGGGATCTAATGCACCTCCATACCTAATTGCTTGTAGCTAATAGCTGGTGTGAAACAGCTAATTTCCAGCTTTTGTATGATTCTAGAGGCCTGTTAGGGCTTGGAAAGCCCTAATCTAGAACACGATCAAGATAAGCACAGAGACGAACGGCGACACTTGGGGCCGTGTAACACTGAATTCTGTCCGCGAAGTTCTTCACAATTTCATAGATCGTTCAGAAATAACTCTCCTAGATGTTAGTAACTACACTACGTTTCTTACTTACCGTGGCAACTGTTGTTACTGCCACAGCCTAATAAACAAAAGTCTCCCTATCAAATTTCAACTTCCTACAGTGAACAGGAAAGAATTTAGCACACTCAGCTGATCAGAAAAGACCCCATCACTACGTTTCTTACTTACCGACACCTGGAGCCGTGCTGATTCGGAATTATATATAAAGTCCACTAAGTTCTTCAGTTTCAATTTCTTCGTTCAGAAATAACTCTCCTAGATGTTAGTAACTACACTACGTTTCTTACTTTCCGTGAATTGATGGCAACTACTGTTGTTACCGCCACAGCCTAATAAACAACTCTCGTTGATAAGGACCGCCTAGAACACGATCAAGGCGGGTATAGAGACGAACGGCGACACTTTTGTAACAAACTTGGGGCCGTGCTGATTCGAATGAGCCGTCTAACACTGAAATCGGACCGCGAAGTTCTTCACAATTTCAAAGACCGTTCGGAATTATATATAAAGATAAGTGAATCCATTTCAATTCAATTCAATTTTATTGTATAACCCGTAGGTATTACAAGGGGTTCCTTAAATACATATTAAAAAATAGCACATGATATCTTGCCTTTATTTCTACCCCAACTTACAATGTTAGACTTTTACGTATGATGTATCAAACAATTACTTATACAGGTCTACATAATTTACGTATTATAAATGAGCACTGCATAGTTAACATAGATCACTATCAATAATGCCGACACTCCACTGCCCAATTGCAATAATAATCCCGAGTCATCGCCAAAATTTCCAAAGCGATGTTGATATTCGTTCTATCTCTTGTAGATTTTCATCTTCTCCTTGACCTGTTTTCTGGAAATGTTGGGAGGGGACGGAGGAGGAGTACTCAGATTAATCTCCACTTCTGACCCAGTAGATGTAGAATCCTCCACCGTAATTCGTCCTTAGTGAATGATAAGTTTTTTTCCATCAGCCAGTAGTTTGTTCATCTCCTATCAAGACGGCATGCTTCCCGTCTTTTCTTGCTTGAAACAACTTCGGCAAGAGATGCTTTCTAAACTCCCGTGTCCGTCTGTCGTAGAACTCGGATATATTAAATTGGGATCCCTTGAACTTGTGAATGTTCTGGCGTAGGTACGTTAGATTTAGAGAAATTATTAGCAAAATTAATGTGAACTGGTCTACTTCTAGAAGGTTGGATGGTGCCTAAACGTCTTAGACCTATAACTTCATAATCGTCATGACCGCAATTTATTTCCGTTCTAAAAATGTCCATCACCTTCCTCTTGACAATATTCATGTTTTCTTACACTTCTAGAACGTTATGAAGAATAAGATCGTTTCTGTTCTCCGTGTTTCAGTTCTGTTTCGTATTATTTTTTCAGATAATGCTAGATTTTCTTCCATACTGTCAATTCTCTTATCAATTTTTTCTATGAGCAAGATAGTTTCTTGGCTGTTAGCAATTTTTTGCGACAGAGCATGCACCTGTGAATTCAAAACAATTTTATGTTCCTTCAAAATGCAGTCGCAGTTTTGAAGTTTGGTTGTGATTACGTCAAGGCATTGAATTTCCTGATGTAACTCGGAGGTCGACATTTGCATAGTTGCAATTATTCAACGCGACACCGGTTGGCTGTTCGAGTGCTGCTGACTAAGGAATACGGTATTTGGTCGAGTGGATAGTCCTTTCCCACCGGTAAACAACAAATCAACAACCAAACCCGCAAAAATGACCTTTTTCCAGAAATCTACCCGTCAAAAATTTATGAAAATTGTTATTGCTGAGAGGTAATCAAAGAACAACCACAAAAAACAAAAACTGAAACGAAATTCACAATACAACCCTGCTAAATCAATACTTAATACGGAGCTCGCAAAAGACAAGTGCGCTCGACTCGGCTACCTAACTTGAACTCAAATCCATTTCATATATGCTGTAATCCAATATTTTCAAACTGTATATGGCGACGCCTAAGATTGTAACTATTAATCAACCAACTTCAATAATTATGATTATTAACTAAATTAGTAGGAGACACATAGCCTCACAACACGGGTCAAGCCTAGCGTTAGGCAGCACCATCCCGAATCAAGAATGTATTTTGCACTATTTTATATTGCAATATTCGTGTGAAAATTAAAGCAAATAAACTATTTTATACTTAGGTATCTAAATACCTTGCTCTTCCGTAAACAACACCAGACGCAACACCCCCTTCTCAAATTTGTAGGTTTACGTTTCAAGATACGTAAATTCCGAAAATTGGAAGAAGAAACAAACCGTTCGTCTGCCGTACACCGTCCGAAGTTTTATTCCGAAACTACAGAACCAAACTTTATGAAATTTGGCTCAAAAATCGTACATCGGCCGGGGATGTGCCAGTAACATCGGCATCAATTTTGATAAACCCTAAAGGGATGTAATTGAGGGCTGAAATATTGAAAAATCGAGATCCCCAACATTTTTAAGGTTACAGTACTTAATACAGTACCTAGAACATATACCCAATTACCAATCGAGTTTGAACGAAGTCGGACCAACAGATGATGAGAAATCAAATTTGCGCTTGCTCACAGGATTGAAAATTATAGGGGACCGTCTGGGAGCTAACCCGCACAATCCCTGAAACTTCCATCGGAATCGGGCTGCAACTTGGTATAGTTTTGGGCGTGACAACAATTTATCACAGACAGACATCCTACAGACACGGAACCAAAATTGATCAGCAAGCTCTGAAACGCAAAAAACAAGTGGGAATTTTGATTTTGAAGGACAACATTTTTTCGAGTTCAATCACGAACACAAGAGCTTCCCTACCTTCGGTAGTGAGGCAGCAAAAATCAACAATATGGGAGTAAGTCTTTACTGGTTGAACATTAGTAAAAATCGCCATGTAACTAAGACGCTCGTATCAGCTGATATAGCTAATCCCAATGGAATTTTCACTTCACAATTTGGGGCTTATTAAAACTTTTGCCACTTGTAGAAGGACTTCTAAAGCATAGGTTGGTGATTTATTTAATATAATTAATTTTCAATTAGTGGGTCAGCTCGTGTTAAAAACCAGAAAAGTGTAGGTGTGATACTGAATATAATTAATTTCTCTTCGGTAGGCGCCTACACCATTACAGATATATTTAGATAACTACCTAATGTATTAAACAGCGTTTAATAATAATAGACAGGTGTTCTGCATATAAGGGCAAACATATTCTGAAATAAAATATTGATAGAAATGGTTTCAGATGAAAATAATATCAAACAAAAATTAAACTTATTTCTGTTCTAGAACCAAAAATTTCAACAATGTATCATGTTTTCTCCTCGATATTGATTCGAAATTCTATGAAAACATCAGAAATTAACAAGCGGTTGCAATCATGTTCACAATATCAATTATTGAGAATGATCACCTGTGTGTAAACAATTATTTATATAACCATGCTCATAACTCAGTTTGTTGGACACGCACTTCGCCGTAGTTAACATAATATTGTTGGATAAATCGAGAGCTTTCGAACGAATGGTCAACGAATTTTGTGGGATGAAAAACGACGAAGTACCATTTCCCTAGCAACGACTCGGTTGTAGGCGGAAATCACTGTAACTATATGTTTCGTGCGCGGAAAAAAATTGACTCGCAAAAATTGCTAGGACCCCAGGGCTAAAACATGATACATGTTGATAATGAACCGACGAGTAATAATGTGTACCGTTGACTATTTTCATTTGCAATAGACACATTAAATAACATTTAACAAATTTAAATAACATTAAAATTTTGGTGTGGAACGCGCCATCACTGGTGAAAAACAAGGGCAGCTTGGTACATTTCGTAACCCAGTGTCAGCAACATTGATGTCGGAAACTTGTATTTATCCTTCAAGACAATTCTCTTTTAAGGCCGTATCACACTTGCATTTTTTCCGCATTTTAAAGGCTGAAACATGAAGAAGGCAAAGTGCTTTTTTTCAAAGTCAGCTGTGGATATTGAGGAGGAATAAGTGCAAAAACAGCGCATTCTGGCGGAAGGCATTTTTATTAAATCTGTCAGGTTAGGGCTCCTAGGGGTTTTTCATTGAATTGTAACCTCCCCAAGGGTTATGTTTAGCATTTTTCTTGCGTCAAGGTAAAAATTAGAACGTGTTCTAGTTTTCCCAAGTGAGTTTAAAAACGCTTCGCCAGGATGCGCAATGGTCGAAAAAGCTGACCTTGGAAAAAAAGCACTTCTTCTTCTTCACGTTTAGGCATTAAAAACGCAGAAAAAATGTAGTGTGATACGGCCTTTAGAGGATGAGGCATGATAGGAATGATGGGAGAGCAGGGACACTGGGACAGCACTTTTCAGTGTTCATACGCCACGGGATCTCGAATGATTACACCTACGAACTCAAAGAAAAGGATTGTTTCAGGTAACCGCAATCATCCGACTACCTAAGAATAGGAAGTTTACAACAGTTGCAATTTATAATATACCCGGAAACCGACCAATGGAACATCTCACTGACCAACATCCCTCAACCGTATCCACTAACTGGCGATTGCAACTGTCACCATACTGCCATAGGATGCACTTATACCAATATCAATGGCACTGATACTTTTGACGCCGCGGCTCTCTCTGATTTGGTGCTTTTCAACGACGGTTCACCAACCCTAGTACACTCCGCAAATTAGAGAATTCAATCCGCATTAGATCTTTCTTTGGTCATGCCAGGAATTTCCACTGGAGAGTTTTGGATGACGACTGGGGATTCTGTGAGTAGATACCTACTTAATGAATCAGATCGAAGCTATTTAACGTGACATCTCTTACGAGGAATTCATTGGTATAACTTCACATAACTACACTGGAATTAGTATAATTTCATTCATAAATTTCTGGTTCGTTTAGATATGTACCCTGATTGAGTCAAACTTGATTTGCGAGAGTTCCAAAAAATTGTTCGTGCCGGTTGCATACCTTCAATTTCCTTTGACCCCTAGGGTTGTTCGAAAAACAAAACAACAGATCCAAACCGTTGAAGTCGAAATAGATGAAGGAGATAAAACTTGAAGACGGCAACTTCTATGAATGGACTCCATCAAAACGTGTGTCTTGTTCGTTTTGTCAGGGATAAGTCGAACGATTCGAGCTATACAGACTGATCTTCACGACCATCAACTTTTCAAATCTTCTTCTACAAGCAAATGTGATTGCCAACGGAAAAACCACAAAAAAAAAAAAAAAAACGTAAAAGTGCGTCAAAAGGCCGCAAGTGTATTCATAGACGAAAAGGCGGGACGGTCCAACGCCTTCGCTGCGGTAGATAATTCAGGGGTCTTGTTGGGTTTTCGGTCTTAACTAACAATAGAAATGACATCTCCCGACTCCGAAAAACGGCTGGGGCGTGTCCCTTAGTGCCCCGCCGGCGAGCTTCGGCTAATTCGGGAATTTCTCAAGTCGGAAAGGGGGTTCAAGTAAACTCCGGGAGGGAAGGACGATGGTGTTTGAATCCAGAAATATCTTCTGGAATACCGCGAAACATTATGCAAGTATCGGAATACATCCCGTCATCGATTAAGTCCGAGACCGGAGGAACTACTTATACGGCGCTATGGTTTAGTAGAATAGAATAGAATATCGTTTTTTGGTAAAAAAAACTCTCCAACATTCGCGCTATTTCACTGCTGCACAAGACGCTCGTTCTCTCAATACTAAATATGCCTCCCCAATTTGGTCTCCGACATACAATGTATACAAATATACACTAGAGAGGATTCAGAACAAATTCCATCGTTACGTTGCCTATAAACTCGGCATACCTTCGCACGAATTGAATTAGATAGATAGATAGATATGAGGTTTATTGACAAAATGGCAAAAGAAAAACAAATGTACATCCCAATGAAAATGTCAACCTACTGTCAGCAGTGGGCAAGCCCGTGGCGCTGACAGGTGTCGCGACTCGACAACATGACAGTAGTTCGCGAACCAAAATTACCTTAAATTAATTAGATCTTAATTTATAACCTTATATAATACTACTAAAATCTTAAATAATACTACTAGCGTAAATACACAAAGTTATATAAAATGTATTCTTATATATTACATAAATATTCATTTTATTGTATTTTATTATATTCATTTTATTCATCTTTCTATATTATACATAAATGCTGACCAAAATCCTATCCAGACCGGCATACCCTACTGAAATTAGCCAGGTGTAAATGAGCCTTTTGTATGCGTCTCTTCTAAAAAGGGATGGCGACTTCATATCCGCTGGCAAAGATTTATATAATACGAATAAAATATAGAGAGGACTTTTAGTAAAAAGAGTTGAGTTGGGACGCAAATTAACAACATTGCCTTCCAAACTAGTCGGATATGAATGGGCAGCATCAGAAGGAGCAATTATTCCCGGATGCTTGTAGTAGTACAATAGCAAATTCTTAACGTACAGCTGTCTGATGGAAAAGTTTTTGCTAAGATTAAAAATTTCTTCTGAACTGAAAGATTTCGGCTTGTTCAGGCATATTTTAAGGATACATTTTTGTAAAGTGGCAAGTTGCCTCAAAGTTGACACATAAGTACCAGCCCATGACACTATGCCATGCTGCATAACAGATTGCACCAAACTTTCATAGACAGTCTTTAGGTGTTTATGGGATAATACAGACCGCAGATTATAAAAAATATGGATGAATTTTTTCAATTTCTCGACTAAATATGAGAGGTGCCCCTTCCACGACAGTTGATCATCTAATATGATTCCTAAATATTTCTGTTCACGGACTCTCTAAATAGAATCAAATGAGCAACTTCCGTTGCAATTATGTATACGAAAATTATGTTCCACCTGCAGCATCGACATATCGGCTGTGTTACCTATTAACAAGTATTTGGTTTTTTTTACATTCAGAGTTAGCAAATTATTCACCATCCAATCCGACAAAATTGACAAGCAGACATCCGCCTTGGAAAGTACCTGATCCCAATCTTTCCCGGACACCAAAAGAGCGGTATCATCCTCGAATAAAAAGAAATTACACAATCCAGGATTCATTATATGAATCTATAATGAATATGTGCAGCCTAATTCCCCTGGAGAGACGGTAATGTGTAGCGCATGTCACCCTTTTCCACAAGTTGATGAACAACCATATTTAAGGCCGTATCACACTTGCATTTTTTCCGCATTTTAAACGCTGAAACGTGAAGAAGGCAAAGTGCGTTTTTTCAAGGTCAGCAGTGAATGTTGAAGAGGAATAACTGCAAAAACAGCGCATTCTGGCGGAATGCAATTTTATTAAGCCTGTCAGGTTAGGGCTTGAAATATTGAAGTAACGTTTGACGTGCCTAGTGTTTTCAAGCAGTGTCTTGACAACTCTTGTTCTTCCAAAGTTATTATACTATGAAGACGCACAATAATAATAAAAATAACGTAATAATAGAAAACAACTGTTCCCGCTAGGGACGTGGTCATGAACGAAAAATGATTATTCGATTTTAAATTATATTTATATAAGAAGACAGGTATGTAATTTGAATTCAACAGAGAAGCAAGAGGGCACAGCAATAATCCTCAAACAACAAACTTCACTTCTACAGTTCATTCACCTGATTCGGCATTTGTTTAGTATAGTCTCTTTAGTGACCGGAGGGGTGCTGTTACCTACTTAACGTCATGCGAGGTGAGGAATTGGCGCGCGACCAAACAAAAACGTAATAAAAATAGAAGTACTAAGAAAATAAGAAAACTTCGGCAAGGAACTAGGAACAATATTTTTGGCACAGGAGAACTGGAACTGGAATGAAAACGGGAAGGTACAACGCGGTTTCCCAGTGAAACGTTAACTCCCCAAGGGTTATGTTTAGCATTTTTCTTGCGTCAAGGTAAAAATTAGAACGTGTTCTAATTTTCCCAAGTGAGTTTAAAAACGCTCCGCCAGGATGCGCAATGGTCGAAAAAGCTGACCTTGGAAAAAAGCACTTCTTCTTCTTCACGTTTAGGCATTAAAAACGCAGAAAAAATGCGGAAAAAATGCTAGTGTGATACGGCCATTAGCCAATCACTTTACCACGCTCATCAATTCTTCACTGACTTTTTTTTCTTTCAATTTTTCCTTATAACTTTTTTAATATATCGAGCCATTCATTTCCCTGTTGTACATTCGTAATTATTAATATTCTTCAATGTAATTGGGCGCTGCCCGTATTGTAAAAATAAATAAATTAAAAAAACTGAATTCCAGCAAATTTCATAAAAATTGATCCGTTATACTCGAAGTTTTGCCGGAGTCAGTCAATATTAGTTTCACGCATGCGCAATGGTTATTACTTCACCAATTGCCATATAATTTATATTCCATTTTTCCAGAGCATATACCCCATAGTCTGCCAAATTTGAACGAAATTGGACCAACAGATGATGAGCTATCGACATTATGAGTAGAAATTCACGTTTGCGCATGTGCACAGGATGACGCCGACGGCATTGAAAATTACAGGGGGTCTTCTAGGGTCTATACCACACAATCCCTGAAAATTTCATCAAAATCGGAAAGAAACTTCATATAGTTTCGGACGTGACAAGGATTTACCACAGTCTGACAGACAGACACGGAACCAAAATTGGTCAGCAAGCTCTAAAAAGCAAAAAGCAAGTGGAAATTTTGATTTTAGAGGACAAAAATTTGTTGGACTTCTATCAAGTTCCTTATGTAGTGAGGAAGCAAAAAACTGGAGACCTTATAAAGTCCAATCTCAATCAAGGCCCGCTTCAAAATACTTCTGAACCTTTAACCTAGAAGATTGAGTATTTGTTCTGGGAGGCAATTGAAAAGACGAGTTACACAATTTTTTCAAATACCCCAGCTATAAAAAACATGTCCAAGTTAAAATACACTGCCAAGGAAATGGCACATGAGCTTCCTCGTGACCTTCATCTCTGAAAATTTGAACAAAATCCGATAAAATTAACTAAGCTGTGACAGTAACAAAAACATCACTTTCGCGCATGCGCCTAGCGTACCGCTGCTGATGATCGCGAAGAATGTGATACGGGACCTCAAGAAACCTTGCCCGCATCATCCCTGAAAATCTGACCAAAATCCGTTCACAATTGCCTGAGTTATGACCGAAACAAGAAAATTTTGTTTACGCCTGCGCAGAGGCTACCGTTGATTCGATCATGACGGAACTGATAGGGGACCATGTAGAGCTATACCCGCACGATCCCTAAAAATTTGAAGAAAATCGCATCAAAATTGTGGAAATTACGGCTGTTGCAAGGACCGTAATATTTCGTTCACGCATGCGCAGAGCGTACCGCTAATGCAATTATGATGATTGTCTTATGGGACCTCAAGGGACCTTACCCACATCATCCCTGAAAATCTGACCGAAATCCGTTCAACATTGACCGAGTTATGACCGTCACAAGGAATTCACGTTAGCGCCTGCGCAGAAGCTACCGTTGATTTGATCATGATGAAGTTGATAGGGGACCATCTAGAGCTTAACCCGCACGATCCCTGAAAATTTGGTTAAAATCGGATCAAAATTGTGAAAGTTATGGCTGTTACAAGGAAATGTGGACGGACAGACAGACAGACACGGAACCAAATTTGTTCAGGAGGCTCTGAAACGCAAAATGCGAGTGGAAATTTTGATTTTGGAGCAAAAAATTTTTTTTCATTTCGAAAGTGAATACAAAGCTTCCGCAGCCTTGCAGTCTCGGAAGCAAAAAGAAAAGGGGGAAAAAAAAAAAAAAAAAAAACGAGCCAGAGTTTTTGCCATTATGACTTGATAAATTATAAACACACGACAAAATAATTAATATATAAAGTGAATAAAGTTAGATAAAGAACACGTCACGAGAATGTTGGCCGAACTCCTATGAGGTGGTTCGGTATGTGAGGAGTCCAGCAACAATTGATCCGAGTTTAGGCCGCTGTAACCGGCCGAGATCGAGCGTTCAACCCTGAACATCGGTTGATCGGAGATCAGCCTTGAACTTTCATGGTGAAATCCAGTATTGCAGACGATCTCCGTTCAATAGTCAAACAGCTTGTTGAACTCGGTTCAAAAACTTGGTAAAACCGGCCCTAAGGGCCAATTTCACCGTTTGAGTTAATCAACAATTAGCGTTTACGCGGCATTATGTTTGAGCTTAATCAGACGTTGAGCGATTTTTCCTCATTTAAAAAGATTTTCTAGCGTAGGTACCTAGTGGTTTTTTCTCTTTCTATCATTTAAATGTTTATTCAAATTTAGTGTAAATCAAATTTTAGTGTTTCAACTTAGAAAAAATCAACTCCTAATCGCGATAAGAAACAGCCGTTGAAGTTGTTTAGGTTTTTCCAAACTCCGGGCAGCCACTTTTCTGTCCATTATGGACAAATGTTCCATGATTGATGGACAAAATGAAACTTTTCGTCGTTAACTAACCAAACCATAACCAGCCACGGGGGTGATTACTTTGACGTCTGAATTCACGTGGTGAAAGATAATTCCTTAACGCCGCTCTTAATCGCCAGTCTCCCGTTACCGTTTGGTTAAGTTGACGGGACATTAGCTCAGATTTTGGAAACTGGCTCTTCTATATATCTGTTTACTTAGACCAATTGATTTGACACAATTACAATACAGTTGCAATTGCACAGTTGCAGTTTCAGAAGTTGCGGGCACAGCTTGCAACCAGGAAAATCTATGCCCAGAAAAACAAGGTGGAATGCGAGTAGGGAACGAGTAAGTTACAAGAGAGGTTATAATGACACTGAGACCTCCCTCCAACTATAAACATAGACATACTAAGCATACAAAGTGTATCCAAATTTTGAAACATACTAAGACTCTTCTATATATCTATTTACTTAGCCAACCAATTGATTTGACAACATTGCAATTGCAACATACAGCTGCACTTGCACAGTTGCAGTTGTTGTGGGCAGAGCTTGCGACCAGAGGTGGGAGCTTCATTGAGACACCTGTGCTGCGGAATGAAAATGCATGCCCAGAAAAACAAGATGGAATGCGAGTAGGGAACGAGTAAGTTACAAGAGAGGTTATAATGACACTGAGACCTCCCCCCAACTGTAAACATAGGCATACTAAACATACCAAGTATTGCTAAACAAACAGTCGCACTTGCACAGTTGCAGTTGTTGTGGGCACAGCTTGCGTCCAGAGGTGGGAGCTTCATTGAGACACCTGTGCTGCGGAATGAAAATGCATGGCCAGAAAAACAAGATGGAATGCGAGTAGGGAGCCAGTAAGTTACAGAGCTAACGCATGAAAGGAGAGGTCAATACCACCTTTATAATGACTCCGAGGCCTCCCTCCACCTCTAAACATAGACAAGATACAAATCAATGGAAAAGGAAAGTGCAGGTCCGCACCTTCACACGGGGTCCGCCAAAACCTTTGGCAGGTGATCCATCTCGAAGCAGCACCAGAGTTGTACAACACGTTCAAATATTAGCGAGCGGTTCTTCTCCTTAACTCAACGGAAATAGCGGCCAGATATCCAATGAGTGCTATTTTCGAACGACTCCCAGCACAAGGGCGGGGTTATGAGATTTACCGCAGCTTCTGGTCTGAAATAAAGACAGTTTTTTCCGACGAACTTGTGCGAGCAAAGTGTGTGGTTTTTTTCTCTCTCCGTAATTTACGACTTGGAAGAACTGTACATTTAGACGACGGAAAAAAACATCTTACATAAACTCGCACCTTACAAAAGATATTTGAGACACGATAACAGTTCGGTAATACGACAGAAACTTATGTTTATCAATATTGTGGCAGTAGACTGTGTTGAATAAAATCGGGTTAAACAAGATCTTCCAAGAAATCGTCAGTCTTTTTAACAGAAAAAAAGAAAGAAAGAAGAGGAGGAAAAAAAAAACAAAAAACTTGGCAATGAATACTTTGTTCTGAGGAATGTCGTTGTTTTGTTATCGAGACTAACTTGTCACCCAGTTGTTGATGGTTTTTGATCAGGTTCAAGCAGTCAGATATCAGGGTCTGTAGTCAAGATTTACATAAGTTAAAATACGGCCAATGTAACTATAGCAACACAAAGTTGCATCCCGCGGAAGGTAGGTACTATGTGTAAACACTTCGCTTGCAAATGGATTATTATGGTACTTGAAAAAAAAAAAAAAAAAAAAAAAAAACCTTCCTTACCTGACTTTACAGACGTACTGAATCACTACTAATTTAAGCCTTTAAGATGTTTTAAATTCTTTGTCTTTTGTTCCTGCAAATTTTCATTTTACGTGCCTAATTGTGGTAGAAAATATTGTCGATTTTTTTATGCAACCAATAAATAGAAATCATGTATCATGTTTTCTCTTGTGTGCTACTAAATACAAAATTTCAGCTTCCTCCGTCTATTAGACGAGAAATGAGCTCCCTAGTTCACTCAACTGATCAGGGTGGGTCCTCACTTGGTCGTACACAGCAGGCCTATGGAGGTTCAATACCAAACTTCAGCCTCCTAGATTTATTAGGAGGGAAATAAGGGCCCGAGCTCACTCGGCTGATCTGAGTGGTTCAGTGGTTTATTCTAGTTGTTACAGTCCCATTTTCCATGGGACTCAAGAATACTAAGTTTCAGACCCGCAATACACCTTTTTGCACCATTGTTGCGGGGCTGTTCGGGCGCTCGGGAGCTGCCGATTCTGCCGCGATTCAGACTCGCAACAATGTTGCGCAACAAAAAGTCTCTGTCTGGAGTAAAGTCCTGCCATGTCTCTGTACACGGCAGGACTAAGTCTATTAAGAGAGAATTGAGCTCAAAAGATCACGGTGGGTCCTCACTTTGTCAATCGTACACAGCAGGCCTATAGAGGCTCCACACCAAATTTCAGTCTCCTAGGTCTATTAGGAGAGAATTGAGCTCTCGAGCTCACTCGGCTGAACTGAGTGGTTCCTCACTTCGTCAATCGTACACAGCAGGCCTAGGTATATTAAGAGAGAATTGAGCTCCAAAGATCACTCAGCTGATCACGGTGGGACCTCACTTTGTCAATCGTGCACAGCAGGTCTATAGAGGCTCCACACCGAATTTCAGTCTCCTTGGCCTATTAGGAGATAATTGAGCTTCCGAGCTCACTCGGCTGATCTGAGTGGTTCCTCACTTTGCCGATCGTACAGAGCAGGCCTATAGAGGCCAGTGGTGTAGTTTGAGGAGGGGCAGGGTGGGCAGAGCCCTTCCATAAATTATAGAGGATGCAGAATTTTGTTGTATGGGTACAATCAAATTAATAACTTTACGCTTTCAACTTCAGTACCCAACACCTTCGATTGGAGAATGTATTTAAAAAACACAACTACTATTATTATTATTATTATACGATTCTGGTTGCCTAGCGACTGAAACGCTCTTAGAAATAAAGAAATTATTATTATGTTCGTTTATGTAGGGGCAAAATGGCGTGGATATTGTACAGCCCCACAGAGCGAAGTAAAATCACCTAGTCAACGAAACGGAAATGTGGATACTACAAACTGAAATCAAGTCGTTCCCCACTACCTTCATGGGCTAGCCCATATGCGATTTTTCACTAGAAAAATATCCATTGTTCAGTATCCACCAATTCCCCTATGAACTTCCCCCACTTTTCACTGCCTACTTGATCAAGCTCGGTTGTTCGTTTCAAAACAGTTTCCCGTTGGATTATACTATTAATTTACGAATAAAATTCCAGTTAAAATGAAGCAAGAATACAATAAATTAGAAGCCTGCAGTGGTGATTGGAATAGTTCAATAGAAAATTTAAAATAATCTAGTGTAGCAGTATTTCTATTCTAACCTAGTATATTGCTGGTTTGAGTTTCTTTACATTACGTTATGTTTCTTGATCTCGGTTTCATGCCCTGTATTAATTTTATTTCGCGTGGACAGGTACCTACTTAATAAGTAAAATTGTGTGATATTGTCCAGAAAAAGTTATTTTCACGCGGAAGTAACAATTGAAGATAAACCTGTAAGAGAGCAAGCCCACATAGGTATATGAATTTGCGTGCAGTAAATCTAGAATAACAGTATAATAAACCTAGTTCTCCTCAATTCATTGGTAGGTACTGTAGAGCGGTTACTACATTTAGCACCTATCACATTATGATAGTCATGTGTGGTTGGGTTGCTAGGAAGAGGATAACTTGAAAAAAAGCGATTCCAGATTTTGTGTTGATGTTCGCAGTTCTTATCAGATACTATTTTCTGTGCTTGCGATTAATAAACCGTTTGTTTAATATCCTCTCGTTGAAATCACTACATTTGGTGTCAGAAGTGGCTTCTGATGGATCTGGACCAGTCAATTGCTGAACGAGTTCGCCGGAGGCACCAAGTCGTGTTGGAAGGGGCGGGTAACCAGGAGGGAGGTGACGAAGGCGTAAGTAACGATGATAATTTTGTCGATGCCAACCAACCACCTCAGCCTGATCCAGTAAGGGATCTGGCCCGCCAGTTTGCTGAACTAGCGAGGGAATTTAGATTGTTGAGGGAGACTGAGCAAAATCGCCTTGTCTCTAGGGATGATGTAGCGAGAGAGAGGATTGACGTGATTCGTCCTCCTGTTTACGATGGTTCTACTCCTTGGGATGAGTATTGGTCACAGTTTCGAGCCATTACAGTCGCTAATGGCTGGAGGCCGACAACAGCAGCTGTTCACCTCATGGCAGCTTTGAGGGGCTCAGCCCTTGCTGCTGTTTGTAACGTACCTGAGACACAGAGAGATCTGTGTGCGATAGAAGATGCCTTGTCTCGGCGATTTGGTGTGCAGGGTCAAGCCCGTTTGTTCCTAGCAAGGCTGCGACAGAGGCTGCAAGGGGCTTCGGAGGATGTAGCTTCCTTTGCAGCTGATGTGGAGAGTTTGGCACGCAGGGCAATGCCAACTGAAGAAGCTCGAGAGGCAATAGCCATGGAACAATTTCTAAATGGTTTGCGCAACCAACGAATAAGGGAACTTGTTATCAGTGGAGACCCACTAACTTTGCGGGATGCAGTAACACGTGCTGCTACTTTGGAAGCTGGGTTATGCTCTAACCGTCTACAGCCTGTGCGTTTGGCAGCGTGGAACGAAGAGGAATTGGTTGTTAGGCACTTGGTGAACGAGCAGTTGGAACAGCTCAATGAGTCAACTGGATGGAGCCATGGTAGTGATGAGCTACTGTGCCGAGCAGTTCGTGATGAGCTTCAGAAGAGACGAGCTAGGGTCAAGTGTTTCAAATGTGGGAAGCTTGGCCATTTTCAGTGGGAGTGCAAAGAGAAGCCAGCGGGAAACGAGTAGCCACCAGCTTTTCAGGCCAGAAGCTGGGGGGTTTACAAGGGCCTGATCCTCTCATGAGGGTAGAGAATACCTACTGAGAGTGAGAAAAGTGATCCTTGTTTTCCGATATACCAACTCAATCAAGCCTCCATTGTTCTTGACGGTTCTGTAGGAGGGAAGCCTTGTAAGATGATAATAGATACAGGAGCCACAGTAACGATAGTGAATCCCGAAATGTGTGACATGCAGATAATAGCACCAACACCAATTGCAGGACGTCTCAGGATGTTGTCAGGTTCGACTATTCCTGTTCGAGGAAAAGCTCGCATCGGCCTGAAGTTGGGGAGTAACCAGAAAATGTTGCACGATTGTGTTGTGGCTGATATTGGGGAACCCTGTATCATAGGAATGGACTTTATGGAGGCTCATGGCTGTGTCATTGATGTGGGACAAGGCACTGTCAAGTTTGGTTCAGAATGCATTGAGTACAATAGACAATCAGCCAAACAGACGGAACCGAACTCTGTGTATGGAGCGGGTGTAACCCATGAACCACAGCTGCCAGAGAAGTTGGAAGCAATTTGTGAGGGGGTTAGTCTCAAAGCTCTCTCCATTAGAGCTACATCTATTCAGGGAGTTCTTGAAATGTTATGAAGATGTTTTTACAGGCGGTTCAACGAAGCTGGGAAGGTGTACTGTGGGCGAACACCGAATAGAGGTCAATAATCACCCACCAATTAAGCAGCAACCCCGTCGAACCACTCCTGCCCAACAACAGACCATCAATGACATGGTAAATGACTTGCTGGCTTCAGGGGTGATTGAAGAGTCCACCAGTCCATGGGCAAGCCCTGTTGTCATGGTCAAGAAGAAGACAGGAGACTGGAGATTCTGTATTGACTACAGAAAACTCAATGATGTCACAGTCAAGGACTCACATCCATTACCTCGAATTGATGAGACGCTACAGAGATTGGACGGGGGACGTTGGTTCACCACTCTAGACCTCCAAAGTGGCTACTGGCAGATTCCCCTCCATCCCGACTCCCGCTCCAAAACTGCTTTCTGTACGAGTCGAGGCCTGTGGCAGTTTACTGTGATGCCATTTGGCCTAACGAATGCCCCTGCCACGTTCCAGCGGGTTATGCAGACACTGCTGAAGCCCCTGATGGATAAGGGAGTGGTGGAAGTCTACTTGGATGACATTCTGCTGCACACAAGTACATTCAAAGAGCATTTGCATTACTTGAGGGAGTTATTTGTTCTATTGCGTGATGCTGGACTCAAGCTTAACATCAAGAAGTGTGCATTCTTACGGGAGGCAGCAATGTACCTAGGGCACTTGGTCACTAAAGAGGGTATAGTGACGGACCCCAAGAAGGTCGAGGCAGTGCAAAAGTGGCCTACACCAAAGACAGCAAAGGAAGTCAGAGGATTCACTGGTTTCTGTTCCTACTATCGGTCTTTCATACCGAAATTTGCTGAGATAATGAAGCCATTGTACAAGGTACAAAACCAGCAGGGTGACTTTAGATGGGATGAAGATTGTGACCGTGCTTTTGAAGAAGCCAAATCCAAAATGCAGGAGGCCCCTGTGTTGGCATATGCTCGCCCTGACCTTCCCTTCATTATTGACGCTGATGCTAGCCAAGTTGCAGTAGGTGCAGTCCTATCACAAATGCAGGAGGGGAAGGAACGCGTTATTGCCTTTTTCAGCCGCTGTCTGTCACGCGCTGAACGAAATTATTGCGTGACAAGAAAAGAGCTACTTGGGGTGGTGGAAGCACTCCAATCATTCCACCATTATGGCCTGGATAATGGGCACCGGCTAATCATCCGAACAGACCACTCATCTCTTCGCTGGTTGATGAATTTCAAGCTCGTCGATGGCCAACTAGCCCGGTGGATGGAAAGGTTGGCACCATACAAATTGGATATCCAGTACCGGAAGGGAGTGACTCATGGGAATGCTGATGGCCTGTCCAGAAGACCCTGTGCACAAAGTGGGTGCAAGTATTGTGACAGAAGGGAGGATTTGGCAAAAGAAGAGACAAAATATCAAGCAGGAAATGCACCGGTCATTGGTGTCTGCAAAGCTGTGGGTGTCCAAAAGTTGCCACTTCGAGAACACCAGCTTGCCGATAGACACTTGCAACCAGTTCTCCAGTGGCTTGAAGATGGCCAGCGGCCAGTTTGGGATGTACGGACAGGAATGAGCGCTATTACCCGTGCATACTGGGCCATGTATGACTCCCTGTTTCTGAAAGATGGAATCTTACACCGACGCTGGGAGAGTCCAAATGGAAAAACAGTGCGCTCCCAACTGGTGGTTCCCCAAGCTATGCAGAAAGATGTGTTCATAAAAGGACATGGACCAGCTCACCTGGGTGAAAAACGGACACTCTCTCTCCTCCGTAGTCAGTTTTACTGGGTGGGAATCCATCAGGATGTTCGTAATTGGTGTCGTGCCTGTGAGCAGTGTGGGCGGCGCCGAGGCGGTCAAAAGGCAGCAAGATCTCCCCTTCAGCCATCTTCCAGTGGGTACCCTTTCCAAAGAGTGGCACTGGACGTGTTTGGCCCTCTTCCACTCACAGAAAAAGGAAACCGTTATGTGCTCACAATTGTTGACTTCTTCACAAAGTGGCCAGAGGCAATTCCCCTCCCTAATCAACAGGCTGAGACTGTCGCACAAGCATTCCTAGACCATGTTGTCTGTAGATTCGGAGTCCCTGAGGAACTCCATTCTGACCAGGGAAGGAATTTCGAATCAGCACTATTCCAAGATGTCTTGAAGCAATTGGGGATTGGTAAGACTCGAACCACAGCGTTGCATCCACAAAGTGACGGCATGGTGGAGAGACTACATCGCACCCTTTACGACTGGCTCGCCAAAATGGTCCAAGATCATCAGCGTGATTGGGATGTTCAACTGCCAGTGGCTCTCCTAGCATACAGGGCTTCGGAACATGCAAGTACAGGATACACACCCTCTTACTTAATGTTCGGACGTGAGCTGACGTTGCCACTGGACCTATTGTTTGGACGACCCCCGGACGAAAATGAAGTTCATGAATACGCCACCAAACTGCGAGAACGTCTCAACCAAGCACATCTGGCAGCAAGGGAAACCCTTCACATACGAGCAGATGACATGAAGCGCCGCTATGATTCCAAGGCGATGAGGTCTGCGTTTCAGGAAGGAGACAAGGTTTGGCTACACAACCCAAGAAGGCTAAAAGGTCGCAATCCGAAATTACAATGCCCTTGGGATGGCCCTTATATTGTGATAAAACGGATCAACGACGTGGTGTACCGTATCCGCAGTACCAGGGGTGCTTTGAGGGTTGTTCATGCAAACAGACTTACCCGTTACTGTGGTGTGGAGCCAAAGGGGAGGGAGGGAGAAGTGTAGAGCGGTTACTACATTTAGCACCTATCACATTATGATAGTCATGTGTGGTTGGGTTGCTAGGAAGAGGATAACTTGAAAAAAAGCGATTCCAGATTTTGTGTTGATGTTCGCAGTTCTTATCAGATACTATTTTCTGTGCTTGCGATTAATAAACCGTTTGTTTAATATCCTCTCGTTGAAATCACTACAGTACCTATTTGTATTTATCGTAGTTTTTCACGTTCTGATTAGTTATTTGGATAATATTTTTTCCAAGTAGTGTTATGCTTTAATAATCCATAGGTAGGTTTATGAATATGAAAGCGTCCGTGATTTCAGATCATTACAAAAAGCCATTGAGATGAAATCCTCGACTGTCTGAGAAATGCCTCAGCTACGCCACTGATGGAGGCTCTACACTAAATTTCAGCTTTCTGCGCCTATTACGAAAGAATTGAGCTCCCGACCTGACTCAGCTGATTTGGGTGCTCCCCCACTAATTATATTCCACCTGTCTCATAGAGGCACTGTTTCAAATTTCAGCTTCACTTAAATGACATAGAAATTAGCTTACGAGCTCAATCGGCATATTATGGTGGTTCCACATGTTGCGTTTCTATTCTACCTGTCTCATGCAGACCCTGTTTCAAATATCATCTTCAGAGATTAAATACCATAGAAATAAGCTTTATGAGCCAATCAGCTGGTCAGAGGCCTAGGCATCGTCTAGTATACCTACTGCTAACGAATATCTACTACTCAATAGTACCTACCATGTTGTGCCTTCTGTTCGCAACTATGGTTACTTGGCAATAATATTTTGCAGCGTAGCGTAATAAATCTGCTTTCCTTCACACAAAATCGGATTAGGATTCATGAAAAAATGAGAGCATTCGAAAACGTGGCGAACGATTTCTCCTGATGTGAAAAATAAAGGAGTTACACTTCCCTAGCAACACATTGGTTGTACGAGAAAATCAATATAAAACATGTCGGCTCGCACTGAATTTCGCTTAGGTAATTTTCAAGCAAAAACTCCAGCGGTAAAACATGATACATGTTAAAAAGCCTTCTTACTCTAATAACATCTGTTTGGCTCATAGGACAAAAATCGTTATGGTTTTGTGGGATTCGTGTGAGTCGGAAACTCGAAATTATATTCCCTAATTACAGAGTTATTCATCCAGACGACATTGTTATGATTTTTTCGATTTAGGATGTTACGGGGGGTTTATAACATAAGGTTCAAACTTGTCCTGGAACATTCAGATCATTTTGGGTAACATCGATTTCTTGGGTCGAAGCAGCTATTTTAGGTATATTCAGAATCAGCGACACATTTCCTATAAAAGTGGAGCTAAAACCCCCTTAGGACCTACTGTGCGGCGGAACTAGAACAAGGAGATGCGTTATGCGCCATCCAAGCGGTATTTCTTGGATCTACGGAGACACCCTATAACATGCGATCAAGAAATCACAACCTCGATTTCATTTGTTGAAAATAGTTCATTCAATCGAACAGTTGTTTTTGGTAGAAAGTTTTTGCAGGTTGAAGCTGAAAGAGTGTTGATTGCGACCGGAGACTGTGGGTATTGCGTCAATAGAAAAAGCGAAATCGTTGCCAACTGTGTTGAAGGGTGTCGCGTTCTGTTGAGCAGGTTCACAACCACCTGTCGTCTCTTTCCGATCCCGCGACGGCTTTTTGCTGTTTTCTACCCACCCAGCCTTTTCAAATCTAAAATCTCTCTAGTTCTCAGCTTTAATCATAAAAAATAAAATAATAATGAAACTACAGACACTATTTGGACCGTGCTATCCAATAACCAGCCTAGTGTTGAAAAGCTGATTCTGAGAAAAGGGCAAAAACACTGCAAGATAACTCTAGCCTTCGTAATTTGATTCATATTGATTTCCTATTCCTTTTGAAATATCCATTTTGATCTGTTGTATTAGTTCGCATTTCGTTCTCTCGATGTGGGATGTATAAAAGCGATGGGATATAGTTCCAATACCATCGAGACCTACAGCCCATGGTTCGGATGGGAGTGAAAATTTTGAAAATTACGTACGATCCCTTTTGATTGACAATCCCAAGGAAATGGCAACAAAAGTATAAAAGGGGCAAAGCAAAATTGCTGTGACATAATTTGCCGCGTTTTCTATGTGGGACCACGAAAAGTTTATTAGGTTTAATAACGAAAGGCCATTTATCTGCGTAGAAGGGCTGTCCAATAAAGATTATGAGGAACCAAAGCCTACATGATCCAAATTGGCTGGTTTTATTTATCATTAATGATTGTTTTAATGCGTTATGAATACATTTTGGCAAAGAACCTGTAACAGTTTCTAAAGATTAGCAAGTTCATAAATTTAAACTTATTATCTCGGACTGCGATCGCGCCAACTCCATTTGAGATTGAAATATAAAAACCTCAAGGCTCTCTGCCTCGTCGAATAAAAATATAAAGATGATATCCGTAATTTCACGAACTTTCACGGAGGGATCGGGTTGAAAGCGGAGATTTCAAAGCTGGGACTGCCGTTCTCAACTCTACGAACACTGAAATATTGGAAACTATACTGGTCCCGGAGCCGAGGCCGAAAATAGGTAGTAATTTGAGCAAAAAGGTTGAGATTAGATTTTGAAAATTTAGACCGTTCTGAGTGAGAAAATCTTGGTCTGCCGTCTCAAAATTGGTGGAATACAAAATGGCGGCCTCGTGAAGAAGGCTTAATTCTCCCATTTTAAAGTTTTTCTCCAATAATTCCTAAACCGTGCATCCTACATAAATTTTCATGCGCAGCAAAGTTGTAGAGCATAAAAGACCAAAACTATTCGATCCAAAAACTCTGAATTATCACTTGAAATAAACTAATTACAAACAATTGGAAATCGGTCTAATTTGGGCCCTTTCTACTACTCCCCAAGTCATTACTCTTGCCCTTCAAAACCCTACCGACCTCAATATTGGTCAAATTCAGGTCGGCCAAACCCCATTCGATTCAGGATTAAATACTTACCAATGTTCGAATCGAACAAGTTTTTGCTCAGACCGTATACCATTAAAGTACAAAATAAAAAGCCGTTTACTAGTGATAGTAAATACCATTGAATAGTAGGTACTTGTAAGCAGTAGGTACAAGACATATCTATGATCTATTGTTGTTCCCATCAAGGGAAAAATTAAAAAGTTTCCTCTTTCGTATCTCTCATGCAAACCTTAGAAGGTATCCAAGGAAGTTGTATAATAGAAATGTAGTGACCTACTGTCGAAGAATGAACCTGATGGAAAATCATATTGATATTCTTCCCTTCATGCAACCCTGTAAGAAAGAAATTTAAAATAGAAGTTACATATTCTGAATATCTGGTGATCATTTCAACTCCTCGAAAACTATAAATCAAATACAAAAAATATGTATAATGCAACAAGAAGGAAGAAGTGTTCTAATGTCCGCATTCAACTCGGTCAAAGAAAGGAGTAGACAAAACATTGTGAGGCAATAAAAATAGATGAGGGGGCGATGGCAACCGTTCAAAACTCGTTAATTACTCGAAACTCAAGGAGACCACACGAATATGAGTCCGTAGGTACTACAGCTATACACGGACGATGAAGTGCAAAGGAAAATTCGAAAAAGGAAAATTTTGAAATAACATAGGAATTATTGTCATATCCGAAATAATTGAGGAGCTGACATGGAAAAGCAGTTAAGTCCAAAAATCGAAAGAAAATTTTTTTTCGTCGAAGTGCAAGTAAACAGTCACGCCAACGGCCTTAGGTCCTCCCGTCCTTGCTAGATCGCACCGTGAATAAATGTGTGACCTTTGCGTGGGGAAGAGATTATGTCCAACAAATCTGATAAGAGTTTCGAAAGAGTTCCTATGAAATTTGATTTTTGGACTTAACTGCTTTTCCACGTCAGCTCCTCAATTACTTCATAATTTTCTAAGAAAACTCGGCGCTCCGCGCCTCGCCAGGGGGCAAGCCCCCTGGACCCCCGGTTACCTCTATTTACATACTTCGGACGAAATTATTGAAACACAGAATGTGTTTGCGTTGTCGCGCAACCAAGTGACAACCAAACAAGCGTCATTGTTTACTATTCATTTATAACATCAATTTATATAGTTATAGTATGAAACTACGAAAAAAAATACGAAATAAATTCGTGATAAATCAAGAGCGATTTATCAAGTAAATGTCCTAAAGAGGCTACATACGAAATTACAGCTTCCTAGAGTGTAAAGTATAGAAATTAGCTTTAAAAGCCACTCATCTGATCCGGACCCTGGACATCGTCAAGTAAATGTCCTAAAGAGGCTACATACGAAATTACAGCTTCCTAGAGTGTAAAGCATAGAAATTAGCTTTAAGAGCCACACATCTGATCCGGACCCTGAGCATCGTCAAGTAAATGTCCTAAAGAGGCTACAAACGAAATTACAGCTTCCTAGAGTGTAAAGTATAGAAATTACCTATTCAAATTATTTAACCTCCGCTTCACAAATCAAACCGTTTTCGTAATACTCAGATCACCTGCTATGAATCAAATCATCGAAACACAAGCTCAATGAAATCATCAGAAATTAACAAGCGGTTGCAATCATGTTCACAATATCAATTATTGAGAATGATCACCTGCGTGTAAACAATAAATTATTTATATAACCGTGCTCATAACTCAGTTTGTTGGACACGCACTTCGCAGTAGTTAACATAATATTGTTGGATAACTCGAGAGCTTTCGAACGAATGGTCAACGAATTTTGTGGGATGAAAAACGACGAAGTACCATTTCCCTAGCAACGACTCGGTTGTACGTGAAAATCATCCGTCACACATTTCGTTACCATCCCGCGTTCCATTTTCGGCTAGTTAGTCCATGGCTAAAACACATTCTGTGTTAAAAAAGAGAGAGGGAAAAATCAATAAATACCACATGATTTTTGTAGAAAAAAAGCGACAAAAATTTTAAAATAAAAATTTTGAAAGATTTCGTCATTGAAATCCGTTTTGAGGCATTCTGAAAGGATTCCTGAAGTTTGCGCTTTTTCATGTATATGCGCGCGCGCGCATATGTGTGTGTGTGTGTGTGTATTCCAGACGATAACTCTCTACAGGATTGAGATAGAAATTCCGTTCTAGCGCCAAAAAGTCAAGCTTTACAAACGAAAGGATGAGTTCGTTGGCCAGCACTTTTTGAGCATATTACATAGGTCAAATTTCAAACAATTTACTCAAAAATCACTGAAAATAGCTAACAACGGCTCAAAATAGTAAGTTAATTTAATATTTTTTAGCAGAGAATTGCTCAAATAAAGTTTATCAATTATGAAATAGAACATTAAAAAATTTATGTGCAAAATTATTCTGAAAGGAGTACTCAAATTGCATTAAAATTTGCTAAAAAATCTACGAAAACTGCAAAAAAAGCTAAAAATCCAAAACCGATTTTTGAATACCAAGTTATAATTTAGAATCCTTTTTTTTTGCCATAAAATTAATGGAAAAACTCGGCGCTCCGCGCCTCGCCAGGGGGCAAGCCCCCTGGATCCCCGTTACCTCTATTTACATATTCGGACGAAATTATTGAAACACAGAATGTGTTTTAGCTCGCGCGTTTCACATAAACCCGTCTTCAATCTTCGGTTGAAAATTGGTTAAATTCCTCCCGTTAAATCAGAATTTCGCCACTTTCCTCCCACTAAAACAGAATCTTAAATAATCACCGCGTCATAACAAAATATTACATAGGTTACACCAGGTTACACGATCCTTAGTTCCGTATCATCGGTATCCATGTTGTCGTCCCAGAATTTGTTACGAAATTTCGTTAGCTTTTTTGGCTAGTTAGTCCATGGTTAAAACACATTCTGTGTTAAAATTTCCTTTCAATCAAAAATTTCCTTCTCATTTTCCCGAAGACCCTTAATCGCCGGTTTCCCGTTACCATTTGGTTAAGTTGACGGGACATCAACTCAAATCGGTGAAACACCCTCAGGAAATATAACAGTTGCGTTATACCCTCGAAGGCCCCTCACTTACCCTCACCCTACCTATGAGGGTGGTATCTTCCTACCTATCCTTGAAATTCATTATAATCTCGACATCATAATATTATCCGTTCCCTGGAGCGCCATTTAAAGAAATTGTTATTAAAAGTTTCAAGTAATTAATTTCGTATCTCATTTAATAACCCCTTAACCTCTATCTATATTGTAGTGTACCGCCCGATGTCCGGTACCGTCCGTCGTGGCAATAAAACCTGGAGAACGAAGCTGGGAGCAGCCTGAGGTAAGCAGGTTACTGAGTTGATTATATCAGCGGCTCCATCTTTGGAAGGGTGATGTGTCAACATCCGTTGGAAGAGATTAGGAAATCAGGTCATCCACATAAAAATGACACTTTGTCGAGACGTGGCTAATTCATTCATGTCCAGATAATCGAGTTGAAGGGTTGTCCCAGATCGGTAGTTAAGCTACTCCTTTGCTTATTGAATATCATATCCGTTTGCAGTTATAAAGTACTACTTCTTTAATTTTCCACTAGATCTTTCTTTTATTTATTTTACGTAGCGGCTATTCCGGTGTACCGAGTAATAGTTTCGTAACTATTTTAGAATGTAACACATATATTACTGTATATTACAGATTAAGAAGTTTAATCAAGTCAATAACTTATACTGTCACAGAAATGAGTAGGATATATATCCCCATGTGAGTTTCATTACGATAGTATCATTGGGACCACCTGCGCATAAGCGAACCTCAAATCCTCGTAGCCAAGCATAGCTTCTAAGTTTTCATCCGATTTCGATGATGTTCAGGAACTGAATGGTTCATCTTTTAAATTATATAGTATTCGAAACACTCCATGATGATCATTACATTCATGTTATAGAAGCCAGAAAGCTCGGTGGGTATACTAACAAGGTACTTAAACCCCAACCGGTTAGCCTGTTATATTTCCTCGCTCTCAATTGCCGTGGCGGCGAAGAACGTATACTCATCCCTCACGACCGGGCGGTCGTGCGGGTTTAGTAGAACCATCTTGTCTGAATATTGACATAATTTCCATTTGTAATGTGCAATTGTAATTGACGGTCTCTTAATTTGTAATCTGAAGCGTTATGTTGAAGCTCAAATTTTACTAATTTAAAATGAAGAAATATATATATATGACATGGATATTTCTTAGCTCTGAGGTTAATTCCAAACTTTTGTCCAAAAGCAAAAAATGTCACGCTTATTTTCAACTACAACTAAATTGTTGCTAGAGAGAATAATATATAACTTCCTGATTTTCCGTCCCACAAAAATCGTTCGTTGGTTAGCCGTAAGTTATTATACACGACTCCACATTTCAATGGGCCAATTTCTCTCACCTTAACCCTCCTGAGAAGCTGTAGCTTATGTACCAATACGAACTAGTTGTTGGGACTCTCACTGGATGAATCCACCACTCTGCTGGGTTTGTTCCTAGTTCAATACTCTGTTGATTTTAACACAGAATGTGTTTTAGCCATGGACTAACTAGCCGAAAATGGAACGTTGGATGGGAACGAAATGTGTGACGGATGATTTCCGCTTACAACCGAGTCGTTGCTAGGGAAATGGTACTTCGCCGTTTTTCATCCCACAAAATTCGTTGACCATTCGTTTGAAAGCTCTCGATTTATCCAACCATATTATGTTAACTACTGCGAAGTGCGTGGCCAACAAGCTGAGTTATGAGCATGGTTATTTGAATAATTGTTTACACACAGGTGATCATTCTCAATTATTGATATTGTGAACATGATTGCAACCGCTTGTTTGGTTGTCACTTGGTTGCGCGACAACGCAAACACATTCTGTGTTTCAATAATTTCGTCCGAAGTATGTAAATAGAGGTAACCGGGGGTCCAGGGGGCTTGCCCCCTGGCGAGGCGCGGAGCGCCGAGTTTTTTTTATGGTTTACTACTAGGTGATGTATGTAGTAAACACAGGAGCCAAATACATCTCCTCTCTTACTCTTACTCTTTGAAGAGTTTAATCACCACAAGATAATTATTTTTGTCATTCGCATAACTCACCTATGAAATAATATGTAGTATGATAAACTACGCTATTGAAGTTTGATTATTTAGGAGTTAGAATGTACCAAAAAACACTGTAAATTATTACAGAAGTTTTCATTTTTAAAAATCCCTAAGATTTGGTGGTTTTTGCTAAATTCCCTGATTTTTTCCGACGCGGAAAATTCCCTGACAATTCCAGGTTTTCCCTGACTTTTCCAGTTGGGGGCCACCCTGAACTTTCGATCAGAAATGAGCTCTTAATTCTATCACTGAAGTTTTGACGTATCTTTCTCAGGGCACTCTATATAAGAATAGTGGTAATTATATCATTATCATTTGTAGTCAATTGTTATGTGTTTACGAATCCTCAACAATTTGAGGCCTCATGATTTCACTACGATACGTGAGAGGTCTGTAAATCGACTTTTGAAACTACATATTTCAATCGCCCTTAAAAAAATAACCAAGACGGGCGAAATAGTGAGATGCATTAATACAAGATCCAAGATAAATGAATGTGAAGATTGATCTTTATTGCTGGTTATTGGCCACCTACCAGACATTGATGAGGTTTTCTTTCCAAGACTCGAGTTTCTTGAGGAGGAGCGAATATATAAACGGAGTGCAGGTGCAGCAAGGTGGTGTCATCGTTTAAATTAGCCCCTTCCACGGATTCCGTCCAGAATACACAAGGAACGTCTCAATTCCACCGGCTGCCAGAAAGTGGAGCCCCCGAATAATATATAGGTGGATTGTTGAAACTAAAAGACTACTTGGAAATGCCGGGAGTTAGGAAGGAATTATTTTAACATTAAAATATATTTTGGGGTTCAAAAGACAGTGGCAATAAACTTCTTAAACCACACCTACACTCAACATATATTCACATTTCAGGTAGAACAGTAACAAACAAAATTATTTTCAACTAACTCTTAAGAAATATTGAGCTCTATGTTCTACAAGTTACAGAACTGGCTGACCAGGTTTCTTAACAAGTTGGAAAACGGTGCAAATTATTAAATAAAGGTTTGTTTAATTATTGCGATTATCTTTCTTTTGTGTCTACCAGTAGGTAGCGGAACCATTGCTACCATTTTGGGTGTTTTCTAACTGACTCCCGATGGGCATCAAAAGACCCAACTGACTCCAGACCAGAGCGAAAAATGAAATTCCCGACTGACACCCTGGAGGAGGTTAGTTCGAACTGACTCCTGGCGAGGAACAAAACTGTTATGGGCCAAGCTGACTCCCTGAGCCTATAAATGAGTGTTTTCCACTAACTTTCCTTCTCACTTCACAGACTTTGGACTGTCTCCACGAGAGCGTGCAGGTGTGATTAAAAATTTGTGGTGCTAGTCGATATTGGCAAACATCTCGTTATGCCTACCCTAAACAATAAAAAACATTCAATGTGGAACAACATATCGTCAAGACAGTAGAAATATGTACAAAAACCAGTCTAAAAATGCATACTATTAAAAGTGCTTCTTGTGATGAGGATATTACGCCCCTCTTCCCGAACAAACACATTTTCACCGGAGTCAGTTGGGATCTGCGGGGTTTGCATTTTCGTCGGAGTATAAGGGAGTCAGTTAAATCGATCACGAGACCACGTCCTTTCACTTTTGATTCTTCAGGAGTCAGTTAGGTAACGCCCATAATTTTCGGGTGATGAAAAAATTGTCTCAAAAATAAAAATTTCGAATGGGGCAAGAAGCCGTCAAAATATCGTTACCATCAAGCCCAATGGGTCTGCCATAATCCTGGATGTCCAGGTTGTCACTAGCAGCGTAGACATGGAGCTGACCTGGCGGGATACGATAAGTAAATATGATAGAAATGATCTGCGACAAGCGATATCTGACCTAAAAGGAATGGCATCCAATAATAGCAACGTTATGGCCGCGACCATGTCCTGAGCGCGGGGTGTGGTGCGGGAAAAGTGCCACTGAGTTACTCGAGTTGAGTATCTCGGCGGGAGTGCTCCGTGGTTTCACCACACGCGTCCTGAGGGGTTACTGTCATCATCCGATTTGGATGAAACTTTCAGGGAATGTGCGATTTAGGCTGTAGATGGTCTTCTATCAGTTTAATTGTTCCCAAATCGATCATCTCACTCCTTAGTTGTCCGATCCCGCTCAAAGTTGGAGATTAGTCGGGAGAGGACTATTTCATCATTTCATATACACACCTCAACTCAGAAGAATTAAGGGATCACTTTTCCTTGTAAACGTCAAAGATCCTAGATCAATCGGACACAGTTCACATTATAAGGTGCATTTGTCCCCCATACTACCTTACCGGACTGCTTCATTTGGGCAACCATGGGAGGTCTGCTGCTCCCGATTCCCCTTCCTTGGGTAGTAGTCTGTCTGTATGAGATGTCATCATACAGGGTGAGCCAGTTTCAGCATCCATAACGCTGGAATTTGGCTGTGCGAGGGGGTACGCTCAAGTGTGCGTTCCACATCTGCATATTGGAGCCATTGGGAATATGTTAGGGCATCAACCTGCATATACACTCTCACCTGGGGATTCATATAAAAACTTAGGGATATCTAAAGATGCAGACTTTCATAAACAGCCCCCTCACAGAAGGATCAACCTCTGTCTCTTGCAACAGAAAACGATCATTTAAGTCTCAGACTTCCAAAACATCATATATTTTCCTGATCGGCGGAAGGCATTCTTGTCCCTTAACATTCTTGCGTACATATTCAAATTATTCTGCACAGCTGTTCTGGTCCCTCAACAGTGTTCATTGCTGCAAACCAATGTATCGGAAACTGATCAATTAGATAGGAATTGGGTGTGAGAGCTCAACAGTAGAAAACGGAAGTTAGTGAAAAAAGGTTGTCTATTTCCACGAAAAATAATGAGTTACAATGGTAAATCGATTCGACGGTTAGGCCATCATCAGTAACAAACAATAACTGAACATACTTTAGAAAGACCACAGCTTACATAGTCACAGGTGAAGGGAGATTGAATCCCATTGGTCAAGAGAAAGCAAGGGGGCATTCTAATGTGTCTTCAGTTATTGTTTGTGACTGATGATGGCCTAACCGTCGAAATCGATTCAACATTGTAACTCTTCATTTTTCGTGGAAATAGACAACGTTTTGTCACTAACTTCCATGCCCCTTTTCTTGCTCTTGACCAATGGGATTCAATCTCCCTTCATTTGTGACTATAAAAGTTGTGTCCTTTGTAATGCGTCTTCAGTTATTGTTTGTTACTGATGATGGCCTAACCGTCGAAATCGATTTAACATTGTAACCCTTTATTTTTCAAATAGACAACGTTTTTGGTTAATTATTTCCAATAATAAGCCTATGTGATCATATAGCAAAAAATTTGTATAACCCCCCCTCAAACTTTGTCATTTTACGTTTCGAAGTGCGTAGAATCCAAATTTGCAATGTCTATCCGCCGTCCACCGTCCGCTGTTCGCCGTCCAGGCCATAAAAGGCCTTAGAATTGACTTAAAAAATCCGTTCTTTCGCACATAGACTCCACTTGGGGTCTAGTTGGTCCTAACTTCTCGCCAGCTCGATCGCTCCACACCCACGGGTGCTATGAGCCAAAAATAGGTGAAAATTCGTCTTTTTCGAGGCTTTTAAATGAGTATAATGACATGATGGTGCTAGAATTTAATATTAAAATCAGGTTAAATGCGAGTCTAACGACGACTTGCGTTTGCTACCACGTGATGCGACATCTTACAATTACTGCGTCAACTACTGAGGTTCATTAGTTACCACTAGAAAGCGTATTTGGTGGTAAAAGTAGGTTGGTAGGTAGGTACTCGTCCGTGTCGAGCGTTTGGTTCTCATTTACATTTAATTTCAAAACAAATCGAATGAAATCATCCAGAAGGCCGTACGATCTTCCGATCTCTCACTACGAACATAATGGAGCCGCGACTCAATTATGTTTCGAGGAAATAACGAAGTTTCATCAATGACCCCTAGATAGCAGGCTAGCGGCACGGCATGCTCGCGGCCGCACACTGGTTCCTTACGACGAAAAACGGGACAAAAGTCTACAAAACAGTCAAGTTCCTCAGATATTCTTTCCCACATTCGTAATGAAGGTATAGATTGCCCTTGATGGAAAACTGGTGAGGAACATTTCATGTTAGATACATTTTCAAAAAATAATCCGAAAATAGACACAATAAAACAACTTTCACAAAAATCAAGTGTGACCCATGATTTTCAATGGTTTTTTTTTCTGCTGAATGCAATGGTGTTAGTTTACGCGACCTATTCAACAAAAAGTTCCAGTCATGCAGCATGATCGTATGAGCGAATTTTCATAAACTATCTATCGTACTATGGTATGTTAAATTGCATTGAAATTGGAGCAATTTTAGTTGACAGAAATGGTTAAAAACCAATTTTATGGCAAAAAACTTATTCTAAATAAAATTCCACTGATTCAAAAGGGATTTTTGATTTTTAAATTTTTTTGCTGTTCTAATAGATATTTTAGCAAGTTTTAATGACATTTAAGTACGTTTTTCATCATAATTTTGAGCAAAAATTTTTAATGTCCTAGTTGATTGTTGAAAATTTAGTTTTGACTAAAATTCTGCATAAAAATAGAAATTTAACGATTTTTGGCCGTTTTTAGCCATTTTTAGTGAATTTTTGGGTACATTTTTCGAAATTTGACCAATTTAATGTGCTCAAAAATTGTTGTCCAACGAACTCATCCTTTCTTTTGAAATGCTTGATTTTTTGGCGAAAGAACGAAGTTTTTATCTCAATTCTATCGAGAGTTATCGTCTGGAATGACACATACATATATATATACATATATATATATATATATATATATATATATATATATATATACATATAAAAAAGCGTTAAAATCCAGGAATCATTTCAGAATGCCTCAAAACAGATTTCGATGAAGAAAATTTTTGAAAATTTTTATTTTAAAATTGTTGGAGCCATTGCAATAGCTTAATTTTCTAAGAAAATTCGCTAAAAAGAAAATAGTGGTAAGTTTTCCACCAAGTCACCATTGCTTTTAGTGTGAACAAGTTTTAGACGGATTGAAAACATGCAATGACGTGTATTATTAATTACACCTTTTTCCTTAGCTGGTGCCTATAACTACGCACGCATATTGATGTCAACCTTCGGATCTGCGATTTGAAATCGACCGCCTTTGTAGTATCAAGAATAAATTCAATCTCAGTTCACACTAATCAGATGTGGGGATTCTGAGCCTAATTTGTTTTTTAATTGGCTAATGATGCTGAAACCTGAAATGTAGCTCCTTTTCGGAAATCTGGAATACAATTACAGAGTATGGAGGGACTCAGATCAGCTTCGGGGGCCTCCGAGTCTAAATTTCCTAATCGACCCACGGTGTTTTTATTTAGATGGAGCTCCTCTAAGACTCCTTGTTAACTATAATGAGGTACACTCATGTACATATTTTAATATTTTGGTTAAATATTTTTACAGTGAAGCGAACAATTGTGGGGTCTTGGAACTGTAAAAATGTTCACTCTTCACGGAGTTACGATGCGCCACGTTCTGATCATATATTACAAACGGGGTTAATTAATAAATTATAGGCCAATGATCTGCGTAGAAGGGCTTAACACAGAAATAATAAACCATTGTGTAATAACTTGCAGCGTTTTTCACTAACTTCCATGCCCCATTCCTTTCTCTTGACTGATTGGGTTCCATCTCCCTTCACCTGTGACTATAAAAGCTGTGTTCTTTCTAATGCGTCTTCAGTTATTGTTTGTTACTGATGATGGCCTAACCGTCGAAATCGATTTAACATTGTTTAACTCTTTATTTTTCGTGGAAATAGACAACGTTTTGACATGGATATGTCTTTGCTCTGGGGGGTCAACCAAAAATTTTCGTGACGCAAAAAATATGTCACAATTTCTAATGATGTTCACGTACAACCAATCCGTTGCTAGGGGAATGGAACTTCCGTAGTTTTCATCGCACAGAAATCGTTCGCCACTCGTTGGAAAGCGCTTGATTTATGTGATAAATGTTCACATCTCAAGCTACCAATTTCCCCCTCCTTACGTACCTGGCTACATTCCTAAACTAAGTTGATTTCAATTGTTACATTCCTAAACTAAGTTGATACAATATTCTTAACGTAAAGCAGTAGTATCATTTACTCCACGCCATAGGAAACATTATCATCCTCTTGACAACAGTCGACTGTCAACAACAACTCATTGTAGTGGCTTCTCTCCACAGTTATTTTCAACATTTCTATAATAAGTAAACCGTTGTTTTGTTGGAATTAGTCGGGAAAATAAATGAAATTATTTCATTTATTGTTTTATTTAATAACGTTTAATCGTCTCACTGAGAACATCTTCAGATCTTGGTGTTTCCAGGAAAAAATTTATAAACATCCGAATATAACGGATTTGTCAAATAAAACAGTGGCTCACCAAGTCAACTCAATGTCAAGAAAGCGAGATCTGAAGATGTCCTCAGTAAGAGAACGAAACGTTATCAAATAAAACAATAAATGATATAATTTCATTTATTAATGAAAAATCAGGCTATCATGAACATGAAAATGATAGCGCCTGTATTGATAAAATAACTTCAACAGTATGTATAGCATGCTTATTGTTTCTTCAAGAATAATAGAATAAATTCTTTATCCTACATTTCGTCGCCTACAGTCCAAAGTTAAAGGATTTGTTTGCAACTCTCGAGGACAACCGTTATGAAATCCCCAATCAAAGACATATCCATGTAACATGGTATCTGCTTGTAAAGCAGATAGTGGAACTCGTTTACGAGTTTATAAGTTTTTCACTAACTTTCATGCCCCTTCCCTTTCTCTTGACCAATGGGATTCAATCTCCCTTCACCAGTGACTATAAAAGCTGTGTCCTTTCCAATGTTTCTTCAGTTATTGTTTGTTACCGATGATGGTCTAACCGTCGAAATCAATTTAACATTGTAACTCTTTATTTTCCGTGGAAATTGACAACGTTTTTTCACTAACTTTCATGCCCCTTCCCTTTCTCTTGACCAATGGGATTCAATCTCCCTTCACCAGTGACTATAAAAGCTGTGTCCTTTCCAATGTTTCTTCAGTTATTGTTTGTTACCGATGATGGTCTAACCGTCGAAATCGATTCAACATTGTAACTCCTTATTTTTCGTAGAAATAGACAACGTTCGTCACGAGTGATTTAGTTCATTTAGTTCGTAGCTCAGCAGTATTAGGGATATTTTCTCAGGATTTTGTACAATTTATGTAACCATTAAAACAGAATTGTTAGAGGTCAACACTCTTGGCAAAGATTAGATACTTAGAATGCTATTTCTCTCCCCGCATGAGAGAAAAAATCCTTTTAAATAAAAATAATGTTGCTACGGGTCCTGTAAACTAATTTTTTCTCACTTCTTTTCTCCCTTCATTTTCGGATGGTTTGAGAATTGATCACCGGGCGCGCCGTGTCGGTCACCTTTACCAAAACAGAAAGAGGTCTGAAACGAACATTACAGTATTTTCTTCCCCTCGCCACGACTCCCAGCGGGACAGCTAGTTTATGAATGACTTGTCGATCTATTTCCATCCCGTAATCTTGGCAAGGCGGAGTCTCATTAACCTGGATCGTTTAGTTCAAGTCCCTTTAGCACGACATTGAACCACTATTCCTCCGGAACCGCCATTTGCCCTAGATTCGTTTTGGCTAATTTTTTTCGTCGGGTTCATCTTGGCACGCGAGGGAGACTCGCACAACTTTGCGAGAAAATACTCTTAAAACTGCAATCACTGGTTCGGAGATGCAACTACAGGTGTGTTTTGCCATGGGTCAACTTAGTATGCTAACCTATATTGTTGTAAAACCTCACTGCTACCTCAGTGTGATGACAAACTAGGTGGAAAATAGCTATAACAAAAAACTGTCATACGTTTGATGATATGCTAGGTGGTTAATCAATCGCTTAACTCCCACAGAGGGTGTTGAAAAAAATCATTACTTCTTACGATCCACCTTTTGAAGTTTGTCACCGGCCACCTACTGCATAGTGTTTCCACCCCAAAACAGACAGAAAAACACGGCAAACCGCAGACGCAGTTTGTCTTGACCTATTTGATGTACACAGTCAGTAGATTATAATTCTGCCGCTGCCACCATCGCGGTTTTCAGCCTATTTTGTCATCACAATCATACCTGGCTACAAATCGTCCAGGATGGAGAATTTATCTAGAATAGTAGAGGATTAATCCTATAGATTTTTTCAAATCTGTATTCTTCAAGGAAATTTGCATACTGCTTATACAGTTCCAAGATAGATTATTGAAAGTCTATAGAAACACAATGCATATATATAACATTTCCAAGTCGAATTGAGAATTTTCCAAACCAATTTGAGATTTTTCCAAACCAAATTGAGAATTTTCCAAAACAATTTGAGAATTTTCCGAACTAAGAATGTTCTAAAAAAGAAAGGAGAAGGGAATCATCCAAACCAAAGTGACAATTTTTCAAAACAAATCAAAACTTTTAATTAGGAATAAAATTGCACAATACATCGTTAAAAGAAAGAAATTCGCATTTTATCATTTTAAAAAAATCACATTTTTCATATTTTAGAGAAAAATTAGGTATTATGAAAATTCAATGTACTTAGAGGGGTTCAAGGTGCAGCGTTCGTTAATTGCACGAACATGTCCATCATCCAATTTGTGCAATCAGCTGATGAAATGGTGGGCATGATTCGAGCTATCACTTCACTCAAAACGAGATCCGGCGGTGACTCACTAAGAACGTTTCTCACGTAAAGTTTGCTTTTTGAGAAAGCTCATACGTTACAAAACAATAAAGTTTTTGGATCGTGTATGTTTTAATTCGGATTCTGATATTGTTTTGAAAAATTCTCAAATTGCTTTGGAAAAATCTCAAATTGGTTTGGAAAAATCTCAAATTGGTTTAGAAATTTCTCAATTTGGTTTGGAAAATTCTCAATTTGGTTTGGAAAATTCTCAATTCGACTTGGAAATGCTATATCTCCTTGCATCTTGTATTCATACCATTTACCTACATGCTTCGAAGTTAAAAAAAATTAGATTGACTGATTGAGATTATACTATCGATAGCTTGAAAAATTTGACTTTAGAGAACTAAAAATTTAAACGAACGATCCTTTGCAGATAATCTATCCTCTTCCCGAATTGTAACACCCTTCGGGATACACTAATATCGGGGTGTTCCAGAGGTGTTCTTAGTTTTGAATTTACTGTGATTCCAAAGGTAGTTGTGATCGTTTTAACGTCATAAGATACAAAACGCGAAAAAAATCTTAAAAATTGAATCACTTGAAAACAAAGCGTTTAAAAAGAAATCTCTATGAGTAACTTTCAATCAGAAATGAGCTCTAGAATCGATTCCCTGAGTTAGTGCCATAATTACTGTAGACACCCTGCATAATACGATAATTCACAAAAATTCGCTTATATGATCATGCTGCATGACAGGAATACTAGGAGTCGTTTCAGAATGCCACAAAACGTACTTATAACATTGAGGAAAATGTTGGAAACTTATAATTTTAAAATTTGTGGAGCCAGTTTCTACGAAAATCAACTAAAAACCACAGTAAACAAAAACTGTAGTTCTCATAATGGAGCCGTATTGTATGAAATTGTATTGTATGAATAGTGAAAGTTCTTAGCCAATATAAAGAGAGCAAGAGGAAGGCGAAAGCGGCTCCACGAAATAGGATTGGCAGCAACAACTCCAATTAGCGCCTTTATGGCGAAGTCCAATTAGCCATTTTGGTCATTCCGCAAGATGATTTATAGTTTGTATGAAGTAGAAATAACAAGGCTACATGCTGAGTGGAACAATTAGCCACGGCGTTATTTATTATTAACGTGGGAAATCTGAAGAAGAGAGTTTATTCCGAGATCCAGGCCAGTTGGCGGGACAGCTGACTCGAACACTCACGTAGGGGGCATTTTCGATAAAACAGCGGTGAATTGAGAGAGCTTCTAGTTTTTTACGAATATTTTTTATTACACCAAGTTTACACTTATTCGCAATTTGATTTTCCTTGTGTGTGTTTATTTATTGTTAGAGACCATTACAACAATAAATATACCGCAATGGCAGAAATTGTAGGTATCACAGTTATTTTTATAGGTATTATAAGCATTATTCTACAGAACGCAGCTGTAGCAATGCGAGAAAGTTTGGTTTAAATTTAGTTTGTTTTTTCAGTGATTAGGTTAATATTAGTTCATTAGTCATGTAATTGCTGTAGCACTGTTTTCAGGTTCGTGGGATCAAATCTAGAACGTGTCTAGGGCGTCCAAGTCTCCCTCCGGTTTACTGTGGTGCTGAATCCGTCGTTGACGAGGTTGTTGGAATGGTCCCTATTTCTTTCAACGAAGGATGTAGTTTGCCGGATTAAGCATCCAAGAGGTGATTCCAGAGTAAAGTCGTTATAGATAGTGCTGTTTCGAACGAATGGAGGCGCATGTAGAACATTCTTTTGAACGGTACGGTTTTGGTTTTGCTCGATTCGTTTGAACTGACAGCGAGAGCAGGTTCCCCAGATTGAGACGGCATATATCCACATGGGCCGTATTAAGATCTTATACATCACCATTTTATTCTGTGAGGAGACGTTTCTGCTGTACAGTAAGGATTTCAACTGGTACGTTCGCGTTTTCAATCTGGTTAGGAGTTGTGTTACGTACTTGTCAAATGCCAGAAAGCGGTCAAGAATCACGCCCAGATACCTGTAGGATGTTGCTGAAGGCATGGTCTCATTAAGGAAGCAGAAAGTGGGTTGTCATATTTTAATCTGTAAGTTTAAGTGACAATACGTGATTTTTTGTGTTCAAGTTCAGCCTATACTGTACTCCACCGACCAAGTGCATCTCGATGTTGCTGAAGTCTATTCGCTGCTAATTCGCTGCTATTCGCAATTTGATTTTGATTTCATTTACTACATATTCAATCCAAAACAAAGATACAAAACGTGTTTTGAAAAAGTCTTACATCTGATGAACTAATTATTTCAATATTTCGCATTTACTGTGCGTAGTTCGTGTGGTTTTCTTCTCTTCAGTCTTCTCAGCAGGTCGCTTAAATCAAGAAAATGGACAGCTTCGATGTTGACATGACCTCTTAGTCGCTCTTGGTAGGCGATGACAATTTCCTTGATAGTTTAATCAGTATTTCCACCTTTAGATCATTGTGAAGTCTACCATTCTGAATGTACCAGAGTGCATTAACTATGTTCCTGAGAATCCATTTTGCTAAGTCTGGATGAACTCCCGAATGCTTTGAGCTCTGCAGCCCCACAGCACTCTGTAAGTTCATACTGTGTTTAGGACTTTGTTGTGCAGTGCTTTTGAACTGAGAATTTTTATTCACAAGTTATTATCAATTTGGTTTTGATCATATTCACTACGCATACATTCCAAAACAAAGGCATAGAGCGTGTTTTGACAAAGTCTGATAACTGCTAAACTAATCATTTCAATATTACACATTCACTGTGTCCGTTCATGTGGTTTTCTTCTCTTCAGTCTTCTGAGCAGGTTGCGTACACTAAGCAAATGGACAGCTGCGATGTTGACATGACCTCTTAGTCGCTCTTGGTAGGCGATGACAATTTCCTTGATAGTTTAATCAATATTTCCACTTTTAGATCATTGTGAAGTCTACTATTTTGAATGTACCAGAGTGCATTAACTATGTTCCTGAGAATCCATTTTGCTAAGTCTGGATGAACTCCCGAATGCTTTGAGCTCTGCAGTGCGCTCTGTAAGTTCATACTGGCTTTAGGAATTTGTTGTGCAGTGCTTTTGAACTGACAATTTTTATTCACAAGTTATTAGCAATTTGGTTTTGATCATATACACTACGTATACATTCCAAAACAAAGATACAGAACGTGTTTTAACAAAGTCTGGTAGCTGATAAACTAATCATTTCATTATTTCACTTTCACTGTGTCAGTTTGTGTGGTTTTCTTCTCTTCAGTCTTCTCAGCAGGTCGTTTACATCAAGCAAACGGGCAGCTGCGATGTTGACATGACCTCTTAGTCGCTCTTGGTAGGCGATGACAATTTCCTTGATAGTTTAATCAATATTTCCACCTTTAGATCATTGTGAAGTCTACCATTCTGAATGTACCAGAGTGCATTAACTATGTTCCTGAGAATCCATTTTGCTAAGTCTGGATGAACTCCCGAATGCTTTGAGCTCTGCAGCCCCACAGCACTCTGTAAGTTCATACTGTGTTTAGGACTTTGTTGTGCAGTGCTTTTGAACTGAGAATTTTTATTCACAAGTTATTATCAATTTGGTTTTGATCATATTCACTACGCATACATTCCAAAACAAAGATACAGAACGTGTTTTAACAAAGTCTGGTAGCTGATAAACTAATCATTTCATTATTTCACTTTCACTGTGTCAGTTTGTGTGGTTTTCTTCTCTTCAGTCTTCTCAGCAGGTCGTTTACATCAAGCAAACGGGCAGCTGCGATGTTGACATGACCTCTTAGTCGCTCTTGGTGGGCGATGACAATTTCCTTGATAGTTTAATCAATATTTCCACCTTTAGATCATTGTGAAGTCTACCATTCTGAATGTACCAGAGTGCATTAACTATGTTCCTGAGAATCCATTTTGCTAAGTCTGGATAAGCTCCCGAATGCTTTGAGCTCTGCAGCCCCACAGCTGCGCTCTGTAAGTTCATACTGGCTTTAGGACTTTGTTGTGCAGTGCTTTTGAACTGACAATTTTTATTCACAAGTTATTAGCAATTTGGTTTTGATCATATACACTACGTATACATTCCAAAACAAAGATACAGAACGTGTTTTAACAAAGTCTGGTAGCTGATAAACTAATCATTTCATTATTTCACATTCACTGTGTCAGTTTGTGTGGTTTTCTTCTCTTCAGTCTTCTCAGCAGGTCGCTTAGATCAAGCAAATGGACAGCTGCGATGTCGACCTGATCTCTTAGTCGCTCTTGATGGGCGATGACCATTTCCTTGATAGTCTAATCAATATTTCCACCTTCAGATCATTCCATCAACGGTCATTATTTGCCCTTGATGCTTGGTGTGATAAAATCCATCTTTTTTTCGATCTGGATAAGTGCTGTGTCGTCACATTGTTAAGGTCTCTCAAGCTTCAGTATGACTATTCACTTGGAGGAAAATTCTTACAACGTAAATCTTTGGTTAGAGATCTGGGTGTCCCGTTTAATTGCCAGTTGAGCTTTGCTGATCATGTTGAGGAGGTTAGCTCCAGGGCAATCAATGAGGGCTCTGGGTTACTTGAAGCGAAACACCAAAGAGTTCAACGATCCTTCAGTTGTGAGACTCCTTTACATGTCAATGATTTGGCCCTGTATGGAGTTCTGTGCACCGGTGTGGTCACATATTTATAACAATGCCAAGGAGTCTCTCGAACGAGTTCAGAAGCGGTTCTTGCGATACTGGTCATTTAAGAGGGGAGAGGATTGGGAGGTATCATATGAGGGATAATATTCACTAAGTTATAAGGAATTTAGGTGCCCCCCCCCCCCCCCCAGAGGTGCAATGGTGGCCTAAATCCTCATAAAAAGGTAGAGGAGGTAAAGAGGCATCCCGTCAGAGAGATACCACCCCTAGTCATAGCTTTTAATGAGCCATGTTCGGGGAAGGTTGATATTCCTGTCACCAGAAAACCATCCGACGCCAAACCAGCTGTCTAAAACGATCGAGAACAGCGCGTGGTTCCCATTGATTCCTCAACGGGACGCCGCCAACGCTATCTCTGGTGCTCTGACGGGAGCTTGATGGACCTCTCAGGAGGTAACTCTGTTACAAAGTATACAATCCAAAACAAAGGTACACAGCGTGTTTTGGCAAAGTCTGATATCTGATAGACTAATCATTTCATTATTTCACATTCACTGTATTAATTCGTGTGGTTTTCTTCTTTCCAGTCTTCTCAGCAGGTAGCTTACATCAAGCAAATGGACAGCCTCGATGTTGACATGACCTCTTAGTCGCTCTTGGTGGGCGATGACAATTTTCTTGATAGTTTCATCTGTAGTTTCCACCTCTAGATCATTGTGAAGTCTACCATTCTGAATGTACCACAGTGCATTAACTCTGTTCCTTAGAATCTATTTTGTAAAGTCTGGATAAGCACTCGAATACTTGAGCTGTGCAGCTGCGATCCGTAAGTCCACATTAAATAATACTAGACACCATAATATTATCTCATACAGCACTTTACTTATAGATATCTCTTAATACGTCCGTTTTATTACATTACTAAAAATTACTGCACGAACTTCGTTTGCTACAGCTCTTGTAAGGTTATCGTATTATATCAAGGAACCGAATCAGCTTAGGGATGGGTATCGATGAACAAAACATCGATGTTTGCACATCAATGTTTTTTTCTCAAGGAACATCGATGTCTAAAAAACATTGGAGAAAAAACATCGATGTTTCGACACATCGATGGTTTTTAGAAAACCAGAAGAAAAAACAAATTTTCTTAGAAAATTTGCGGAAAAACGTAGTTCTTTTCAACAATTTTAATAATTTCATGATAATGAATGATACAAACACTGATAACAATATGTGATAACGAATCGACATTACAGCAGTACGATTCGATTCAAACACATCGATGTTTCTTGAATCTGTACAGTATTATTTTTATAGAAGAATAATAAACAACCAAGTAAGCATTTATAAAACAAGAATAATTATTGTTCAGGTATAAAAGAACCATCATTTTTACATTAACGACAAAAAAACACATTTGAAAAAAAAACATCGATGTCTGGGAAAAAACATCGATGTTTAAAAAACATCGAAGAGTAAACATCGATGAAAAAAACATCGATGTTTGGGGAAAAACATCGATGTTTTTGAAACATCGATACATCGATACCCATCCCTAAATCAGCTTAGTATCGACAATAGGAGCCAAATCTGGAGAGGGAGTCTGGGTACTTCCATTCATGATGTCTGCATACCTCCAAAACACGCCCAACAAATTGGAAGGTTATGAACACTTACGGTGACATATCCACCTCACAATGTACCAGCGTTTTCATTTCAAAATAAATGTTTCGCTTTTAAAGGAAAGACTGTGAAGATATTCTTACTGCAGAGCCTACTAAAACACTAAATGCATGTAAAATATCTTCCCTCTCATGACTTTTAATTAATATCTACCTGCAGAAAAGGTGATTTTGAAAGAGAAATTTCATACAAGTGACCTTCTCAGCATACTAAATGAAAATCATGACTTATGTCAGTAATTCGTCGGAGTGTACCCCGGTTACCCCAGCAGATTGCTATAATTATGTAATGGCCAAGATACATCAGCATCAGCAGCAGGACATGATTTATATAAATATATAAAAACAGTGACATATTTATGTGATTCATGTTTGATGTGACAAGTTTACAAGTATGTTCAGGGAAAACCTTTAATTTTTCCATATAAAGCTAAATGTTTGATACGTCACAGATGTTGGTAGTGCGTTTACAAGTAATATATACCAATTACAGTATTTATGGTACTATAATATTAAATCTATCTACCCGTTTTGAATATCGACAAACAGACACCCACACAAACAAACTTCCATTTTTAAATAGAAATTACAGTAAATTGGTGATTAACAGTGCGCCATTAGATAGGCTGGTAAATTTTGTTATAACCAAATTCAAGTACGAGATCGTAATCGTTCGTTCCTTTGACGTTCAATATTCCAACTTTCACCAGGAGACGAAATATATGGTCATTGTAAAGAGAAATGACTCACCCATTGGGAATGGTGGATTTGTACTCTTCCCTCAGGTGGTTCGTGGCGATCCTGGGAGCTGGAGAATGAACCAGAGACCCGTTCATGTCCACCGGCACTGAAACGAAAAACTCGAACATTTAAACAACGTCTGCCAAGTAGGGTGGGCAGTATAGCTTCCTCACATATTGTAACATAGACGTATAGAATTAGTTGAAGAACAAAGTAGGTACGAGTCGAGGCGTTTGCGCATGCGAACAGACCACTAGTAATTCAACGGCAATTAAATTTATAGGGGAACGTCTAGGAGCTAAACCGCACAATCCTTGAAATTTTCATAAAAATCGGTCAATTAGTATAGGAGATTTGTCTGTGTCGATTAGTATGAGTTTTGCGCTTTCGCTATAGAATTACCCCACCAATCGCAATATAATTCATAGGAAATTTTCCTGGAACATACAACCATTTACTTCCCAAAATTAGAACGAAATCGGACCAAAAGATTATAAGAAATCAACGTCATAATAAATTAACGTTTGCGCATGCGCACAGACTACTATTTATGTGACGGGGGACCTTCTAGATGCTATACCGCAAAATTTCTGGTAATTTCATGTAAAATTTCATTAACGAGGAGAGTTTTGATTTTAACAAGGCTAGGGAGGAGTAAAAAAAATCGAAATCGGGGTTTACAGTCAGGAAGAGGTTCGCACTGCGAGGAATTCTGCGTAGAGGTTGGCTTCTCTGGTAGTTGGTAGGAGAAAAAGGGACGTAAAACAGCACTTGCGAGCGGGTAGAGGTTTGCTGTGCCACAAGGTTTAAACTAGACAGAAGCGTAGGGCAGTCGATTTGGTTATTCAATAGCTTGAAAAGCAACGTGAGATCGGCCGAGCCACGACGCTTCTCCAGGGACTCCAGGCAGCACCGCTCACGAATAAAGTCGTAATCGACATCGGCTGAGGGGATACCCAACTTGAATGCAACAAATCTTAAGAATTTGTTCTGGACTCGCTCAAGCCGGTACTTGTGCATAGCGTACGATGGGCACCAGACAGAAGATGCATACTCCAGTATTGGAAGAACCAGGGCTTTGTAAACCGTCACGATAGCAGGTACACTTGTGAATTCTCTTGTGTTCCTTTTCAGGAAACCAAGAGTGCGCATAGCTCGTTACATTAAATGTAATTTTAATGTAAAAAATCCTGGTAATTTCACCAAAATCGTCCCATTAGACTCGGAGTTTTGCCCGTATCAATCAATATCACATGAATTTCTCATCATCTGTTGGTCTGATTTGGTTCAAACTAGGTAGGTAATTACTAGACGTTCAACAGCGCGTCCAACCCCCCATCACCAGTGCCATCTAGATCCAATTCTTCTTCATATTAGACCTCCGTAACATCATTTTAGGCGTAAATCTGATCTGTGTCCAACTAATCTGTATTTCTCTAAAAGGATTGATTTAGGATATTTTTTTATTTTTGAGATGCGAGCTTGCGAGCATCCAGACCAAAAAACTATATTATATAAAAATCAGTCATATCTATTACGTAGGCTTGTTTCAATATACGAAGGCTGATTACTATACGGAGGCCGATTATGGTTTATAAGGAGGCCGGTTTATTAAACGGAGGCCGATTATGGTTTATAAGGAGCCTGGTGGTGGGGGGTATTACGGTGCTCATGAACGCCAAGTTAGGTAATTGGGTAAATGTGTCCAGAAAAATGCCATATGAATTATATCGCGATTGGTACAGTAATAACTATTGCGCATGCGCATAGGCTACTGTTGATTCGACGGCATTGAAAATTATAGGAGACCGTCTGGGAGCTAACCCGCACAATCCCTGAAAATTTCAACAGAATTGGGCTGAAACTTATATCGTTTGGGGCGTGACAAGGATTTACCACAGACAGACAAGGAACCAAAATTGTTCAGCAAGCTCAGAAAAGCTAAACGCAAGACAGAGAAATACCTAGTTTTTTCGATGACTCATGAGACCCAGCCAATTCAAAACACTGATATTGCACAACCCTGACTGTAGAACATATATAGCATTTCCAAGCCAAATGAAACCTTTTCCAAGTCAAATGAAACCTTTTCCAAGTCAAATGAAACCTTTTCCAAACCAAATGAAACCTTTTCCAAACCAAATGAAACCTTTTCCATATCAAATGAAACCTTTTCCAAACCAAATGAAACCTTTTCCAAATCAAATGAAACTTTTTCCAAACCAAATGAAACCTATTGAGAAAATGAGTGAACTGAGGTACCTAGATAGGTAGGTACCCACTCACATTCAACAGTCAGAAATTTCTCAAACTTATTTGTTTCCTATTCTACTAAGGTGAGATCCACTTCGGTAATCCTATGCCTGAAATTCATCGAATTTTCATTTTGTCAACGTCTTTCTATGATAGGTACAATTGCATCTACCTGCAACTTGCAGGGTACCTACCTATCTAGGTACCTCAGTTCACTCATTAGCGAATTTTTGAAGAAAATTAAGCTATTGTTCTCGCCTCAAAATTCGTAGAATTTGAATTTTTGAAAAAATTTTATGCAGAAATCCGTTTCAGGCTATTCTGAATCATATTCTGAAGTTTAACGCATTTTTTTATGTATGTATGTATGTATGTGTCATTCCAGACGATAACTGTCCGTAGAATTGTGCTAGGAACTTCAAACAAATTTTAAACACAAAACGAAAGTTCAAGTTCGTTGGCCAGCATGATCGGATTACATCTTCGGGTTGAAATTTTCAAAAATGTAGTCAAAAATTTCAAAATAGCCTGTTTTTTGCGATTTGTTGTGCGAAATAATTTTTTCAGCATACTAACATGTGTTATATTCGGAATCAGCGTAAAATTTCCTATAAGAATACGTATCAAGTTTTCAAAAATTTCAAAGTTGAAAAAACAGTCAAAAATCGAAATAATGCCGTTCGCTAGTTGTAAAAATCGGTAATATTTCCATGAAACATTGTCCAATTTCAGATTGAACTACTCTTATGTAGCGACTGAAATGTCGAGTATTTCTTCAAAAATTCGCTCATGGGGTCATGCTGCATGACTGGACTTTTTTCTCAATAGGTTTCATTTGGTTTGGAAAAGGTTTCATTTGACTTGGAAAATGTTTCAATTGACATGGAAAAGGTTTCATTTGGTTTGGAAAAAGTTTCATTTGGTTTGGAAAAGGTTTAATTTGGTTTGGAAAAGGTTTCATTTGATATGGAAAAGGTTTCATTTGATTTGGAAAAGGTTTCATTTGACTTGGAAAAGGTTTCATTTGGCTTGGAAATGCTATATAATGATTGCTCGAATTGTAAAATCATAAATAAAGTTAAAAATGCAAGGTATTTTAGGGGTGAATTTCGATGAAAATCTAGAGTGGGATTGGCAAATAAAAGAGATCAATACTAAATTAAGAAAATTAATTTATATTTTTGCAAAATTGAGAGCCTTTGTAGAAACGAAATGTCTGATGATGGTGTATAAGATGGTCATAACGCGTTTGTTAAAAAAAACGGAAGTTAGTGAAAAACGTTGTCTATTTCCACGAAAATAAAGAGTTACACTGTTAAATCGATTTCGACGGTTAGGCCATCATCAGTAACAAACAATAACGTTTGTTAGTTCTATTTTATTGTATTGTCTTCCAACGTTGAGTGGAGGGTATGCCTCCGTTCATAAACCAGTAATTGGAACTCAAAAATCAATTATCCGCATCATAACTAATTCCAATTATGTAAAACATTTTCTGCCCTTATTCATACGATGGAAGACTCTTCCTTTCATGGAAATAGCTTTTTTAAAACAAATGTTAATGGAGAAAGCAATATATCCACCTGTCCATTCGCTGAATACAAGGTCAAAGGAAACCTATATATAGCATTTCCCAATTGAGTTAAACTTTTTCCATTTAGGTTTAGTTCTTTTCCATTTAGGTTTAAACCTTTTCCACTTAGGTTTAGACCTTTTCCATTTAGATTTAAACCTTTTCCATTTGGATTTAGACCTTTTTCATTTAGATTTAAACCTTTTCCATTTAGATTTAAACCTTTTCCATTTAGATATAAACCTTTTCCATTTGGATTTAAACTCCATCAAAACGTCAGTAGTTAGCCCCATCATAGTAAGTAAGTGCCTACCTACTATAATTTCATTAGGCTAGAAGTAAAAAAAAGGAAACGGATAGTTATAACTTAATTTATAACTTCCGTTCATGAGAAATTCTTGAGTTCAAAAAACATTTGTTCATTATTATATATATTACATTTCTGTGCATAAAAAAAAACACTTGCATGATTTAATTTTCAAGTTGTGGCATAATAACGTCAGGTTAGAGGTAAAAGTACCGAAGAGGTAAATTCATATTGTGCGAAAATCAAATTAAAATTTCAAAAGTTAGTTTGGTAAATATGATTATTTTCCTAGGTTGGATACATAGTTTGATGATATTGATCACCAATAATAACAACAGTTAAATAATCATAATATTCTGCATTTAATTTTCCCACGTGTTGAATTTGTGACTTGGGTACTTTTTCCTCTAACTCCACGATAATTTCCTGGGTTTAAATCCAAATGGAAAAGGTTTAAATCCAAATGGAAAAGGTTTAAATCTAAGTGGAAAAGGTCTAAATCTAAATGGAAAAGGTTTAAATCTAAATGGAAAAGGTCTAAACCTAAATGAAAAAGGACTAAACCTAAATGGAAAAGGACTAAACCTAAATGGAAAAGGGCTAAACCTAAATGGAAAAAGTTTAACTCAATTGGGAAATGCTATATAGTTAATTTACCATCAACTCTTACGCAGCTGCACTATAAATATAAGGCAATTAGCTACCCTTAGCTAATAACAATAAACTTCTTATAGGAAACACTATGAACAACTTAAATGTTTACCAATTATCTATTTATTAACTATCTATTAACTGTAAAAAATAGATGTATTTTAGTTAAGAGGAAATGATATTTCAGTTTCATCGATTTGACGAGGAATATTTTTATTGGCGCGAGAGATAGGATGAGATGAATGAACAGGGCCTCATATCTTAACACGAGCTATTGCAGCTCATATGGGAAATTAAATTTACTAGCATTATTTGAGTGTTTTATTTAGTATATTGTTTCATTACATCACAATTACTGTAAATTTTCATTTTTTTTTCTTCGTCATATGTCATTAAATAAAAAAATAATAATAAAAAAAACTCCAGGTTTATAATATAATACTTCAGGAAAAAAAGAAAATATATCAGGTAAAACTCAAGGAATTCGAAGATTTACCTTTTTTCTCGGAAGAATATCTGGAGCTACTCAGGTCCTCTAGGAGGGTGTCCAGCTCTGAGAGGTTGTTGTTCAGGGAAGACGCCATCTTGCCGCCGCCCAGCCCACCTCCAGAATATGGCGGCTGCGTCATGAAAATAAAAAGTTATTATGAGTCTCATGATAAAAAAGTACTAAGTCATGCAGCATGGCTAATAGAGCGAATTTTCAAAAGGAAATGTGGATAATATTAAATTAGGCACTTAAATTATGTTCATTGAGACCAACCATGTCCTAATAAAACTGAGGAGACAGCCGTGTGATGACACGGCAGAGGGAATTTCTGGTCATGCAGCACAACTCGAAAAGTACAAAATGTTAGTCAATTAAGAGCATTTTCACATAAAATGTGGGAGTGGCCGCGATCGACGAAGCGCTGAAAAATACTTAGACTGTGACACCACACTTGGCCTATTGTCAAAAAACCGATTTTTCTAAAAGCATTTTTGGGCCACTGAATTGTGAATTTGAACCTGAAATTCTGGAGCGATTGGGCTGGCCAACGAGCTCAACCTGTCTTTTGTCAAGGCGGATTTTCGTGCGTTGGAACACAAATTTTTCGCCGTAATTAATGGGTGCTATCGCCAGGAGATACACCCTAAAAATAAATAAATAAATATAAATAGATACGACGTAAAAATCTAGGATTCTGTTCTTTGATGTAAGAAACAGATTTGAAGGGGGTCCGTGACCTTTAAACCTACTTTTAAAATTTCGAGTCATCTAAATAGCTCATTTATCTACTACCTACTCAAATTTCATTATTTTAGCTGAAAATCTATAAAAACTCCCAAAAAGAGCTATAATTTCCGAATTTTCTTTGAATTGCAGAATATTTTATTATTATTGCTGTCATAAAATTAGTAGTTAACTACTTCTATGCACTCAAAATGTTAGAATTTCATTACAGTACAAAAAATTTCAACATAATGTATTCTAAATAATACGTTTTGTCATATAATACGATTATTTACGAAAATCAACTCATATGATCATGCTACAAGACTGAAACTTTTTAATGTTAATTTTACCTTATTTTATAATAATAATGTGTTTGAAATAACTACGCAGAGCAACTGTTGTGGATTGTAAGCGAAGGTTTGCTACAATGTTTATCGGTATCGCATGTCGTTTTTTCGTTCGAGACTGTAGACCCGAACTTGCTCTTTAGTTCGACTACTCACCGCGTGGCATTCACAGCGCTCCAGTCGCCATGTTACCGTTATCTTCTGCCCCCCCCCCCCCCCCTGTTATGAAATGAAATGAAAATGGAAATGAAATGAAATGAAAATGTATTTATTTCTAAAAAATATGAAAAAAAAAAAAACAATTCACCTACAATAAATGAAAGAAATATAGTCTCCCTAATGGGTGATACCCGCGACAGGGAAAACGAGTTGTTACATTGAGCCTGTAGGTTCTTAAATATTACTTTTTTAAAATTCTTAATACAAAAACAATCATATCATGTTGGAGAAACCAACAAAGTGCCATTACATAAGGATAAATAGTACATTCTAGCTGATATTACATTATTTACTATCATTATTATATTATAGTATTATTAATCATTATAGTATTATTAATTATAGTATTATTTATCATTATCTTGTGTTTTGAGGAAACAATTTTTCAAAATTTCATTCACTTGATTAGGTTGATCGATTAACTTATTTTTAACGATAGAAGGCAGATTGTTAAATGCTCTGATTCCAGCTAAAAAATATGAATTGAATGAGGCAGTTGTGTGCACAAGTGGTAGATAAAATTTGCCTTGCGATTGAAACCTTGTTTTTATTTCATGGATGGGATAAGCAAACCGCTTCTCTTTCAGAACTTGTTTTATATTATTAAGATCTATAAGGTAACATAATTTTAGAATTTTGAGTTTACGAAACAGTGGACCAGTGTGCTCCAAGAATTTACTTTTCGTTATAACTCGAATTAGAATTTTCTGGCAAATATATACTGGATTTAAGGTTGAGGCGTATGCTCCTCCCCAAACTGGCAAACCATAAAGCAAAACTGACTGAGCCAATGAAAAATACATTACACGCATGAGCTTAGGAGTTAAATAAGTTCTTAAGTAGGAGTATACATAGATAAGCTTTCTCAATCTCTTGCAGACTAAATTAATTTGGCTTTCCCACTTCATATTAGAATCTAAGACAATACCCAAGTATTTAACACTGAGACATTTAGCCACCTCTGGGCAACTTGTACAAGCGTTCAAGTCACAATCAGAACCATGAAGATGTATTTTTAGGTGGTCATAGGGAAGTGTGGTCGGAGACAAGCAATATGGTATAAATTTAGTTTTTGACAGGTTCAATGTTAACTTGTTTTCAGTCAGCCAATTGCTAACACTTTGCAACCCATTTTCAGCTAACCTAAAAGTGTCCACCCAATTATCAGCAACAAAATATAAAACTGAATCATCAGCGAACAAAACAATGTCACCGTTGATATCCATCTTTCCAAGTTCGTTAATGTATAAAATGAAGAAAATGGGGCCAAGAACTGTCCCCTGAGGAACACCATAATCACCCAATTCCGTATACGATCCCGTGAATCCATTCACCCTCACACACTGTGTCCTTTTTGTGAGATAACTCCTTACCCATTCTAATGCCACCCCATCGATGCCAGCTGATTTCATTTTCTCAAGGAGCTTTGCATGAGAAATTGTGTCGAATGCTTTTGTTAGGTCCATGAATATAGATAACATTTTTTTGCCTTTATCAAGATCTTGCATTATTTTTGTTACTAGATAACAGATTGCATCTTGCGTATTTTTTCCTGTTCTAAAACCAAATTGACGATCACATAACAAATTGAACTTTTCAAGATATTCTACTAGTTGTAATTTGGCACATTTCTCAATTACTTTGGCAATATTGCTTACGAGTGATATTGGTCTATAATTACCTAAATTTTGTTTGTCTCCTGCTTTGTAAAGAGGGCAAACAATTGCTCGTTTTAATATAGTTGGAAAAATACCGTTTTGGAGACTTAAGTTAACCACATGGCATACAGGTTGAACCATGTACTGTTTACAGGATTTTAGAGCTCGAACTTCAATTCCATCCCAACCAGGACTAGATCCTCCTCTTAAAGAATCAATGGCTTTAGCTATTTCATCTACGGTTACTTCCCTAAAAACAAAACTGTAATCACAATTAGTGACAGGTTCTGATGAATCATTATCCGTATGTTCTGGAAGTTTAAGGGCTAGTTCATGACCTAATTTAACAAAGAAATCGTTGAACGCGTCAGCACACTTCCCCGGGTTCGCCTTTACATTTATTTGCTCATTCTGAATTTTTATGGACTCTATTATATTTATCGAAGTGGGCAACTAGTGGTATTAATTAATTAAGTGGTATTATCAATTATCTCATTGACAACTTGCCATGTTTTTTTAGAATTTCCTTCAACCATTTCCAATTTTTTCTTTAAAAAAATTTCGTCTTTTTCTTTATCGTTCCGCCATCCTGATACTAAGTTATATGTTCAACTAATCTGAATTTTCACTACTTGATGTTATGTATACTTATTTGAGATGCGAGCGTTCCTAGCATCCAGACCACTGATCTAAGCAAAACTCGGCGCTCTGCGCCTCGCCAGGGGGCAAGCCCCCTGGACCCCCGGTTATCTCTATTTACATACTTCGGACGAAATTATTGAAACACAGAATGTGTTTGCGTTGTCGCGCAACCAAGTGACAACCAAACAAGCGTCATTGTTTACTATTCATTTACTAATCATGCTCATAACTCAGGTTGATGGCCACGCACTTCACAGTAGTTAACATAATATGGTTGGATAAATCAGGAGCTTTCCAACGAATGGTGAACGATTTCTGTGCGATTAAAATTGCGGAAGTTCCATTTCCCTACCAACGGCTCGGTTGTACGTGAAAATCATAAGAAAATTTACAAGCGGTTGCAATCATGTTGACAATATCAATTATTGAGAATGATCATCTGTGTGTAAACAATTGATTCAAATAACCATGCTCATAACTCAGGTTGATGGCCACGCACTTCGCAGTAGTTAACATAATATGGTTGGATAAATCAGGAGCTTTCCAACGAATGGTGAACGATTTCTGTGCGATTAAAATTGCGGAAGTTCCATTTCCCTACCAACAGCTCGGTTGTACGTGAAAATCATCACCGTCACACATTTCGTTACCATCCCGCGTTCCATTTTCGGCTAGTTAGTCCATGGCTAAAACACATTCTGTGTTAAAACTGATCTGTGTAAAATCTCATGGCGGCTGGAGCGCTGGGAATGTCGAACCAAAGAGCAAGTCAGGGTATAGAGTCTCTATTTTTCTTACTTAATTTCGTTACAGTTTTTAACCAGTTGGTGATCGCAAAAATACATTCTCTATTAATAGTTTTTTCGATATTCTGTTTTGGAATAGAAATTGGAACGAAATTGGAGTAGTAACATTGTTTATAAAAATAAATCATAATTAAAATAACATTAAAAAAATAATAAATAAATAAAAATAAGTTCATGGCCTTGATTACTGCTACCCGGCATTATTAGGTGTGTTCCAACCACCTCGAGTTCATGAACTTTTCGGAACTGGTTCGGCGCCGAACCGTATGCCACGTGAATCGTGTTCCAACCGTTTTCAGTTCAGGAACTCAACACTCGCTACGGTGTTCCCACCGCATTGGGTTCATGAACTGAGTTCAGTGAGTTCATGAACTTTTCAGACCTGCTCGGGGATAGGGTTGAGAACTCGAACTGAAGGAAACCTTTCGTAACCTTCCAAAAATCTCATTTCACTGCGAACCTTCACGCTAAATGCCTTGTCATTAGCCTGCTTGATGCTTGTTGTATTATCGTTTTTCACATCTCTTTTTCAATTTGCTCCATCGAATAATTATTACCACCGTCAGTTTTCTTTTATCAGCTGTCTACACATAGATAGAAAACATTTGTTTACGGGTATCTAGTTGGTAATTGGCAGGCAAAGTCAAACTACTTAATGTCTTTCTTGGAGCACTTGGCTCACCCTTCCCTACTTGAAAAAACGTCGTGTTTAGCACTTTTTGTTGTTGCCTTTTCTCAATAATGGTTCGAGGGATTTTGATGAAAATCTCAACAGTTACTCTTCTTCTGGATAGGAATGATATCCTATACCCTTCATAATTAGGAAAATAGGGGGCAATTAGAGAATAAACTTCAAAAAAGTTGAAAATGCCGTTTGTTTTTTTTTCTACCTTTTTGGCCTTTTCTTCAAAATGCTCAAAGGATTTCGATGACGGGGTGTTCACGTTACTAAAGACGCGCTAGCGCTAGTTAGTGCATTGACTGTCATGTGAACTACAGTGTTCCCACCGACGAGTTCTTGAACCTAAAAGTTTCATGAACTCATGGAACCCATCTGAGTTCATGAACTCACGAGTTCATGAACTCAGAGGGGTGGTTGGAACACACCTAATGCGTCACCTATCTCCCGTGAGGGATGACCAACTGGGGAAGAATGTTCTTTCCCAGGCGCTTTCTGAATTCGGACATTATTCCCCAGGGCCTGAATTTTTGAACTCCGTTTTTCAAATGACTAAGCTCGTTCTTTCCCATAGGCATCAGCGATCTGAATGGTTTGCCAGTGACCTACTTCTAGGCATTACTAGCTCAAAACGTGAAACAAAGTTACTAAAATCGTTCTTTCCCTGGACCCATAATTTAGAATCACCATATATTTCCTATAAGAAATAGCTGGATTACCGTGGTGGGGGTGGCGCGGAGCGACGAGGACTTGATGGGCGTGTTGACGGTCGCATATTCGGTGGACGCGGGAGGGGGCACTGCCCCCGAGCCCCCTCGCGACCTTAGCGACCCGTAGCCACCGGTCCGGCTGCCGGGGCTGATGGAGTTCTGCAGGTCGGCCAGCAAGGCGTCTGAAAACGAACATGACAAAAAACATTAATATGTACAATTGTGCAATATTATAAAATATAGTTTAAAATGTTGATATTGATTTAACATTGATTTATTGATTGATTCAACATTAATATTGATATTGATAAATATTGATTTAACATAGTAATCGCCAAAGACTTGGGGATCCATCGTTTGACGGCGACAAATACTATCCCAGAAAAATAGTCGAGAAACACGGAGACGTAGGCGACAGTGCTGCCAACCCGCTTCAGTGAAAAAAAAAAAACCCCAAATTCACGAAAAAATCCCCCAGGATGAACCAGAAAATCCCCCCAAATTTAAGGTGCCGATAAAAGCAATTTTGGACACAATCGCACAATGTTGATATCACAAATTGAATCATAGAGTAATAAAAGGTCATATAACAAGGAAAACGATGTGAAAGAAATTAAACAGCAGTTTATTACCACAAGAGAACGGGTACAAGTACACCTGCAGTACTACCTATGTGCCTACAGTACATAAATAAGTTAATTTATTTTTTCTCCTAAATTTTGGAGAAATTCATTTTAGTTGGGGGTTCGAACTCCTTCCCTTTCTTTACATCTTCTCCTACCGAGTCACTAACTCTTAAGATACTGTTAATCGTGTCTGTGTGCAGACAGTTTCTGTGAATGGTTTTTATGTTATCAAGTCAGAAAACATCCGCTCCACACAGGCGTTGGAAAACGGAAGGCACAATAATAGTTTTAAAACAATTTCCAAAGTGGGAAATTTTTTCGACCCGTCAATATTTTTAATGTCGAAAACACAATTCCAAAATTCAGATAAGGAATGTTTTTCTAATAAATCCACAGAGAGAAGAGACAGGGCTCGCCACTCATTGCCCAGCTGCTGAGGATTTACATTTTGAATTGGGAATCTTCCTAGGACTTCATTCAGGGATGGAATTTCTTCACTGAACACTGTTTCAGGATTCAATAGATTTATGATTTTTCATTTGTAATTATGGTGAAATTCACCTTTGATACATAAGTACAGCAGTAGAAGAATAATAGAATTCAAGGATTGGCAGTGAAGCTCGAAAATCCCCCAAAAATCTCCTACCCAGACTTCATCATCACAGGGCTCTGAGAGCCCTTAAATATCCCCAACGGGGGGATATATCCCCCTTGTTGGCAGCACTGGTAGGCGAGCTGGAAAGGCCGTTGCTAGGCAATTATCACCGTGCGTCATGATAACGCATGGTAATCTCAAGCAAATGCTTACCTCATTTAAGCATGTGCTAGCTAGTACTAGCAAAAGGTTATTCACATGATAATGAGCATTAGCTAGAGCCTGGATCTAATTGACACCCTAAGCTTTTGCTAGCTGCTAGTAACTGATCTAAGCAAATGCTTATGTTTTATTCATTTCACCCATAGTTATTATTATGTATTATACATCATTTAATTGTAATATAATTAAACACTATAATACCCACTGTATTATAGTGTATCAATACATTACGGTGAGTCCGTTAATAAATAATTTTCGATGGTTAATTATACCACGGTATCCAAGATGGCCACCATTGACAGAGAGTATGCCGTCAGAAGAACTTTGTTTCTTAGATAAAAACATATCTGAAGTACAAAAATCGAGGCCTAAAATAATTTCTGATTGATCCCAACTACTAGGAGACAGCGTATCAACTTGAAAGGTGACAAAAAGTCACTCAGATTAAACACGTAAAAATAATTAAACTTTAATTTAGTGGTATTTCCAACCTAAAATAAAACCTGGCATAATATTTCTTCAGATTAGATAAAACCGTTGAATCCATGGTATCAAATTCATTTCAAGCTGGGCTTAGAAGGATAATGGAAACCAGCCTTACACAATCTAAGATATGCAAGCCCGCACAACAGTAGTGAGATGCGGGAGGTAGCCACGTTAATGGAAGGAGCTGTAAGCCGGTCGTTGGTGTGACCAACGATGCGGCTCTCCTACAAAACATTTTCTGTACTCTGTGGACACCCCTACCCTGCAGTGTCCAACCAAATATAGATTCTCAAGGTGTTTATTTAATTTAAATGGATGAAATAATAAATGTTTTATTATTTTTAACTACAAAAATTATTTACTTAAAATCGAAAGCTTCTAGAAGCCAATGTGATCAAAGCGATAGGAAAAGAGAAGTTGATATCAATTTTACAGCGCATTTCATCACTCACATGTTCCAAAGAGCAAAGACAAAATTATTTAATTGGATTTAAAAACACTTTTTATAGACCTAGGTTCTAATACTCAAACTTAACAAGCATGGACAAGAACAACATACTAATACTAATTTATTATTTCTGTTTCTTATTTGGGATTTCATATCAACAATCAGACGCATATTACACGCAAATTTTTCACTGATTGGTGAGGATAAGTTTTCAGTTTGGGCGCAGCACTATAATTTGAGGGGGCTCCAAAAAAATTTTACTTTTCAGCCTGATGACGTAACTCTTATTCAGCCGTTCGGTGTGTTGGGAAAGTATTCTTGTACTCTATAACGACCAAAAACTGATTCTTCTCCACCAAGTCGAAAGCCCGCAGCATCAACTACGGCTTTAATATACATTTAGGGGTTCTTAATCATTTGGAAGTAGCAGACTACCTACAAGGACAGGCGATTTCCGCGGACCGCTTCAATTTCATTAAATTGGCGACATAGAGGTATGATTTACCATTTCTGTTAAGCCAAGAGAAACTTTAATTAATAACTTATAAGACAAAGAAGACATTTCAAATTATAGGATTACTTTTTTGACATAGATATGTCTTTTGGATGGGGGTCAAGGAATTTTTCTCGACACTTTTTTTTTTCTCCACACAAAATGCAACGCTCCGGCACTTAAGATTATTATTAACTCGAAAAGTGAAGGCGAGGTAGAAATCAATGAGGTGCTACCACAATGAAGTACCTAATTCCGTCTTCCTCTGTTTTAGCATGGAATGAAAGTAGCGAGGGAGTTTTCACTTTCCCAACATTCCAACAGAGTGGAAAGTAATGTCCACTTTTACTTTCCCAACATCCCAACAGAGTGGAAAGTAATGTCCATTTTTACTTTCCCAACATCCCAACAGATTGGAAAGTAATGTCCATTTTTACTTTCCCAACATCCCAACAGATTGGAAAGTAATGTCCACTTTTACTTTCCCAACATCTCAACAGAGTGGAAAGTAATGTCCATTTTTACGTTCCCAACATCCCAACAGAGTGGAAAGTAATGTCCACTTTTAGTTTCCCAACAGAGTGGAAAGTAAGTCCATTTTTACTTTCCCAACATCCCAACAGAGTGTAAAGTAATGTCTACAACTTTGACATATCCATGATCTATTATTTTTCCCCTCAAGGGAGAAATTTATACATGGGTCATTCTCACAGAAAAGGGCAGTTTCCATTGAAAGCCATTGAACAACTAACCTATCCCAGTTGATGAGTCTGTGAGACAATACTTACTAACAACAATTAAGCAATTAACCGAAAAGAAAACAGCACTTAGGACACAGAAATTATGATCTCGTAACCTGAGGAAAACCTAACATATGAACAATACGACCTAGTGCGCAAAAAATCGTAGGGTGACCGAACATCAATTCAATAACACAGCAGAAGAAACGGATAAGTAGGTACATACTTGTTCCTTCTTCCTCCTCTCTCACCAAGTTGAATTTTAAACTATGGGTTAATTTAAGTTTTCTAAAAAGTCTCGCGGACCACTTCTGGGTATTTCGCGGACCAGTGGTGGACCTGGACTATAGGTTAAGAATCTCTGATTTAGATAAACCGAGTTGGTGACTCTTGGGGCCTTTCAAACAAGGAGTATCACAAACTAATCCAGAGTTAATCCAGATATGTAACTGCCATTTATGAGGTATAACTCCCCACTCTGTATTAACCCGCTATGGTGGAACGCGCCCTAAATGCGATACAAGTCCTTAAGTAACTATCTGTCGCAGGAAACACATCCGTATGAATGGAATCCACTTAGCTGGGCTTAGAAATCAAGTATGATTCACAGCTCCATTCAAAGCCGACGTCGGGCGAACAAAGGGAGTGCGATATCGAACGGGTGAGAACGATATAATCGGAAATACGAGCACAATCGATAGTTAGGAGTATCGAGAGCCGTTTCGTTTCCTTCTGGCTCGCCCACCAGGCAGTCGCTGTGGGAGGCGGCTAAACGGCAGACCGGAATTGGAGATCTCGTTCCAACCAGGTCCACCGCCTTCCAAATTCAAAGGAAGGATGGAATCACTTGCAATCTCACAGATTCAACGAAAAACGTTGAAGGTACCTTGTTGGATGATTTACAACCTTATCGGAAGGATCGGATTAAAAAAAAATAAATAAATAAATAAAACTTACGCAGTCTGCGTAAGCAGATCCAACTTTTCGAATAAAGATAGGTAAAATATAGAGTAGGTGACAAGTTTTTAGAATATTTTTTTGTATGAATCAGAAGAGAGGAAACATGAATTATTATAAAAATTATGAATAACTTGCCGAAGAATAGGTGTAAGGGAAAGTTCACAATTGGTAAACACGAATGTCAAACTAAATCACTCGCGACGAAGTTGTGGAAATCCATTTCAAAACGGAAGTTAGTGAAAAAACGTCTATTTCCACGAAAAATAAAGAGTTACAATGTTAAATCGATTTCGACGGTTAGGCCACCATCAGTAACAAACAATAAACGAACACGCATTAGAAAGAACACTGCTTATATAGTCACAGGTGAAGAAGGGAGATTGAATCCCATTGGTCGAGAGAAAGGAAAGGGGGCTGGAGATACAACCAATTAAGTGCAAGCTAAGTGAAGGGGGATTATAGCTAATGAAGTGAAAGGAGAAAATGATGAATGATGAAATTCTATCATCGAGGGGTTACAAAGGGGATTTTAAAACTAGAAACAGTCTTAGAGTATTACTAGGTTCCGTTAAAGACAAAATTAATGTTCAGGATAAAATTGGAGCTTATAAATTAAAATGTTCTTGCGGCTACGAATATTGCACTCAAACTGGTAGGAAATTCAGGGAAAGAATAGACGAGCATCAGGAGGATTTCAGGGAAAATTAGGTTAGGTCTACACTTGCAAAACATTTTCAGGAACCCAATGATAATTACAATTTCGATTTAACAGATAGACAGTTTGTAGAATTTCTTCGTTTTTGTCCAAAGGAAGGTATGTTGAATGTACTTGAAAAATTCGAAATTATCAAAAGTTACAGATCTGGTAAATGTTTAAATGCCATTTTCTATAAAGCTTGGAATTATCCCGACAAATTGTTGAAACCAGTAATTATTCACCTCCTTTTACTTCATTAGCTATAATCCCCCTTCACTTATGGTTCTACCTCCAGCCCCCTTTCCTTTCTCTCGACCAATGGGATTCAATCTCCCTTCACCTGTGACTATGAAAGCTTAGGGTGGTTCAAAAAAAAAAAAAAGTTCTGGGATTTCTGGTTCCTATTGTATTTTTGCTTCCTCGGTATGTCAGGATGACCCTCCTAAATTTTTAGCAAAAAATATTAATCCTAACCACTTTACCTGAGTCGATTTTTGCCAGTTATCGACCGCTATCGTAAACCAACCTCTAAATTGGTGCCGACGTGATGATTTGAAGGACGGATTTCAATTTTTTTTGGGTCAATTTATGGGTTTTTGCATGCGCTGAACACGATGATCTTATTTATTTTACGCTCCGTCCACTAGTTATCCGGTAAACTGGCAGAGGGCACTGCTTGAAGATAAGTAAAAATCGAAAATTTCACCGAAAATGCTGTCGCCTGGTTAAGAATTGTACTAGAAACATGCTATTACGGTCGGATAATATGCTTTGGCATGTTCTGAACATGATCCCGTTTTTTACGATACGTTTCCGCCGGTGATTGCTTCGTTTATCGGCCATAAACATCAAATTAACTGTAGTTTAAAAGACAAATTCACCCTAATTTCACCGGAAATTATGTCGCGTCGAGAATTTAAGGTCCCGAAATACCTTGTGCCGATAAAATTGGGTATTTTCCAGGATACTCGGTACAAAGCCGTTGGTAATTTGACAAGGACTCGAACCGGCATTGTACTTATTCGCCAAATATAGCGGCAAAATGGAGAAAATAGCTAAACTTTTCCCATTTTCTGTAAAATTCCTTAGTTTCCATCGGTTTCCCGGGGTCAAATTCATAGTTCTGAATTGCCTGAACTGTGTCAGCCTGACTACCAAGCCTTATTGATATCTGTACAACACCAGAAGTAAACATTTCCTAAAACTTGCCGTAAACGGGATATAAGTAGTTGAAACTTTGAAGACTGTTTGAAATACTTTTTTTTATGTTTCAATATTTTATCGAGGTTGATTATTATTTTTGTATATTGTTTTTATTATATGTTATTCTCGTGAAAATGTTTTGTCTTATGTTCCACGATCATGGATTCTCTTTCAGCTTATAGACCAAATTACAGATTGTCCCTCGAGAAAGTGCAACTGAAATTATATTACATTATTTTCAATTATATTATATCATTTTTTATTTAACGATCCAATCACAGTTCAGACAATTCAGAACTATGAATTCGACCCCGGAAAACCGATGAAACTAAGGAATTTTACAGAAAAATGGGAAAATTTTAGCTATTTCCTCCATTTTGCCGCTATATTTGGCGAATAAGTACAATGCCGGTTCAAGTCCTCGCCAAATTACCAACGGCTTTGTACCGAGTATCCTGGAAAACACCCAATTTTTATCGGCACAAGGTATTTCGGGACCTTAAATTATCAACGCGACATAATTTCCGGTGAAATTAGGGTGAATTTGTCTATTACCCAACAGTTAATTTGAGGTTTATGGCCGTTAAACGAAGCAATCATCGGTGGAAAAGTATAGTAAAAAACGGGATCATGTTCAGAACATGCCAAAGCAATGGCGGATGGTGCGGTTATCCGACCATAATAGCATGTTTCTAGTACAATTCTTAACCGGACGACAGTATTTTCGGTGAAATTTTCGATTTTTACTTATCTTCAAGCAGTGCCCTCTGCCAGTTTACCGGATAACTAGTGGACGGAGCGTAAAATAAATAAGTTCATCGTGTTCAGCGCATGCAAAAACCCATAAATTGACCCCAAAAAATTGAAATCCGTCCTTCAAATCATCACGTCGGCACCGATTTAGAGGTTGGTTTACGATAGCGGTCGATAACTGGCAAAAATCGACCCAGGTAAAGTGGTTAGGATTAATATTTTTTGCTAAAAATTTAGGAGGGTCATCCTGACATACTGAGGAAGCAAAAACACAATGGGGACCAGAAATCCCAGAACTTTTTTTTTTTTTTTTTGAACCACCCTAATGAAAGCTGTATCCTTTCTAATGAGTGTTCCGTTATTGTTTGTTACTGATGATGGCCTAACCGTCGAAATCGATTGAAAATTGTAACTCTTTATTTTTCGTGGAAATAGGTGGACAATGTTTTTCACTAACTTCCGTTTTGAAATGGGTTTCCACAACTTCATCGCGAGTGATTTAGTTCGTATGTAAACTTAACTATCACCTTCTGCTACGACAATTATTGTATATGTACAGGTTCTTTCTCATCTATATCACGTTGGATGAAAATATTGAGAGGGGGGAGGAGGGAGGCTGTTGGTGTAACAAAAAATAATAATAATAAGATCAAGTAATGATCATCATAACATAAATATAGGTAATAATAAAGAAAAAATTATATTAACGTATCTCTACAGTTTTTCCAAGTATATCTTAATCAAAACATTGTGAAGTTTATTACTATTTGTTTCAGAAATCAATTGTTTTTATGCAAGAATCTAGATGATTATAGTTCAATACAGCACGATACCAATAACTGATCTGGGCGATTATCGTTTGGAAAAGCGGTAAGCACATGTGGTTTTGCACTTGATTTGATGTGATGGATGGGAGTAGTCAACATGCTTCAATAGTTTTTTCGAAGAGCAAACATTAAAAAGCTAATGAAAGGGTAATATAGATGTTGTTCAGCGTTCCCTTTACTGCTACAAAGTACGATCGAAATCGACCGCTTTACCGTCTTCATCGAAGTGCCAATCTCTTTTTGACTTTTCATCCCCAGTTCGATTCCTTTTTCTCTCCCCTCTCATCCCTCAAGTCTTTATTTTCTAACTCCCATGTTTCATTTCAGTAGATTTTCATTTTCCCCCTCCCCTTTTAGCGAATTTTTGAAGAAAATTAAGCTATTGCTCTCGCCTCAAAATTTGTAGAATGTGAATTTTTGAAAAATATTTATGCAGAAATCCGTTTCAGGCTATTCTGAATCATATTCTGAAGTTTAACGCATTTTTTTATGTATGTATGTATGTATGTATGTATGTATGTATATATGTATGTATGTATGTATGTATGTATATATGTATGTATGTATGTGTCATTCCAGACGATAACTGTCCGTAGAATTGTGCTAGAAACTTCAAACAAATTTTAAAATGTTAAGGACACAAAACGAAAGTTCAAGTTCGTTGGCCAGCATGATCGGATTACATCTTCGGGTTGAAATTTTCAAAAATGTAGTCTAAAATTTCAAAATAGCCTGTTTATTGCGATTTGTTGTGCGAAATAATTTTTTCAGCATACTAACATGTGGTATATTCGGAATCAGCGTAAAATTTCCTATAAGAATATGTATCAAGTTTTCAAAAATTTCAAAGTTGAAAAATCAGTCAAAAATCGAAATAATGCCGTTCGCTAGTTGTAAAAATCGGTAATATTTGCATGAAACATTGTCCAAATTCAGATTGAACTACTCTTATGGAAGTATCCCTGTATAACCAATCCTAGAACCATGCTGTTCAAAACGTAGGTACCTAGTAAGTGCTTTAAAAAAAAAAAAAAAAAAAAAATGTAATCACAACTGATGAGTTTACTCTGTGCATGTGTTAATAATTTGATTCCATGCTTGTCTATCAAAATCATAAACTAAAATTTCTCAACACGATCAATAGCGACTGAAATTTCGAAGATTTCTTCAAAAATTCGCTCATGGGTCATGCTGCATGACTGGACTTTTTTGTTTTCTTTTCTCTTTAAATCTTCATCTTTTATTCCTCATATCAGTTAAATTGACGTTTCCCTTGTTTAGAATGACTTATTATATATAAAATGTAATTGGGCTTGCCCGTATTAAATAAATAAATAAATAATATAGATAATTTCTTGAATAAGGGGCGCGAAGAAGATACTTGTGGAGCTCCGGACAAATTTCTCACAATTTCTTTCTGGGTAATTATTATAGGTTTGGATATGGTTTCATAACATCCTACCCATGCTGGAAAATAGGTATAAGGGAAAGTTCACAATTGGCAAACACGAAAGTCAAGTTTCATTGAATAAATTTCGGTGATTATTTGTCGCTAGGTGAACCGTGGTAAATTCCCCGGAAAATTTGTTTACGAAATGCTTTCCTATTTGACTGCCGCTGGTTCGCGGAGCATGTTGCAAAAAACACCACGCGCATCGGTCAGTTGGAGCTCAGGGTTGGAGCTCGTCATTCCATTCGTCCCTTGATGTCCTAAAGAGGCTCCCTATCAAATTTCGTTGTAATCAGACAGACAAAATAACTTTTAGCGCACTCAACTGACCGGGATGGAGCTGTTGAATTTTCGGAATGAACGGAATTGTCTCCCTTTGTTTCAGCCCTTTTCCTCACATTTTGTTTCCTCACTACCGAATGTAGGGAATTTTTGTACTCGTGCAAGAAGAAGTGGAAAAATTATTTTCCTCCATAATCAAAATTTTCACTACTTGAAGTCTGTGCCAATTCCTAGTCGCGCTCATAACTATATATATATATATATATATATATATACCTATAATTTGGTATTTGGTTGACTTGTGATATATATCTATATTCGGGAGGTTGAATGACCAGTCTAGTCTTGAGTTTTTTTAGGTGTTTAATCACAACGTTTCAACCCAGGAGTTGGGTCCTATTCATGTGAATGATTGATGTAGGTACTGGATCTTCCAAGTCAGATGTAAAGACTTTTGATAATTAGTGAACACACGTGTTGTTGGTGAAGCCAGTGTATATATATATATATATATATATATATATATATATATATATATATATATATATATATATATATAGGTACATATTAAGGAGCATTAAAACCCAGAAATTGTTCTTGAATTCCTAAAACAAAATTCCCTGATGAAAGGAGGTGGAAATTTTCAAATAGCTTAATTTTTTTTAATTCACTAAAATTGACGAGAAAAATTTAACCGTGACGAGAGCTTTGGAACTTATTCCATTCTCAGAGTGTAGCTGATATTGAGTACATATCTACACTACATTCAGATTCATCGGTACATGGATATGTCTTATTTTTTCCCCCTGTGAAATATTTGTTTTTGTGTCCCAAGTTAAATATGTCTCAATTAAATTAGCTCAGACAGCTGATCAGAACAGACCCGATTAATGCTATCGTCTTTTAGTGTCCCAGAGAGTCTCCATATCTAATTTCAACTTCCTAGGATGAACAGGACAGAATTTAGCTTACTCAGCTGATTAGGAATGAGCCAATCATTTCAATCGTCTCTTAGTGTCCCAGAGAGTATCCATATAAGATAGAAATCGTCAGCTTTTGAGCCCTATAATGTTAATAAGAGCGTCATACACCAAAGAAGGGTAATGTACTTCATGTGAATGTCATACACCAAAGGAGGGGAAAGGTACGTCGCATGAGCGTCGTACACCAAAGATGGGTAAGGTAAGTCGTGTGAGTGTCCGTCATATATGTACACCAAAGATGGGTAGTACGTTTTGTTGAGACAAAATTTTTCATGGGTCCATTATACCGCAACCGAAGAGTACTGCTTCATTATTGTTGCTGCATAGTTACCAAATTTGTTTATCGGCTGTAGCGTTGCATTTTTTTTTTTCGGTCGCATATTTTAGAATGACCCCCAGCCCAAAAACATATATCCATGTTAAGACCCTCACATGTTTACTTGAATTCCTTTGAGCCACTTGAATTCATCTTGAATAATATTTATTTTTACATGTCAAGAGAAAGTGATGGTGATAAATTCATCTGCGTCTAACTTGAGAATCCATTCAACTTAATAGTAGCATAGAACTGAAAACCTCAATTTTATAAACTCGATAAACCCTTATATGGTATCTTCGCGATCCAATCACCACGCCCGCGTCCTTGGATCACGATACAACTCAGAAAATTTGCATCCAGGAAATGCTCCTTTAAATATTTCTAGATAGAGATGGTGGATAAGTTCTTTGAGAAAATACCGCTCTAATGCGTCGACACGAATCTCTTGTATAAAACTAAGGTACTCGCATATCAACTCCCATTCATTACATCAAGGTTTCATTGGCGGTCCACTCACCTGCCGTAGTACCGCGTAATAAGGAATGCCAAGGGAACGTAACTACACCAATGAAACGCCAATAAGTATATTTGGCAGTGCTGCCATCGCGGGGGATTTATCCCCACGTGGGATATTTATAAGGGCTCTCACAGCCCTAGAGGGATGAAGTTTGGGAGGGGATTTCTGGGGGATTTTTGATTATTTTTTCTATTATTTTTTTACTGCCTTACATATGAATCAAAGGTGAATTTCACCATAAATACAAATGAAAAAATGATCCCTCCACTAGATCGTTCTCAGAACAACGACAAATGACACGCACGGACAGTGTCAGGCACGAACGTCAGTTTGCCAAACCAAATCAGACGAGAGTAAGGCCCTCTACACACGAAGATACTAGTTAGTAACGCAACCAGTTGGTAACTCGAGTTCCTAACCAGTTACAGACTGATTGGTGACTTGGCTCCACACACGAGGCTACTCATCACTATATTTGAGTTAAAATTCACCTTAACCTTGAACAATGCTAATCTACTTTTGTACTTGAACATACCTGTCAATTTTACGACGTTACCGACTTCTGCCCACGCACTCTCCGTTTCTTGTTTCCTTGAATATCCAGGAAGGTTGAAATTGTATAAAATCGGATGTTTTTCGACTTCTCCCACTAACAACAGGTTGATTTGTTGGTCACCCATGGCTCGAGTTAGTAACTGGAATCACAGGTGACTGGACATGCGAGTCAACAGGGAACTAGTTAGTAACTGGTTTCTAACCAGTTACTAACCAGTTGCGCCGTGTGCGGTTCCCCATTGAATTACATAGGAAGTGACTCAAAGTAAACTGGTTAGTAATTCGCGTCACTAACCAGTTACTAACTGGTAGCTTCGTGTGTAGACGGCCTTAGAGAAGATGTAGGAAAGGGAAGGAGTTTGAACCCCAAGAAAAATAATTTTCTCCAAAATTTTGGAGGGAAAATAAATGGATTTTGCTACATCATAAACAGTGGGTGTACTTGCATTTTTTCATATTTCACTTACTAGTCATACTTGTTGGTTTACTTTTTTGATGATCCGTGTTATATTGATGTTAACCTATTCAAATTTATTAGTCGTGAGAAAGTTAGTTACCCATCAAGTTTTTCTTTTATTGACATGATTCGCCATAAGTACCTGCCTACTGTTGGTAACGGAGTTTCTCTCTCTCTCTTTTTTTTTTTTTTTTTTTGTAATAATCCGCTCTTTAATTTCTTTCACATTGTTTTCCTTGTTATATGACCTTTTATTACCTACTTAATAATTCAATTTGTGATCAATATTGTGTCCAAAATCGCTTTCAATTGGAGAATGTAATTAGGAAAACTTAATTACTACCATTATCATACGGACCCGGTTGCCTAGCAATTTTAGACACCCTTAGAAATAAAAACATTTTTAATAGGTTCGTTCGTATTAGGGCAAAATTGCGAGGATATTTTACAGCCCCTCGGAGAGGAGCAAAATCACCTAGTCAACGAAAACGAAATGTGGATATTGCAAACTGAAATCAAGTCGTTCCCCACTACCTTCTGGGGCTAGCCCATATGCGATTTTTCCATTGCTGCCAACCCGTTTCAGCAAAAAATCCCCCCCCAAATTCACGAAAAATCCCCAAAATCCCCAGGAAGAACCAAAAAAGGAAAAAAGGAAAACAATGTGAAAAATTTTAAAGAGCGGATTATTAAAAAAAAAAAAAAAAAAACTCCGTTACCAACCGTAGGCAGGCACCTATTTATGGTGAATCATGTTGTCAATAAAAGAAAAACTTGATGGGTAACTTTCACACGAGTAATAAATTTGAATAGGTTAACATCAACATAACATGGATCACGAAAAGACTGTAAACCCACAGGTATGACTTGTAAGTAAAATTGGAAAAAATACAAGTACCTACACCCAAAGTACATAAAATTTAGAAAGATCCATTTATTTTTCCTCCAAAATTTTGGAGAAAATCATTTTTCTTGGAGTTCAAACTCCTTTCCTTTCCTATATTTTCACTAACTCTCGTCTGATTTGGTTTGGGTAACGGACGTTCGTGCTTGACACTGTCCGTGCGTGTCATTTATCGTTGTTCTGAGAACGATCTAGTGGAGGGATAAATTATCGTTTGTATTTATGGTGAAATTCAGCCTTTGGTTCATATGTAAGGCAGTAAAAAAATAATAGAAATAAAGGATTGTCAGTGAAGCTCAAAAATCCTCCAGAAATCCCTTCCCACACTTCATCCCTCTAGGGCTCTAAAAGCCCTTAAAAATTCCCCACGTTGGGATAAATCCCCCGTGTTGGCAGCACTGACTAAAGCTATAAAATAAAATGTAGTCCTTGACTGTTGCCCCACCATGGGAAATGACTTAGGTACGCTACTGTTGGGTACACAACAAATTAAAATTCGTTACCCATATTATTAGAAAAAGAAATTGCCTATCTTCTTGACGTCAGACCAAAATATCCGTTGTATGAATGTGCATATAATTAAAATTCTTCAAATAATTTTAAAAATTACTGTCATGCAGCATGACTAACAGAGCGAATTTTCAAAGAAAAGTTGTGGATAACATTAAATTAGGGACTTGAATACTGATCATTGAGGCCAACCATGTACTGAAAATGTCTACCGTACGACATACCTATTTGGCCCTATGTCAGGGTATCAAATAGATCTGTAAAATAAAAATCGGGGACTTTTTGGGGTTCTAGATTTTAAAAATCGGTGACCTTTTACAGGCTTTAATTTCTTTAGGAATAGAGTACCGAAATACTCACCAGTATACCTACTGTAATCATGAGTAGCCTATATAAAATTAGATCTTCATAACTTTTTTAGCGAATTTTTGAAGAAAATTAAGCTATTGCTCTCGCCTCAAAATTTGTAGAATGTGAATTTTTGAAAAATTTTTATGCAGAAATCCGTTTCAGGCTATTCTGAATCATATTCTGAAGTTTAACACATTTTTTTTAATGTATGTATGTATGTATGTATGTATGTATGTATGTATGTATGTATGTATGTATGTATGTATGTATATATGTATGTATATATGTATGTATGTATGTATGTATGTATGTATGTATGTATGTATGTATGTATATATGTATGTATGTATGTGTCATTCCAGACGATAACTGTCCGTAGAATTGTGCTAGAAACTTCAAACAAATTTTAAAATGTTAAGGATACAAAACGAAAGTTCAAGTTCGTTGGCCAGCATGATCGGATTACATCTTCGGGTTGAAATTTTCAAAAATGTAGTCAAAAATTTCAAAATAGCCTGTTTTTTGCGATTTGTTGTGCGAAATAATTTTTTCAGCATACTAACATGTGGTATATTCGGAATCAGCGTAAAATTTCCTATAAGAATATGTATCAAGTTTTCAAAAATTTCAAAGTTGAAAAATCAGTCAAAAATCGGTAATATTTGCATGAAACATTTGCATGAAACATCTTCAAAAATTCGCTCATGGGGTCATGCTGCATGACTGGACTTTTTTTTTTATTGATTCTAGCCTACTTATAAAGAACAGAAATCTAAGACTACTTACAGAATATAAGTAAAATACAATGTAAAAAATATTTAATAATATAGATTTTAAAAAGAATTCTGTGTACTGGCATTATATTATGATTATTTGGTTACCGACGCCATAAAAATCGGTTACTTCTATATTAAAATCCGTGACTTTCGGAAATATCCGTGCCCTACTATTAAATCCGTGACTTTTCCGGGAATCTGTGACCTGTAGACACCCTGTATTCCCCAAAAAGGAAAATCCCCAGAGTTTGGGTAGGAAGTATTTAATCATATATCGAATTGTGGACTGCGAAGAGGAGCTTCCCGAATCGAGGATGGCCCTGTACCACATAAGCCACGCAAAACGGACAGTCAAGAACGGATTCCAAGTATTACAGGAAGCAGTAAAAAATCTCCTTTTCGCGGCAGAACCGCACTTGTTAAAATCCCAAATTTGGGTATTCCAGGATCGGGGCTCCGGGACACGGCGAATCGAGAGGGAGGGTCGGTCCTTGGCCTCCAGCTGGGAAGACCATATTTGACAGCGTCGGCCTTCAACCGCCACCTACAGGTGCGAAAAGTTAGTTGCCGCTCCGATTGCTGACCGTTCTCGGACTCGTCGCATAATAGGCTAATCGAATGAGCTCCCAGAAGTAAGTGACGTCATCCACGTAGATCTCAAACACGAGTGCATGCAACCTGCAAGTGCGAAGTTCCAGTCAAGCAGTATGCTATTATGAGCAAATTTTCTTAAAATATCATTACGTATGTGGTATTATATTATGTAACTTTGTTTTGAGATTTGAGCACTTCGAGTGCAAGGAAATTAACTACCAATTGTATGGCAAAAAGTGAGGCAGAGAAAAGAATTAAGCATATTATAGAAAATTGAAACAAACCGTTGTTCTAAGATTTAAATCCACTCGAAGACGTTTTGTTTTTTTTTTTCTCCTTTTTTAAGATCAGTAAGTAATGGGTTTTTAAGCTATGGCCCGTAAACCATCAGTAGTCCGTATCTTATTAAGAAGTGGTCTGCAAGACTTTTTAGAAAACTTAATACCCTACCTTGTGATGGATATGGGAAGTTCCTCCCTTGCGATTCTTGCAAATGTTACATCTAAGGGGCTATCCAGGACTTTCTTCTATTGTAACATTCTGAATTGCATTTTATCAGAGTTTCTGAGCCATTCATGAAGTTAAAGAACTTTCAGTTATTTTACTCAAAGTAATCCTTTTGGGAACCGTTGTTTAAGCTGAATTAAAGACATTTGAAAACACAATACGATTTTCACAACAAAATTTAGTTAGTTCGCCAAATGATGTCTTTCTGTTGATATCGTTTCATGATCACATAATTTGATTTAATTTTAGTGAAACAATTTCAATTTGGAGAGCAAACAATCTTTAGGATAATGTGAACACATTATATCTGTTAATTTCAAGTAATATATAGGTAAGCATATTAAGTTTTGGGGGAGTACCTTTTTGAAGAAAAGAAGAGAATTAAAAATCCGAACAGAAATACAAAATTTATTTCAAATTATTTTCGAAACCAAAGTGAAAAAAAACCCTAGTGGCCTTATTGCAATTTCATTGCTAGTTGATTAGAGATTCAGTGAGTAACGTAAAAATTCTAAGAACAACACTTGATTGACGAGAAAAAAAAAAAAAAAAAAAAAAAAAAAAAAAAAAAAAAAAAAAGATCAATCACAAAGACATTACATGAGAGGCTTGCTCTTATAATTAATTCCAAGTTCGTAAACCGTTTTTGGTATATTATTTTCAATAATAATCCTCTGTAATAGAATTTTTCAACACCTCCTGAAAATTGTTGGGTTTACGTTTCAAGATGCGTAGAATCCAAAAACCAAATAACAAAAATCCGTCCGTCTGCTGTCCGCGGCTTTTAACCGAAAATACTAAACCGAACTTCATTTCAACTATTACTATAAATATCCTCTTGTTTGAGTGTTTTTGAATCTTGTTAATGTTGCTAACAGTTCTAGAATGTGGTAATTAAGAAATAACTGAGCAACATGAACCAGATTCAAATACTCTCAAACAAGAGGATAGTTATAATAATAGTTGAAATAATATAGATATAAGTGGAGGTAGGTCGAATTTTCCAACTAAAACCGAATTAAAGCAGAGCGAAACGTCTGAAAGGTGAAAAAAACAGAAGTTGGATCTTCAAACGGCGAATCGGTCCAGTGAAGATGGTTTTCGCCAAAATATCCGACCGAGTCGAATCCGTCAAGTCAGCGGGGCGCGGCCGAGGTCTCACCAGGTGACCGCTTGGCAGCCTCATTTGGCAGGCGCTCTTTGAGTTTCCTCCTGTCACGAGCCTTAATTATAGGTAGAAACTACCTCCTCCACCACCACTACCACCACCACCACCTCTATCCAACTCTTCTTCCATCTCTGTACACCTTCACCTTCCTACGCCCCGCAGGCCCACACAGACGCGAGTCTTCAACGTCAACGCCCGTCAAGAGACCGACAGCAACCGGGATTCAGCGCTCTTTGTCTACAATGGAGGGAATTGGAGTAGACACGGCTACGTCTAGTGACGACGCATACATTTATTCATAACCCTAAAAAACACCACTGGGGTGTCGAACACCCCAACTCGATTTAAAACTACCTCCTCCACCACCACCCCTATTAAACTTTTCTTCCATTTCTGTAAACCTTCCTACGCCCCGCAGGCCAACACATACGCAAGTCTTCAACGTCAACACCCGTCAAGAGACCGACAGCAACTGGGATTCAGCGCTCTCTGTCTACAATGGAGGGAATTGGAGTAGACACGTCTACGTCTAGTGACGATGCTTACATTTATTCATAACCCTAAAAGCTGGATTCACATGGTGCGGAAAGAGAGCGGAAGGACGGAAAAACCAGTGGAGGGGGTGGCGGAGTCGGAAAGATTGTTCACATGAAGCTGTCTCCTTGGCGAACGGAATCATATCCTTCCTACTGAAAGCCTCCTTGATCTGAAACCTCTACTTGCGGTTATATACATTCCTGTCCAATGAGCTTGCATGGAGCTTGACGGAACACGGAAACAGTATAAAAATTTCTACCGCCGTCCGCTGTCCGCCCCTTCCGACAACATGGCAGCCACCTTCCTCAATTGTTGTCCCAACAGCCAATAACATTACGTTCCGTCCTTCTGTTCTTCCGCTATTCGCGCTTGTTCCGCTCCATGTGAATCCAGCTTGAAACACACCACTGGGATGTCGAATACCCCAACTCGATTTCAAACTACTTCCTCCACCACCACCCCTATCCAACTCTTCTTCCATCTCTGTACACCTTCACCTTCCTACGCCCCGCAGGCCCACACAGACACGAGTCTTCAACGTCAACGCCCGTCAAGAGACCGACAGCAACCGGGATTCAGCGCTTTCTGTCTACAATGGAGGGAATTGGAGTAGACACGTCTACGTCTAGTGACGACGCATACATTTATTCATAACCCTAAAACACACCACTGGGGTGTCGAACACCCCAACTCGATTTCAAACTACCTCCTCCACCACCACCTCCACCACCTCTATCCAACTCTTCTTCCATCTCTGTACACCTTCACCTTCCTACGCCCCGCAGGCCCACACAGACACGAGTCTTCAACGTCAACGCCCGTCAAGAGACCGACAGCAACTGGGATTCAGCGCTCTTTGTCTACAATGGAGAGAATAGGAGTAGACACGGATATGTCTAGTGACGACACATATATTTATTCATAACTCTAAAACACACCACTGGGGTGTCAGACACCCCAACTCGGTTTCAAACCACCTCCTCCACCACCACCATCCACCACCACCACCACTGCCACTATCCAACTCTTCTTCCATCTCTGTACACCTTCACCTTCCTACGCCCCGCAGGCCCACTCAGACGCGAGTCTTCAACGTCAACGCCCGTCAAGAGACCGACACCAACCAGGATTCAACGGTCTCTGTCTACTATGGAGGGAATTGAAGTAGACACGTCTACTTCTAGTGACGACTCATTCATTTATTCATAACCCTAAAACACAGCAATGGGGTGGCGAACACCCCAACTAGAGTTCAAACTTCTACTGCTTGAACAAAACATAACCCAGCGAGATCTAGCGGCCATGTAAATAACTATCAGGACCCTAACTTACCGAAACTGCCTCCTGACTAATCAGTAACAGCTTTTATTCCGAGTAGTACTCATCAGAAGAGCGTGTGGGGTGTCCGACACCCCAGTAGTTTGTTAATGTTACTCTGTGTTTGAAAGTATTCCTTTCCGTTTTCGATGGTTTAGTAACTTGGTGAACGCATTAATATAGAAAATTTAATTTTAAATCGAAAGTTACTCAGAAATTTTTGTTTAAAGCGACCGTTACATAGCTGTGACGAAATTAGCTACTTTTTAGTGAAACTAACTTTCACCTACCCACTCTCTACTGCCTAAAAGTCGGCCTGACACATCAACGACATATAAGGTTTGTGCGCAGTGCCGGTTGGAAACGGTTGCCAACCATAGGCGAACAGGTTTTTGGAGCCACTCAGCTGAAGTCCTAAGGAGGGTACATACCAAATTGCAGCTTCGTAAGATAAATAGCACAGAAATTAGTTTTATGAGCAAATCAGCTGATCTGCATCCTGTGCACCTTCAAGGTTACGTCCAAATTTCAGCTTCATACGATTAATATGGTAGATATTAGCTTTTGGAGCCAAAGTGCTGCTCAGCAGTCTACACATCCCCGTTACGAATAAAAGTTCCGTTAACTTTTTCAGGCTGAAAAAAAGTCACACAATTTTTTTCAAAAACCCCAAGCCAAAAGACATATTCATGTCAAAAAGTGCTCCGGGACTACAGCTGAAATGCAAAAACATGAAACATGTTAAGGCCAGCCAGGTAACGGTCTGATTGTAACCTCACAATCATGTAGATGTCTTCTTTTCCATTCACATACACGTTATGATTGCCGCAGTCTTTTTTTTTTCGCTACATTTGATAAAAATAAGACCGAATGTTGGTTTCTTTACCGAACACAACCGATCTCAGAAGAACCGAAGAACCACCACACATTTTTACTGAGCTACGGCTCACTCGCTCAAAGAACCGGTACATTAGTGAGTGACCCATCTTTACTTTTTCGAAACCTTCATCAAACGTCATACAATAGTAGTTTCCAACCAAAAACTCTTTCGTTTTTGAGGACTATTTATCAACAGTCAGATCTATGATGTCCAAACATATAAAACGAGGGAAACAAACAGCGCTTTGTTCTTAGCAAGGTTTTTTTCCTATATTGAGACACAAGATGATTGTCTGTCACTTCAGGAGATCATGGGTTGTGGGAGTGGTACACCAGGAGACGTTGAGGCGTGGTACACACAGAATAACTTATCCTTAAATGTTGGTAAATGCTCTCTATCCATACTTAGCAGTGTCCATGACACAATAAAATTTAATTACTATCTCAATGGTACATCTTTGCCACGAGTGAGTGTAGACCTTGGAGTTCTGCTTGATCTTGGGCTTACCTTCTGTGACCATATTGACATGATCATAACCAGGGCAATAAGATCTCTTGGCTTCCTGAAAAGACACACGAGAGACTTCACCAATGATTCTGCCATTGTACTTCTGTACAAATCCCTCGTCCTTCCTGTCTTCGAGTAAGCGTCAGTAGTGTGATTTCCGCACTACAAAATTCATATAGCCCAGTTGGAACGGATACAGAAGCGGTTTTTACGTTACGTGGCTTATAAATTGCACTACTGGAGACCTGCAATCTGCAGTCTCTCGAGGACCGAAGAAAATTATTGGACGTCTCTCTCCTGTATACGCTAATAAATGGGCCTATTGATTGCCCATCAGTCCTTGCACAAATCAACTTTTCAGTCCCCCAATTTTACTCCCGTTCAGCCACAATATTCAAAACTACATTCAATTCTACCAACTATCTATACCATAGGCCGTTTTCTGGAATCCCCCGCAATATCAACTTATTGTTAGGAAACTATTCCGACTTGGATTTCTTCACGAGTCCGCTGTACCGTTTCAGAAATCATCTATTTAGCTCCCTTTAATTATTATTTTTTCCTACGATTTACCTCTTGTGATTAGTAACTGTGCTCTGGAAGACAACTGTATTATGTTATTGTATCTGATTTGTATTATATATATTCTGATATCTCTATGAATCTGTAATTGGGCTTTCCCGTAATTTCAATAAATTAACAAATGGTTCACATCTACAATGCATAGAGCCGTTTAAAAGAACAGTTCTTTTGGTTGAAGGGAGCACTCAGAGCTGCTCCTCGAAGTGAGCCGTTCTGCTCATCTCCTCCTGGGCGGCAAAACTTAAAAGGAATTGAGGTAAGGAGGAACGGTAAGGAGCCAATGGTCGGAGCGGGGTGAGACAAGTATGGTCGAGGTCAATGTTGCAACGTAACGTACCGCCGTTCTTGAAATTCCCCTCCACCGTCCATCATCACCCTTGAACCCCTTGAGTTTATTTATATGCACAAGTAGTACGAAGTGTGTGGGACACAAACCATCCCCACTATTACAAAAAACGTAGCGAATTTAATAGAATTTTGTCTAACCACAAACGCTGTTTCTTCTTCATTTTCCTCACAATATTTCAATCAAAATGTCCGTGGCTGCTGCCACTTACTCTTGCGATGCCATGACGAGAACTCTATTCTCACAATCTCTCGAATCCAATATGCAACGGTACGATATTCGGAGCACTCTTGGGTCGAAATGTTAGGATCGGAGGTAAGGTTCGGGGATCGGTACGGACGTTTGTTCAAGTGCGTTCCCATCTTTAGACAGCCTATCAACGCAGATCATTGGTCTATAATAGCTGGCCATACAAGAGCAGATATCACGACAGATTCTGTCTGTTAGGTTCCATCTGCCAGATCTGGGACGACAGAAGAGATCGGTCGTCACCCCTTAACGTAGAAAAGCTACCGGCCGACTTCTCAAGCCAGAGATATGTCGCCTGATCTCATTCGCTCGTTACTGGGCTCAAATCAGGCAGATTCAGGTCTGCTGGAGATGTACATCTGGCAGACTTGAGTTATTCGTCGGGTCTCGAAAATCCCTAGATCTGGCAGATCTGAAACTCCACCTTAATAACTTGAAATCATGGAGTTGGAGCTAATCAATACGATTAGCGAATTTTTGAAGGAAATTTAGCTATTGTAATTCCTGGGGTTTTCAGCTTTCGGGATATCCTCTGTGTGTAGCAGGTTAATCGCCTCTACCGTTTGAAGGGGTAACTACTTTATTTCCATCACCTCCTTGTCCGGGAGACGTTTTTGTGTGCCTCCAAACAAATTTCCACGGTACACATTCTGGAAAATTTGATTTCTGTAATATTGTTGAAGCTATTGTAATAGCTTCAACAATTACAGAAATCAAATTTTCCAGAATGAGTACCGTGGAAAGTTGTTTGAAGGCACACAGAAACGTCTCTTGGACAAGGAGGTGATGGAAATGAAGTAGAGGCGATCAACCTGCTACACACAGAGGATATCCTGAAAGCTGAAAACCCCAGGAATTATCCCAAGATGCGGCAGTTGCAAGAATAGAGAGGGGAGAGCTAACCATATCCATCACATGCTTTAATAGATTTTGAGCACATTTTAATGAAAATTTAGTTAATTTTTCAGCAAAAATTTATGTTGAAATTTCTGAATTTTCAATTTATGGATTTTTTCTTTTTTTCCCCCAAGTAATAGTCTACTCATAAATATATAACAATTTTTAGCAGTTTTCAGACAATTTTAGTGATTTTTCAAAATTTGAGCAATTCATGGTGCTTAAAAAGTGCTGCCCAACGAGGTCATCCTTCCTTTTTCAAGCCTTTCTAAGTTCCTTGAAAGTTTCCCATTCGACAAACAAGTCTCAATGTTCCCTCAAAAATCAATACCTACCTATCAACTACTGCGTGAGGCTTCTGGTTGGCCAGCTTACTGGTACCTAAAATAAATTGACGTTCAACCGACGTTCCCGACGAGAACAGACGTTCAATCCAATACGGTACCATTTTTCCATCTACATATTCAACTTCCGAAACATCATTTTAAGTATGATTCTGATCTGTCTATCCAACTAATCTGTATCTTACTAAAAGGATTGATTTAGTTTATTCTTTAACATTTTATGTCTTTACTTTGGCACATGAACGAAAAAAAGTGTTGAACAAAAGCGTTAAAAAAAACGTTAAAAAATGCGTTAAAAAAAGCGTTACGGTTGGTTTTTTGATGATTTCCGCTTACAACCGAGTCGTTTGGTAACAAAATTTGGTAACTGGTTGAATGTTTCTGTCTCTAGGCGACTGTCAGAGGATATTAAGTTCAATAGTTAGTTTGAAGAAGCATTAGACGTAAATGGGGGGTTATTGTGGCACAAAACCGACGACGTATCCTTATTCCGTCGTCAGAACCCTAATAATATTGACATTTTATGTCTTTACTTTGGCACATAAACGTAAAAAGCGTTTAAAAAAAGCGTTACGGTTGGTTTTTGATGTTTTCCGCTTACAACCGAGTCGCTGCTAGGGAAATGGTACTTCGTCGTTTTTCATCCTACAAAATTCGTTGACCATCCGTTCGAAAGCTCTCGAATTATCCAACCATATTATGTTAACTACTGCGAAGTGCGTGGCGAACAACCTGAGTTATGAGCATGGTTATTTGAATAATTGTGTGCGCTCAGGTGATCATTCTCAATCATTGATACTGTGAACATGATTGCAACCGCTTGTTAATTTCTGATGATTTCATTGAGCTGGTGTTTCGATGATTTGATTCATAGCAGGTGATCCGAATATTGCGAGACCGGTTTGATTTTTGAAGCGGTGGCTAAATCATTTTAATAAGCAATTTCTATGCTTTACACTCTAGGAAGCTGTCATTCCGTAAGTAGCCACTTTAGGACATTTACTTGACGATGCCCAGGGTCCGGATCAGCTGAGTGGCTCTTAGAGCCTGCATACGAGTCTGCAACTAAAGACATAAAATATCCCAATGTGTTGCAGACTCGTATGCAAGCGTTTCGTCTTTACGTTATAAGAAGTTCCTTAAGTTGAGTCAGCCAATTGAATCTTATAGAATTGTTGTTGGACTTTTCCATTTCTGATGATTTCCGCTTACAACCGAGTCGTTCCTAGGGAAATGGTACTTCGTCGTTTTTCATCCCGCAAAATTCGCTGACCATTCGTTCGACAGTTCTCGATTTATTCAGCCATATTATGTTAACTACTGCGAAGTGCGTGGCCAACAAGCTGAGTTATGAGCATGGTTAATTGTTTACACACAGGTGATCATTCTCAATAATTGATATTGTGAACATGATCGCAACCGCTTGTTAATTTCTGATGATTTCATTGAGCTGGTGTTTCAATGATTTGAATCATAGCAGGTGATCCGGATATTGCTAGAACGGTTTGATTTGTGAAGAGGTGGTTAAATCATTTTAATAGATAATTTCTATACTTTACAGTCTAGGAAGCTGTAATTTCGTATGTAGCCTCTTTAGGACATTTACTTGACGATGCCCAGGGTCCGGATCAGATGAGTGGCTCTTAAAGCTAATTTCTATGCTTTACACTCTAGGAAGTTTTAATTTCGTATGAAGTTGCATACGAGCCTGCAACTAAAGACATAAGATTTCCAATGTGTTGCAGACTCGTATGCAAGCGTTTGTTTAAGATAAAAATCAAATTCCAGGAGTTTTTTTTTTTCAATGTTCAAGCCCCTAGGAAATGTGAATTTAAAATAGGTTTTGAGATGCGAACTTGCGAGCATCCAGGCCACCAAACTATACAGAGCATTCTGATCTATTACGGAGGCCGGTTTATTATAGGGGGGGGGGGGGGGGGGGCGTTTATTATTGTACGGAGTCCGGATTATCATATGGAAGCTGATTATGGTGGAGGTGGTGGGGGATGACGGGAGAATACGGGTAAAACATATGATATGTATAGTTTTAATAATACGATGATGTATTACCGCATGAATAATATCATATTGTACAAATAGAAGAGCAATTATTGTTATTATTAAGGAACTGTGATCCGAAGCGGAATCGCGGTTCTCATTATCAACCGGCCGTCGTAAACAGAGCGATCTCATTGTGTTATAAATAAAAGAGAGACGGATCTCTGCCGCATCACCTGGGGCAGTTTGAAGGTGGAGGCGGCCTCCTGCAAGGATAGCACGCAGTTGCCACAAGGGCAGTTCAACGGGAGAAGTTGGCTTCGATCGCAGTCAGTATTATGGCAGTGCGAGGTACCTCTGCGCCGGAGAGTAGGCCAAATGACCGGCCTGGTGTTCCAAATAATTTCATGAGCAGACCAGTAACTCATTTAGAACCTACATTATGTAACGTTTCTTTATTTAGACAGTTCAAATTGTAACAAGACTTTACAAACATAAATGCGTCAAGAGTAACTTCCAAGGAGGCTACAAACCAAATTAAAGCTTCGTACGGTAAATAGCATAGAAATTAGCTTTAGGAGCAAATCAGCTGATCTTCATCCTGTGTACCTTCAAGATTACGTCCTAAGGAGGCTGCATGCCAAATTTCAGCTTCATACAATTAATATGGTAGAAATTCGCTTTTGGAGCCATTCAGCTGATCCCGGACCTATGCATCTTCAAATATGAGTCCTAAGGAGGGGACATTCCAAATTGCACCTTCGTAAGATAAATAGCATAGCAATTAGCTTTAAGAGCCAATAAGCTGGTCACGACCTCATTATGCGTCAAGTGTAACTTCTAAGAAAGGTACATACCAAATTACAACTTCGTACGAAAAATAACACAGAAATTAGTTTTAGAAGCAAATCAGCTGATGTGCATCCTGTGCACCTTCAACATTACGTCCTAAGGAGGATTCAAGCCAAATTTCAGCTTCGTACGATTAATTTGGTAGGAATTTGCTTCAGGAGCCACTCAGCTGGTCACGACCTCATTATGCGTCAAGTGTAAATTCTAAGGAGGCTTCATACCAAAATACAACTTCGTACGATAAATAATATAGAAATTAGGTTTTAGGAATAATTTCATGAGCAGACCAATAACTCATTTAGAACTTACATTATGTAACGTTTCTTTATTTGGACAGCTCAAATTATAACAAGACTTTACAAACATAATATGCGTCAAGTGTAACTTCTAAGGAGGGTACATACCAAATTACAGCTTCTCACGGTAAATAGCATAGAAATTAGTTTTAGGAGCAACTCAGCTGATCCTCACCCTGTGTACATTCAAGATTACGTCCTAAGGAGGCTACATGCTAAAGTTCAGCTTTGTACGATTAATATGGTAGAAATTCGATTTTGGAGCCACTCAGCTGATCACGGACCTATGCATTTTCAAATATGAGTCCTAAGAAAGGTACATACCAAATTGCACCTTCGTAAGATAAATAGCATAGCAATTAGCTTTATAAATCAGAATCAGAATCAGAATCATATATATTTGTCAAAACATGTTATTATGTAGGACAATCGTCAAAGCAAACATTGATGTACAAAGCAAATCATCATTCATATAGCCAATAAAAGAGGGGGGAAAACTGATTGATTAAAACAATAATAATAAAATAAAACGAAAGAGTGTAGGCAGGTCATTAACCCGCCTAAAAGGCGGCTCGGCCGGGGCTTCCCGACCGAGCCCGGACCCGACCCACCATGGCGGCCTCCCGGGGGGCGCCCACCTATTTCTAGGTAAGCACCCCTTGCTACGATTAATAAATCGCACTATAAGCCACTCAGCTGGTCACGACCTCATTATGCGTCAAGTGTGACTTCTAACGAGGCAACAAACCAAATTACAACTTCGTATGATATATATAGCATAGAAATTAGTTTTAAAAGCAAATCAGCTGATCTGCATCCTGTGTACCTTGTAAGATACGTCCAAATTTCAGCTTCATACGAAGGTAGAAATTCGCTTTTGGAGCCAACGTGCTTTTCAACAGCACGGTTACGGATTGGTTGTAATTAAAAACCAATATTCAACTTCCGTTACACTCGGGCTGAAAAAAGTAACACAATTTTTTCAAAAGTCCCAAGCTAAAAGACGTCCATATCAAAAGGCCTTTCTGTCCTTAAAATGGACGATTACTAAATTTCTCGACGCATGCACCAATCGCGTAGAAGAAAAATGTCGTGAAAGATATTTTACATCGATGGCTCACGCTTCCTGACCCCAAATTACGCAGAGGAAACACAAAAAGTCCAGTCATGCAGCATGACCCCCATGAGCAAACTTTTGAAGAAATCTTCGATTTTTGACTGATTTTTCAACTTTGAAAATTTTGAAAACTTGATACGTATTCTTATAGGAAATTTTACGCTGATTCCAAATACACCACATGTTAGTATGCTGAAAAAAATCATTTTGCACAACAAATCGCAAAAAACAGGCTATTTTTTTGAAAATTTCAACCCGAAGATGTAATCCGATCATGCTGGCCAACGAACTTGAACTTTCGTTTTGTGTCCTTAACATTTTAAAATTTGTTTGAAGTTTCTAGCACAATTCTACGGACAGTTATCGTCTGGAATGACATACATACGTACATACATACATATATACATACATACATTAAAAAACGCTGCAAATTATTTCACAAAGGTTTATTATTTTTTCAATTGAGTATGATCGTAGTTTTAGTTGGCTAGCGTACGTCATAAGGCCCGTCCAGACTCCTCGGCGTGTCCTATTTCGAGTTGCCACAACCTATACTTCTATAATTATATACGCATGTTTATATTTCTCGATTTGAGCTCCTATCTATTCAAATAGTTATTGCCTTAATAATATCATTATCTAAGTACGTACGATAAGTCGAAAGGATATGTTATTAAATATGCGTAGGATAAGCTTTGGTATTAACACACAAATATGACCTTGAAAAAAAGATATATTCATGCCTCGAAGGAACGCCGTACCCACCACAAGGTGCCCGGCGCCGGCGCCTCCTCTCACTCCACCCCCCGGCCCCCCCCCCCCCCCCCCTCTCCACCCACCGTGACCCCCTGCCAAGCGTGCCAGGCGTGCGCGCGTCGAAAAAGAAACTTTTTTGCTTGTTTTTGGCCCATAGCATCTATACGAGTAAAGCAATCGGGATGGTTAAACGTTAGGACCAACTAGACCCCCAGTGGAGTCTATGTGCGAAAGAACAGATTTTTTAAGTCAATTCTAAGGCCTTTTATGGCCCGGACGGCGAACGGCGGACGGCGGACGGCGGACGGACATTTCAAATTTGGATTCTACTCACCTTGAAACGTAAAGTGACAAAGTTTGAGGGGGGGTTATAAAAATTTTTTGCTACACGATCACATAGGCTTATTATTGGAAATAATAAACCAAAATGCGTTAAACTTCAGAATATGATTCAGAATAGCCTGAAACGGATTTCTACATAAAATTTTTTCAAAAATTCACATTCTACAAATTTTGAGGCGAGAGAAATAGCTTAATTTTCTTCAAAAATTCGGTAAAAGTGATCCTAACGGCTAATGGCTACCCCATCAAAATGGTAGACCAAACTATACATAGTACACCAAAGAAACACTCAGAACAGTATACCTCCAACTCAACAAAAGCAACAACCAGTCCAATATTATTCCATGCCTTACGTGGAAGGTGGCAGAACAAATGACAAAGATTTTCGAGCCTTATAAACACGTAAGAATTGCATTTCGAAAACTTAGTACGAACAGACCATTATTGTAGTCTAACATTGTTGAGGCAGAAATGAAGGCAAGATATCATGTGCTATTTTTTATTCTAGGAACTCCTTGTAATACCTACGGGTTATATGATAGAATTAAATTGATTGAATTTCATTTTCTCACGCCATCTTGTCTCGCTCAAATCTGGAGGATAGTTGGGAGAAGACGGTTTTGAGCAGTCTATATCAATTTCGACAAGATTGAATTATTAGTAGCTGCTACACATGCGCGAATGTGTAATCCTTGTACCGAGCTCAATTTCTATATACAACGATTCTGAAGTTTCATAATTATCTTAATCTAACATTTCTCCTAACCATAGGAACCAGCTATGGAATCATAATATAATTGAAACATTTCACTGATCTATACATTCATGTTACGGATACGAGGAAGCTATGTATCATTCCCAACTTTTTGGGTTGTCCCACACGCCTTTGGATCAATTCTAATACGCGTCCCATTTACTTTCTAACCCTTGCATACGAGACATAGCTTAAGTGGGACGTCCTAAAAAACTCTGACGCGAAAGCTGAGGCGATTTTTCACCTTTACTTCTTAGCACCTCGATCGGTACCTAAATTGGCGCACTGAGCGCAGTAGAGTCATCGCCTGCACCGAGTTAGTTGCCAATGGGAACACCTCTGGCGCCGCCCCGCCGGTCTATGCTGTCACTTTCTCAGAATGGGTTTTTATATTAATTCGAGCCATTTTACGAAGTAATGACCCACATTCTGTCTTCAAGGATGCAAATAATTACGGTGTCTCCCTCGGTGATTAGCGGAGCTGATTTCGAAGAATCAAGATAAAAGATGAAAGATAACACAACCGCTTTGAGATTGTGGGTTACAAAAAATGCGGACGCATTTAGATTTTGAGTGCACTTGCTCTTAGAAACACATCATGAGATTAGGATTTCATCTATAGTTACGTACATCATATTGAACGAATATGGTTCTTAAATTAGAAATATTATTCAAGTTACATGGAGTAGTATACAGTTCAGTTTATGTTCACAAATAGCGCAAACTTATTAGAAATTTGGACAGAGTTGGATATTATAAATGCTATACTGTTGACTCGAGAGTTTCTACATACTATCGGCTTAGAATTCCTTCGGGTTGACGATATAGGTACCTGGTTATGAGAGCGTAGGTAAGTGTGCTGTGGCGTGGTAGGATCCTCAAGAAAACCACCTCTATTACATATATACCAGTCAATAACTTCATGTTATATATATATATATATATCAGAATTCACTCAAATATTTTCAACTTACGGACATTGCGAGAAAGTTTGTATCACATTCAAAAATTGAAACATTTTTGCGTAGAATTGTGCGTAAAAAATACTTAAATTTCATTAAAATAAGCTTTCAGGTTTACACACACACACACACACACACACACACACACACACACACACACACACACACACACACACACACACACACACACACACACACACACACACACACACACACACACACACACACACACACACACACACACACACACACACACACACACACACACACACACACACACACACACACACACACACACACACACACACACACACACACACACACACACACACACACACACACACACACACACACACACACACACACACACACACACACACACACACACACACACACACACACACACACACACACACACACACACACACACACACACACACACACACACACACACACACACACACACACACACACACACACACACACACACACACACACACACACACACACACACACACACACACACACACACACACACACACACACACCACACACACACACACACACACACACACACACACACACACACACACACACACACACACACACACACACACACACACACACACACACACACACACACACACACACACACACACACACACACACACACACACACACACACACACACACACACACACACACACACACACACACACACACACACACACACACACACACACACACACACACACACACACACACACACACACACACACACACACACACACACACACACACACACACACACACACACACACACACACACACACACACACACACACACACACACACACACACCACACACACACACACACACACACACACACACACACACACACACACACACACACACACACACACACACACACACACACACACACACACACACACACACACACACACACACACACACACACACACACACACACACACACACACACACACACACACACACACACACACACACACACACACACACACACACACACACACACACACACACACACACACACACACACACACACACACACACACACACACACACACACACACACACACACACACACACACACACACACACACACACACACACACACACACACACACACACACACACACACACACACACACACACACACACACACACACACACACCACACACACACTTCACACAACACCACATGCACTCACACACACACATACACACACACACACACACACACACACACACACACACACACACACACACACACACACACACACACACACACACACACACACACACACACACACACACACACACACACACACACACACACACACACACACACACACACCACACACACACACACACACACACACACACACACACACACACACACACACACACACACACACACACACACACACACACACACACACACACACACACACACACACACACACACACACACACACACACACACACACACACACACACACACACACACACACACACACACACACACACACACACACCCACACACACACACACACACACACACACACACACACACACACACACACACACACACACACACACACACACACACACACACACACACACACACACACACACACACACACACACACACACACACACACACACACACACACACACACACACACACACACACACACACACACACACACACACACACACACACACACACACACACACACACACACACACACACACACACACACACACACACACACACACACACACACACACACACACACACACACACACACACACACACACACACACACACACACACACACACACACACACACACACACACACACACACACACACACACACACACACACACACACACACACACACACACACACACACACACACACACACACACACACACACACACACACACACACACACACACACACACACACACACACACACACACACACACACACACACACACACACACACACACACACACACACACACACACACACACACACACACACACACACACACACACACACACACACACACACACACACACACACACACACACACACACACACACACACACACACACACACACACACACACACACACACACACACACACACACACACACACACACACACACACACACACACACACACACACACACACACACACACACACACACACACACACACACACACACACACACACACACACACACACACACACACACACACACACACACACACACACACACACACACACACACACACACACACACACACACACACACACACACACACACACACACACACACACACACACACACACACACACACACACACACACACACACACACACACACACACACACACACACACACACACACACACACACACACACACACACACACACCACACACACACACACACACACACACACACACACACACACACACACACACACACACACACACACACACACACACACACACACACACACACACACACACACACACACACACACACACACACACACACACACACACACACACACACACACACACACACACACACACACACACGTATGTATATCCATATGAAAAATGTTTAACAATGTAATATATTATTTGTATTTTCATCTTTAATCAAAAATGTACTTTGTTCATTTAATTTCATCGCGAGTATTTATTAAATGGTTGTTTACTTCTAAAGTAAATTGAAAAGAAGAAATGTAATCGACTAAGAAAGAATGTAAAGACGAAACGCTTGCATACGAGTCTGCAACACATTGGAACATTTCATGTCTTCAGTTGCAGACGCGTAGGTATGTGTAGTAGACTCGTATGCAATCAGAAATTAACAAGCGGTTGCAATCATGTTCACAATATCAATTATTGAGAATGATCACCTGTGTGTAAACAATAATTCAAATAACCATGCTCATAACTGTGATTGTTGGCCACGCACTTCGCAGTAGTTAACATAATATGATTGGATAAATCGAGAGCTTTCGAACGAATGGTGAACGAATTTTGTGGGATGAAAAACGACGAAGTACCATTTCCCTAGCAACGTCTCGGTTGTAAGCGGAAATCATCAGAAATTGAGCATATTTCGTTACGTAACGTAACGTGACATAACGAAAATTTGGTTGTGTGCCATAGCAAAGACATGAAATGTCAAAAATTGAGCATATTCCGTTACGTAACGTAATGTGACATAACGAAAATTTGGTTGTGTGCCATAGCAAAGACATGAAATGTCAAAAATTTAGCATAATGACGGGAAATATTTTCAAATGCCTCAGATTTGATATTGCATCACATCTTGAGTTTAAATCTTGAATCAAACAACATTTTGTGTTACAATAAGTCCGTAGAAAATGCAGCAAAAATGCATAAGCCACATTTTCGAGATTGTTTTCGTGGAAATCCATTTCAATCAAGGAATGCCAACGCTTTTCTATGCATAGGTAAGGTAAATCAGTGTATGTATATCAAAAAACATGAGGATAAAACAAAATTGTGATAAGAAAACCGAAATAGAACGGTTCCGCATTTTACCATAAAATCATCAATAATTTGATTTGTTTTGTTTGAAACATTTTTGATCCCAGCACAATCCCATGGTAAAAAACCAATACTGTTCTTCACTACACATGTTTCTAACTAAATTAGCTGTTTCTAAATTCATGTTTTAGCTGTAGCTATTCCCAGTTTCTGATAAAGATTTTTTAAATTCAACCCTTGAGCTCCTTGTGGAAGCGCAAACATTTTGGCTACACGAGAGGTTTCATTCGAATCACCTTTTAACGGATTTATTTATTCATTTATGATTGGTTATTATTTATTGCTTTCGAGTCTACCCATAGGTTGAGGAAGCATTGTTTTCAGTTTCGGAAGATGACATTATTTCCCAAAATCAAATATCCAATAGCATTTTACGTTTTATAATTATATTATGCGCAACTTTAGTGTCTGTGTGTGCAATTCCTTGTAACAAATGTAATCCCCTCAGTTTTCGTAAAAATTTAATGAAATTTTCAAAGAATGTGCGGGTTAGGCTATATATATAGCATCCTATCACTTTCATCGCACACAAATCAATACTTCACATGCGCAAACGTAAAATCTGTTAAGAATCATTGTCTCACGATCTAATCGTCTGATCCAAAATTTGGGTCATATTGCCTGTATCGTTGGGTTCATAAGGTGCAGGGAACGATTTGTTCCCGATAAACCCCAACTGTTCAGTACAATCTTTATAACTTATCATTGAAACGTCCCCAGCGTTTTAATTACGCCATGAGTAAATATCCTAGTTGTACTGGTATCAGCATAACTTGACAAAATCAGAGTTGAACAACGGTTTCCAAGTGAATTTTTCCAACGAACTCATCCTTTCGCACTCGCATATTGTTCGAATTTCGTACTTTGCATTATGTTAATTATAAATTAATTAAGTAAACGATGAGGTCAAGTTAATTATTACTTAGGTAATAACAACCGCACAACTCATATTATGATAAACACATACGCATACGGTTCAATTCTGTGCTCGAAAAGTGGATTTTCACAATGTAATGTTTAAACTCAAAATTTCTGCATATAATATAACTAGATCCGATTTGAATAAATACCTATTTTCTGAAACCTAGATCTTTAGATTAACAATACTGAGTGGATAGCGATGGACAGTATGGAATGCAGAATCACTGCCAATCGCTAATTCGTTCTCTATTGAAAAGGTAAGCTTTAACTCATCAAGGATTGAACTTTTCAGACCCGACCAGCGCGATTTCATTGTTGTCCAGCGCACAAAAAGAAGGCATGGCGAGATTCTCAGTTTGAATAACTACGAGCCATTGACCTTTCAGATACATTGGCGCAGAACTATTGAAGGAGGCGGTTGCAACAGTAACATTAAAACTCAGAAGTGAGAGTTGCTCCCAGGCCTGGCCATGACAACATTAACAACCCAACGAGCAGATGTTATTTTCTGGAATCAGCCGAGAACAAACTACTGGCAATTAGTTGAGAAAAGAACAATTTACCTCCTAAAGATCTCTGTTAAGAAACAACATTATAAGCGAGTATTACCCGATTCTACTGCAAGGAAACCATGGGAATTCCAATTTTTCTCCCGTGAAGGCAGTTCCTTGTAAGTCTGTAAAGACACGTCAAATTTCGATACAGCCTGGATGTTCTAATTTTGCTAAATTCATATTGTAATTGAGAATTGATGTTTAGGTCTCCCACTAATTTAATAGCTCACAGATTGTTGGCATCAGCAGGTTCCCATCTTTACGTAGGTATCTGAAATTCGTGTGCCCTCCTTAATACCGACGGCCACGTTTATCCAGTTCATTTGATTGAATATTTTTATTCCTCAGGAGTCTTCTTTCTCATCTGATAGGAATGAATTTATGAAGAGCATTAATTGAAAAGTAAAAAGTTTGAATCATATGTGTGTGAAAATCTGATCACGTAAAGAAGAGATTCAATCAAACGGAAGCATCGAAAATCACGAGTCAAGTAGGCACTCTTCCGATTCAGATTTTATGGCACTGGAAGTCCATCTCCTAACCTGTTGCCACGGGTGCCTAGACACGAGATCGGAAAGAGTCGTACAAGCATGAAACAAGCTTAAGAATTGGTCAAAAATGGTCCCTATGCCGGTGGAGGTATTTACAATTGTCGAAGTGAGGAATGTCTCTTTTTATCTGTATTTCCAATAGCATTTACCTTTCGGGATGTTTATCCAATGAGTAGTTGACTAGTTTGGTGTTTACACCGTGCAGTATAGTTTTGAATTTCAAAGCACCCAACACCACACAAATAAAATATCCGAGCTGATAATGTTGATCAACGTAGTATCTAAACCGAATAAGATATGGAACGATCCATTGGACCTAGAACATTTGGCACGGTATGGCACGATCTTTGGACTTAAATACAAAGGAAGGGGTGTCATCAACAGACATTCATGGAAGAGTAAACAGTTTGAATTTTATCTACGCGTTCAAACGTATCTAAGCACCTAACTGATCAAGCATCAAGAGAGACTTCTCGTACATGGCGTCCATTTGGGGCATTTCTTGAAATCTAATCACACAAAGAAGAGACACAATCACACGGGAGTGTATAATATGATTACATATCAGGTCGATCCGCTTTCAATTCCTGTTTTAATGGCACTGGCAGCTTACCCCCTAACCGGTAGTCACAGATAACTAGTTTTCAGGCACGAGATCGGGGTGTTGATGGGCCTCCTATCACAAAAATTGACGTTGAAAATGCTTTGGAATTGGCTAAAAATGGTAGAGCCAAGGACCCCGATGGAATGCCTGTTGAGGTATTTAAAATTCCCAGCTAAGATGAGGAATGTCTCTCCATAATTGTCCGTAGTTTTCACAGCATTTACCTTTCGGGATGTTTACCCGATGACTAGTTTGGTATGCTTATATCCTGAAGCATAGTTTTGAATTTTACAGAACCCTAAGCCATGCAAATGTTAGTACCTAAACCTAGTAAACGGTGGAACGATCCTTGGATATTTGGCACGATCTTTGGACTGTTGACAGAGGTTGATAGACCTCCTGTCACAAGATCTGAAGTTGAACATGCTTCAGAATTGGTTCAAAATGGTAATGCCATTGACCCCGATGGAATGCCTGTTGAGGTATTTAAAGATATACTATATAACATACAGATTTAATATCCTAGCTGATAATGATGATTGATGAAGTACCTAAACCGAGTGAAGGTAGAGTTTCCCCTACGCGGCCCGCGGCTGGAACCGCAAACGCAGGGAAGATACTTTAGAAGGTACGATCGTAGCTCTGTCACCAGTAGTGCATTTCAGGTTGTCAAGCTACAAGGCATTAGGCTTTATTTTGGAACTGAAAGAAAAGTTTACAATGGCAGTTATTGAGAGAGAGGATCAAGCTCCCATGTATCGAATGAGAGAGGAGGAACGGTTTCATGAGTTGTTCATCAGTGGACATTTTAAAGAAAACGAGGTAGAGTCCAGAGATTTTTTGGACTCAATGCACAGCAGTTCGAGTTTTTAGTTTCTCTAGTGGTGGAAGACGAGTTAACCCTTGGTTTGGCAAAGTATCCCACAGGATACCTCACTTTTCATGATTTTTTTGTTCAAATCTGGCGCCTTTCTGGGGATTCTAACACTTCCTTGTCAATGATTGACACCCAGATGGTAGATTACGGTTATGAGAAGCAGGAACTTTTTGAGCATAATAAATTGGTAATAGTTCAAACAATGTGCTGAAAACATCACTAAACATTACAACAAGGTCCAGAATAATCGAATTTATATTTTGCAGCAAAATACTACCCAAATTAAGTATATTTACCCAAAAGTATACATTTGGCACATGTGTGTGACGATCTTTGGACCTATGAAGGAAGGTGCGTCGTTAATAGCATTCATGGAGGAGTAGAAAGGTTGAATCTTATCCAAGTGTTAAACGTATCTACGTACCTAACTGATCCAGCGTCAAGAGAGGCTCGTCATACATGACGTCCGTTTGGGGCATCTCACGGAAATCCGATCACATAAAGAAGAGCTGTACAATCACACGGGAGTGTTGAAGATTACAAGTCAGGTAGACACGCTTCCAATTCCGATTTTAATGGCACTGGCAGTTCGAAGCGATGTTATGTTTTATCGCGAACACGACCTTTCACTGGTAACCAACACAATGATGGATTCTCAATGCCGCCGCCGCTCTGACAGCTCCCCTTCCAGCTGGACACAATGATCAGCGCACTGCGTGACCTAGAGGGCTAAACGATCACGTCTCGGCCTCTTGATGAATCCTGAGGAATTCAGAGAAAAACATCCGCGATACGGTACCTTCAGACAATAACCTCGATATTTCGGATGCGCGAAAATTCAACTTCAGGTACCTGTTGTATCTTATCGTCCCCGACGGTACCAAGTCTCTAATCACCATTTAATTACACACCGCTACGTCCCTCTATCTTTATAGATTTCCAAAAGTGTGGAAAAAAACCCTGCTGACTATTGTACAAAGGTTTATGATAACTATTATATAACCCATCTACGTAGATCACAGATCTGTGAATCAAAATTTTAGATTTCCCTGGCAAAACGGAAGTTAGTGAAAAACGTTGTCTATTTCCACGAAAAATAAAGAGTTATAATGTTAAATCGATTTCGACGGTTAGGCCATCATTAGTAACAAACAATAACTTACAAATAGCTTAACAACAACTTAACAATAACAAACAATAGTTATTGTTTGTTACTGATGGCCTAACCGTCGAAATCGATTCAACATTGTAACTCTTTATTTTTCGTGGAAATAGACAACGTTTTCCACTAACTTCCGTTTTGAAATGGGTTTCCACAACTTCGTCGCGAGTGATTTAGTTCGTTTCCCTGACATTTCCCTGATTTTTTCCTGACAAAACTTCAGATTCCCCTAATACAAAAAAGACATTTTAAAGTCAAATATTAATTTTTCTCTTCATTTCAACGTATAACTCGTCACCTTTAAAGCTTCTAAACAAAAATCGTGTAAATAAAAAAAAAATAAAAAACACCTAAGCCAGCATAATGGTGGTAATAATGAAGGCGAAGCATGGGAAAGAAAGAAACAATTATGAAAGTAATTGCATTTATGAAAGAACATACCTATTAATAATTTTTAAAAAATCGCAGTTAGACTTTGACTCACAAGAAACGAAATGTTTTGAGTACGTACCTGAATCAACTAAATTATTCCATAATAAATTCCGGTAAAATCTCGAGAAAAATTGTAGAAAATGAGGTAAAAATTACAATATTACGATAAAAATTACTCCGAGGAATTCAGAGAAAAACATCCGCGTTACGGTACCTTCAGACAATAACCTCGATATTTCGGATGCGTGAAAATTCGACTTTAGGTACCTGATGTATCTTATCGTCCCCGACGGTACCAAGTCTCTAATCACCATTTAATTATACAACGCTACGTTCCTCTATCTTTATAGATTTCCAAAAGTGTGGAAAAAAAACCCTGCTGACTATTGCACGAAGGTTTATTATAACTGTATTTTATAACCCATTCACGTAGATCACAGATCTGTACACGGGGGTCACGAAACTTGGACTAAATAGCAAAAGACGTTACGCGGATGTGTCACGAAATTTTGACATTGAAAATGTCTTAGTCGACGGGTCAACCGGAAATTTTGTTACTCAAAGAAAAAAACGTCACGCAACCTATAAACAAGTTAGGTGTTGTTATGATTGTGTATACTAGCAATGAAATCAGTCATTTAATTAACGTAATGTACGTTTATTTAGAACATTAAATACATGTGTTATTATTGAAGAGTCCGTTTCAATTCGGCCAGTCAAAAATTATTTAATGTTTTCTAATTGTTATTTTAAAACATTGAAATTACTAAGACATTTTCAATGCTCATAGCTCTTCTCTCATAAGAGAGAAAGTACAGCGGCCTGCCACGTTTTTTAACACAGAATGTGTTTTAGCCATGGACTAACTAGCCGAAAATGGAACGCGGGATGGTAACGAAATGTGTGACGGATGATTTTCACGTACAACCGAGTCGTTGCTAGGGAAATGGTACTTCGTCGTTTTTCATCCCACAAAATTCGTTGACCATTCGTTCGAAAGCTCTCGATTTATCCAACAATATTATGTTAACTACTGCGAAGTGCGTGTCCAACAAACTGAGTTATGAGCATGGTTATATAAATAATTGTTTACACACAGGTGATCATTCTCAATAATTGATATTGTGAACATGATTGCAACCGCTTGTTAATTTCTGATGATTTCATTGAGCTTGTGTTTCGATGATTTGATTCATAGCAGGTGATCTGAGTATTACGAAAACGGTTTGATTTGTGAAGCGGAGGTTAAATAATTTGAATAGGTAATTTCTATACTTTACACTCTAGGAAGCTGTAATTTCGTTTGTAGCCTCTTTAGGACATTTACTTGACGATGCTCAGGGTCCAGGTCAGGTGTGTGGCTCTTAAAGCTAATTTCTATGCTTTACACTCTAGGAAGCTGTAATTTCGTATGTAGCCTCTTCAGGACATTTACTTGACGATGCTCAGGGTCCGGATCAGATGTGTGGCTCTTAAAGCTAATTTCTATGCTTTACACTCTAGGAAGCTGTAATTTCGTATGTAGCCTCTTTAGGACATTTACTTGACGATGTCCAGGGTCCGGATCAGATGAGTGGCTTTTAAAGCTAATTTCTATACTTTACACTCTAGGAAGCTGTAATTTCGTATGTAGCCTCTTTAGGACATTTACTTGATAAATCGCTCTTGATTTATCACGAATTTATTTCGTTTTTTTTTTTTTTTCGTAGTTTCATACTATAACTATATAAATTGATGTTATAAATGAATAGTAAACAATGACGCTTGTTTGGTTGTCACTTGGTTGCGCGACAACGCAAACACATTCTGTGTTTCAATAATTTCGTCCGAAGTATGTAAATAGAGGTAACCGGGGGTCCAGGGGGCTTGCCCCCCGGCGAGGCGCGGAGCGCCGAGTTTTTTTTCGGGATTTTCACGTACAACCGTGAAAGCCGTTGCTGGGGAAATGAAACTTCTTTCGTTTTCACCGGACAAAAATAGTTCTCCACTCGTTGGTAAGCTCTCGATTTATCACGCATTTGTTTCGTACTTGTTCTTCTATTTATGTCGTAGTTTTATATTTATTTATGTTATAAATGGATATAGTAAACAATGCCGCTTGTTTTGTTGTCACTTGGTTGAGAAGTTAATCTTGGTTATAGTAATTGTAGACGCGCACCATAACAGAAAATCACCTACCTAGGTACTCTGTTCTAATTTCGATTAGTAAAACATTTATGTCGTAGTTTTGAATTTATTTACATTTACGAATTAGCGGGAAGAAAGCATGTTCCATGTTTTAGCATTTTAGCCGAAGGCTCAAAGCGGAAGTACTCGTATTTTCTTATCATTTTAATGTATAACTCGTCACCTTTAATGCTCCCAAACAAAAATCGTGTAAAAAAAAAGATAAAAAACACCTAAGCCAGAATAATGGTGGTAATAATGAGGGTGAAGCATGGGAATGAAAGAAACACTTTTTTGAATGTAAATGCATTGCGAAAGAACATAACTATTAATGATTTAAAAAAAATTGCAGTTAGAGTTTGAATCACAAGAAAGGAAATGTTTTGAGTACATAACTAAATTATTCCATGATGCATTCCGGTAAAATCACGAGAAAAATTTTAGAAAATGAGGGAAAAATCACAATATTTTTTCAAAACCCAGATTTGCTAATTTTAATGAATACAACAATAACGAATGCCAAACGACAATAAGGCCTGATGAAAACTGGATTCCGGATAGAAATGCCGATTCCATATGACTAGAGATTTTTACAAATTCGGTTGATATGAGTGTGGGCCATTTCAGACGATAACATGAAGGTTATTACAAATTTTCGTTCGACAGAAAAAAATTAGGTAGCTTGTTCAATACTCTGAGGATTTTTCTCACATATTTACGGCTAGGTGATATAACCAGGGGAGGTAAAGATATGTCCATGTCACAATGTATTTGCTTGTAGCGTTGATTCTCTTTGAACAGATTAACTACCACTTTTGACAATTATTTGCCATGCGCGTACCTACCTACGTAGGTTGGATTGGTAGAGGGTAGAGACATTTTACAGGCTTCTCTGATAATGTGGTTTAATGCATAGGCTTTCGCCGATATATGACCTCTTCAGAGCTTATTATTGATTGGTGAAATGTATTATGTTCAAGTATAAATTTTTAGGGTACTCCTTGAACATCCCAGTCATGATCAGTTATATTTGGATATGTTACTTGAGTCGATTATCTTAAAATCGAGGGAAATGTGAAATTTGTGTGGAGAGACACACATAGTCTGATACTGGAACCTCTTGGTCTTGACCTGTTATGTTTGGTGTTGTTTACTGGGTTCAATTCGTACTTAAATTGAGAAACATACAAATTTTGTGGGGATAGACACATTGTCTGAACTGAATTAAAATTTTATCAGTTCAGACAATGTGTATATCCCCACAAATATTGAATATTTCTCAATTTATGTACAAATTGAACCCAGTAAACAACACCAAACATAAAAGGTCAAGACCAAGAGGAAGTAAAATTCTGATGGAAGAAGTGGCTTCTGAGCCAGATCTGCATTATAGCTCTAACGACAGTAAGCTAGAAAATGGTAATCAATATGAAATTTTACTTCTCTCAGCTGCCTTGTCTTCTTGTCTTTGCCTGAGCTTTAGGAATATACTTTGTGTCAAGAAAACCCGCCAAAACAAAATATTTCATTTTGATCAGAACAAAAAATTAATGTATAACACAGGATCAAACGATGAATATTGAATAGAGACAGCAACAGATCGGAAAAGTGGAAGAATGTGAAATATGAAACAGCTAATCTGCTGTGATTCAAAGGCTGGATAATGAACTAACAAATATGGGGGAAGTGACAGCTCTAAGTGAGGTGGTTCTTTCCCTGGACCGCTCCCATAAGCCCGTTCTTTCGCAGCATACGAAATACTCACCCGCTGTTTTGAAGTATTTGTCACTCGTTTATTCCCTGTTTGACCACACCACCGTGTTCGGCTACCCCCAAGACATAAGGTACCATTCTCAACTCACTTTTGACAAAAAATCCAGTTAGCCCGTTCTTCCCCTGTACTCTTCATATGTTATTAGTAGAGGGAGAAGATACGTTCTAGCGCAGGGGCCAACACGGCGCAGAATACTAACCCGCACGACACATAATACTAACCCTCATAACACATGATATTAACCCGCATATCGCATAAATTGAAATTTTCTGTACATTTGTCCGTTTATCGTAAGATCAAAAAATAATTAGTCGTTGACCGGGAATCGAGAAGGCGACCTCCTAGTCACCCGACAAGTGCCTTAAGGGTAAGTACAGTACGCCGCACCATCACTGTTCACCATCGATGCCCGCACCCTCGCGGTAACCGCGATGTAAAACAAATACGTGTAGTGTTGTGGGAGCATTCATAGTGACGCACCATCACTGCGATGCCATCATCCGACCTCCGAGGTCGACCCTCGCTGTTTTTTGAAAATCAAATTCATTTGATTTTCAGGAGGGCAGCGAGGATTGACCGCGATGTGGACTCGAATGTGATTGGCTGAGAGGCCGCCCCTCCGGCTGTCCTGTGTGATTCACAGCTTTTACGAGGGGTATCCAGAAAAAAAGGTTCCCTAGGCTGGAAAAAATATAAATCTTGTCTTTTTTGAAAAATTTATAATTTATCCGCATTCTTTGACAAATTTACTATTTTTCAACGTAATCTCCTTGACGGTCTACGCACTTTTGGAAACGGGGTAAAAGTTTCTTTAATCCCTCCTCGTAATGCTGAGTGCCCACATCTCGCAGGTAAGCACCAACTGCAGCCTTCAATTGATCATCATTTTGGAAGTTTTGGCCCCCCAAAAACCCTTTCAGTTTCGAGAAGAGGTGGTAATCGGACGGGGCAAGGTTCGGAGAATAAGGGGGATGAGGGAAAATTTCCCATTTGAATACCCCTCGTACTTCCCGTTCAGTGTGAGTTAAGTTCTGTCGCTGATTGAGTTCACTCGCTCGCAATGAAAGAAGAGTTGATTGATTTGATATATTCACATTTGATTGATCCTTGATTTGATTTGATCCTCATTTGATTTGATATATTTGATAAATTCACCCAGTTGTTCCCTCATTTGGTTCAAGGGGTGAACTTTGAACCGCCGATTCGAAAACAGTCCACTCATTAAAAACCACTTTGCGGCGGTGCCCATTTCCAATTCATCGTCACTATCACTCAACATCATGCCGATGCTTATCATGCAAGAGCTCGTGTGAAACTGAAGTGAAAAGGCGGGAAAACATCGAAGGTGACCCCCTCAGAAAGTGAACCGCTATGAACACCCCCCATTCTATGTGAAATTCAGGAGGTTGACCATCGCGTTTACCGCGAGGGTGCGTGCATCGATGGTGAACAGTGATGGTGCGGCGTACTGTACTTACCCTTAGCCAATTGAGCCATGACGCCAGATGGTCAACATTGAATGTAAGTGTTTCATACGATGCCTTCTCGATTCCCGGTCAACGCCTAATTATTTTTTGATCTTACGATAAATACACAAATGTACAGAAAATTTCAATTTATGCGATGTGTGGGTTAATATCATGTGTTATGCGGGTTAGTATCATGTGTCGTGCGGGTTAGTATTCTGCGCCGTGTTGGCCCCTGCGCCAGAACGTATCTTTTCCCTCTACTGTTATTGTTCACATACTTACAGCCATAGTTACCACATCTGTTATGGTTTAGGAACTCACAAGCCCCGCTCCCCACTCCGACGTATCAGGAACCCGCCTGCCGCTCGCCCTCTCGCAGTTTGGCAACAGAGTCGGTTTAATTCGAGCTCCTTTGACTCACTCGGACGACCACAAACTATACTTAGGTATTAGAGATATACTGTCGCCAAAGGAAATGAAGCCGGAGGTCACGGGGGCGGAGAAATAAACAAATGCTCATTTCAAATCGAGCGCGTCAGGATTTTTTTTTCTCCCACTTTTTTGTGTCGGCCAAGATGTGGTTGTTGCGGGGTTTGACCTTCAGCCAATTTCGGTGGCGGACGTCGGCACAGTGCGGATTGCGTGGGTGAACAAAACCATTTAGAATCAACTCATTAGGTATAGTGTGGAACAAAATGAGGATAGATAAACAACAGCAAATTTTTTCAAAAGAGATGAAAATGGTGGAAGTTATGCGTGATAAAAAGATTTAACATTTGCGCTTGCTTATTGGCTGCTATTAATGCGACAATTTGATTTGATGATTTAGAGGTTGGTTTCGAGTGGACCGTAGTTTCCAGCTCAATGTGCAAGGGTGTGCTAGATACAAGCTCCCAAAAGTGGGCCACTTATAATAATCCAGTACCCCACACATTGCACCTTTATTGAAAGCTCTAAATTTCTCAACTTATGAAATAAAATAAAATCAGTGAAATACTTCGTTGAATGAAGAATGAACCAACATAATTATTTGATGTGAGTGGGGTTTGATCGATTAGACAGAAAAAATGCACATCGTAGGTTCTGTCAAAAGTAGGTTAAATAGCTTCCCAGAAAACTAAACGTGGAATTATTATTTTTATCAACTAGCCGATTTTCAATATGCCATCTACAATACTAATAATTTATTAATACTGATTTAGGTGTTTACAAGTATGCTTAATTATTTTTTAAACCTGATTGACCTGAGAACAACAATTGGTTACTATTTTTCAAAGTCACTCGAAGAGAAGGCACTATTTGTTTATTTCGAATAGATTTTAGGATTACGTTTAGATTAGGTTTATTGGGTAAGAAAGAAAATTCAAACAGTAAATTATGCAAAAATTGCGAAACAGGACTGATGATATCGGAGAACACAGTTTCTTTTCTGTGTACGACACTCATCGGTTACATAAATTGGACCTAGGAGACTGAAATTACTCTCTGGAACGAGAAGAACATGGCAACGACTGAATCCCGGCGACGAGTGGAAATGGGGGCAGAAACTCATTGAACTCCCATTGGTTGGCCAACAACTACCAGTCGACTTATTTTTAGGGTTCATGAAAACTAACCATCAACTGCATCTCTTCCCACAAGTACAAGAACGTGCTAGAAACGGATAGCGGACGATGAATCCGAACAAACAAGTAACGCAGAATTATAGCAAGCTCCTACCAAGGTCTAGATGTGTGTTTAGGTGTCAAACACGGTTTTTACGGAGTCGGCGATTTCTGTGTGTCAATTCAATTTTATTGTATAACCCGTGGGTATTATACAAGAAGTTCCTTAAGGGCCTTCATGAGTCAAAAAATAGGTTGACCAAAAAAAATTTTTTTTTGGTACTGTTAAAATCTCCGTTTTGTACTGATCAGTTTGATATGCAACACTATGGGGTTCCAGAAACCAAAGGGGTCCCAAATTGAAAGTAATAAGCCGTAAGAGTTGGGCAGTCTGCTGAGCGCTAGATGCCTAACCCTCCTACTGCCTGACAGGGTGGGATTCACGAACATGGAAATGAAAATTCACTTCTGAAAAATCAATTATTTATAATTTTGGTAACTTCATACCAGAGGTGAAAGGCAAAAATATTTATGTATGTCATTGTCATAAGTTAGTGCGCACCAGAAGCGTAGGAAGGGCCAGCTTTATCATCGACTTTTTTGAAGTTTTCATCCAGATTTTTTCGTGAACTTCTCCGTTTTTGCCGTTCTTTCTTGTTCAGAAAGTTGAACAAGTTGAACTTCGAGGCATGATATTGTTATACCTAATCGAGAACACGGAAAAGTCAATATACGAGGATGAAAACTACAGTAGCGATGTTCAAAAGTAACAGAATGAAAATGCGAAAACACAAGAAATGCAGTCATGCTAAAATATCAAGTGAGAAGTGACTGCAATTTATCACTACCTGAACCTCTGAAACCTATCCTTCTTCTTCTTCTTCTTTTTATTTTCATTCACAAGTTGATGAAAAGCAATGAGTAGAACAAATCTCGGCACCAACGCCGCGCGCGCTGCGATAAGAAACCAGAGCCGAGATCAGAGACTCGAGGTAGGTAACTTCTTTCGCCGTTTTATCAAAACAATGTTTTCGCGCAGGTTAGGAACATTTTCTTCGGCTGAGTTCAACTTATCGAATTGATTCTTTTTTTGTTCTTTAGAGGAACAGTTGCTGAATAGATTGACATTTTTTCAACCTCAAATCCGGTTTTTTCTAACCTCAAAACAAATGAGTGTGAATTCAAAAATGAGGGTGTGGGAACCTTCGTCCCATAAATTGAATTGTTGAGTGGAAAGGGCAAAAAAATGTCAGTTTGGAGAGGGGATGTGACTGTACAGAATAAAAAAAAAAAATCATGAAATTCCTCGAGTGATTGTCGAGAAAAGGTACATCAACGATCATACAAAATTACATTGACTCACGAAGGCCCTTAAATCCATATTAAATAGAAGAACAAGTACGAAAGAAATGCGTGATAAATCGAGAGCTTTCCAACGAGTGGAGAACGATTTTTGTCCGGTGAAAAATAAAGAAGTTTCATTTCCCCAGCAACGGCTTGGTTGTACGTGAAAATCAAAAGAAAAGAAAACGTTAGCGCATGAGCAGAATGGAGTAACGAGAAATCGCTAAATCTGAACTTGGTATTAGAACCTCTTGAAACTCATACGGTGGATACAGCTTTCGTACAAGTACGCAACCACGAGAGACATTTTATGTCTTTGCGCCCCCTTTCCCCTTCCTATAAAACCCCGTATTGTACTTTTGTTTGTGAAATTTTATTGCAAAAATACGTTTAAAAAAAAAATTTTTTTTTTTTTCATTCAAATAAATTTCAAAATACAATTTTGTTTTACTCATTCCATAATTACATCATTATTATCATCAGATTTTGTAACGAAGAGTAATGGCCGATGATGAGAAAAGTACGATGTGTAGGCTAGAGTTTATTATGGAAAAAACTGGATTCTAGAACCACTCAGCTGATCTGGGATCGGTCAGTTGTGTTCAGAAGTCCCTCAAGGGGCTACATACCAAATCTCAGAATCGTGGGATCATTAGGGAATCTCCGCGTAACGCTCCCCGCGTGACGCTTTTTCATTTATGTGGCATAGTAAAGACATAAAATGTCAAAATAGCACATGATATCTTGCCTTCATTTCTGGCTCAACAAACAATGTTTGACTTTTACGAACGGTGTATCAAATGATTACCTATATAGGTCTACATCAGTGTTCGCCAAAACGTAGATCGCGAGCTACTCGTAGCTCGCAGGGAAATTTTTTGTAGCTCGCGGGGAAATTTCAGAAGAGAGTGCTTGGGTTGGCTAATCTGATTTGAGCCACACATCTCAGACCGACGACACATGAAAACAAAACAACAGCCTATTGTCGTGTGTTCGATCGTGGGCGAAGTCATTTCAAGTATCTTTTATTTTGTACGCACTTCGGACTGGGGTTCTAATAATGGCGAGTTCCAGCAAAAAAAAAAAAAAAAAAAAAAAAAAAAAAAAAAAAAAAAAAAAAAAAAAAAAAACAGATTATTACCGAATTTTCGTAGAAAATTAAGCTATTGCAATAGCTCGGAAATTTTGAAAATCAAAATTATTGAAAGATTTCATCATTGATTTCATCCGTTTTCAGGCATTCTGAAACGAATCCTATAGTCTAACGCTTTTTCATTTACATATGTCCTTCCAGACGATAACATTCCATAGGATTGAGATAAAAATTCCGTTCTTACGCCAAAAAATCAAGCAATTTCAAGGATGAGTTCGTTGGCCAGCTCTTTCTGAATACATTAAATTGGTCAAATTTCAAAAAAGTACTAAAAATTACTTTGGGAACGACCCCAAACTCATAATTTTTCATGGTATCATTAAAAGAAAAAAAAAAAACATTTATTTAAACCTTTGTAATCGACTAAGAAAGAATGTAAAGACGAAACGCTTGCATACGAGTCTGCAACACATTGGAACATTTCATGTCTTCAGTTGCAGACGCGTAGGTATGTGTAGCAGACTCGTATGCAATCAGAAATTAACAAGCGGTTGCAATCATGTTCACAATATCAATTATTGAGAATGATCACCTGTGTGTAAACAATAATTCAAATAACCATGCTCATAACTGTGATTGTTGGCCACGCACTTCGCAGTAGTTAACATAATATGATTGGATAAATCGAGAGCTTTCGAACGAATGGTGAACGAATTTTGTGGGATGAAAAACGACGAAGTACCATTTCCCTAACAACGTCTCGGTTGTAATCGGAAATCATCGGAAATTGAGCATATTTCGTTACGTAACGTAACGTGACATAACGAAAATTTGGTTGTGTGCCACAGCAAAGACATGAAATGTCAAAACTTATCATTTTCATGTTGAATGGGAAACTGATTACTTTTGTACCCAAGTAAAGGACAAATGTGTGAGCTTACTTTGTAACGCAACTGTATCTGTTGGAAAGAGAGCAAACGTCGAACGTCATTACAAAACCGTTCACTCCAGTATTGAAAAGGATTCCCCTCAGAATTCTTCACTAAGGAAGGAAAAGGTGATACAACTAAAATTTCAATTAAATGTTCAACAATCTACTTTTTTCAAGACATTTGAAAGGAATAAAGCAGCAACTGAGGCATCTTTTCAAGTTTCTAAAATTATTGCTAAAAATAAAAATACGAAGATGGTGAATTAATCAAATCCGCTTTTTAGAAGCTGCAGATACGTTATTTAACAATTTCAAAAACAAAGGTGAGATAATGTCTGCTTTTCAATCTGTGCAACTGTCAGCAATTATAGAAATGTTATTTAATTAGATTTAAAATAAGCTGGAAATGTTTATTCATAGGTAATAAACGCAGTCTAGTCTTGAGTTTTTTAAGGTGTTTAATCACAACGTTTCAACCCAGGAGCTGGGTACTATTCATGTGAATGCTAGAAAGAAATATTGGCAAAGAATCAGTATTTTCTAATTGGTAGGTAATAATAACTATTTTTACATACATATTATAAGGGTGGAATTTCTTACATTGATGTGCTGGATCTTCCAAGTCAGATGTAAAGAGTTTTGAGAAATAACATATGTTTTGTTGGTGAAGCCAGTTGACATACAATAGAGATTGACAGATCAAGATGGCGGACATGCCTTATCTTGTCATTATAACTAGGTATTTATTGTCATAAATTTATAGTAATAAATACCTAGTTATAATGACAAGATAAGGCATGTCCGCCATCTTGATCTGTCAATCTCTATTGTATGTCAACTGGCTTCACCAACAACACATATGTTATTTCTCAAAAGTCTTTACATCTGACTTGGAAGATCCAGCACATCAATGTAAGAAATTTCACCCTGGTTGAAACGTTATGATTAAACACCTTGAAAAACTCAAGACTAGACTGGTCATTCAACCTCCCGAATATAGATATATATCACTAGTCAATTCAATACCAAATTATGTATATATATGTATGTATGTGTCATTCCAGACGATAGCTGTCCGTAGAATTGTGCTAGAAACTTCAAACAAATTTTAAAATGTTAAGGACACAAAACGAAAGTTCAAGTTCGTTGGCCAGCATGATCGGATTACATCTTCAGGTTGAAATTTTCAAAAATGTAGTCAAAAATTTGAAAATAGCCTGTTTTTTGCGATTTGTTATGCGAAATAATTTTTTTAGCATACTAACATGTGGTATATTTGGAATCAGCGTGAAATTTCCTATAAGAATAAGTATCAAGTTTTCAAAAATTCCAAAGTTGAAAAATCAGTCAAAAATCGAAATAATGCCGTTCGCTAGTTGTAAAAATCGGTAATATTTGCATGAAACATTGTCCAAATTCAGATTTAACTACTCATATGGAAGTATGAGTACCTCCTAATTATTTTTAATAATTTGATTCCATGTTTGTCCATCAAAATCATAAACTAATATTTCTCTACACGATCAATAGCGACTGAATTGTCGAAGATTTCTTCAAAAATTCGCTCATGGGGTCATGCTGCATGACTGGGCTTTTTATGTATGTATGTATATATATGTATGTATGTGTCATTCCAGAAGATAACTGTCCGTAGAATTGTGCTAGAAACTTCAAACAAATTTTAAAATGTTAAGGACAGAAAACGAAAGTTTAAGTTCGTTGGCCAGCATGATCGGATTACATCTTCCGGTTGAAATTTTCAAAAATGTAGTCAAACATTTCAAAATAGCCTGTTTATTGCGATTTGTTGTGCGCAATAATTTTTTCAGCATACTAATATGTGGTATATTCGGAATCAGCGTACAATTTCCTATAAGAATATGTATCAAGTTTTCAAAAACTTCAAAGTTGAAAGATCAGTCAAAAATCGAAATAATCGAAGATTTCTTCAAAACTTCGCTCATGGGGTCATGTTGCATGACTGGACTTTTTTTTCCTTCAACCAGTAGTTCATCTCCAATCAAGACGGCATGCTTCCCGTCTTTTCTTGCTTGAAACAACTTGGGCAAGAGATGCTTCCTAAATTCCCGTGTCCGTCTGTCGTAGAACTCGGATGTATTAAATTTAGATCCCTCGAACTTGTAAATGTTCTGGCGTACTTTAGATTTAGAGAAATTATTAGTAAAATGAATGTGAACTGGTCTACTTCTAGAAGGTTGGATGGTGACTAACGTCTTAGACCTATAACTTCACAATCTTCAAAAACGCAATTTAATTCCGTTCTAAAAATTGCTATTCATGTTTTCTTTCCCTTTTAGAACGTTATGAAGAATATGATCGTTTCTGTTGTCCGTGTGCCGGTTCTGTTTCGTATACTTTTTTTCAGATAATGCTAGATTACTTACTTTAGACTTCAGATATTACTATATACATATAGATACATAAATATTTTTCAAAAATGATATGGTACCAATTTTTGCAAATGATGAAAAAGACATTTGGCTACTTAATCAAACTATACAAGTTGGTAGATAAATTATAGAAGAATAAGAGAAACGAATAAGCACCCAACAACGAGATAAATATGCTATTTTCATTCCAGGAAAAACAAGTTTATCTTAAAATAGGGAGAATGTTTTCAAACCTACCAACAAAACTACCATCCGTAATTGCCTTATTAATTTTAGTTTAATTTTTTTAGAATTCATAAGGGTAGGTCGTAAAAGATTAAGCAGTTTAGGAGAAATACACATTTTTCTGTCCAGTGGAAGTTTGCATGAAGGGTACCCAGTTTGCATGGAAGAATAGCATGAAGTACCCAATATTTCATTCCAGTGCTTTTACCATGGATGATTGTTCGAAAAATATGTTTTTGAGAACATGAGAATGAAATGATTGACCTCAGGATCAAATTTTCAAATTTAAGAACCCTCGAACTAAGAAAAAACTTCTCGGAATCATCAAGAAAAGCCGACCGTGTAATGATTCTCACAATAATTTTAGACAATTTCCTACACTAAACCTTTAGATTTCGGCACATGCAAAAATGAATCATAGCCCTAATTTGCATTCAAGCATATACACACATGTATTAGATACTGGTGCATTTTGCATTCAATCATTACGACCCGTACTTCAACTAATTCAGTAGGTCCGAGTTATGGCCGTTTTAAGGTGGCCGTCCACTAGGTCGACGCGACGCTAAAATCTTGAGGTTCGTCCACTATGGGGCAAATTTCATTTTTCGATCCGTCGTTTTGCCAGTCCCGCGTCATTCGATTCAAATTTCAGTCTAGTTGTGCAACAGACCTTGAAATGGGGGGTGAAGGGGATAATTACCGATATTTTCAAGCGCTTCCCAAGGTACAAATCCGATTTTCTCCCGATTTTCGTGAATCCTATTTTGTTCTATTATTAATTCGATATTGTTTTTGAAAGTTTGTCGGGATTTTCAAATTTCATCCAGAGAGGCGTGGATGGAGGGGCAATATTGATAAACCATGATGTTTTCACTATTCTCGTCTGATTTTCGTGATTCTTTTTTGTTCAACTTTCAATTTGGTCAAATTATAGAAAAGTATAGGCGTTTCAAATTTTTCGCTTCGACGTTCGTCCACTAGGTCGATGGGGCGGTGCTACATGTTTTGACAGAAGTTTGGAGAGCGAAAAATTTTCGACTCACACGCACCGCGCCGCGCTGTCGACCTAATGTCAAACCTAAAATTGAATAACTCGAAAACAAAGTCTTTAAAAAATCTCTATGTGGAGCTTTCGATCAGAAATGAGTTCTAGAATCGATCCCTTGACTTTTGCCCACACTTGGTGTAAACACCTGCATACCCTGATCGGGCACACATTAAAGTGTTTTTCCTGTAAACATGATGGCCGATCTCCGCCGCCGGTGATTGGAATGTATTTTAGAAACTACTGAGTCTCGGCATGATATTTAACTGCCTATTAGGTATTTTGTAAACAGACACATTCAATTCAACAGAAAGATTCTGTTTACATCCAGCGAGATAAACAGAGATATCCAGCGAGACGCTATCTCGCATTGCCACGCTTTCAATAATCTATGGCAACTAGACGCGCCGAGATAAGTAACAAAGTAGAACTTCGGCCCAACATTGCCACCTCTTGACCTCACACTGCGTCAGCTCAAACTTATTTATTTTTCATTCATTTATTCATCAATTTTTTATAAAATAATTAATTTTTTTATTATATTTTTTATTTTTGCATATCCTGGGAGGAACATGCCCCCAGAGTTTCCTGGTGACAAATATATTATAGTAGATCGAGTCTATGCAAGCTAAAACGAGGCGTCAAAGTGTGTGTTTTCGGACTCTTTCCACCGTCTTACCTTGTTTTTAAGAAGTCCCTCTGAAGCTTACGCAAGGCTTCGTTAACAAGGAGGGACGCCTATTGGAATTGATCCAGGGAGATGGAAGACAATCCAAGCTTAAGAAAAAATAACCGCATACAAATCCTAAAACCAAATCTGTGGAAAAAAAGAAGAGTTTTGGGACTCTTACTGGAACAATCCACTACTCAACTGGGTTTTTTCTCCCTCGTTCAATACTCTGTTGATTCTTCTCACAACTGGTTTACTCTAGGTGATGTAGTTACCAGGGAAGCCAATGACATATCCATTCATTTTTTGTGTGCTTGTCGTGTTGTTACTTTTGAAGAATTTAACCAAAACTCTTGATAATTATTTTTGACATTTTCACCTATGAAATAATAAGTACCTTGTATGATAAAGTGCCCTATTGAAGTATGATTGTTCAAGAGTTATAATATAACTAAAAACGCTTCAAATTATTACACCAAGTTTTCATTTAAAAAATTCCCTGATATTTCTCTGACTTTTCCCGACGCGAAGAATTCAATTCAATTCAATTCAGTAAGAGTTTATTTCCATAGGTACATTGCCATTTTCATTACATAGGTACATTGCTGATATTCACAAAGTACAATGGAAATTACCCATCCACTTTAAGGCACATGCCTTGCGTTGTGGATGGGGAGTCACTTGCTATCGTATTACACCTACTCACTTCAAAAGTTTTAACTAATTAAACTTAATAAATTAAACTTAAAAACTTATAAGCATAAAATAAATTAATTCTTTACCTGTTGGGTAATAACAAATAATAAACCCAATAATAATTCCCTGACTTTTCCAGTTCGGGGCCACCCTGAATCTTCTATGTCGAAATTCTCAACGAGATCTTTTTCGCAGAGGGATTGGAGCAATGGACATAGGCACCCATCACTCATTAAAGCCTTTAAACTATTTTTCATAGGTTTCAAACTACTAAATGTTTCCATTGAACTACAGGGTGGATTCGGATGAGTGTGAAAAACATTTTTGGGTGACTAGAACGAAAATAGAGTATAACACCGTGATGCGTAATTTTCTATCTCAATCCATCTTTTGAGATATAACATAATTGGGAAATGCTGAGGAAATTTGAACGAAAAATGCCAGTATTACGCACAAAATTAAAATGGCTCAAGTCTTTTATAAATAGGTAGTTCCTGCTAGGTAACTATAGTTGGCAAAATCAGGATTGGATTAGGCTCATACTTCCGGATGGGGGGCAATATGTCGACACATAAACTGGTCGACAAACGGGCAAGAAGCCGTGTCGACATCTTTCAACACCAAGGGTTGACCAATGTCGATTTCACAGGCATTGGAAATATGGCGACACAAAAATACAGCGACTAGTCGACAACTTTCAACACCCCTTGTTGAAAAAGGTCGTCCAAGTCAACCATGGGGATACGTCGACATATTTACATCGACATCCTTCGTATACCTGACATGTAGGTTAGAATGAAGTGTATAGTTTGGTGGTCTAGATGCTCGCAAGCTCGCATCTCAAAAATACATAACATCAAGTAGTCAATCCCTTAGTAAAAATGCAGATTAGTTGGATGTGTAGATCAGAATGAAGTGTATAGTTTCGTGGTCTCATAACACGATCACATAACAGTTTAGAAACGTAAATGTGACTTTTCATTTAATCCTCGGATTGAAAGACCCCATGGGACCAAGGCTGAGGACAGGTAGTGGCCAAACAACCCTTTTGTCGTCGTTTAGCAGTCGACCAGTTTCAAGAGGGGTGTTTTTAGCTCATGTTCAACTCCTGTTGTTGAAATACAGCGAAAAACGGATCTCAAATTTTTCGACATAAATCCGTCGACCAGTTTCAAAGATGTGCGTTATCGACGTTCTTCAACACCTGGTGTGGAAATATGGCGACAGGAGGTGTCGACCAGTTTATGTGTCGACATATTGCCAAGTTCCCATACTTCCTAATGAGGTCTTTTTGATTTAAGGGTTTTATTGCCACCACCCAATTTTCCCAACTTCTCCCAAGACGATGAAAACTGAGGGGGGAAGCTCCCCTGTAGCAGAGTGCAATTTATCTTCCTTAATTATTAGTATTTTTAACTTGGAGCGCAGAGCGAAAACTTCGAGTATCGTGTTCACACATAGAATGAAATTTTATTAACAACAACTTGATAACTATAACTGGACAAACATGTGAAGGATTATAAAATAATTAATAGGAGTTGATATATACTTCCAATACCCCCCCATAGCGAGGCCCCTGGGCTAGAAGGAAGGACACCCAACCAGCAACCTGCAAGACTGGTTCCATCGGAAACGAAATTCGGTTCGAGCACATCAGTGATTTCTTTAGGCGGTGATTTTGCATAACTGAGGAAAATACCAGCCAGGGGAAAGGAAGGTACCACCAAGTCAACGAAATCACTTTCGCTCCGACGCGACGGTACGTGTTATTAATTATCTAAAGAATTGCAAATAAGATGGTCAGGATGGTAGACGCTTTCTATCAACCTGATCAGATCGTCGTTCAAGCAAAGAGGTAGGTAATAGAGAGTTGATTAGCAACAACTTTTGATAGTTTGGAATCTCAAAATCTTCAAAATCATGTCAAAAAATGACAATTTTTCAAAATTTATTGTAAAATTATGGAAATTTGTATTTTTACGTATTTTTGTTAGAATTTTCATTAAATTCAACAACAAAAGCAAATTGCCAATATTTAATTTTTTGTTTTTCTGTTCATAATTCATTTTTTCATAAATCATTTTTCTGTTCATTCATAATCATTTTGTTTTTCTGTACATAATAAATAAATTTTTCTGTTCATCAAATTTGAGTCTAGCGACCTAAATACCAATGAAATAAAAACAAAAAATTATATACTAAAAATTTGCTTTTTTCGTTGAATTTAATGAAAATTCTAACAGAAATACGTAAAAATACGAATTTTCATAATTTTACAATGAATTTTGAAAAATTATCATTTTTGACATGATTTTGACGGTTTTAAGATACCAAACTATCAAAAGTTGTAGCTGTCGACTTGTTTTGACTGCATATTCGAGTTCAGCGACCCCAAAAACGTAAGCATACGAAGTTTCACTATTTTACAAAGAAATTTGTATTTGTATTGCTATAGACTGTTTTGAGGTGATACCACACGGCGGTTGTAGCATTTTTCAGTCACATGAAACCTTGTACCAATCAAATGAAACTTCTTTTCAACCAAATGAAACCATGTACCAATCAAATGAAAGCTATTTTCAACCAAAATGAAACTTTTTTCAATCAAATGGAACTTCTTCTAATCATCCAGAGAACAATTACATTTTATTTCAGATTTTTGCTAAACAAGTTAATACAGAGGCACTACAAATGAATTTAGTGAAGCGGGTGTCCAGAAGCTGCTGCAGCAGTTTCTCATCATGTTATCACTAAGTTGGAGCAGTCTGTCACGGTGATCAACAATATGGTGGATCAAATTGTTTTATTTGATTAAAATGAGATTTCATTTATTTGGAAAAAAAAAAAAAAAAAAAAAAAAATTTCATTTGCTTAAAAAGAAGTTTTATTTGATTGGTGTGTATGGTTTCATGTGGTAGGTACGTGGTTTAATTTGATCGGTAATGGTTTCATTCGGTCGGTACGAAATTTCATTTGATAGAAAAAAGGTTTCCTTGGACTTAAAAATGCTGTATTAAACATAATTGTTCAGTATCAACAGCTGATTTGAATTAAAATATTCTAATATATCACGGAGCAAAGATCGTAGCAAATATTTCAGTCATGCAGTCATGATCGTATGAGCGGATTTTCGTAAATTATCGTATTGTATTATGTTACATTGTTTCGAAAACGATAAGGCAAACGACGATTTGAATAGGGGCTGTAGAAGTGAGAGTGTCTTATAAAAATAAATATTTCTCTTCGTTATGTAATGGTTCTCTCCAACTTGGGGTAAATCTACTGCTTCATGATATAATGACGTCATTGTAATACTTTTTTGCTCTGGTTTATGACGGAAGCAATCTTTATTTTGAACTGAAGACTTTCGCTGGACCATTTCACAGTACGCAGCACTAAGGAAAATTAGGAGAGAGGAAATGGGTGAAAATGTATTTTAAGACAACAGATCCTGTTACAGGCTATTATCTGTAGGGTTTAAAGTTTAATCCGTGACTATGCTTCCGGGATCCGTTCTTTTAGCGAATTTTTGAAGAAAATTAAGCTATTGCTCTCGCCTCAAAATTTTTAGAACGTAAATTTTTGAAAACATTTTATGCAGAAATCCGTTTCAGGCTATTCTGAATCATATTCTGAAGGTATGTATGTATGCAAGTATGTATGTATGTGTCATTCCAGACGATAACTGTCCGTAGAATGTTGCTATAAACTTTTAATTTGATCTAGAAAATTTTAAAATGTTGAGGACACAAAACGAAAGTTCAAGTTCGTTGGCCAGCATGATCGGATTACATCTTCTGGTTGAAATTTTCAAAAATGTAGTCAACAATTTCAAAATAGCCTGTTTTTGGCGACTTGTTGTGCGAAATAATTTTTTCAGCATACTAACATGTGGTATATTCGGAATCAGCGTAAAATTTCCTATAAGAATATGTATCAAGTTTTCAAAAATTTCAAAGTTGAAAAATCAGACAAAAATCGAAATAATGCCGTTCGCTAGTTGTAAAAATCGGTAATATTTGCATGAAACATTGTCCAAATTCAGATTGAACTACTCTTATGGAAGTATCCCTGTATAACCAATCCTAGAACCATGCTGTTTAAAACGTAGGTAGTAGGTGCTTCTTAAAAAAAAAAAAAAATGTAATCAAAACTGATGAGTTTACTCTGTGAAATATTCCGTCCTCCGATTCTCTCGGTCGCTCCCTTTAATGTTTTACGCTCAAAATGTCAAAGATTTCTTCAAAAATTCGCTCATGGGGTCATGCTGCATGACTGGACTTTTTTACAACTTTCGCCTGTCCATCTCTACGTAAAGATAGGGCTAACGATGATTTGAACAGTGGCTGTTGAAGTGAGAGCGTATCTTAAAAAAACAAAATTTTCTCTTCGCTATGTAAACAGATTTTTCTCTTCGCTAGTATGTACAGTTGATTTGAATTGAAATATTTTAATATATCACATTACCAGTTCCACTCATGCAGCATGATCGTATGAGCGAATTTTTTATGAAATATCACAAAAATCACAACATAATTATTATTCTCTGATCAGAAAAATAAAAATATAAAAATAATCATTATTTCATTTAGTCGGTAGGAAGTTTCATTTGACGGAAAAAAGGTTTAATTTGACTGAAAATTGCTATAGTCTGTTTCGAGGTGACCCCACAAGGCGGTTAATTCAGCCAAAACTGTGCAACAGGTGTATGTAGTGAGAGGCTCCGACTTACTCAGCTGGTTTTCCCAGGACGTGGAGTAGACGCGGTTCATGGAGGACGCCCTCCTAGGAGGCGGCACCGGAGACGTGGACACCATTTTTACTCGATTTGTCGACTAGTTGACCGCCGAATTTGAAAGTGGACGACACAAAAAGTGTCGAATTTGAGTCGAAAAACTGTCGAAATGTTGATATTTCGCGGCGACGCACGGGGGGGCCCGCGGGATGAGTTCACCTCTCTCTAATAATACCTTCGGTACTGGCGGAGCGGCGGCTCCCACCACCCGCGCCTCCTCCGCCTCCCCCGTCATCCGCGACACTCTCACTCCGACAGCTTCAGTCCGAATCTTCGTTAGTCTTATCTTTACAGGAAGATGGACAGGCGAAAGTTGTAAAAAGATCCCGCAGGTATAGTCACGAATCAAACGTTAACCCACACAGATAAAAGTCTATAATAGGAATGAAGTTTCAAGACACATTTTCACCCATTTACTCTCCCCTAATTCTCCTTAGTGCTACGTACGTACTGTGAAATAGTTCAGCGAAAGTTGTCAAATTGAAATCAAGATTACTTTCGTCATAAACTAGAGAAAAAATTGTTACAGTGACGTCATTGCATCATGGGGCAGTAGATACACCCCAAGTGGGAGGGGAAACGATTACACAACGAACAGAAATATTTGTTTTTATAAGACACACTCTCTTCAACAGCCACTGTTCAAATCTTCGTTAGCCCTATCTTTACGCTGAGATGGACAGGTGAAAGTTTTAAAAAGAACCGATCTCGAAAGCATAGTAACGAATCAACATAAACCCCAACAGATAATAGTTTGTAGTTTTAAAACACATTTTCACCCATTTCCTCTCTCATGATTTTCCTTGGTGCTGAGTACTGTGAAATGGTCCATTGAAAGTTTCCAGTTCAAAATCAAGACTGCTTCCGTCATAAACTAGAGAAAAAATTGTTACAGTGACGTCATTGTATCATGATATTGGTATTTTCAACATAAGTGGAAGAAGAACCATTTGACATAACGAAAAGAAATATTTGTTTTTCTAAGAGACACTTCGACAGCCTCTGTCAGAATCTTCGTTAGTCCTATCATTACAGGAAGATAGACAAGCGAAAGTTGTAAAAAGAACGGATCCTGCAGGGACAGTCACGAATTAAACGTTAACCCACATAGATAACCCACAGTAGTGCTACGTACTGTGGAATAGTTGAGCGAAAGTTGTCAGTTTGAAATTAAGATTACTTTCGTCATAAGCAAGAGAAAAAATTGTTACAGTGACGTCATAGCATCATGGGGCAGTAGATTCACCCCAAGTGGGAAAGGAAAGATTACATAACGAAGAGAAATATTTGAATTTATAAGACACACTCACTTCAACATCCACTGTTCAAATCTTCGTTAGCCCTATCTTCACGTAGAGATGGTCAGGCAAAAGTTGTAAAAAGAACGGATCCCGGATACATAGTCACGTATCAACATGAACCCCAACAGATAATAGTCTGTAATAGGATCTGTTGTTTTAAAACACATTTTCACCCATTTCCTCTCTCCTAATTTTCCTTAGTGCTGTGTACTGAGAAATAGTACAGCGAAAGTTTCCAATTCAAAATCAAGATTGCTTCTGTCATAAACTAGAGGAAAAATTGTTACAGTGACGTCATTGTATCATGCTGTTGGTATTTTCACACCAAGTGGGGAAAGAACCATTATGTCATAACGAAAAGAAATATTTGACAGACACTTCGACAGCCTCTGTCCGAATCTTCGTTTGTGCTATCTTTACGTAGAAATGGGCAGGCTAAAGTTGTAAAGAGAACGGATCTCGCAGGTATAGTCACGGATCAAACGTTAACCCACACAGATATAGAGTATAATAGGATTTGAAGTTTTAAGACACATTTTCACCTTTCTCCTGATTTTCCTTAGGGCTACGTACTGTGAAATAGTTCAGAGAAAGTTGTCAGTTTGAAATCAAGATTACTTTCGTCATAAACAGGAGCAGATTACAGTGACGTCATTGTATCATGGGGCAGTAGATTCACGCCAAGTGAGAGAGGAACCATTACATGACAAAGAGAAATATGTTTTTATAAGACACTCTTACTGGAGAAAAGAAGATCCCGCCGGTATAGTCACGAATCAAACGGTACTCACCCACAGATGCTAGTCTGTAATAGGATCTGCAGTTTTAAGACACATTTATACCCAATTCCACTCTACTAATCTTCCACTGTGAAATGGTCCATCAGCGAAAGTTTTCAGTTCAAAAACTAGAGTAATTGTCATAAACTAGAGCAAAAATGTATTTTACAGTGAATTCATTGTATCGTAGAGCAGTAGATTCATCCCTAGTGGGAGAGGGACCACAATATAACGAAAAGAAATATATGTTTCTATGAGCCACATATTCTTTTGTCGACATCCTCTATCCGAATCTTCGTTAGTCCCACCTTTACAGGAAGATGGACAGGCGAAAGTTGTAAAAAGAACGGATCCCGCAGGTATAGTCACGAATCAAACGTTAACCCACACAGATAATAGTCTGTAATAGGATTTGAAATTTTAAGACACATTTTCACCTCTCTCCTAATTTTCCTTAGTGCAACGTTCTGTGAAATAGTTCAGCGAAAGTTGTCAGTTTGAAATCAAGATTAATTTCGTCATAAACTAGGAAAAAAATGATTACAGTGAGGTCATTGTATCATGAAGCTCTGCTACCATGTGAAAATGATGTGATGGACTGGAGTAGATACCTCTTCCTAGGGTTGAGGTAGGGTTTCCTTTGTTGTGTGTCAACTAGCAACATGTGCATAATATTGTAGATTTTCAAATGAACATGCAGCCGAACTCAAGTTTGCCTTCACATGGCCCTTGGACATGACCAGGTGTATGTCCGGCATCTCCCACTACCAGTCAATGGATCACTGGCTAAGATTCTATGCTCATAGTTTCTGGTAGTAAATTCGCATACCTCAAACCTCTATCTCCTCTTTCCCGTGTTATACATACGAAACTGTGAGTTCTGGACCACAAGTAGGCGGGGAACCTTAAGGGATAGATCTGTTGTCATAGGATCTATGGTACTCGTTTCCACTAATTCCCTTGATACCAATCTTCGTTATCCCAATATTTCCAGAGAGATGAACAGGTAAACGTTGAAATAAGACAAGATCTCGTAGCTATTCGAAAATCTAGCGATAGCACCAAATGAAAATAGTCCAGGAAGAAAGAGCTTCAGTTCCATAGAGACTTGTTACAGCCAGTGATCATCCTGTACTACAATGATCGTATATGTATACTAGAATTAGAAAAGTATACGTTTCGCAGAATTATACAAGAAGTAGCAGTATTATGAAGACAGACTCTATACCAAAACAACAGAACCCCATAGATCGAGTAAAACCAAAATGATATAAAAAAAAGTCCAGTCATGCAGCATGACCCCATGAGCGAATTTTTGAAGAAATCTTCGACATTTCAGTCGCTATTGATCGTGTAGAGAAATTTTAGTTTATGATTTTGATAGACAAACATGGAATCAAATTATTAAACAAGCACCTACTACCTACGTTTTAAACAGCATGGTTCTAGGATTGGTTATACAGGGATACTTCCATAAGAGTAGTTCAATCTGAATTTGGACAATGTTTCATGCAAATATTACCGATTTTTACAAATAGCGAACGGCATTATTTCGATTTTTGACTGATTTTTCAACTTTGAAATTTTTGAAAACTTGATACATATTCTTATAGGAAATTTTACGCTGATTCCGAATATACCACATGTTAGTATGCTGAAAAAATTATTTCGCACAACAAATCGCAAAAAACAGGCTATTTTGAAATTGTTGACTACATTTTTGAAAATTTCAACCCGAAGATGTAATCCGATCATGCTGGCCAACAAACTTGAACTTTCGTTTTGTGTCCTTAACATTTTAAAATTTGTTTGAAGTTTCTAGCACAATTCTACGGACAGTTATCGTCTGGAATGACACATATATACATACATACATACATATATACATACATACATACATAAAAAAATGCGTTAAACTTCAGAATATGATTCAGAATAGCCTGAAACGGATTTCTGCATAAAATGTTTTCAAAAATTCACATTCTACAAATTTTGAGGCGAGAGCAATAGCTTAATTTTCTTCAAAAATTCGCTAAAACACGAGATACTGGTTATTTCTGCGTCGGATTCAGTTTTAGAGGGAGTTTACATCGGAATTGTAATCGTCTATTTCTTTTCACTATTGAGAGTTAACCTCGATTAACCAGAATATAGTAAAGAGCAGCCCATAACTGGAAGGATTTGGCAATTTTTCAAACCTCTAGTGAAATGAGGTCTATTGCGTGAGAGGCAAATCTGAATAGTAGGCTGGAGTGATTGACAGGGACCCAGTGATTGAGATTTCGCCAAGAAGTTTTAATAATAAGACATGCAAAAGTGTTCTACGGACTTAAACCATTTGAACTTCGAGGCAAAATACCTTCTCAGTAAAGTATGTAGGCGAAAAACGTTACAGGCGGGTTTTTGTGAAATCTGGAGAAGGTTACCCAACAGAACCTCGTGTTGTTATTTCTTTGGTGCTGTTTCTTGTGATTTTACTAAGGAGGTAAGTGTTTTATTTTGATTCACCATGCCCTCCACATTTTCAAATTCAACCATTTTTGGTGTCAGGACATCAATTTGGTTTACAGTGCCAGATTTAATATGTTCTATAGGAGGATAGCGGACTATTCAGGTAGGCAGAAGTACGTGGGACTCATTCAAAATGTCCTGATTGAGAGGGTGTTGTGCCAGTTGCGTCTGTCTTCAAAGTTATTTGTAACTGTTTATTATAGAGGTACTTCTCATAAGTTTAGAAGCGAGAGCTTATGTAATATATGCAATATGAAAGAAGCTGACAACCTCTGCCATTTTTGTCTACGTTGCCCGATCTTAGAACTGTACAGAAGGCAATTCACTGCGAAATACATCTGTGGGCTCCCAGTGGTTGAGGATGAGGATCGTCTGGCTAATTTGCTCGATTTTGGTGATGATAGGGAGAAAATGTTGAATTAATTTCATTTCGTTACTAGTGCACTAGCACTTCGATCAATTGCGCTCACCGAATAGCGTCTGATATGTAAAGCATTAGCATTGTATAGTGTACAACGAGATAGGCTTGTTGTTGGATAATGTACGAGTACCACAGGCATAGCGTGGATGTTATGGATTCATAAAGGATTATTATTCTTTATATTAATTTCATATCGATGACCTCGTTTATTTTGCATGTACTTCATTAAGCTGTAATGCCCTGTTAACTAGATTAGGAAGAAGATATTTGACTTATTTCTTATCTATTATATATTTTTCTAATGATGATGTGTAAGTGGACCTGAATTCATTGTAATAATCATTGATTTAATACAATAAACAACTTACTACTACTACTACTACATTTTCAAATTCGATAGTTTCCATGGTTTTTCTCAGGCATTTTATTTTGTGTAGATTGCATTTATGCTATCATTTTTAGGAAATAATCAAAGATAACAAGTGAAAATGCAAATATCAATTACTAGTTCCTAAACTGATGCTCCCCTTAGTGATTGACAGTGCTGTCAATATGGATCTCTATTCGTACTTTATTTTTTATATTTATATAAATACATAGCAACTCACAAGCTGCTATTTTACCATTAGAAACGTATTGTGCCTATGGTATCGAGAAAACATTGTACCTATTTTGTGATGAAACATCCGGTGACATATTTCAACTTTGTCCTAAGAATACTCATATTAATTTTATATTTAAATATATAAACTAAGGTCAAATGCTCAAATAATTTGTGAAATGTTGAAATCAATGTTTTGTTGATACACGAAGTCATTTATTGCAGAAGAACTGCTGCGTCAATCACAGGTACAACCAAAAATTTGGCTGTCAAATACTGGCTCACGAAAAAACGAATTTATGATGTTCTGTGGCTTGAATTAGTGATTTTTTCAATACCGAGCTTTTTGAGGACATCCTGATGCAGCGATAGATGTTAGCTTAAAGTTTGAACAAACGAAAAAACATAACTTAATTGCTTGTCAAAGTGCATCAGCAACTCATTCTTTATCACCTATTCGATGCTACAATTATTGGAGTAAATGCAGCTTCCCTTTACCTTTGTGATCGATCAATCAAGAAAACTGGAAAGCAGGAACTTACCTGAAAAACAAAAACAATGAAGATGTTAGATCATACATTAACGATCATGGTTTTGAACAAAGATATCATGAACACATCTATTTAGTTTGGTATGAACTATTTAATAGGATTGTTGGCTGAGGCGATTGGCAGTGACTTGTAAACCATTTCAAACTCGTTGGACACTGTTGAAATGCGCATGCGCGACTTCAGCCAACTTTCAAATTGATTTCAAACCGGTTGGTGATTGGAGTCTATCCATTTTATACTTGAATGTTTGGGCAAAATACTGAGAGGCTTGAAACAGTGGCGTAAACAGAGGCTAAAATTCGAATGATTTCATAGGCTGCTGTGAGTCTAGAATGGAGAGGGCAAACAGTCAGGAAGTGGTCAACTAGAAAAAGCTCTGACCGATTTGACGATCCGCAACGGGTTGGAAACCAGTTGGAAACCTCTGCGAACAGACAGTGACCGAGGGTGGGGGGAGCTCTGATGATCAGAGAACACAGCGAACACCTCAAGTTGGTTGCAAACTGGTTTGGTGGCCTCAGCGAACAAACCTAATAATGACAGTTGTACCTGAATTAAACGAACCTTAAATAGTGTTGACATGAGGCCCACAAACACATTACGCTAAGATTACCTCATATTTTCAGAGAATAAGAGAATCATCATTTTATAAAAAATGGCATGAAAAACATTCAAGTTTTATGTGCACCATGCAGAAGAATTGTGTCTCCAGCATATCTCTACTCTATGGGTTCACATCTCAGTTTTCCGCTCTTCCATTAAATTGGGCGATTTGTTGGAAAATTTTTGAAAATTCTTCCCTACTAAACTTCCTTGGTTCGTTTTTTCTCCCCCTCATCATTGTATTTATTCTTTCGTATTTCACTCGAAAACGACCAACGACCTCAATTAGACATGTGAGATATATATTACATACGTTCTTTCCTAAACTGCGTTCGCAATGCTTCTACATTTGAAACTATTTCCATGGAATGACAGCAGAATTAGCAGAATTTTAGTCAGAAAAAGTTTTTTGACGATGAACTAGAACATAGATTTGCATACAAATTTATTTATTATACGAATGTACATAAATTTCATTAATATTTTCCGAGAAATAGATAAAACTGCAAACAAAGCTAAAAAATTCCAAAACATTTTTTGAATCGCAGAATATTGTTTAGAGCGAGTTTATTGGCCATAGAATCGGTGATTAACAATTTCTTTCCACTCAAGTCATGAATTCTCAAAACAGTTTAACATAATATAGTCCTATAATTTACGAAAATTCTCGCGTACGATCATGCTGCACGACTGGAACTTTTTAGAAATAAACCAATACGCCACTTTCGTGGCAGAAAATGTAAAAGAAATTAACCAAAAATAAATGAATTCTTTTACTTACTTTACATTAACGGAATTAATAAGTTCTTCGCATGATATAGCATTAAAAAATCCCGATCAAAATAAACATTTTCCCAACCAACTTAAACATTTTCCCAACCAAAATAAACACTTTCCTAACCAAAATAAACATTTTACCAACCAAAATAAAAATTTTCTTCATTAACATTGAGACAATCAAATGAACTTGCTTCTTTAACAATGTGTAGACTATAAACATCACTACGTAATGAACACCTCTGTCAACCTTATATCAGCAGCTGCAGGTGAAGCAATTCATTAAACTAACAGTTTGTTGTTTTCGTTTTTTGAATATTGGTAAAGAAATATTTATGTTTATAGTTAGACACATTGTTAAAGCAAGTTCATTTTGATTGTCTTAATGTTAATAACGAAAATGTTTATTTTGGTTGGGAAAATGTTCATTTTGGTTTGGAAAGTATTTTGGTTGGGAAAGTGTTTATTTTGGTTAGTAAAGTGTTTATTTTGATCGGGAAAATGTTTATTTTGATCGGAAAATTTTAATTTTGATCATCGGAAAAGTGTTTATTTTGATCGCGAAAGTCATAGGGGAAAAAAGGATGAAACATGTAGAATTTTAGTTGTGATTTATCATTATGGCCTTTAATTATGTAGGCTATGCTTCATCTTCAGTGTATGGTTTATTGTAATTCTATGAGTTCCTCCACTGAACACAATTTTTTCAACTCGCCCTCATGTTTTGGGATTCAAGACTCGTAGAAACCGTAAAGAGAGTTCCAAATGAGAGATCCACGAAAGTTCTTGGTCAACAGTTGTCGAGCATGCGATGTCAGGGTCAAGGATAATGAAGACCTTCAGGTCCAATGGGCCTAAGTGCCAAAAACTTCAAAAAAAGTTATCGCAATTTTAAAGTTTCATAATGACCCAAATGTATTCACAATGCATTCAAAATTCCTGAAACTTTTCTTATGTTATCTTTGTGGTAGGTGCTTTTATTTCCCGCAGCCAGCACCTTCATAGGACTCCTTTATGTTTAATAAGAAAATAATATTGTTTCTGAAAAGCTCAAAAGGGCCTATGTACCATCCCAGTTTCCCAATATCGTCGAAGTGCCATTAGTTTCTCTATCAATGACTATTGTTCGCTAGCTAACCTTAGATTGAAAATAATGGTCCCCGATCCATTCTACTAATCAAGAGTAGGTAGCTGTGATCAACATCAACCCACAAATAAAGAGAATTTACCTACATAAAACGATTACAGTGTTGCCCGAAAACGGGTTGCACTAAGGCCCTTTCAATGAAAATCTTTTCTGGACCTATGCATCTCTTGAACAAAGGAGGTAAATATTGGCAACCCTGCTTTTGGCGGTCGATTGCAAAATGAATGAGTTGGAACATAGGACCTTTCTGGATAGATTCCCGTTGGGACATAGTTATCGAATATGGATAAAATCAAAAACTTCCGAGATGGCACTTGGGCCCTTTGTACCTGAAGGTCTTCGATTGCTGATGACTTTCTTTCGGTGAGTCCGATTTCACTCAAATTCCAATAGGTGATTATTGAAGAAGTTGAATCATTAAAGCGGTTCGAAATCAGATGTTGAACTACAGCGACTTGGAACAGTGCAGAACGACTTGACGGAACTGTCCTTTAGGTGACTCACGAATTCCACTGATCACATCGGGCGACGCGAGGGTGCGTTACTGGCGCATAGCAGCCTGCTGACGTAAGCAGGTCCATGACCCCCCTCACAGGCCCGTCTCTTATGTCAGCTCTCCCGTTTTCAAGAGTCGTCACTCAAGTATATTCGCCATCCTCATATTAAAAATTCCTCTAATGAAAGGAAGATTTCGATCGCTCGTCGTTTCTCGCCGCCCTTCCGAAGCCATCGAGCCGCGACGAGGAGCTAAATGAACTGGCCTAATTTCTCCGGTATTTTTCCTCTCCATTGAGCCCAGTTTGCTCGTCTCGGCCCATTGAGTTATTGATGAGTGATGAGAGACGCTCTAATTCGTATTGATTGCTTGTTTCGATTTTTGATTAACACTATCCTAGTAATGAAGAGAGAAAAAGCTCGGCAAATAATTACACAAAGGTTCGTAGTAGTAGTAGTAATAGTCAATTTTTATTTTAATTTGTTAACTGGGGGAGAAAAGTATGTTATAACAGAGTAATACTCTTTTATAACGGAGTTGGGGAGATCTGCAAGTGTTGTTGCCATTCGATTCAGCGTGAAAAAATACGAAGGTATAAAGCGGCCCCAAACTCGAATTTTTTTAAGGATAACTTTTCCGTCATTTCCTTCATTTGATCTTTTTTACGAGCTGCGGTTGTTTTCATTCAATTCAACATGAAAAAATGCTATAGAAACACATTCAAATTCATCTACTTAAAAAAAACAGAGACTGTAAGGACTTTTGGCAATTTTTTTAATTTTTTGGCTGAGCGGAACCCAATGATGAATCACAGGGCAGAGATCCGAGACGCATCACAGGCCTGGCTATCAGAGTGGCATCCGCTGATGAATCGCAGGGCTGAGATCCGAGACGCAACTCAGGCCTGGCTATCAGAGCGGAATCCGCTGATAAATCGCAGGGCTGCGATCCGAGACGCATCTCAGGCCTGGCTATCAGAGCGGAATCCAATGATGATTCGCAGGGCAGAGATCCTAGGCGCATCACAGGCCTGGCTATCAGAGCTGCATCCGCTGATGAATCGCAGGGTTGCGATCCGAGACGCATCTCAGGCCTGGCTATCAGAGCGGAATCCAATGATGATTCGCAGGGCAGAGATCCTAGGCGCATCACAGGCCTGGCTATCAGAGCGGCATCCGCTGATGAATCGCAGGGCTGAGATCCGAGACGCAACTCAGGCCTGGCTATCAGAGCGGAATCCGCTGATAAATCGCAGGGCTGCGATCCGAGACGCATCTCAGGCCTGGCTATCAGAGCGGAATCCGCTGATAAATCGCAGGGCTGCGATCCGAGACGCATCTCAGGCCTGGCTATCAGACCGGAATCCAATGATGATTCGCAGGGCAGAGATCCGAGACGCAACTCAGGCCTGGCTATCAGAGCGGAATCCGCTGATAAATCGCAGGGCTGCGATCCGACACGCATCTCAGGCCTGGCTATCAGAGCGGAATCCAATGATGATTCGCAGGGCAGAGATCCTAGACGCATCACAGGCCTGGCTATCAGAGCTGCATCCGCTGATGAATCGCAGGGTTGCGATCCGAGACGCATCTCAGGCCTGGCTATCAGAGCGGAATCCGCTGATGAATCGCAGGGTTGCGATCCGAGACGCATCTCAGGCCTGGCTATCAGAGCGGAATCCAATGATGATTCGCAGGGCAGAGATCCTAGACGCATCACATGCCTGGCTATCAGAGCTGCATCCGCTGATGAATCGCAGGGTTGCGATTCGAGACGCATCTCAGGCCTGGCTATCAGAGCGGAATCCGCTGATGAATCTCAGGGTTGCGATCCGAGACGCATCTCAGGCCTGGCTATCAGAGCGGAATCCGCTGATGAATCTCAGGGTTGCGATCCGAGACGCATCTCAGGCCTGGCTATCAGAGCGGAATCCGCTGATGAATCTCAGGGTTGCGATCCGAGACGCATCACAGGCCTGGCTATCAGAGCCGCATCCGCTGATGAATCGCAGGGCTGAGATCCGAGACGCAACACAGGCCTGGCTATCAGAGCGGAATCCGCTGATGAATCTCAGGGTTGCGATCCGAGACGCATCTCAGGCCTGGCTATCAGAGCTGCATCCGCTGATGAATCGCAGGGTTGCGATTCGAGACGCATCTCAGGCCTGGCTATCAGAGCGGAATCCGCTGATGAATCTCAGGGTTGCGATCCGAGACGCATCTCAGGCCTGGCTATCAGAGCGGAATCCAACGATGAATCTCAGGGTTGCGATCCGAGACGCATCACAGGCCTGGCTATCAGAGCCGCATCCGCTGATGAATCGCAGGGCTGAGATCCGAGACGCAACACAGGCCAGGCTATCAGAGCGGAATCCGCTGATGAATCTCAGGGTTGCGATCCGAGACGCATCTCAGGCCTGGCTATCAGAGCGGAATCCAATGATGATTCGCAGGGCAGAGATCCTAGACGCATCACAGGCCTGGCTATCAGAGCTGCATCCGCTGATGAATCGCAGGGTTGCGATTCGAGACGCATCTCAGGCCTGGCTATCAGAGCGGAATCCGCTGATGAATCTCAGGGTTGCGATCCGAGACGCATCTCAGGCCTGGCTATCAGAGCCGCATCCGCTGATGAATCGCAGGGTTGCGATCCAAGACGCATCTCAGGCCTGGCTATCAGAGCGGAATCCGCTGATGAATCGCAGGGTTGCGATCCGAGACGCATCTCAGGCCTGGCTATCAGAGCGGAATCCAATGATGATTCGCAGGGCAGAGATCCTAGACGCATCACAGGCCTGGCTATCAGAGCTGCATCCGCTGATGAATCGCAGGGTTGCGATTCGAGACGCATCTCAGGCCTAGCTATCAGAGCGGAATCCGCTGATGAATCTCAGGGTTGCGATCCGAGACGCATCTCAGGCCTGGCTATCAGAGCGGAATCCAATGATGATTCGCAGGGCAGAGATCCTAGACGCATCACAGGCCTGGCTATCAGAGCTGCATCCGCTGATGAATCGCAGGGTTGCGATTCGAGACGCATCTCAGGCCTGGCTATCAGAGCGGAATCCGCTGATGAATCTCAGGGTTGCGATCCGAGACGCATCTCAGGCCTGGCTATCAGAGCGGAATCCGCTGATGAATCTCAGGGTTGCGATCCGAGACGCATCTCAGGCCTGGCTATCAGAGCGGAATCCGCTGATGAATCTCAGGGTTGCGATCCGAGACGCATCACAGGCCTGGCTATCAGAGCCGCATCCGCTGATGAATCGCAGGGCTGAGATCCGAGACGCAACACAGGCCTGGCTATCAGAGCGGAATCCGCGGATGATCTCAGGGTTGCGATCCGAGACGCATCTCAGGCCTGGCTATCAGAGCTGCATCCGCTGATGAATCGCAGGGTTGCGATTCGAGACGCATCTCAGGCCTGGCTATCAGAGCGGAATCCGCTGATGAATTTCAGGGTTGCGATCCGAGACGCATCTCAGGCCTGGCTATCAGAGCGGAATCCGCTGATGAATCTCAGGGTTGCGATCCGAGACGCATCACAGGCCTGGCTATCAGAGCCGCATCCGCTGATGAATCGCAGGGCTGAGATCCGAGACGCAACACAGGCCTGGCTATCAGAGCGGAATCCGCTGATGAATCTCAGGGTTGCGATCCGAGACGCATCTCAGGCCTGGCTATCAGAGCGGAATCCAATGATGATTCGCAGGGCAGAGATCCTAGACGCATCACAGGCCTGGCTATCAGAGCTGCATCCGCTGATGAATCGCAGGGTTGCGATTCGAGACGCATCTCAGGCCTGGCTATCAGAGCGGAATCCGCTGATGAATCTCAGGGTTGCGATCCGAGACGCATCTCAGGAATGGCTATCAGAGCCGCATCCGCTGATGAATCGCAGGGTTGCGATCCAAGACGCATCTCAGGCCTGGCTATCAGAGCGGAATCCGCTGATGAATCGCAGGGTTGCGATCCGAGACGCATCTCAGGCCTGGCTATCAGAGCGGAATCCAATGATGATTCGCAGGGCAGAGATCCTAGACGCATCACAGGCCTGGCTATCAGAGCTGCATCCGCTGATGAATCGCAGGGTTGCGATTCGAGACGCATCTCAGGCCTGGCTATCAGAGCGGAATCCGCTGATGAATCTCAGGGTTGCGATCCGAGACGCATCTCAGGCCTGGCTATCAGAGCCGCATCCGCTGATGAATCGCAGGGTTGCGATCCAAGACGCATCTCAGGCCTGGCTATCAGAGCGGAATCCGCTGATAAATCGCAGGGGTGAGATCCGAGACGCATCTCAGGCCTGGCTATCAGAGCTGCATCCGCTGATGAATCGCAGGGTTGCGATCCTAGACGCATCACAGGCCTGGCTATCAGAGCCGCATCCGCTGATGAATCGCAGGGTTGCGATCCGAGACGCATCTCAGGCCTGGCTATCAGAGCGGAATCCGCTGATAAATCGCAGGGGTGCGATCCGAGACGCATCTCAGGCCTGGCTATCAGAGCGGAATCCAACGATGATTCGCAGGGCAGAGATCCTAGACGCATCACAGGCCTGGCTATCAGAGCCGCATCCGCTGATGAATCGCAGGGTTGCGATCCGAGACGCATCTCAGGCCTGCCTATCAGAGCGGAATCCGCTAATGAATTGCAGGGCTGAGATGCGGGGCGCATCTTTACACAGCGGCGTTACGTTTCTGGTCACGGAATACGGATGGGTTTGCAGATGCGCTATGCCCTATTACTCCTCCAGCAGGTTAGCTCCTAGAACTGTGTTTTGGTTACTTTCAATAATTTCGACTAATTTTCAGCATGGAAGCTGCACAACCTAACCCTGAATAGGAAGGGGGGGGGGGGGGGCTGATTGATAGGAGTACTATACGTACGTATGTAGCATTCGCACTTTGAATTAAACTTTTCGCAAATTGAATCAAACTTTTCGAAAATTGAATCAAACTTTCTGCAAATTGACCTTAGGCGAATCTGTTGTTTTAATTAAGACAAAATGTAAAACTTCAACAAAATGTATATATTGTAACAAATCATGCAAGTGATAGAACGAGCTGAAAAAGTGTAGATTTAAACATATTCCAGAAGGTAAATTACTTATTTATTAATAACAAAACTGAGCTCTCAACATATCCTTCTATAGTTGACATTTTACGATTATATAACTTACTAGAGGCCTGTTAGGGCTTGGAAAGGCCTAATCTAGTCCGTATAACAGTAGTACCTATCAGGAACCCAGCAAATTATAGTAACGATATAAGTCCTACCTATTTGCGGCGTTATTTGACCTGGTGCAAAACTAAGGCGATGTTAATTATGATTAAAAAAGAGGAAATAACGATCAAAATGTAAGTAATGTAATAAAATAAATACCACCAGTTGAGGTGGTCCTCACCACTCAGCTGATCAGAAAATACCCCATCACTTCACTCGTCTCTTACCTATCAAATTTCAACTTCCTACAGTGAACAGGAAAGAATGTAGCTCACTCAGCTGATCAGAAAAGACCCCATCACTACGTTTCTTACTTACCGACACTTTTGCAACAAACTTGGGGCCGTGCTGATTCGGAATTATATATAAAGACCGTTCGGAATTGTATATTTATAAAGTCTCAGAAATAACTCTCCTAGATGTTAGTAACTACACTACATTTCTTACTGACCGTGAATTGGTGGCAACTGTTGTTACCACCACAGCCTAATAAACAACTCTCGTTGATAAGGACCGCCTAGAACACGATCAAGGCGGGTATAGAGACGAACGGCGACACTTTTGCAACAAACTTGGGGCCGTGCTGATTCGAATGAGCAGTCTAACACGAAAATCTGACCGCGAAGTTCTTCACAATTTCAAAGACCGTTCGGAATTATATAATAAAGAATTGGCTTTTGGTATGAAGACTTCAAAAAGCAAAAGTTAATGGAGAGGTCGTCCAAGTTATCAATGGAGGCGCTTCTTCTCCGCATACTTGTAACTTATCCGTCAATCCTAGGAATTCGCTCGCTGGACTCTTCTATTACCGTTCAGAAGCGATCGGCTGCGAAGCGTTCGGGACAGGCCGTTTCCTCGGAGTTGAAGGGCCTATTTATAGGGAATCGAAAGCCGGACGGTCGGAACGCATTCGGGTTTCCTAGTCGCTTCGTCCGGTGGGCGGATGAGTCCAAATTCCCCTTTCCAGTCAGTGTGAAAATCACCGACCTCCAGAACGAGTACTTGGCCTTTCGAACCCGTCTTATATGCAGTTGGTTTCCCCTTTAAAAGCTACAAAATCCTATTAATCAGAGAGCCGGTATCCAATCTAAAAATGAGTTCTTTCTTGAGAGAATTTCTTTAGAAATTAGCTAATTGAATGTTGCATATCAATAATATATCAATTATTGTATCATTTCAGCATGAATATGCTTTAGCCGTGACCTAACAACCGAAAAATGTCCCACGAGAGTGCAACGAAAGTAGCGCCAATAATTGTGATGATTTCCGCTTACAACCGAGTCGTTGCTAGGGATATGATACTTCGTCGTTTTTCATCCCACAAACTTCGTTGACCATTCGTTCGAAAGCTCTCGATTTATTCAACCATACTATATTAACTACTGCGAAGTGCGTGGCCAACAAGCTGAGTTATGAGCATGGTTATATGAATAATTGTTTACACACAGGTGATCATTCTCAATTATTGATATTGTGAACATGATTGCAACCGCTTGTTAATTTCTGATGATTTCATTGAGCAGGTGTTTCGATTATGTGATTCATAGCAGGTGATCCGAATATTGCGAGAACGGTTTGATTTGTGAAGCGGTGGTTAAATTATTTAATAGGTAATTTCTATACTTTACACTATAGGAAGCTGTAATTTCGTATGTAGCCTCTTTAGCCTCTTCCTATAATAAAGTGAATGTTTACTCGAGAGTTTCTATTAGAAGATCATCATCTCACAAGAGCTCAATCGTCGTGATCATTTCTATAATAAAGTGAATGTTTACTCGCGAGTTTCTATTAGGAGATCATCATCTCACAAGAGCTCAATGGTCGTGAGCTAAAGTGAGAGCGAGGAGCTAAAACATGATTCCATGTTTTAGGATTGATGGCAGAATGATAAACAGAGTTCAGAGGCCGATGGGGGGTCGGGTTCAGAGAATCGACGAGGAGTGAGTCGGCTAAAGCATATTCTTGTTTTTTAATTTTAGCCGTCAGGCTCAAAGGAACTGTGGCTTTTTTTACCTCTTGGAGACAACTGGAAGTGATTAGGAGGTAATCAGGGAAGCATACTCAGCTGTGTGAGCATCTAGTATAATGGTATCAATATAGATTTGCTAGTAGAATAAAAGATTGAAGTAGGTTCCATGTTTCAGGCCTCAAATTTATTTCTCAAGTTTTTCATTGGTTTCTCATCAATTTAGGTGATTGTATACAGTACATTTCTAATATAATATATAATTATTACCTACTATAATATATTATAATATCCTGTACATCATCTCTCTCTTTTTAGCGAATTTTTGAAGAAAATTAAGCTATTGCTCTCGCCTCAAAATTTGTAGAATGTGAATTTTTGAAAAATTGTTATGCAGAAATCCGTTTTAGGGTATTCTGAATCATATTCTGAAGTTTAACGCATTTTAGCGAATTTTCTTAGAAAATGAAGCTATTGCAATGGCTCCAAAAATTTTAAAATAAAAATTTTCAAAAATTTTCTTCATCGAAATCTGTTTTGAGGCATTCTGAAATGATTCCTGGATTTTAACGCTTTTTTTAATGTATATATATATATATATATATATCTATATATATATATATATGTGTATATATATGTATATATTTATATGTATGTGTCATTCCAGACGATAACTCTCGATAGAATTGAGATAAAAACTTCGTTCTTTCGCCAAAAAATCAAGCATTTCAAAAGAAAGGATGAGTTCGTTGGACAACAATTTTTGAGCACATTAAATTGGTCAAATTTCGAAAAATGTACCCAAAAAATCACTAAAAATGGCTAAAAACGGCCAAAAATCGTTAAATTTTTATTTTTTTGCAGAATTTTAGTCAAAACTAAATTTTCAACGATTAACTAGGCCATTAAAAATGTTTGCTCAAATCTATGATGAAAAACGTACTTTGTCATTAAAATTTGCTAAAATATCTATAAAAACTGCAAAAAAATTTAAAAATCAAAAATCCCTTTTGAATCAGTGGAATTTTATTTAGAATAAGTTTTTTGCCATAAAATTGGTTTTTAACCATTTCTGTCAACTAAAATTGCTCCAATTTCAATGCAATTTAACATACTATAGTACGATAGATAGTTTATGAAAATTCGCTCATACGATCATGCTGCATGACTGGAACTTTTTTATGTATGTATGTATGTATATATATGTATGTATGTATGTATATATGTATGTATGTATGTATGTATGTGTCATTCCAGACGATAACTGTCCGTAGAATTGTGCTAGAAACTTCAAACAAATTTTAAAATGTTAAGGACACAAAACGAAAGTTCAAGTTCGTTGGCCAGCATGATCGGATTACATCTTCGGGTTGAAATTTTCAAAAATGTAGTCAAAAATTTCAAAATAGCCTGTTTTTTGCGATTTGTTGTGCGAAATCATTTTTTCAGCATACTAACATGTGGTATATTCGGAATCAGCGTAAAATTTCCTATAAGAATATGTATCAAGTTTTCAAAAATTTCAAAGTTGAAAAATCAGTCAAAAATCGAAATAATGCCGTTCGCTAGTTGTAAAAATCGGTAATATTTGCATGAAACATTGTCCAAATTCAGATTGAACTACTCTTATGGAAGTATACCTGTATAACCAATCCTAGAACCATGCTGTTTAAGGCTAGAACCATGCTGTAGATAGAATTTGATTCCATGTTTGTCTATCAAAATCATAAACTAAAATTTCTCTACACGATCAATAGCGACTGAAACGTCGAAGATTTCTTCAAAAATTCGCTCATGGGGTCATGCTGCATGACTGGACTTTTTTTGTTTTTGGGGTTCATTTTATCGGCAGTAGGGGTTAGAGTGCGATTATCGCTTATGCATTGCTCTGCGGAATGTTATTATTATCCCCCCTGCTTAAATTATTGAATAAATGAAAAATAATTTACGAATTCTTCGATGATAAATTAGGAAGATCTATTTATTTGGAATATTTATTAGATAATTTAAGTAATGTAGCATATTCTAACTTTTCGGTGTAACATAGAGATAATCCTACCTACAGTTTCTAAGAATCGTTATCTAGGAGAATGGTTTTTCTAGTGCCTTTCATTTTGGTAGACCTTGAAAAAAAAAGTTTAGCTCCCTCTAGCAATTTGATGGTTTTCTTTTCAAAGATGTCCCAGTAATAAATTAATTACTGAATAGTATATTGTGGGTAATACCAGCATTGAATGCTCATTTTAATGTAGTCCGATTTCTGAAATATGAATTAGAATAGCTTGGGTCGAAAGTGGTTGGTGCAAATCAATGTAGAGCGAGGCCGTTACGTTAAACGAGAGATATTTACTTTGTCGACGTCAACGACCGCGTACTCCCGAAATATCTTACGCCTCCACTACCTTGCAATAGTAAAACGATAAATCAAACCTACTGGCTATAAGGATATAAACATAAGCTAAAAATATTCATTGTTTTGAACAGTTTTTGGATGTGTAGTTTTTCCTTGCCAAAATAAAACGAAGGTGGTGAAAATAAATCTCTCTTCAAATTCTTGGTCGAGCTTCTAAAATTTTACGGTCGAAGAGGTTTGATTAATATTGGGATCGGTAGCTGAGTGCTAAAACGACTTGTCAAAAGACTTTGTCAAGAAGTTTGTCAAAACTGACGTTTGTCGAAACGACTTGTCGATAGCTTTACGAAGTGTGTTTGTAATACAAGACTAGAACGACTTGTCAAAGAAACGTTCGTCAAAACGACTGCTCAGTGGTTCTTTTATCGGCTGTTGTAACTTCGGAATTTGACTCTAATCTTGATTAACTGAAATAGGGAGAGTTAGAGGTATAACCGGGAAACTGCACATGTGTATCTATTGAAGAACCAAAATATCATAAATTGACCCTGTTTCACGTTTTATAATAAATCTGTACAACCGCGTTAATGGATATGAAGGAGCTATTTGCCATAGTCAGCTTGGCGCACATTTTGAATTTGTATAGATTATAGAGTTATGACTTACAGATTTCATTCATGCAGCATAGGGGGAATATTCTGTAGCCTTTCTTGATAGGTTTGGTACCTTGATAGTCCATCGATCTATTTATTCATTAATACGTACAAGCTCAAAACAACAAGAAATTTACAACATATAATATACAGTGTCCCGCATAAGGTATTCAGTACTCCAGGGCGTGATTCTAGAGCTCATTTCTGATCAAAAGTTCCTCCTAGAGAGATTTTTTTTCTTTTAACGCTTAATTTTCGAATAATTCAATTTTTGAGATTTTTTTCTCGTGTTTTCGACCTTAAGTCATTAAAACAGCAATAACTACAATCATTAAACAGTAAGTGTGATTCTGAGGATACCGTTGGAAAGAGCGTTAAATTTCCTTCCTATGTAATGTCAAATCAAATTTTTTCAATCGGATTCATTTGTCGGTGAAAAAAATGCCTGAACATGAAATTTCCACGAGTCTGAGAAATTCCAATTTCGTAAACCGACTTTGAGTGTCCCATTTCTGTACTGTTTTTCGCGAACCTTATCTGTAAAAACTGGTCCAAGATCTCAGCTTTCCAGCGCGGTATATTTAATTTTTATTTTAATTTACTATTTATAGGATAAAAGTATGTTTGTATGTTGAAAAACATAGTTTTGACATTAAAAAAAAAAAAAAAAATTACCCTTAAAGGTCGCGATTTTGAATATTCTTTGACATTTACAACACAGGTGCCATTGTCTACGTTTTTATTGGTCTCTCAATCAATACAACAACAAACCTTCTATGGTTGATAACTAAGCTTGTTGCTTTAGCGAATTTTTGAAGAAAACTACGACATTGCTCTAGCTCCAAAAAATTAGGAAAGGGGTTTGGGTCGAAATATTATCATAGAAATCCATTCCTGATTATTCTTAATCACATCCTGAAGTTAAACATTTTTCATATATATCGCACCCGACCTAGAAGAACGTCACAACTCAAAAAAGGCGAATTCTGGGAAATCGCGATTTAAGTTTTTTCATTTGGTTTTTCGCATCTCAATCTCTTTAAAACTCCTAAACTCGGTTCATACCCTAGTATTTGTTGTCCGTAGGACTACCCTAGTCACCCATGACCGGAAAAAAAGGTTTTTTTTTTTTCATTATCCAGGCCATAAATGCCTTAATTAACTCAAAAATTATTGCAGATGTTACGTTATTCTGCGGACTATGTTTGTATTTTTTGAATTGTGACAATCCCTAACAGGATAATAGTTTGACAAATCAATACTTTTTTCTTTGTTGCTACCTCCGGAAATTTGATTTCCTAGTGTTGATTTAGCTTGGTTTGTTTGAAATAAGACACATTAGTGTGTATAAGGTATAAAACGTTATATATATATATATATATATATATATATATATATATATATATATATATATATATATATATTTTTACATTTTATTCAAACAAAGGAACAAAGAAAAGTATATAGATCATCAAAATAAGTAATATTTCATAAGTCCCCAAAGTGGGCACCTTCCACTGTAAGTCTCCAAAGTTGAGCAAGTTATATTATTCCCTATCGTTCCAATCTTTGATTGGGAGTTAATCACCTAATGAATACTTCATAATGAATTCTTAGCTCCAATGCAGCTATTTATTAGTGAGCAACACTTCTCAACCAGCAAACTATTCCACCTGGTTTACATACTTGATCTTCAATCAAGTATGTCTTTAAGGGGAGGAGTGTGACAGTTACCGTCAGATCCAAGCGAATGCGCGTCTATCCGTCGCTCTCGGGCCGGATTGAACGCTTCATTCTCGAGTTCTTGGAATGCTGTGTTTGGCGATAGATGAGGATCCGAGTATCGGAAAACATACCCTATTAGTACGAGTTGTTTCTCTTATGGTAGTGTCACACCCTCCTCTCTCTATGTAGTGCGAATTTAGGCACCACTGCACCTCTGGGGGCGACCTAAGTACGTTACAAAGTTGACGAATTATCATCACAAGCAGGTTGAGTGACGTCACTATTAGTTCCAGGCACACGTAGATCTCGTTCAACGTCAACCGCCAGGGTAATCTTTACAGCTGATCCATTATCCTTTACCAAAGAAGTCAATGGCAGATTAAACTCTTGCCGCAGTCTCCCAATCGTTTTTGAGTCAACCAATGACAGGTAACTGCCATGTTCGTGAAGGAATCGTTTTTTAGGCAACACAATATCAATGTTTTCTATTGGTTTTCGGTGGTGAGTCCATTTTGGTAAATGATTCACAAATACTATAAATGCCAACACAAATACTATAAATGCATTCACAAATAATATAAATGCCAATGCCGTAATCTGGAGGAAAAAAAAAAAAAAAAAAAAAAAAAAAAAAAAAAAAAAAAAAAAAAAAAAAAAACGTAGCCATAATGATTATAATAAAATCAAATGGACGAAGTTTAGAAGTATCTATTACCACAAGAAAAACATAACAAAGTGGACCAATTTTGACTATACCAAGAATTGACAATAAGTCTGTTGTTCTGATGATTGGAATGGAAGTAGATCATTTTAGACTCCATCCAGTTGATAATCGTTCAAACTAGGTTTCTACAATGTCTACATGAATCTCTAGTTCTAAGAAATCCGAATGAGAAAAAAAAAAAAAAACAGTTTGGGATTGGCGCAACTGATAAGTCGGAAAAAGGGTACAACTGTCCCGAGAACAACGTGACAAAACAAAAAAATGCACCTCACTGTCTGGTGACCGGAACTCTACTGAGTTGTCACACTCTTCCATGAACAGAAATGGACTTCCCCCCCTAATCGGATAACGTATCATCAGCGTTTAAGCGTAAACGAAACGAACTACGATAATCACCGTCTTCTACATACATTCTAGACGCCTTCCTGCATCATTTGCCGTCGATAACTCAAAAATCGAAAATTTTGAGTTGTGACGTTCTTCTAGGACGGGTGCGATATCTCTAATCTGACTTTGCGAACAATTTGAAAATTTTCTTTTTTCGGCCAAATTTACTTCTTTACATAAGTAAGTACACGATCAAGCTCTCTATTTCGTACAGATCATGGTTTTATTATTTATTTTTCAATTAATTATAATTATAGGTAAAGTCAATGAATACCTTCCTAAATTGATAACTTGAACGAGAATTCATTGAGGGACCGACGGTATGAAACTTAACAGCCTCCAAGCTGAAGGATTCAATCGAATAGTTAACAGAAATGTCTGATGCCCATGATGGCAGGCGTTTGCAGCTAACTGTTTCTGGGATTTGTTTACCAACATAATAAATTATATTCACAATGAATAACCGTTGCAATCAAAGGTTAGGAAGGATGCGATCAAAAGTTGCAGTCTCACAACAAAAACACCTTCATTTTCAGCTCACATAAACATTTAGAAAAAATCGACGTTTGTCAATTTTTATAGCATTTGGAACCACTGTGCATAGTGAGTGTACTATAGTGAGGAAACGAAATTAGAAGTTGGTTTGTTCGATTTGCTAAAGTGAAAAATAATAATAATAATTGAGGAGCTGACTTGGAAAAGCAGATAAGTCCAAAAATCGAAAGAAATTTTTTTTTCGTCGAAGTGCAAGTAAACAGTCACGCCAACGGCGTGGGAAAAGCCTTTGGTCCTCCCGTCCTTGCTAGATCGCACCGTGAATAAATGTGTGACCTTTGAATGAAGAGATTATGTCCAACAAATCTGATAAGAGTTCAGAGGGAGTTCCTATGAAGTTTGATTTTTGGACTTGAGTGCTTTTCCATGTCAGCTCCTCAATTATAGTGTTGGTTTGAAAATATCCCTCTAACCTTGGAGCTTCTAATCAACCATATCTCAGTTATGTTCGCGCGTTTTTAAGCGAAAAAAGAGCTCCAGGATGATGACGTCAATATTAATGAGCGTTCGAATGTAAGTGTACAGGTTTACCCTACTGACATGAGTACTAAAACTGGTTCGAATCACAAGTATCGATACTAACCAGTATCGATATCGAACCAAAACGTTCCATATGAATTCAATTTCTTTATTTTCATTTTGTAATTTACAGAAAATAATTAATTATTCGAATATTTTGGCTATATAATCAACATTTAGCTTAGTTTTTCTCAGACTAAAGGTTAGAGGGATATTTTCAAACCAACACTATAATAATAATTATTATTTTTCTTTTTAACAAATCGAACAAACCAACTTATAATTTCGTTTCCTCACCTACACTCACTATGCACAGTGGTTCCAAATGCTATAAAAATTGACAAACGTCGTTTTTTTCTAAATGTCCTCTAATCTAAAATGGTTGTTGATACTTATTCCCAGATAATTACTGGTACCAGATCCGAACTAGTTTCATTTTAGCGAATTTTTGAAGAAAATTAAGCTATTGCTCTCGCCTCAAAATTTGTAGAATGTGAATTTTTGAAAAAAAAATTATGCAGAAATCCGTTTCAGGCTATTCTGAATCATATTCTGAAGTTTAACGCATTTTTTTATATATGTATGTATGTATGTATGTGTCATTCCAGACGATAACTGTCCGTAGAATTGTGCTAGAAACTTCAAACAAATTTTAAAATGTTAAGGGCACAAAACGAAAGTTCAAGTTCGTTGGCCAGCTTGATCGGATTACATCTTCGGGTTGAAATTTTCAAAAATGTAGTCAAAAATTTCAAAATAGCCTGTTTTTTGCGATTTGTCGTGCGAAATAATTTTTTCAGCATACTAACATGTGGTATATTCGGAATCAGCGTAAAATTTCCTATAAGAATATGTATCAAGTTTTTAAAAATTTCAAAGTTGAAAAATCAGTCAAAAATCGAAATAATGCCGTTCGCTAGTTGTAAAAATCGGTAATATTTGCATGAAACATTGTCCAAATTCAGATTGAACTACCCTTATGGAAGTATCCCTGTATAACCAATCCTAGAACCATGCTGTTTAAAACGTAGGTAGTAGGTGCTTAAAAAAAAACTCGGCGCTCCGCGCCTCGCCAGGGGGCAAGCCCCCTGGACCCCCGGTTACCTCTATTTACATACTTCGGACGAAATTATTGAAACACAGAATGTGTTTGCGTTGTCGCGCAACCAAGTGACAACCAAACAAGCGTCATTGTTTACTATTCATTTACTATTCATGCTCATAACTCAGGTTGATGGCCACGCACTTCACAGTAGTTAACATAATATGGTTGGATAAATCAGGAGCTTTCCAACGAATGGTGAACGATTTCTGTGCGATTAAAATTGCGGAAGTTCCATTTCCCTACCAACGGCTCGGTTGTACGTGAAAATCATAAGAAAATTAACAAGCGGTTGCAATCATGTTCACAATATCAATTATTGAGAATGATGATCTGTGTGAACAATGATCCATATAACCATGCTCATAACTCAGGTTGATGGCCACGCACTTCGCAGTAGTTAACATAATATGGTTGGATAAATCAGGAGCTTTCCAACGAATGGTGAACGATTTCTGTGCGATTAAAATTGCGGAAGTTCCATTTCCCTACCAACGGCTCGGTTGTACGTGAAAATCATCACCGTCACACATTTCGTTACCATCCCGCGTTCCATTTTCGGCTAGTCCATGGCTAAAACACATTCTGTGTTAAAATGTAATCACAACTGATGAGTTTACTCTGTGCATGTGTTAATAATTTGATTCCATGTTTGTCTATCAAAATCATAAACTAAAATTTCTCTACACGATCAATAGCGACTGAAATGTCGAAGATTTCTTCAAAAATTTGCTCATGGGGTCATGCTGCATGACTGGCCTTTTTATATAGTTTTTTGTGCCCACAACCCCCCCCCCCCCCCCCCCGCTAAAATAGGAGCATCTGGAAAACCACTTGAGAGCTATTAGGCACAAAAGTGTGTGCTCGTTTCCAAGCAAAAAAGCTTCAGGATAAGCCGGGTTGCAGCTTAAAATCAACCATATCTCAGTTATCTGCGTGCGTTTTTATGCGAAAGAACAGCTCCAGCGTTTGAGCGTTCGAATGTAAGTGTACAGGTTTACCCAACTCATATCGATCCTCGCCTGGCATCGTTTATCCCTATAGCAAAGCCTCCTCCCTGGAATAACATCGTACATCGTTTTAAAAGATTGAGCACATCTTATCCCATTAGGATCGTAATTATGGCAACTTTAAAGGTGGGTCAGGTGGTGAGTGAGTTTGTTCCAACAGAGATCACGAAGAGGTCATCGATCAGGGCCCTGCCCCATCACTAGGTCAGCTTGATGGGATGACAGGCGGTGCACACAACGGGCTGTAATGGACTCCGCGGTTTTTACCGTCTCAGCAGATCCAACTTTTCGAAGGTCGCTCCTCATCTGCTCCTATTAGGTACATCAATTACCGATAAGAATCTCTTCCTCCTACGTCAAGACATACATCCGTTTAGAGAACCCATTGTGATTACAACCCGGAGAGAATCGCTTCACCAATCTTCAGCCACCCATCCTGTCTTCCCATTTCTAACTTGATTACTTTTCACATGGCAGAAAGCATATCGCTGTAATAAAATACTGAGCAGGACAATTAGTGGCGTAGATTAGTCATTTCTCATGGAGGGGCAACAGTCGAGGATTTCATTTTATTTTATAGTTTTAGTATTAATTTCTAGTGCTTGTTGCTGAGTATACGAAGACTGTTAATAAACTGTCAAACGTTCATATAAGTAGGTAGGTGCTCAATGGCTGTTTGTGATGATCTGAAATCACGGACGCTTTCATATTCATAAACCTACCTATTGATTATTAAAGTATAATACTACTTAGAAAAAATATTATCCAAATAACTAATCAGAACGTTAAAAACTACGATAAATACGAATAGGTACGTACCGATGAACTGAGGAGCACTAGGTTTATTATACTATTATACTAGACTTACTGCATGCAAATTCATATACCTATGTGGACTTTCTCTCTTACAGGTTTATCCTCAATTGTTACTTCCGCGCGAAAATAACTTTTTCTGGACAATATCACACAATTTGTATTATATAAGTAGGTACCTACCTAAACGAAATAAAATACAGGGCATGAAACCGAGATCAAGAAACAACAAAATGTAAACAAACTCAAACCAGCAATATGCTAGGTTAGAGTAGAAATACTTACTGCTTCACTCAATTATTTTAATATTTTCTATTCAACTATTTTAATCACCACTGCAGGCTTCTATTTACTGTATTCTTGCTTTATTTTAAATGGGATTTTTTTCGTAAATTAATGGAATGGTATAATACAACGGAAAACTGTTTCGAATCGAACAATCAAGCTTGAGCAAGCAAGCAGTGAAAAGTAGGGGAAGTTCTGCCCACCAAATTTTCTTTTTGGGACTTCGTTTCTGAGTTATTCCACTTTTTGCGGAAGTCCGATTTTTATTTTTCCATTTCTCAGATCATTGATTGAAACTTACGGTTTCCTCTTGAACGACCTTTTTTATTGCTTTTTCCGATTCTAGGTTGAATTTGGAACAGAAAATGCCTCCTTGAAATTTTCTTTTTGGGGCTTCGTTTCTGAGTTATTCCACTTTTTGCGAAATTCAGAAAATCGCCGATTTCTTTTAGACATTACCAACACTTTCTTACTTATTTTTATCTTCAATTTTTGAGATGTTCACCACACTTTTGAAATCAGCATTAAACCATCTATCATCAGACCTCCGCGTCCATAATCAACAATCACCATCAGGGGGATGACATTACACTTGAACCGCTTACAATTTGAAAAAGTTTTCCAAATCGTCGTTAAAAAAAAAAAAAAAAAAAAAAAAAAACCCTCAAACTGTTCAGTACTATTACTCATTTATTAGAAGAACGTATGAGACGCCGTATTCTGGACTAATGTAAGGTTCTTTAAATAATAAAGATCATAGTGCAGACTGAACAATAAGTATCAAGAAGCTGTTGTTTTCTTGACCCTTGAATACAGTTTGCAGGAGAAGGAGCAGAGGCTGCAGAAGGAGCAGGTGGCATTTTCGATTTATCACAACACAACTGACTGGAAGTCTCCTTGTGGAACATTTTTTAAACCGTATTCTGAACAGTGATTCTGTGTGTACTGAATACTGTACGTAAGGAGAGGGAAATCGGTAACTTGAAATGTGAACATTTATCACATAAATCAAGCGCTTTCCAACGAGTGGCGAACGATTTTTGTGCGATGAAAACTGCACAAAACATTTTTGGTGGTACATTTTGGTGGTACATTTTTTAAACTGTATTCTGAACAGTGATTCTGTGTATACTGAACAGTTTGAGGGGTTATTTTTTTCAAACGACGATTTGGAAAACTTTTGTTAAATCGTAAGCCGTTCAAGTGTAATGTCATCCCCCTGATGGTGATTGTTGATTATGGACGCTGAGGTCTGATGATAGATAGTTTAATACTGATTTCAAAAGTGTGGTGAACATCTCAAAAATTGAAGATAAAAATAGTAAGAAAGTGTTGGTAATGTCTGAAAGAAATCGACGATTTTCTGTATTTCGCAAAAAGTGGAATAACTCAGAAACGAAGCCATAAAAAGAAAATTTCATGGAGGCATTTTCTGTTCCAAATTCAACCTAGAATCGGAAAAAGCAATAAAAAAGGGGGTTCAAGAGGAAACCGTAAGTTTCAATCAATGATTTGAGACATGGAAAAATAAAAATCGGACTTCCGCAAAAAGTGGAATAACTCAGAAACGAAGTCCCAAAAAGAAAATTTCATGGAGGCATTTTCTGTTCCAAATTCAACCTAACATCGAAAAAAGCAATAAAAAAGGGGGGTCAAGAGGAAACCGTAAGTTTCAATCAATGATTTGAGACCCTAAAACATGGAAAAATAAAAATCCGACTTCTGCATCGTGAACCTGAGTTGAAATACTATAAAAAAGGTCCAGTTCAATTTTTCGATAGCTCGCACCGTAAGGCTGTAATTTCCCGATGGGCCCGTTTAGATGGGACACCCTGTATATATATATATATATATATATATATATATATATATATATTTATATATATTCTTCTTCTTCTTTAAATTCAATAAACTGTTCTACTGAACTATATACTTAGTTTTGTTTTGTATGAATAATAGATAAACGAAGAAAGGAAAAGATGTTTTTGATATTTCGAATATAAATCTTGTTCACAAGTTAGAAGTTGAAAATGAAAACATAATTTATCAATTGTTCAGGAGATGGGATGGCTTGTTGACAGGGAGATGTATATAGATAATAGCTGTGTTCCAAGCACCGCGAGTTCATGAACTTTTCGAAACTGGTTCGGCGCCGAACCTTATGCGCAAGTGAATCGTGTTCCAAGCGTTTTGAGTTCAGGAACTCAACACTCGCTAAGGTGTTCCCACCGCGCCGGGTTCATGAACTGAGTTCAATGAGTTCAAAACTTCACGCTAAATGCCTTGTCATTAATTAGCCTGCTTAATGCTCGCTGTGTTATCGTTTTCCACATCTCTTTTTCAATTTGCTTCATCTAATAATAATTACAAACGTCCGTTTTTTTTTTATCAGTTGTCTACGCATAGATAGAAAACATTTGTTTAAGGGTAGTTGGTAAGTGGCAGGCAAAGTCTAACTAATGTTTTTCTCGAACGCACTTGGCCCACCCTACTACCTTACTTGAAAAAGCGTAGTGTTTATCACTTTTTTTGTTGCCTTTTCTCAATAATGCTCCGAGGGATTTTGATGAAATTTTGAACAGTTACTCTTCTTCTGAGTAGGAATGATGTCCCATACCCTTCATACCTGGGAAAATATTCTGAGGGTGACAATTAGCAAATAACCTTCTAAAATAGTTGAAAATGCCGTTTTTTTAGCACTTTTTTGGCCTTCTCTTGAAAATGCTCAAAGGATTTCAAGGTTTTCACGTTACTAAAGACGACGCTAGTGCTGGTTGGTGCATTGAGTATCAGGTGAACTTTAGTGTTCCCACCGACGGGTTCTTGAACCTAAAAGTTTCGTGAACTCGTGAAACCCATCTGAGTTCATGAACTCAGACGAGTGCTTGGAACACACCTACTGTCAATCACTAGGTGGAGATAATTTCAATCATCAATGTTGGGGACGGGAGGTACGTTCGCTTTCAAAACCCACTTGTGTGCCTTTTCTGATTGGTGGAAAAGTCGATCGTTAAAACCTGGTGGCATCTTTTTAAAACCTTCACCCCAAAACATTGATCAAATGATGCATCATAAGATCTTGCATGTTCGTTGATAGGGGGTGGCTGGTTATGGGTGACTGAAGCACGATGGTTATTCATCCGCAGATTCATTTTGGCAAATTATCGCAAATGAATCTGCATGACTGAAACTTTTTTCTCATTCCCTAATCAACTAATTTATACATTTTACGCTTCATTTTAATTCATCATTTCTCCCAGCCATATAGGAAGCAATGATATATAGATTCATGATACGAATACGACGAAGCTATGTGCTTTTCTCAACTTTGCTAACGATTTCTACATTTTCTGATAAATAGACCTCAAATGAAGCTTAGGTACCTACTTAAATTTATACAATTTTTTTTCCTTTTTTTTTCCTCTCAATTTCTCTTCTCTGCTTTGTATTCTTTCTTTTTACCTTTATCTTAAGATGTTCCTCATATGACGACAAGTAGGGGATACCTACTCTACCTCTATACCCTGTAAAACCTAACAAACTTTGTTTCTTGTTTGTTAGGTGCAATGCCACCCTAGTTTTGAAATTTCTGATGAAGAGTGAAGCAAAATTAGACTCGAAATGCATAGCAAGAAAGGAGAAAAAAAGGAGTAATTCTTTATTCTTCGGCATCACCAACACAACCTTAAGAACAGCAAGGCTTAAGGAACCTCCAAGCTGGTTCCTACCTAGACAATTATTTACACATAAATTTTCTGATTTATTACAATATTCTATTTCAACAGTATTTGGTTTACTTTTCACACGTCTCTTATCCTAAATACAAAACGATAGAGTCGCCCCTGGAATTCGAACATCGAGCCGAATTCCCCTTGAGGATCGTCCCATAAAAGGAGAGCAGGGACAAGGTCGGATGAAATCCACAACCGCCTTTAAAGTCTCTTGCCTCCAGTGATTTGAGAGAAACCGAATTATATTTGGTGGACTAACTGCCACATTCTACACCTCCGGTGATATACGAATTGTTGTCTGCCTTCCATCGATCTTATACGTAGGAAGGAGCTCAAATCGAGCGACCATGTTGATGTCCACATCGGCGATATCCTTCGCACTAGCGGATCGTCAAAGTTGCATAAATTACGAGCACTTGGGCACGTCCTTCCGCTCCATCTTCTCCCACATAACAGATTGAGAGCCAGAAGACAATCGCGGCCGAAGCTGCGCAATTGTGACTCGTTGGGTGAGAGAGGAAGTCGCGAATGCGAAGCCCTGGATTTATTATTTTACTGTACATATATATACTTTGTTTCATATATAGAAAGAATCTGATATTTCGATTTTTGATCCTTGTCACAGAAAATAGAAAAATTACAGTCATTCTTGATGTCTTGGAAATTTCATATGTGTCAGCGTCCATCGTTACTTATCGAAAACATTCTGATAAGTATTCTGGGTTTGATGGCTAACCGTTGAGAGTGAGATCTGGAGGACGATTAGCGCCTAGTACCCGCCATGTATGTGTATCAACTGGTTTAAAAAGTGTTAGGATGGAGGACCAGGTTTCTACGTTGAATTTACGAATGAACAACCATAGGGCATCAATCAACCAACCACGTCCTCTTCCGGTCAAGAAACATGCTGAATCGCATGGGGCATCTTTTAACGAGTGCTATGGGGTGCAGGTACTGAAGAAGATACCGAAACAGGCAAATTACCGGCAACTAAAGCCGAGAGAGCTTTTAGGTGGGATTAGCCATCAAACCCAGAAAACTTATCAGCATTTTTTTGGTAAGTAACGATGGACGCTAAAGGCCGTATCACACGAATTTTTTTCAGTTTTTTTCTCGCATTTTTAATGCTCGAGCGTGAAGAAGCCAAAGTGCTTTTTTCCAAGGTCAGCTTGTTTTACCATAGCGCGTCCTGGCGGAGCATTTTTAAACTCACTTCAACGCGAAGAATGCTTAAACGTAACCCTTGGGAAGGTAACAATTCAATGGAAAACCCCTAGGAGCCCTAACCTGACAGATTTAATAAAACTGCATTCAAACAGAATGCGCTGTTTTTGCACTTATTCTTCTTCAACATTCACAGCTGACCTTGGAAAAAAGCACTTTGCCTTCTTTACGTTCGAGCATTAAAAATGCAAGAAAAACCCTGAAAAAATGCTAGTGTGATACGGCCTTTACACATATGAAATTTCCAAGACATCAAGAATGACCTTCATTTCTCTAATTTCTGTGACAAAGATCAAAAATCGAAATATCAGATTCTTTCATCTATTCATTTGTGAAATTCTTTCTATATTCAAAACAAAGTAGGTACCTATATAGTTCAGTAGAACCGCGACTAGTTCAAGTGTAAATATATTAATTGCTATGCAATTCTTAGGCCGACCCCCAATAATTTTTTTAAAATGTCCACTTTTTTTGTGTAACGTTTTTTGTCCCGAGATGGGAAGCGAGAGGTCGTGGGTTCGAATCCCGGCCAGGCCTGAAAATTTTTTTTTTTTTTTCTCGTGAGACGAAGGTTGTGGGTTCGAATCCCGGCCAGGCCTGAATTTTTTTTTTTTTTTTCTCGTGAGAAGAAGGTTGTGGGTTCGAATCCCGGCCAGGCCTGAAATTTTTTTTTTTTTTTTTTTTTTTTTCTCGTGAGACGAATTGCATAGCAAATTATCCTCGTTTTCTACACAGTAGAAAAGAGAAAAGATCCGGCGAGGCGCGAAGCGCCGAGTATAGATTAGGGGGGTCCAGGGGGGCGAAGCCCCCCTGGCGGGGTCAAGGGACGGAGCCCCTTGCGAGGCCCGAAGGGCCGAGTTATATATATATATATATATATATATATATATATATATATATATATATATATATATATATATATATATATATTCACAAAATTAGAAAAGATAACAGAAAAAACGTCACAAAACTATTTTTATATTTCGGCTTTTTGCCTTTTTCAAACTAACAAAGAAATTGAATAACTGTGGGAAATTTGTGTACAACGTTGACAAGGAATTTTGGTAACTTTGGATTTGGAATCATCGTCTTATGTTGAGGCCTGGAGGATCGTAAGCACCCAAAACGTTGCTATGTGCTTTTTCTGATTGGTGAAGCAGTCTCTTGTTCTCGTGGGGTTTCATTTTTGACATTTCATGTCTTTGCTATGGCACACAACCAAATTTTCGTTATGTTACGTTACGTTACGTTATGCTCAATGTTCTGATGATTTCCGCTTACAACCGAGTCGTTGCTAGGGAAACGGTACTTCGTCGTTTTTCATCCCACAAAATTCGTTGACCATTCGTTCGAAAGCTCTCGATTTATCCAACCATATTATGTTAACTACTGCGAAGTGCGTGGCCAACAAGCTGAGTTATGAGCATGGTTATATATGAATAATTGTTTACACACAGGTGATCATTCTCAATTATTGATATTGTGAACATGATTGCAACCGCTTGTTAATTTCTGATGATTTCATTGAGCTGGTGTTTCGATGATTTGATTCATAGCAGGTGATCCGAATATTGCGAGAACGGTTTGATTTGTGAAGAGGTGGTTAAATCATTTTAATAGACGAGTCTGCAACTAAAGACATGAAATGTCCCAATGTGTTGCAGACTAGTATGCAAGCGTTACTGATGATTATCGTTTGCTTGCTCACTATTTATTTTGAATCAGAAGTTCTCAACCTTGTACAAGAGTGAAATAATATATCATCATCTATATATAATGCAACACACATAAGTACACAATTTTATGAAACGCATAGATAGAGATCAGGTATAGTGACACCAACAATTTAGATTATGTTCAGATTTGTCACCCGCCTTCTTTAACCCTTCTACTGAAGTAAGTATAGTTAAAATGACGTGAGACCTTTTTCAAAACTTTTATGCCGAAACAGTCATCGAACGTTGTGTTATGGGTTGTGGCATGGCGGCTTACAGGCAGGTCTTCATTAGCACTCACCACAGATGCTCGATGATTGTTAACCCTAAAGTTGAGTTGGGTTTCGGCCTTCCCTACGTAAAACGCAGGACACTCTTTACAAATCAACTCATACACACACATTGGTGTCTGGCAATCTGCTGACCCTTTGCATGTGTATGAGTTGGGATTGTTGGGTGATCCGAAAATTTCCTCCTCAATGACTAAAGGGCAAACCTTGCAACGGCGCTTCTTGCATGGGTGCAACCCTTTGCTTGGAGCTGGTTCTGGTCTCTCTGACCGCCTGTGTGAGAGTATGTCTCCAAGTGATGAGGCCTGACGATATGTTAGTGTAGGAGCTTCAGAAAAAACATTTCGTGTTGTGGGGTGGGAGGATAAGATCGAGAGAATGAATAAAGTACTCAAAGATCTATACCCATAACAACCCATAACACAACGTTCGATGACTGTTTCGGCATAAAAGTTTTGAAAAAAATGAAACCCCACGAGAACAAGAGACTGCTTCACCAATCAGAAAAAGCACATAGCAACGTTTTGGGTGCTTACGATCCTCCAGGCCTCAACATAAGACGATGATTCCAAATCCAAAGTTACCAAAATTCCTTGTCAACGTTGTACACAAATTTCCCACAGTTATTCAATTTCTTTGTTAGTTTGAAAAAGGCAAAAAGCCGAAATATAAAAATAGTTTTGTGACGTTTTTTCTGTTATCTTTTCTAATTTTGTGAATATAATCAAGCTCTCCTAGAGTCATTTTCAATAAGTGAAATAAATATATATATATATATATATATATATATATATGTATATGTATATATATATATATATATATATATATATAATATTACAAACAATTTTGAACGAAATGAGTTGTATGCATGAGAAAACCAAGTTACGGTCATACAGTACTAGCGAATTTTTACGGTGTCAGACAGAAGCACGTTTTACGACTGATAAGGGACCAATAAGCCGGTGCTTTTTCCCAAAAGTGCCAGTTCCGGTGCAAATTTCGCGCATTCTTCATTACTCCTAACATCCTTACAATCGGAATGTATTGGATTTTTGTACTAGACCACCAAACACACACCATTCAGATCTATTTGTCATCTAATCTATATTTTATAGGAAGGATTGATTTAGGATTTTTTTATATTTTAGATGCGAGCTTGCGAGCATACAGACCACCCAACTATACACAACATTCTGATATATTTTTCCTCATACACCTACTTGCTTTGCCTTCATCATCTGCAAATGTTGAAAACTACCATCATAACCACCAGCGCTTTTAGTAGAGTTTTCACCATTGTTCAGTTCAAACCACCGGCGCTTTTGGATAGGACTAACTGGCGTATTTGGGAAGGATGAACAATCGACCAGCACTTTTGAGAGGTAGCCCTAAGATTATGAGGGAGGTTATAGATTATGCAAGTTGTAATTCTATTACGCATACATAGTCCTACCGTAAGGTCTGTTTCAAGGGAATTTTTTTGTAGACATAAGGTTAGTCGCGGATTTTAGAAAAAATGGATTTTAATTTGATATTATGAATTTTTATAAGTTGATAAATTACAGAATAATTCCAAATTACCGTCTTTAGCCAACACATAATCTTTTACGAGTAGTTTCCGGGCCAGTCATCTACGGACTCACTAAGGAAAATAGTCGAAATGCAAAAAAAAAAAAAAAAAAATTAAAAATGGCCAATTAGTTTTGGCAGAAGTCAAGGCGGTTTATCTTTGACCAGAGTAAAAACATTATACCTTTTACAGATTTTTGGCAATTCCTTCAGGAAGTGCATATACAATTCCACAAAATACCCACAATGGTTTTAGTTTAGAGATATATACCACACGTAAGTAGCCCCATTTGTAAACAGTTGCCTAAAGAAAATGATAAGTGATTATTTTACAAAGTTTGAATTTGATATTTTACATTTTTTTCCAGGGGAGAAACGTTGAGGAAAACCGATTTAATGACTGATAAACCAATTTAAGGACAGAAAGACCTTTTGAAAAGTCTTATTATAATTTGAACTATCCACATAAAGACAAGTTGCAAAATATTTATACCGTTCAAATGAATATGAAGCGATCTGTATAACCTGTTAGTGTTTTGCAGGTTTCCGCCAGATTGTGAGGGATTCGAAAAACGAGGTCGCACCGTAATTTGCTTCCGCCCACCAAAGTTCAGTAGGCTGAGGTCACAAGGGAATCCCCCAGTCAGACCATCTCGAATGCTAAACTAAAGATCACCAATCCCCTACACGCTAATAGGCCGGGAAGCCAACACAAATTGACTCTTCGAGTGATCTCTTAATTTTTAAATCCAATTATTATCATGTGAATATTGCTCAAATAAAGTATATAAAACAGAACATTCAAAAATGTATGTACACAATTGTGCGGGAAAATTTACTTGAATTTCATCAAAATGTGCTAAAAATTGATAAAAACTTCAATGCAGCTGAAAATTCAAAGTCCTTTTATGAATAGAAGGTTATTATTTAGATTAAGTTTTTTTGCCATAAAATTATTAGTTAGCAATTTCTTTGTACTCATAAATCTCAAAATTCCTAACGATTTCCCATTATACAATATGATAATAGAGAGTTCCTAGAGATCCGTCGGTCTCAATACGGCGTGCGGTGAAGGGAAACATTTAACGCACCTTAAAGTCACGTCAAGTCCCTAACGGATCTAGTTGTAACGCTAAATCCATGGAAGGAGGAAATTATCCCTAGGAGATTATTTGAGTCCATGGGAGGAGGTTATTTTAGACGATTACGTTTTTTCCGGATTGTGATCCGTTAACGAGACTGTACGGAAGGATGCGTCACCGTAACTCATTGCGTCAGAGTTACGGCGCCGTATTGTCAATACCGCACGACGTATTGTGTTTTACGGATCTACTGGAAACTCTCTAATATACGAAAATTCGCTCATAGATCATGCTGCATGATTGGAACTTACTTAATCTTGTTGGTAAAACCGATTCAAAGAAGGTTTTGTATTTGAGGCGGTTACGCATGTCAAGACCGTTGAGTAATATTTTCCTTGATGTGTGTAGTAACGTCAATTAATAATGAGGTGCGAAGATTTGAGCAATGTTGGTCGCCTGCCAAGTTCTGGGTTGGGCAAGTCGTATGCGAGTTACTACGCCGAGACGGCCTAGCCCGTGTTTTGCCTACCTGAGCGCCAAAGGTAATGACGATTTGATCGTCTGAAAGTGTCACCGCTTCGAATTCCTGACAGGGTTCAATTAAAAGTTACGAATTTCCGACGAATTCCTGGGAACCTAACTGTTGTTTTTATGGAATTTGATACAAATCCGCGAGCGAGATTTCACCATAATTTTCGGGACTTTGCTATGAGTTGTCTACCCTCTGCGATTTCGGTCAGCATATGCTTACCAGCCACCACAGCGATCATTACTACAATTGATGTTAATTAATAAAATTAACATTAAATGTAATTAATACAATTAATTAATCAACTAACTGTTGTTATTAAGGAATTTGATACACATCCCGAGCGAGGCTTCACCAAAGTTAAGTCTGCTCTCTTGTTTATGCACAAGCATCCGGATTTGTTCAATTACGGACTTATGTCCAATTATTGTGCATATTCTTTTTGCTCTACTACGCAAAATATTATACCTACTCCTCAGTCACGTTTAAAAAGTACAGCACGCCACATTTTCTATAGTATGCCGCTATTACTGCGTAGGGCAACCTCTACTATAACCAACCCTATTAATTATAACATATCAGCATACAAAAAAATTGTTTTTAGTTGGCTTATTTCTCAGGGACATTCAATTTGTGAAAACATATAAGCATTTATATTGAGTACTCTTTGGAGTCAAAGATCTGTTATAAGTTGAATGCGGTTTTTCGCGGTTTTTTGTGCGCAGTCTATTTAGAGAAGTTACAAGAAGAAGTTACAAGTTCACAACGCATATCCATGTAAAAATCGGGAGTTCACTCCCCCACACAGCATGGAACAATGTTGTACGGTGTGGGGAAATTCTAGTCTTTGAAGTGGATCTGATCATTCAAATAGTGTTTTACACTTCTTTTTTCTTCTATACTCATTGCCACAAATGTATTCTAGTAATGTTGGAGGGATAAATTTCATTTTCATTTCATTTTATTTCAATTTTCGGGACTTAGCTATGAGTTTTCTACCCTCCGCGATTTCTGTCAGCATATGCTTACCAGCCACCATAGCGTTCATTAATTGCCTTCCATGGTGATGTGGTGGGTAAGTTAGCCTGTAATGGATGTACCTCTCCTCTAGGGTACCTTCCGGTCCTCTCAAAATCAAATATATTTCAAAAATACTCCCTTTTTAACGAAAAGTTGGGCAAAAAACACGATAATATGGACGATATTTGTCAGAATTATATCAAGAACTATGAAAGTAAACTATAAAATATCTTTTATATTAAAAAATGTACGAAATCTAATGACATTTAATACGGCCATTCTATCCGGCCGATCTCCTTCATTTTTTTCTTGAATGCAAGGTATTTATGCATAGATTTGTCATCAAGCATTGGAAATCGGATAACTCAAATTTTGATAGCTTTGTCCTTTGATATCTCAGGTTCTGATTGAGATACATTGTTCGTTTTGGTCTAAGAACACTCAGTGAATCATGCCCTTTCATTTCATTGAGTTTCAAGTTAATTGGTTGAGTTTGAAAGGATTTATGGGCGGAAAACCATATTCGTTTAAATTTCGAAAGTGTGTCAAAAACGTGGTTAAATCAAAAATCAAAGAGTGGACCCCCTTCGTTTGAAGTGAGGGATTTTCGAGAACTTCTCCGCCCGCCTCCTACTTCCAAGGTAGGTGTTGGCGGTTCCTGACTTTGCACATAGATTTTTGAATGTTGTATTTTATACTTAATAAACTTTATCTGAGCTGTATTCTAACAAAAATGTTAATGTAACGTTTTTTTACCCATTTTTAGTGAGTTTTCGAGTACATTTTTTGAAATTTTACTAATTTCATGTGCTAAAAAAGGTTGGCGGAAGAGTGGTTTAATACTAATAAACTGAAACTTAATCCTGGTAAAGCCCAACATTTATCCATTTCTAATTCAAATGCAGTAAGTAGCGAGAATTCTGTGAAAATGCTTGGCGTTTTTATTGATAGCAAAGTTAGATGGTCTGCTCATATTGATTATGTTCTTGGAAAATTATCGAAAGCTCTCTACCTGTTGCGGAGACTTTCGAAACCCCTTTGGCGTGAGGTGCTTGCAATGACTTACATTGGGCTATCTGGTTCGGTCATGCCATATGGCATAATATTGTGGGGGGCCTCTCCTGGAGCAGGACGTTTATTTCTGCTACAAAAAAGAGCTGTAAGGATTATTGCTGGAGTGGATTATAAGGCACACGCAAGACCTTTGTTTAGAGAACTTGGCATCCTCACAGTTCATGGCCTCTATATACTGACAGCTCTGAACAGCATACACAAGAACTCCAGCTCTATTGCCAAAAGAGGTGACATGCATGACTACGAGACCCGTCAACGAGCGGATTTGCAGATTCCTCGATTTAGACTGACAAGATCCCAAAATCAGTTCGTGTACCAAGGGATTGCTTACTACAACTACATTCCAGCTGCGATCCGTCAAGAGTGTTTGAGAAGTTTTGCCAAGATGGTGAAGACGAACGGTCGCTAATCCCTGTCGTCGGGTTTACGGATCTCTCCATTCTCTAAAGCGCCTTGCTAAATTCACGCCTCATCATCTCAAGATTAAATTGGCCCAAGCCCATGTTCTCCCCCACCTCTTCTATGCAGCAAGCTCTTTTAGCTAATTTTTGAAGAAAATTAAGCTATTGCTCTCGCCTCAAAATTTGTAGAATGTGAATTTATGAAAAGATTTTATGCAGAACTCCGTTTCAGGCTATTCTGAATCATATTCTGAAGTTTAACGCATTTTAACATGTATCATGTTTTAGCCCTGGGGTCCTAGCGAATTTTGCGAGTCAATTTTTTTCCGCGCACGAAATTATAGTGTTACAGTGATTTCCGCCTACAACCGAGTCGTTGCTAGGGAAATGGTACTTCGTCGTTTTTCATCCCACAAAATTCGTTGACCATTCGTTCGAAACCTCTCGATTTATCCAACAATATTATGTTAACTACGGCGAAGTGCGTGTCCAACAAACTGAGTTATGAGCATGGTTATATAAATTGTTTACACACAGGTGATCATTCTCAATAATTGATATTGTGAACATGATTGCAACCGCTTGTTAATTTCTGATGTTTTCATAGAATTTCGAATCAATATCGAGGAGAAAACATGATACATGGTTGAAATTTTTGGTTCTAGAACAGAAATAAGTTTTTTATGTATGTATGTGTACATGTATATATGAATGTATGTATATATGTATGTATGTGTCATTCCAGACGATAACTGTCCGTAGAATTGTGCTAGAAACTTCAAACAAATTTTAAAATGTTAAGGACACAAAACGAAAGTTCAAGTTCGTTGGCCAGCATGATCGGATTACATCTTCGGGTTGAAATTTTCAAAAATGTAGTCAAAAATTTCAAAATAGCCTGTTTTTTGCGATTTGTTGTGCGAAATCATTTTTTCAGCATACTAACATGTGGTATATTCGGAATCAGCGTAAAATTTCCTATAAGAATATGTATCAAGTTTTCAAAAATTTCAAAGTTGAAAAATTAGTCAAAAATCGAAATAATGCCGTTCGCTAGTAGTAAAAATCGGTTATATTTGCATGAAACATTGTCCAAATTCAGATTGAACTACTCTTATGGAAGTATCCCTGTATAACCAATCCTAGAACCATGCTGTTTAAAACGTAGGTAGTAGGTAGGTGCTTGTTAAAATAAAATAAAAAAAAGTTTTACGCTCAACTGTTTTAGGACTTGATGTTGTAGCTTTAATACTGACACTGGCTTAGAAAATATCAGCAGAAGTTCTATTTATGTACGTACTAGCACGCAGACCCAAGGCCTCGCTCCGCTCAGTAACGTTAATCTCAAGGCCTCCCTCCATCGAAATCTATGAATATTTACCTACATTTGTCTTTAAATCTACAAGATTAGTTTAGTAATAATAAAGTATGAGTACCTCCTAATTATTTTTAATAATTTGATTCCATGTTTGTCTATCAAAATCATAAACTAAAATTTCTCTACAGGCTCAATAGCGATTGAAATGTCGAAGATTTCTTCAAAAATTCGCTCATGGGGTCATGCTGCATGACTGTACTTTTCCTACTCACTTTTCTCCTCACTCAACAAAAGGCTTCTCGTTGCGTACAGAGCATCTATTCCCTATGCTTACAATATCAAAGCTCGCCATTCAATCAGCGCGCAAGCCATTTTATGTTTACCATTAGAAAAATATTACATCCTCCGGCATCTCACTCATTTTCCAAATTAAACTCGGTAATGTTCCATCCTACCTGACTTCCCTATTAACAATTGCAACCTCCAACAGATTCAATGCTTTGATGATTCCTCGCCATAGAACTATAATCAAATCCAAGTCATTTGCTATTGCTGGGGCGCGGGTCTGGAACTCTCTACCCAACTCGATCCGTTCATTGCCCACCATTGGTCGATTCGTGGCGGCAGTAAGAAGGCATTTTGTGGACAATTGATTTTTCAAATTTCATTTTTTTTATTTTTCATATTATTACTTAATTTTTCAAAATCCATTTTAATTAACTACTTGAACCATCCTTAGGTAGATGATTCCTTGATTTCTTCCTACATTTTTTCAAAATATTTTAACCTTTTTTGTCTGATCTTCAATATCTATTAATCCCTTGTCGTGCCGTACTATAATATGTATGCAAAATCCTTGTAAAGCTGTATGCTGTATATATACCACTTTTGGTCTAAATAATAAATGGTTTTCATTATTATTATTAATCCCTTGTACAGTAAACAAGAATATTCCACATCAAGTTTTAAATATATACATAGGTACATTTGAATCCTTGTGACGATTTGCAAAATTAATTTGACGATTAACTTGACGATTGTTATGCACATTATGTATAATAACAATTAAAAAAACTATTATTATTATTATGAATTTATTGTGATTTCTGGTTATTTCATTATTAAAAATAATGAATGGCGAATCCTGAAGAATGTGATTTCATGATTTTAATAAAGTGTGATTTGAAGATGTGATGATTCTAGAACACACCAACCTATGTACGTATAGGATTAGTACAAAAAATACAAATCCAATACAAAAATACAAATGTACATGTGCATTAGTTAATTTTAGACTAACATGCGCAAATTTCTAAGTCATTTTCCAAAGATTGTTAGGTACATACATTTTTGATACATTGTTTTCTTTAAAAGTGCTTTAATACTGGTTGTTTATACAATTTTGAATAAATTTGAAGTTATTTATGATTTTTAGGTCTTGGAAATCCTCCATTCGGATGTTTTGTCCTCCCAAAAGTCCTCCATTCGTGTTTTTCCAATTGGTAACCCTACGTAGGAAGGATCATCAATCAGGAATTTGGAGTATTCATACTGTTGCATAGGTGATGAATTCATTATATTCCTGAGCTGACCTATCAATTCAAGACCACAAAGCACCTAATCAAGCATCCAAATTCAGTATCGAGAGATTTGAAACGTAAGTAAAATTCACAAGGTTGGAATCCAAGAATCCATTTGGAACCGAATTCCTGCTCCAGAGCACATGCAAACAATGTGGGAACTCTTTCAACGTTATAATCGATGATCAAATGATTAACACGATTTCAAATTAAGACAAACATTAAATTTACGGTTTCCCTTATCGGAATTACCAATAATGCAGCGAATTTGATGGTTAAAATCAATCGGACATACCGTTCATGATGCCAGTTGTTCGCGGAGTTGACTGGAAGAAAAGCACTGAAAGATAAGGGGGGGACTTGAGTGAGCGCGCGGAGGCGATTCGAATCGATTGCGGAAGGCGCCGTTCGATACATCGAAAAAGGGGACTTCGATGCATCGGACTTGCCCTATATGGCCAAGGTCGCCTCTCACCAGAGGCTACCGGGGGTGAAGCTAGAAAAAAAAGAAATTTATGCCGGAGTAAACGGGCTAAGACTCGGCTTCCTCGACTTTTTTTCGAATCGGTAAGAAAGAAATTGTATCGCGATTCGCAAACTCGTTTCGGAGTGGGGAGCTTTAGTGCCATAAGAGACTCGCAACGAGCCTTGAACACTTACTGAATAATTTCTGTAGCCATGAAAACCCCTGCTGAGCCCTGACGAAGCGCTCTCATTACTGTTCAATGACAATAATTATCTGATATTCAAACTAACGCTACCTTGATAAACGCAAGAAGATATCAGAAGCCAAGTAATGTTTTAGCGAATTTTCGTAAAAAATTAAGCTATTGCAATGGCTCGGAAAATTGTAAAATAAACATTTTTGAACTCCCGTTTTGAGGCATTTTGAAACGATTCCTGAAGTTTGCGCAACCATATATACCTATCCTATGATATAAGTATATATGTATATATATATTTATATATGCGAGGGTTTTTTTTTATTCACTAGACAACAATAGCACTTCATATATTTATATATATAGTCATTTTGTTTTCTTGACCACTCAGTATATAAATTCATGAGTTGATTTTTGAGGGTTGGTCAAATGAATAAACGGATTATCTAGGCCGACGTTTCGTTCAATTTATTGAACATCTTCAGGACTATAAGGTACAGATAAAGGTACAGGCCTAGATAAACCGTTTATTCATTTGACCAACCCTCAAAAATCAATACAAGAATTTATATATATATATATATATATATATATATATATATATATATATATATATATATATATATATATATCATTCCAAACGATAACTCTCCTTAGGATTGAGATAAAAATTCCATTCTTGCGCCAAAAAAATCAAGCTTTTCAAAAGAGAGGATAGGTTCGTTGACCAGCGCTTTTTGAGCACATTAAATTAATCAAATTTCAAAAATTGTGCTAAAAAGCGCACTAAAAATGACTAAAAACGGCTAAAAAACGTTGCATTCATATTTTTGTTAGAATACTGCTCTAATAAAGTTTATTAACTACAAAATACAACATTCAAAATATTTATGTACATAATTATGCTGAAAAAGTACTGCAAAATTACTGCACAAAAAGCTAAAAATTCAAAACCTTTATTTGAGTAGGTGATTATTATTTAGAATATGTTTTTTGCCATAAAATAAATATTTAACAATATCCATGCACTCGAGAACCTCAAATTTCAAAACAATTCAACATCATACTATAAGATAATTTACGAAAATTAGCTCTTACGGTCATGCTGCATGAATGGAACTTTTTTAGTCAGTTTTAATGAATACATAATCAAGTATATTTTCCAGCATAATTTTGTACATACATTTTTTAATGTTATATTTTATAGTTAATAAACTTTATCTGAGCAATATTCTGTCAAAAATTATAAATTTAACGATTTCTAGCCATTTTTAGTTACTTTTGGCGCACGAACGGAATTTTTATCTCAATCCTAAGGAGAGTTATCGTCTGGAATGACACATAAATACGAGTATACATAAATATACAATTATACAATATGAAAAAGCGTTAAACTCTAGGATTCGTTACAAAATGCCTCAAAACGGGTTTAAATGGATAAAATTTTCGAAAATTTTGATTTTCAAATTTTCCGAGCCTATGCATTAGCTTAATTTTCTACGATAATTCGCTAAAAGTATTTCGGTCATGTAAACTGTTCGCGAAAAGAACTACCTATCTAGTAATAATCGTTGATTGGAACGCTAACCATCTGAATTCGGCTGGTTGGTTTTGATCGTTGATTTAGCGCATTTGATCATTGAATCATCTGAACCGAAGTTGGTGAAACCGAATATCGTTGTTTAACAGCTGAGATCTTCGGTTTAGTGAGTAAATATTTCTCAGAAACTTTGGTGAAACGGGCACTAAAGAGCTAAAGAATGATCTAACCTCTGAACCAAGAGCTAAGGAATTCGAATATTGCTGGACGTCTTTTTCGACGCATAAGGTGCAACCCGTTACAATAACAATTATACAATGTTATTGTAGCGATTGTTGCTTGGCTAGTCACCCATATGACTATTTGGCGGTCACAGAATAAACAAGAATAAACAGAATATTTCATATTGACATGAGACACCAAGACAATACCATCAAAAAGAACTTTTCCGTCTATTACGAATAGATACCTACACAATATTGAACGAAGATTATTGAAAACATGACAGTGAGTTTAGCTATATACGGATCCTTGTAATAATTCAAGATTTTTAGTTTTAAAACCTTTTGTAAAATTTCTTCATTTTCGTCCAAAGGGAGGTGCATTGGATGTACTTGGAAAATTCGAAATGATCAAAAGTGACAGATCTGGTAAATGTTCAAGTGAGGATATACCTCGATATATTTCACCACTGATAGGTCCATTTCTATAAAGCTTGGAATTATCCCTTCACACTGTTGAAACCATATTTAGTTATTTTCCCCCTTTCACTTCATCTGATTAACTATAATCCCCCTCCACTGTGTCCTTTCTAATGTGTCTTCATTTATTGTTTGTTACTGATGATGGCCTAACCGTCGAAATCGATTTAACATTCTAACTCTTTATTTTTCGTGGAAATAGACAACGTTTTTCGTCTCTTGTTGTCCCAGAGTGGCTCTCCCTATCAAATTTTGACGTCCTATGGTGAATAGGAAAGATTTGAGCACGATTTTGTCATCATTATAATAGATATTACGGCTCGTGGTCGGCTGATCCTCACCAAAGTCAGCGAGGCCACAAGTTCCGACATGGTAATAAACTCATCAAAATTTCGGAGGAGTAGTGAGCATACATTGCTTCTTGAGAGTCGGTCGGTTGAATCACAAATGCTTCGATTCGGCCAAATCAACCGACCGACTCTCTATGACCCATATACCTACATACCCCCTTTCCTACGAAAAGTTGGGTAAAAGTTAGACCAGAAAAAGGAATTATCACACATGGGTTCATTGTTTCTGTACTAGGTAGCCCTCTGACGCTGATCACTAATTATATTATGTCTTGGACACATTATCGAAATTAACCTATATCACCCTTGTAATTAGAAAGTTTTCAAGATATCATTTTTTAAAATATTTCACTCTTAAATTTAAATCCTTGGGTTTGATTAATGATGCCGAAATACTGGCACAGTCCCGGCCGATGTTTGAATTTGAGCCAAATTTCGAAAATTTTCGCCCAGTAGTTTCGTTGAAGAGCTTCGGTTAGTTCGATGGAAAAGAGGATTTTCGGAATGGATTTATTTTCCCCCTAGATTTTTAGAATCTACGTACCTTAAAACGGAAACCAACGAATTTTGAGGTTTTTTCTTCTGATTTTAAAATTAAATATAATGAAGGAAAATGAAATAAAATTATTCTTTTGTTGGTTATTACAAAATTTAACCAAATAATGTTCTAATTTCTTCGTCATCAGGCAGGTACAAGGCTGCTGCTGGATTGTACCTACATCCAACATTCCGTCCAACTACTACAAGTAGTACAAAATTTGTAAAGTAGCTTGTGTTTACAACGGAAAAGTACATTTTAATTTATTAGGATACTTAGGTATTTAAAAACTTGACATTTTTCCCAAGGGAGTAATAGGTGTACATGTGGGACAAGCGGGAGTTGGAACAGGAGCGGCCATGTGGGACCTCCTGCGACGCGAACATGGAATCATGGACTCCGGATACCTTCTCCAAGGAGGGAACACCGGAGCGGCGGCCACCTCACCCGAAACCATGTTCCATCCTCTCACAAGGGAGAAATACTTCTGCAAAGCTGTGTTCCTCGACACAGATCCATCTACCATGGGTAGGTAAATCCAAAGAGCTTATAATAGGATAGAGAGGGGGTCTGTTAAACTGTGGGAGCCCATGAAGCCAGTTTTCTCGAAGGGGCGGAGGCTACAATCGTAACCTTCAACACTGCTATAAAACCTCAAAATATAAAAACGAGTAAAATGCAAGAAACAAATACACAGCTGATATGAACACCCATAATGTGTTCAGTTGAGAGAAGATACAACACAAGACCTAAATAATCACAGGGGAAATAGATAAAATAATTGAATATTTATGAATTTAGCGGTTTGGAGAAAACTGATAAAATCTTCTTTATCCACGTGAGCATGGCGTCAGTCATGCGCCGAAGGCTTGTGGTTAAATAAAGCCTTTACTATACAACAACAAAAAAACTTATTCTGATATAGTGCCGTTCATGCTTAGTAGTCACGTAAAATATAGGCAGAGGGCTGCTAAATTATAAAACGTGTAACATAATAATTTGATTTGATCTATGTGACTGATTTAGATATACTAGCGTCTAGTCCTCAAAGCCGTCTCCTCCAGAGAGGTTCAATGGTCAGCAGCACGGAGCCCGCTAACGGCCTGTACTCGTCCGCCAAGCGGAAGAATGGACCGGAAATGGGTCCAACCGTCACTGAAAATATCCGGAAGCTGGCAGAGAAAGGCGATGTCGGCCCGGAAGGCTTCCTGTTCTCTCACAGCATGGCCGGCGGTACGGGCTCGGGGCTAACAGCAGACATGCTGGACCGGCTGAAGGAACAGTATCCTAAAGCGCATCAGGTCCAGTTGGCTGTATTTCCAGATCAGGTAAGGGGAATTGACATCTGTTCCCTCCATCACATAGCTGGTTACTTGCGATTCAGAACTAAAGGGATAAGAAGATAAGACTTTACGAAGAACTTTCACAAAGAACCACCTGCTAAAATACCTGGAAAGCTAACCATAATATAGCAGAAACATTTTTAGAATAATATAATTCAACCAGATAATGTGTTGAGTATAGAAATATTCTTCAACTTACTGACTGTGAGTCTTGGGTTAACAACCCGCCGTCACAGTGGGAACCTAGGCTAATTGGATCTGAACACCTGCACGCAATGGGTTCCTCACCGAACTCTGTTCAAAACTTATCTTGGTTGGAACAAATTTTACACACCCAGCTAGCATGTGGAGAGTGTATCCATTTTTGTTTCGAGGTATACATATAAAAAAATAACGTACTATTGCATTAAATATTTGCAGTTTTGTCAGCATAGTGATATCAGGGCTACACAGAGCCTTTCCACAAATATAATTCATGGCGAATTTGGCAGATTTGTACTTTTGCTGTGAGGCTTCACAAATGAAGTTCTAGAAGTACGTCCAGAAAGCTTCAAGTCCAGAACTGTAAGATGCTATTATCATTTTCAGGATTTGAAGAACGAAGGGTCCCTGTTTGGATTTTACAATGCCGCACTCATGATGAAAGACACCATGGATGACATTAGAACTGTGATTCTGGTGGACAATCCTGCACTGTTCCAGCTCCTCAGGTCCTGCTCTTTGCAACCCATCAACGGCGTCTCTTACCAATCTGCCAATCAGCTTTTGGCACATGTCGCTAGTGCATTGACGGCGTGCACTAGGTTTTATGGTAGGTATCAATAACAATGCAGTTCCGACTAGTGAATAATAAATTAGGCACGGTGATGGAGAGAATTAAACTGAGCCACAGATCAATTTAATCAAAGTAGATAGTTATCACGCTAATATACAATTCGTAAAGAAGCGGATATATGTAGATGCTGAAGAATACCGTTTCATTTGTATAACAAAAATTTATTTACGGCCTGCAGGCAGTTCCCCTCTGCTATTTGGCGATTTGGAGACATTTTTAGTTCCGACACGGTTGCTCAGGTACTCGACAGCCGCCATCAACCCAATCAGTCAAGTGAGTAATTACATGTCTACATTAAGGGATTCTGTTTAATACAATATCCCTACTTGTAGTATCCCTCTATAAATATGTATGACTCTATGGGCCGATTAACAATCACATTTGTTAGGTAGTTCAATATCCATTATCTATAATCGCCGATTAGTGAGGTGCTGTTAATCAATTCATGGTAATGGTCGATCGATCACCAAACCCCCATGATCTAGAAGGGACATTTTAATCTGCAATTAGCTGCAAATTCTCGAATTAGACAGTGCTTCTACCTAACGCCATATTGTGGAAACCACCTACAACAATAGGGAGCCTCAAAGCCATTTTCGTTTCTACAGCCAGTTTTATTCCTCTACAAACACTACATCAATAGTATATTTTCATTCACTAGGTAAATTGAAATTGGAGCGGAAATGAAGTAGGTTTGTGTGCATTTTAAACCAAATTATACCTTCTGTTGCTTATGAGACGAGTAACTAGCAAAACTTCACCAGTAGGTGTTCCTTTTTTCCAATTTTACCAATGCTTTGATTGTAAATAAGTAAATAATATAGAAACCTAAAACGTAGTTAGTGACGGTTGGTTTTTGAATAATAATACATACTATACGAATAGTTGTGTTCGTTATGTGACGATTTTTCGATTAGATCAAAAGCGAAAAGCCGCTTTTTCTGTCATACCTGCAGTATATAGGTACCTACGATCAAAGATATTAATTTTCGGATCCACAATCAAAAATGTTACGTTTGTTCAACATCAACCGAAATACAACAAAATTTGTTTTTATAGATTTCTGTATGGGGTAGTCAAAATATTCGTGAGTAATAATGCAGTTAGTGGAACATTAGAGGTACCTTCAAGCTGTGAAGGGTTACCACTACAAAATCGGTACAAATGTGAACGAATAGGTTTGCTGCACTCAGTGAGATGAGAGAATGTATCTTTGTAGTGGTAGTACCTCTGCTTCCCTGTACCTAACTCCAATTAGCTAGTGGGCTTTTAGTTGGATATTAATGAATTTACAACACTTTGTGAGAGCTGCTACTGCTAATCGTCGATTACGCTGACTCTCGAATTAGTTAACGGGATATTTGGCAGGAGATATGATAAATAGGCCCTTAAGATACTTGAGTTAGAAGAGTCAACTGTAAATAGCTTTTAATGCTCTTAGAGAAATCCAAGGGTTAAACGTGAACTTATTCATACATATATATATAACATTAAGAAATTGAATTCGATTCACCAGGGGTGCTACTGCCATGGAGTCCATCCAGAAAAGATCGAGACGCGGGACGTAACAACGGGATGCTTCAACCCAAAAGCCCAACTAAACTCATCAGCTGGTATCAAAAGAGAACCAGTCATCAGCACGAGTTTAGTCTACAGAGGTAAAAACGACAAGGACGAAATCAACCGCTCCATCCATCAAGCAGTTAATCAGTAAGTTAATTGCGAGTCTCCTTCCTTTTTTAGGCTTCTAATAGCTTAATACATTTGAAGTTATGGAGTTGAAAGAAGTATCGGCACTACACGATTTTCAAAGACCATACTCTTAAAAATTCATTTATCTTGAGACGGGTCTGGATCCGATCTTTGTCCACACACTCGGCCTGCACTGAGGTTATCTCCGGAAGGTTCACAGGAATGCTGGAACTAGACTCCCACTCATCGTTGCGAAAGCGGTTATAACTCAAGATATTTATTGGTTTAAGGAACTTTGGAATTAGGCTCAAGCCCATGATTGCCCCTTTGACGGGGACCCTGATAACGTCTCAGCCTGGAAATCTCAATTAAAGAAATTGATCTCGTCCTGCCGAAAAGCGCACCGTGGGGAGCAGTTGGCTCGTGCACTCTCTTCTAGCAATAGAGAGTTTTTGGTGACCACTAACGTACCCTTAACGTCACCCTACCGTACCCAAGAGTACGTGACCTTGAGGGTACGTTAGCAACGTCGTACGTTAGAATGGCTCATTTAACGTCACCCGTTTGGAGACCTAAAGGCACGCGACACCAACCTAACCTTCCTGTAAATGTAACACTACTGGACACCTCAAAATTACTCGAATGTACTAGTGAAGTAAATAATAATATTTCTTCTATTCAAATTCCTCATTACCAACTAATTATGTTGATGTAGCGGGTAGGTTTTTGAACACTCCTCAAACTTGGTTATTTTACGTTTCAAGTCACGTAGAAACCGAATGTGCCATCTGAAGTCTGCCTCCGCTGTCTAGCTTTACTAGCCTTCAACTCGATCGAAAAAATACTTTCTTTTACGTACAGGCTCTATTGGGTCGATTAGATCCTTGTTTCTATTATTATTTCACATATTTTAAATGAGGAACCTGAGTTTTAAGACACTACTTCTTCGCAGTATTGTTCTTAGTTAGCCTGATCTCAGCTGTTCTCTCGTGAACATAGCGTGAAGTGCTGCCTCCATTGATGATCATCAGGTAAAATCCTGGTTTATTGTCATAGTGATGTATACTTTTTCATACTTCTTGATATATTACCCAACCGAAAACCCAAAAACATGAAGTTTGTAACGACTAAAGACCTAAAAGTGCAACTAAATCGCGGTGTTTCTCACTTGAGGCTTACTATCTTTGCGTTAAAAACATGCCTTGTTTACGAATTGAAAACTAAAAATGAGTAACTATCCCGTATTTGTACTGAGACTAACATGAAATTCGAATTTAGGATTGAAAATCGGCATTTCACATCGAAATGAAGAAGTCGAGTAGACAACAAGATAGCTGGGAAAAAATATCGCGTTACCCAACCACCGTTAACGTGACATCAAAATTAAGGCAACCGTTCTCCCGGCTCCTTTTGGGTTAGCGTCTTCGTTTGCTCCCTCAAGACTACGGTAACGGGTGACGTTGAGTTGAGGTCGCCAAAAACTCTCTATTGATCTTTATCGGGACCTGGATCACAACGTCAGGTGTGTGCAACTTGCTGAGGTGCTCTCTGTGCTTCCGACGAATATCCTATTCTGGGTCGTGAGATTGCGAGGTTCTCTTCTCAGCTTAAACCACAAACCCTTCATCTCAGGCAATGTGAACCGCGGAGATTGTTCGTTGTGCAATTATGGGGCTCGTGAGGATGTCTTGCACTTTCTGGGAGTTTACCCGATTCTGCGTGAGTTTTGGGGGCGCTTTCTTGGCAAGAAACTTTTGAGCAGGGATGAGTTGGTTAGTCTGCTGAATCGGAAGGAGGATTGGACAGCGTTGGCTAAATTCTGCAGGGTGGCCAGGCGATACAGATGAGTTGGTAAGGGAGTTCAACTGGTAGTCTCACATTTCTATAATTTCATTCAAGCCTAACTCGATTATACTTCGACAGGCGGACAATAGAAAGTCTCCGTCGTATTATGCTTCTAATTGTGGTTTCAAATTTATTCTACTTCAATTTTTTCATACGTACATTATTATTGTTATTATCTTACCGTTATTGAGTAAATAAAGCATTTTTTCATTTATTCATACTCTTAAAATTACATTGTGGCTTAAATTCTCACGTATAAGTCCTTAATAGTCTTCTGTAAGAAATATGTACTGAGGAGCTATGTTTGGAGGTTCATTGACGCTTGGCGCCCGTCAAGACACAAAGCGCCGCGTTTTTATCAATTCTGGATAATCCAAAATGGTTTTCCGTTGTAAATATAGTCACAAAATAGGTAAAAACTAAATGCCTTTGACCCTTGCAGCTTTATTATCTTCGAAATGTATACATTTGAGGTATCCACTTGAATATTAGGTGATGCTACCAATATTCGAGATTCAATCATTGTTTCAGATATGACGTGAGATTCGGAGAGGGCGTCCACCAAAAGTTCAAAGTGGGTATAGCCGAAACAGCACCATCACTGATTCCTTTCGAAGAACACAAGAAAGCCACCACTTCCGCAGCCCTTTTCAACAACACGACTGCGCTTGCCAAACCATTTTCGTACCTAAAGGAAATCATTCAAGCTATGATCAATAGAAGAACGAATTTGCATCACTATTTGCAGTGAGTGGCAAAGCGTAATATGGTTCATATATAAACCGTGTAACTTCGACTTCAAAAACATTATAACATGGTATATTTCACAACGTTTGAGAAATGTAAATGTTGTAGCAGATAACTGACAGAAGTGGCAAAATACGATTTCCAAATTAACTTTTTCCAAAAACAAAATGACTGAAGTATTTGTTTCAAGTTCCGTTTTTCAATCACAGATGAAGCTCAGGCAAAATCTAGGCTTAGAGGCCTCGGACAGCTTCTCGTTGGCTGTTTATCAACTCACATTTACCTGCAAGATACCGCTATCTGCTTGGTATCCTTACCTGAGACTTATCTCAATCAGTTAGCAATTTATCTGGTGGATAACGTTTTGTATAGAGGTTATAACGTGTAGTAGTGATAATATAAAGTCATAATGTACAACGATGTAAACTTGATTGATTCCGATTTTTCGGATGAGGAAATCGTTCAATTTCTAAAATAAGAACGAAGACCCTATCGGTTCGTCTACGTCCGGATTATTAATTACCTATTTCAACTCGATGATGTCAATTTTCACACCTGTTTACGACTATCGAAAGAAACGAAGATGTTGTACTGGAGTTGATTGAAGGGAAATTAGAATCCCGCAGTGAGAGAAACAATTTCATATTGCAGATCTTCTCCTTACGGTCAGATTCTATGGTCTTGGTGAGTAGATATACCTTATAATGTAGCATAAAATGACAATCGAGATCCCTTGGCATCAGAGATGAAACCGAAAGGACAGGAGTGTTGTTGTGTTGTGGTATACCTATCTACTCTTTACCCATGGATGTCACGAAGAACTAAAAATACCAGTGTTGTAAGGCTATTTTGTGGGGAAATCATGGTTGGGGTACCCCTATTTCCCACAGACGATGTTATCTGAGCAGTTAGCTATCTGTAGGTAGCTATCTGAGGGCATAAAGTTGATTGATAAACGCCTTAGTAGTTTATCAAGTACAGCGGTAACTTCCAGACAAACCTCAGGCAGATACCTAGAGGTTACCGCAACCTATCGAACAAATTTGGTAGGGCGTTTATAAACCAACTTTATGCCCTCAGGTAGCTACAGATAGCTAACTGCTCAGATAACTTCGTCTGAGGGAAAAAGGGGATCCACTGCTACATCAATGATTTCCCCGCAAAACAGCCTTACAACACTGGTATTTTTAGTTCTTTGTGACGTCCATGGGTAAAAAGTAGATAGGTATACCACAAACGAACAACAACAACACTCCTGTCCTTTCGGTTTCATCTCGGATCTCGATTGTAATTTATGCAACATTAATAGGTAGGAACTAGAACTACTCACCAAGCTCTTAGAATCTGAGCGTAAGGAGAAGCTTTGTGATCAGCGATATGGAATAGTTTTTTCTATCACTGCGGGATTCTAATTTCCTTTCAATCAACTTGAGCACAAACATCGTCGCTTCTTTCTACAGTCAGAAACGGGTTTGAAAATCGACATCATCGAATAAGTTAAAATAATCCGGACGTGGACGAACTGTATAAGGTCTTCGGTTAGTATTCTACGATTTCCCCATCCGAAAAATCGGAATCAATCAAGTCAACTTCGTTGTAAATTATGACTTTATATTATTATAAAAGTATACATCATATCATTATTTGATATGATTTGATCATTACTTTCGGAGAATTGTGAGTCAAAATGGTTATCGCTTCTGATTTCACACTTCAATTTATTTATCTTGAATATAGTAGGGATGACTGTCGAAGACAAATAATATATCGATATCATGTTTTGCACTAACTATCGATACACACCGGTATATCTATCAGCTGGGACTGTCGGATAATATGGGTGAATCTCAGTAGAAGGGCGATTTTCAGCTTCTAGTTTTCAGTAAAAGACGAAGGCTCAGAACTTATTTTTTCAAGTATGGCCCATATTCTCGTGACGTCACGCCTGGAGTAGGTTCGCGTATCAGCCAAAGTCGGCCATGATACCACCCTACGTCAATGAATCGCTACTCAACCAACCTATTTCTCACAAGAAGTTTGCCGTCTCACGTCAACATAATTCGTGGTTATAAGGCCATTTTTCAACAGTTTTGTTTTGAAAAAGTATAATATTGTAGCAATACAAAGTTTCAATTCGACTAAATGTTATAATAATCATGCCTGCCAGCGCAATAATTGATTGTAGATTGCTGTCAACAATACCAATCTAACGTGAGCGAGTTTTTATTTGGACTAGAAGCCTACTAACTATAGTAGTTAATCAGTGTCAGAAAACTAAAGAACTTCATTCGTTTAGGCTTTGAGAATAATTAACCTGAAAAATAGTAAAGAAAAGATGATTGAAAACTCCTCAGGTGTCTGTACTGCTGTGTAGGTACCTAGCCATTGCCCAGGTAGCTTCATCAGCGTTTTATTATAAGTTCGTACTATGCTTAACTGAGGAAGCTTTACTTGTTATATTGAATGAATAAAAGGAGAGATTTGGTAGTTTGTCAAAGTAAACAAGGCAGGTTGTTGCTTCACCAAGAAACGAAACTACTTAGGTACGTACGTACGTCCTACCAGATTTTCTGTTGGTTACAGTGCCTAAACAAAGTAGGTGGGTCGTTGCTTTGCCGACGAATACAACCGCTGATTAGCAAGTTTGTCAAATATCGAATCAGGGAAAATGCAACATGAATTAAAAACCAGCTGCAAGGAAAAAACCTTGAAATGCATTCCTCTGAAGGTAAGATTTCATAAAGACGGCATTGGCAGTGCAGTTATTGCGCGAGTTTTGCAGTTACGCAAATTTTATGGACAAAAAAGGTAATTAGGTACCTACCGATAGGTAATCCACAACATTTTTGCGGCTGATGTCTGGATCATCTAGAACACTTGTATGTCAACTCCCCAACACACATTTCATATGGATCTCTACCCCACAGATTAAATCTTGCATTCATAGCGTTTGAGGTCAACACCTGATAATAACTTGATGTAATTTGCGTACAATTTATCACCTTGCATATTACAAATAATGAAAATATTGACTCGGAACTAGGTGAGACTATGTTATGCTGTTGTCCAGCTGTGACTACAAATGGGGCATTTTCGCATGTTTACTCGTCACCATGACAACAAGGTGAAATAACTTCGATTTCGCTTGCCTCGATGTAAGGACGCGCTAGTGTCCAAGTCTCGAGAATATCACCCATACATTCGTTCTTCAGATGTAAACTATTAGTGATGCATTGTTTTTAGAGGTCAGCTGTTATTTTCAAGCCTAAATTGCGAAATTTGATAAATCCATGGTACTAACAATGCTGCCATACCTAGTACTACACGCTATAACCTGTCTACAAAACGTTACCAACCAGATAATTCGCTAACTGAGGGAGATGAGTCTCAGGTACGGATACCAAGCAGATAGCGGTATCTTGCAGGTAAATGTGAGTTGATAAACAGCCAACGAGAAGTTATACGAGGCCTCTAGTTACCTGGTATGCCTGGGCTTTATCTGTGATAAACGGCCCCTTAGTCGATTACAGAAGTTTATTGCTAGAATGTAAAGTACGAACGTATTAGGTAGATAACGTGATCTATGAGTTGAATCTAAACCCGATTTCGTCATTTTATATTCAAAGGAATGGAGAGGAACTTGCAGATTTTACCGATGCGCTGGACAGCCTACGCTCCCTGTTGAATGAATACAAGATATACAAAGGTGAACAACTCCGCGGAATCTCTGATATGACCGAGGAAAGAAAAAGGAATTGGAATTACACGCATGGAGTGCAAGGTTATAGCAAAAATCTAGAGTATTTTACGATTTAAGGGCGTAGAAAAGCAGGAACTGACTGCATACATGAAACATGCCAGGGGAAACTATGCAGTTAAGGCATCGTTACGGGGGGGGGGGGGGGCTCCCTGTCTTGGGAGAAGTTGGGAAAATTTCGGAAGCGGTAATACAGGGTGTCTACTAGATCTGTAAAATAAAAATCGCGGACTTTTTGAGGACTTTTGGGGTTCTAAAAAATTTTAAAAATCGGTAGCCTTTTACAGGTTTTAATTTCTCTGGGAATATCGTACCAAAATACCAGTAGACCTACTGTAATCATGAGTAGCCTATATAAAATTAGATCTTCATAAATGTTTTATTGATCAAGAATGTTTTGTGAATCCTGGCATTATATTATGATTATTTGGTTACCGACGCCATAAAAATCGGTGACTTCTATATTAAAATCCGGGAATCCGTGACCTGTAGACACCCTGTAATAAAAAGCTTATTCGAAGAGACCTTTATTTGGAAGTCTAATCCTAATCAAATTCTTATTTTCCCAACTGTAGGTACCAGGTATTCCTAAAAGACTTGAGTTATTTTTATTTTGTGCACGAAATTGGAATTTTTCGTTCAAATTTTGCCAACACTCCTCAGTGTTTTCATTAGAGAGTTCCTGGTTACCACGGTGTCTTATTAATACGGTGTACATGAATCTCGGGAGAACCAAGATTTTGCTAAGGCCTCTCGTCCACTGGAAGCGGAAAGCTGCGAAAAGTGGCGAAAACGAATTCGGCCGAATCCGCACGAAAACGGTCGAACGATCCAAACACGTGGCTCGGTAGGGGAGCGCGTCCACTGGGCCCGTACCGTTCGTCCGTTTTCGTCCGACCACGTGCGAAGTGCGAATGGATCCCATTCTGCTGGGATTTTTCGGACGTCAAGTTGCGAACGAGTGCGAACTTGGACTGTGTGAACCAGTGAAAATGGACTGTGAAAAGTTAATTTTGCTTGTACAGGAAAGGAAATATCTGTGGAACCAACGGGAAACGAACTACCATATGCGACATATACAAAGACGATTCGATTTCGATTTTAGAATGTAGGTTGTCAAGAATGTATTGAAATGTATCCTTTCTCATTCGAAAATAGGAAAAGTGGTGATCATCGTCGATTTGAAGATCATGCCACAAATGAGAAAATTCACCGAACTCGTTCCTTTTGGCATTTATGTGATTCACCCACATTTCCCGTCTTTGCTGATTTCACCTGTGCTTGATACAAAGGATGAATCAAAGGTGATAGTTCCAAAGCGAGAAATTCTTCATCAGAATCTTAATCAGAAAAGCTGTTCCGAAGAGCCATCTTGTCTATTACGAATCCGGACGAATACTGAGCCAATGGACGAGAGGCATTCGCACGATTTCGGACAAACGGCGTTCGCCAAAATTCGTTGCTTCGCAGTTCGCAGCTTTCCGCTTCCAGTGGACGAGAGGCCTAACGGTGGCTGTTACTACGGTGCAAACTCGGTGTTTCACGCGTCTTCACTCGTCGTCTCATCAAATTTAGTAACCTGACGCCTGGCGATGATTCCGACATCTTGTATCTCCAACTCTGTTTTCTTCATCCTGATCCCATATTCCATAATCTATCATCGTGTGGTTTATTGTTCTGTTTTCAATTCATAGTGATCTTTCCAAAGTGAACCTTTGTAATCGGCCAACAGATTTTTTTAATCTCCCTCCCAAAATTTGGTGGTTGCGTTTTAAGATACCTACGTAGATTTCAAAAATCGAATCAGTCCGTCGTCCGTCCTTCCGCCGTTTTATTTGTGCAATGAAAATCAGCGAGAAGTATTAGACTTCGAAGATTTATATATCACGCTAGTTGATTGAGTAAAATAATACATGTTGGTATCTTAAAAGTTTAATGTTTGTATCATGAAAAAGGTAGATATGATTGAAATGAAAAGATTTTATCCGTTTTTCGGCAACCCTTTATCCTCCGTTTTGTTGACTTAGTTGTTTTTGGGCACTCGATGAATGGACTGCTTCGAGTGAAAATAAGATGGATATAAATAAATTTAGTATATTTTAATGTAATTATATATTTAACTTATATTTTAAATAATATAATTAATATATTTAGTATAAATTTTAATATAAATATGAACTGAACACGCTTATCACTGAAACCTTCCTCGGGTTTATACATTTACGGGCGTAGTGTTGAAGACGTGGTAACGAGGACGTACTAAGACTCGATCTTGCGTTGTCAATCAAGCGGTCTCCCATTCACGTCGCGCGATTGTACTAATTGGTCAGCTGTCGGTTGTAACCAGATCAGCTGATCATGGTTCACGTGCACCGTGTGATCTGCAACCGCAGTAACCAGGAACTCTCTATTTATTTTATATCTTGAAAACGGATTATGATTGAAAATTGCGGTTGACGGCATTTTTCCCCATTTTTGGGGTACTTGTAGTTTTATCCAAAAGCATTTTTCACACTCATCCTGTAGTTCAATGGTGAACATTCAGTAGTTTAAGCATATAAAAAATAGTTTAAAGACTACAACCATTTATGAGTGATCACTGATCACTTAGTGGGTTGGGGGGGTCCTCACGTGTCCATGTCCATTGCTCCAAATACAATGAGAAAAAGATCGCGTTGAGAATCTTGACATAGAAGACGTGTGGTATAAGCAGGGGCTAAATTGAAAAATTGGCATATCCACTTCCAACCTTTCAAACACTAATCGTGTAGAAATGAAAGTTTTATTAATTGTATTTGTTCTTATTATTATTTTTCAATTTCACTTCAAAAAATATAATTCTGATTTACTAATGAGAAAATTGTTCTGTGCTTTTAATATCTAGAAGACATTTACCCAGGACATTCTCCAAGTTTCAAATATTGACAATAATTTATTATAGTCTTAATACAAAACTAATACAGCGGTCTTACTACAAATGATGTTATCAAATTGTCGTACAACAACTCACATGAAAATGGCCATTATACAGAAATGTTACACGCACGTAATATGTAGGTACTTGTAGGCAGTATATATATTCAACTGTAGGTAGCAGGCACTATTTAGAAGTGATCCTACACTTTCTCTTCTTCTTATTTTCCTTATTTGGAGTTCTTATTTTCTTTTTCTTCTTCTTATTTTCCTTTTTTGGAGTTGAGGAAACTTTGAGTTCAGTTGGGAATTTCATGGTACTTCCCCCCTTCACTATTTTAGTCTAGCGGCGCCCAGTGGGCTGAAGTGATCAAAAACCCAAAAAAAATTTTGTTTTCAATCCAGCTGGGTTTGTTATTTTTTGATAGCTAGATACCTGGTGATTAATTGTACGTAGAAGATTCTCAAATATTCCAACGACTTAGATTAATAGTGGCCTTTTTTTCAGGCAGTTTCGCACGACTGCGTCATGTCAGTAGGTACCTATGATACCTATACCTATGATCGTGATATGGTGTATTAAATATTTTAAGAATTAAAGTACTATTAATGTATTAAATTAAATTATTATTTAACGGTTAATGGGGGTTATATATATATTTTAAATATTAATCATACCAGAAATTTACATTTTTCGTAATTTAAGCTGAAAAATCACGTATTTTTATTATTGAGAAGGGCCGGAAAAAAAGTGTTACCTGCATTTATTGAGACAGTGAAATATTAAAAAAGGTGAGGTATTAAAGTGCATTCTCCATCAGTTTCATCACCGACTTCCGCCGACTCTTTTCACAGTTCATTTAAGAGTAAACAAACAAATGTTAGCTTGCGAATAAGCAAACACTCTTTGGACTGGTAAAGTCTACGACCTTTTGTCACACTGTCATTCATCTTATCCTATTCGATGCTCAGTTATATATCGGTAAACCGACGTTATACGCTCATTTATTCATTCCCAGTTAGTTCATTAATATGTCGGAAATAACTATTCCTTACAGTTTTCTGTGCGAAATGTTATTTACTCCTAACAGGACTCTGGAAGCGAGTTTGCGGGACCGTTACCCCGAAATGGAGAATACCATCTTACTCCGGATAATTTCGGAGATAAAGGGAAGATTTCTGTGTAATTTTAATAAAAAAATGAGGGATGTGACTCATAATAAAGCCACATTCTTATCCAAGAATAGTGACTGGTTAAAGGGAACATTTGTTAGCCATACTGATTTCTCACATTCCTGCAGTGGATCTAATAAAGTTGGGAGGCCCTCAAAGCATAATTTTCATATTTTTCTTTCATATTATAATGTTATTTTACCACGCACCATTTGTTATACTATTGATAAAATACAACAATATGAAAGGATGTGTTCACGTTTCAACTTTTCTCTCATTTACCCTTCTCAATTTCTAAGACAGCAACAACAATAATTAAATAAATAAACTAATATTAGTTGATGATTACTGTATCAAGTTTTCGAAATCGGAAAAACGGAATGAGTGACTTACAAGTAGTACTTTGATTATTTCACTTTTTCAGTTCAGCACGGTCGCTGAAATTGCCTCAAAACTGAAATATCTTGAAAACGACTGTGCGCATTGTTCTGAAACTAGTCTTATTTGATTAAAAAAATGAAAAAACCATGGGAATGCATTTCAATTTTGACAGATTACCTTGAAATCAGGTTTTTGAACAAAATATGCCATTTCAGCCCACTGTGCGGCGCCCCTGCCTTAAATTTTGACTTTGAAATGGATGTCCTAAGCTCTGGGGACAATAAAAAATCTGCACTATCAAAATGAATGCAACGGCTTTATTTCGGCATTTCCATGTCTTTACTGTGGCACGCAAACTCGAAAAGCGTGACCATCAAAATAGAAAAAACTTCGTAAAATTTCATGCTGGAAGTTTTATTATGGAAATTTACTGTCGGTGGAGGGGGCTAATGGGAGGAAGGGTGGTTCCGAGAAGTCATGATATTATTCTTCTTTCGACTGTTTTAACTCTCACCAAAATTACATTATAATTCATTCACAGGGACGTCCCTGTAATGCATGCATTACTTACCAATTGAGAGTTTTCGGTGACCACTAGCGTACCCTTAACGTCACCCAAGAGTACGTGACGTTAAGGAGACGTTAGCAACGTCGTACGTTAGAACGGCTTATTTAACGTCACCCGTTTGGGGACCTAAAGGCACGCGACACCAGCCTAACCTTCCTGTAAATGTAACACTACTGGGCACCTCAAAATTACTCGAATACTGGTGAAGTTAATAATAACAGTTTTTCTTTTCAAATTCCTCATTACCAACTAATTATGTTGATGTAGCGGGTAGGTTTTTGAACACCCCTCAAACTTGGTTATTTTACGTTTCAAGTCGCGTAGAAACCGAATGTGCCATCTGAAGTCCGCCTCCGCTGTCTAGCTTTACTAGCCTTCAACTCGATCGAAAAAATACGTTATTTTACGTACAGGCTCTATTTGGTCGATTAGAGCCTTGTTTCTATTATTATTTCACATATTTTAAATGAGAAAACTGAGTTTTAAGACACTACTTCTTCGCAGTATTGTTCTTAGTTTGCCTGATCTCTCAGCTATTTTCTCGTGAACATTGCGTGAAGTGCTGCCTCCACTGATGATTATCAGGTAAAATCCTGGTTCATTGTCATAGAGATAAATACTTTTTCATACTTGTTGTTCATACCCAAAAACATGAAGTTCGCAACGACCTATGAGTGCAACTAAATCGCGGTGTTTCACATTTGAGCCTTACTATCTTTGCGTTAAATCCATGCCCGCTTTACGATTGAAAACTAAAAAGTTCCAGCCATGCAGCATGATCGTAAGAGCGAATTTTCTTAAATTACCTATCGTACTATAATATGTTAAATTGTATTGAAATTTGAGCGATTTCAGTACAATTAAGTTGCTAAAAACCAATTCTATGGCACACAAAAATCATAGTAAATAAAGTTCGGTGATTCAAAAAAGATTTTGGATTTTTAGGTTTTTTTTTTAGTTTTTATAGATTTTTCAGCAAATAATGAAAGTACGCATTTCAACATAATTGTGTGCATACATTTTTTAATATCCTAGTTAATCGTTGATGATTTGGTTTTGACTAAAAATCTGCAGAAAATTATAAATTTGACGATTTTTGGCCGTTTTTAGCCATTTTTAGTGATTTTTTAAATTAAATTTATTGGAATTTGACCAATTTAATGTGCTCAAAAATTGCTGGCCTACAAATTCCGTTTGGAAGGCTTGATTTTTTGGCGCAAGAACGGAATAAATCTTAAAATTTTTGGAGCCATTGCAATAGCTTTATTTTCTAAGAAAATTCGCTAAAATGAGAAATTAGCCCGTATTTTGACTGAAACTAAAATGAAATTCGAATTCAGGATTGAGAATTGGCGTTTCATATGGAAATGAAGAAATTGATTAGTCAACCAGTGGACAACAGGACAGCTGGGGGGAAAATATCGCGTTACCCAACCACCGTTAACGTGACATCAAAATTAAGGTTACCGTTCTCTCGGTTCCATTTGGGTTAGCATCTTCATTTGCTCCCTCAAGACTACGATGACGGGAGACGTTAAGATGAAATCGCCAGAAACTCTCTATGTTTTAGAGTTCGAAATGAACAAAGTGAAAATATGAACCTTTCTGGGATACCCCGTATAACTGGAAAGCAATATCATCCTAACCTTGTTCTCTGTTATTTCATCCAGGAGACGTCTTTAACTGCAACAACGTGTCAGAGCTAAGACAATACGCCTGCAAGTGCTATAGATGTTACGGAAGCAGCCCTTGTCCTACGAGGTAAAAAGAAGGAGCCATCTATATTTCAAACATCGAAACTTCGCTGAGAAGGTGGAGGACGGGTTGCGATTTGATTTCACTTCACCCATCGTCCCGTGTCGTGCAAGATTAAAAAGACACAAAACCCATCACCCACCGCTACACCAACCAACCTCCTGTCAGTTTCAACGGAAGTCCCACAAAACGGTCATACAGCGAAGGAATACTTCAGCTACCACAGCCAGGAAATGAAACCAAATAATAAAGGGAATTTAATTAATTAACCCCATAAACTCTGGAAGTACTTATCTTCCTTTTAAGTGACATAAAATACATCTTCAAACTAACAAGCTTCACCATTTTAGGAATGCAATAGACTTTCACACCGAGTACAGAACTCAAGCTAGGAATGTTCATGGTACGGAACGCAGGAATATTGTAAATGAAAAGTCAAACAATATGAAAACGTAAGTATAGGATAGAGATATAGGGCGGAATCCATAGTCGCTCCTCAACGCTGAGGCCGGCCTCAAGGTGGGTTGTTGAGGAGAATTTCACCCCATCGGTATTCATAGTCGCAAATGTAAGGCCGGCCTCCACATTTGAGCTGAGGCCGGCCTTGAGGTGGGTTCATGTCTCCTTAACCTATTCAGAGTCGTTACATTCCGAGGCCGGCCTCCAAGCCTCCTCGAAAACCCCGATTCATAGACGATTTTTGAAGGTGAGATAAGAAATTTCTCGACTCCAGAGGGGTTGAAACCCACCTCCAGCCAAGGAAGGTACAAACCTCCCTCGAAACGTTATTTTTTGCTGTTTCTTGTACGTAATTAGTTTGTTTGAGTTATTATTTGTTTGAGATTTATTAGTTTTTAATTAGTTCACTATGGAGAGTTTGTTTATTTTTGAGTGGGACGATTTGGACGACCGACTCGATGATGAAAATGTTGAACTTGTCACGATTCCCAGAAGTCAACAATTTACTTACCGTAGAGAAATTCCCGGTGCAATTAATATTAAATAAATTGATGAGTGATTTCGTCCCAACACTTCTTTTTCTGTACTAAACTTACTGCAACACTTTTCTTACTCTCAACAACGTCGTTGTTGAGAATTACTAGTGACTTAAAATAATTCTTCTCCTCCGGAGATAATGAAGTTCTCTTTTGGCTCATTTTAAGCAAATACAAATAAACCACACAACAAAAAAATAAAAATAATAATAAATCGAGACACTTCTCACTCCTGATGTGATATTTAGTGAGATAGTATGAGATATTTAGGTTTTGGACACCCTGTATGACCTTAGCCTATCATTGAAGGAATTCCAATCTTCGTTTTTTTTCATCCGATGGAAATGAAATAACTTCCCCCCACTAATTTCAAATTTCAGCTATCAACCTAGTCGGCAAGTCCCTAAACATTTATTTCTCAGTTAATCATTTCGTGTAGTTTCATTAGGTTAGTATACTTATGTAAGTATACTTATGGTATGCTAGTTAATATTTCTGATAACTAAAATTGTAAAGTAAAAGATCACTTTATGTTACAAACAATTTAATTTTTCAAATTTTTCGCTTACATATGAGTAAATTTGGTACAAAACAATCGGGAATAAAACACAAACGGTGGGTACAGCTTTTGTACAAGTACACAACCACGAGTCACACAACAAAAAATTATTAATAACAAAAATAAAACAGTAGGCTGGTAGATAGGTACAAGGCGAAAAAGTTAAACGAAAAACGTGTGTCAACCCTCAATCTCAACTGTCAACTTTTCGATAAAATAACACAACTCACAAATGTTGTCTCATTTTTCTGGCCTCACCAAGGTTGCGTCCAACAAATACCATGGAATTCCAAGCATGGAATGCCCAAAATAGTTGGAAGAACCTCATTTTGCTCGCTCTAGACTCCAACCCTCCTCCAAGCCACCTTGAGAAAAATTACAGCTAAGGCCGGCCTCGACTCCTGCACCTTTTGACTATGGATACCAGTTCACCTCCTCAAGCCAGATGTGACTAGGATCCTTATCTCATGGTGCGACTATGGATTCCGCCCATAGGATGCCAGTTATGAGACTTACATGATTGTATTTAATATTCAGTTAGCACACTTACGAATTTTCTATACTATTAACTACAAGTGAAGATGGAGCCTACAGGGAAATGCTGATGTACTACATATAAATTAAAACATCTGGTGCGAGGCTTCACACTACTTACCCTACTTGTATTCATTACAGATAGATGCTATTATGATGGGTCGTATCTTTTGGGAAAATAGCCAAGTGCTAAAAATCGGCGTTTTTCACCTATTTTTGAAGGTTTTTTGCTAATTACCGCCCTCAGAGTGTTTTCCCAGGTATGAGGGGTGTGTGATATCATTTTTACCCAGAAGAGGAGTAAGAGAAAAGACAGAAAAAGTGCTAAAAACGACGTATTTTCACCTATTCTGATTTTTTTACCCCCTAAAAATGATCATTTTAAGCTGATTTATCTACAGTCTTGGGTACCAAAACCCAACCCCGAAATTGGAATTTAAGTCGTTCCGTAAGGTCGCAATCGTGTAAGAGTTACACACATACATACACACATTTTCAACAAATTTCAGAACAATTTAACATCATACAATATGATAATTTACGAAAATTCGCTCATACGATCATGTTGCATCACTGGAACTTTTTTGGATTCTATGCATCTTGAAACGTAAACCAAAAAATTTTCAGGGGGCGCACAGTGGAAAATATGACCGATTTAGGTGGACAAAATTCTGAAACTTGGTCATATTTAACTTTTGGGGTCCCAGATTACGGAAAAAATAAATAAAAAAATCTAATTAATTTTTTTGTAAAACTTTCATTTATTATTATTATTATTATTATTATTATTATTTTTTTTTAATCAATGTACATTATATAGAATTTAAATCAATTATATAAATAAAATTAGGCATAATTTATAATAATTTATTAACGAAATTAAGCACAGGTAGATAAAAAAAAAAAAATATGAGTATTGAACAACTAATTATCTTCTTCACTTGTATCATAATATGATGATCCAGATTGATCTGATAAATCTGGCTCTGACATGTCATCATTTGATTTCTCAAGATTTAATTTTGATAAGGATAATTGTTCGTCCGGAGTAGTGCACTTTAGTAAATATAGCACATCTGAATCTAACGGTATTTTATTTTTTTTACAGGTTTTCGTAGTGCAGCAACAATAGGGTCCGATATCCACATCTTCTTGATTTTTAATTTGAGCGGAAGTAAGAACAAATTTCAGCAAGTGGTCTTGGCGGATTTTTTTGGGAAACTTAACCCACTCTTCAAAAAATTCCCTCCTCGTGATTCGGAGTGTTGTGTCTGAAAAAAATTATGTATCACCCAAAACGCAAAAAATCGCAAAAATCCTTTACCACATTTAAAGACTAGAAGGATTGATGAAACAAATCCTACAAACAAATCCTTGGGGTTTATATAGTTTTTCGTTATTGAATAGGGGGCATACACAACGAGAATAGAAGATACTAGAGCGGCCCTTCCCGTGCAAGCCGCCGAGCCGAAAGTGTGCTCTGCCCCCCCAACCCCTTGGTTCCCCAACCCCGCCCTGCGGAGCGTTACCACCTTACAACCGACCCGTTTCTAGGGAAGTATATCGCCGTTAGTTTTCATCCCACGAAAATCGTTCTCCACTCGTTGGAAAGCTCTCGATTTATCACGCATTTCTTTCATACTTGTTCTTCTATTCATGCCGTAGTTTTATATTTATTTATATTATAAATTGATATAGTAAACAATGCCGCTTACTTTGTTGACACTTGGTTGAGAAGCTAATTTTGGTTATAGTAATTGTAGACGCACACCATAACAGAAAATTACCTACTTAGGTACTCTGTTCTAATTTCGATTAGTGAAACATTTATGTAGTTTTAAATTATTTACATTTACGAATTAGCGGGAAGAAAGCTTGTTCAATGTTTTAGCATTTTAGCCGCAGGCTCAAGGCGGAAAGTTAGCCCCCCTGTCAAGTTAGATGTGACACTTGGCTTCCTCGTTTTCGGGACATGAATGCAGGTTAGAACATTGCATTGTTTCAAATAATCTTTAAAGATTCCATGGAGGGTCAGTTTGAGCAAAATCTTCAATCAGGCAAATTAGAAAAAAGTTCCTGCATGATCGTAGGAGCAAATTTTTGTACATTATCGAATTATAAAAAAATAAATGAATAAAAACAAATGAATGAATGAATATGAAATCAATTTCAATGTTGATTTGAATGATTTTTAATTGAAAATGTGTGCACTTTGAGTGCGTAGAAATTGTTAACTGGGTCATTATCATATAAATGTATTTTTCGTGGTCTAAAAGAATAAAACATTGAAAACTCAAGTTCATGGAATCTGTATGTATGCGTAATATAAGTATCCTAGAGTGATAATCTGACAGTTTGCAAGTTAGACCATTTTTCAACTTAACATAAATTTTCAAAAATTCGAAACACAGTTTTCCAATATCACGCAAATGAAGCCCTAAACCATAGTTTTTTCTTGATTTGTGTCCCAATTTTATGGTACTAATACAAAACGTGATTATTCGCTTTTGTGCTCTATGCACCCCTTGACAAGTTCTCAATTTTCTATGAATTTTCACAAATTTGAAAGAAAAAAAATGATTATCACACAAGTGACACCTTTATTTAATTTTTTCATTTATTTAATGTTTTGCAATTCATTTTGAGTGTTAGTATACTATACAGTGTTAGTATACAGTATGACCTTTTGTATAAAGCGATCCTCATGTGCGTCAGTTGACATTTTCCCAATTTCCCATTAATTTCCAAAAATCAACAATCTAGTAATGGATACGAGCTAAACCCCTCCTCATCCCTTTGTGACATCAGTGACAAAATCCTCCACCAACTCCTCATTCCTCTATCACAGCAAACTCAGGAATGATCGATATAAATAGCCATTGTACAAATTAGATAGATGGGTAAGGAATGTACTTCTTCACTGACACCTGATGCTTTCTTCTTATTCTCCTTATTGGTACATCCATATGCTACGCAAACACCCATTCTCGTGAAGAAAAAGAAAAAGAAACGACACTAACGAGAACCAAAGAAAACGAGGCGAAAAACAGCACGAAAACGGGAGTTGTTCAACTGCACCGGTGGTCAGGGATTAGCCCCCAAACGGTATGTGCAACTGCACCGGCGCCCCTTTTAGAGGGTATGTCAATTGCACCGACGGTCAGTAGGATGTGTGTGGAATGTGTGGAATGTGTGTGGGATGTGTGTATATGTGTGTGGAGTGTGTGTGGGATGTGTGTGGAGCGGGTGTATGTGTGTGGAATGTGTGTGTAGGGTGTGTATGTGTGTGGGATGTTTAATAATATTATAATTTCAAACATTTTTCTTTAGTTTTATTATTATGAAATTATTATAATTTCAAACATTTGTCGGTGACATCGAGCTGGTAATCCACAACACTGTTCACAATGTACGACCCACTTCAAAACTCACTAATATTATGTAGTGGTAGACAAGATCACTAGTGATGTGATATAGGGAAGTTCAGTTCAATGACCGCAAGTTGGCCGGCCACTTTCCATCCCCTTTGTCTTGAGCTGGCTGGGATGTGATATAGGGAAGTCCAGTTCAATGACCGCAAGTTGGCCGGCCACTTTCATCCCCTTTGTCTTGAGCTGCCCCCCCCCCCCCCTTCTTCTACGCCCTTCAGTGTGTTGTCATATCTTGCAGCAGGATGAGTGAAGTTGTGTCGGATGCGATAGTTATGTTAAGTCAGAGGGGGCGGGAATTGTTGGTTTTTAAAAATCATAAATTCTACAAAGGTGATCTAACCCAACAAGGACAGAAATGGAGGTGCGTTAAGAGGAAGTGTACAGCTAAGTTATTTGTCGATTCAACAAATGATGTATTACCCGTTGGGGATCATAATCACGAGATATGTGAAGTATTGGCGAGACAGTTTGTTTCGAACAGTGTTAAAAGAAAAGCGGTAAACGAACTATCAGCTACGCCAGCGAAGATTATTAGGAAAGAAATTACAAGTGTTCCGCGGGAAATGCAGCAAAATTTAACTCGGGATGACGTGAAATGTATAAAAAGGAATTTGTACATTAAAAGAAGACAGCAGTACCCACCATTACCAAAAAATAGAGATGAGTGTCATGACGCATTGGAATGTTTCAAAATTGAAAGTAACGAAGATGAAAATATGCTCTTATTTAATGATAGAAATTCGAACATCGTAATTTTTTCTACAAAGAAGAATTTGAATTACTTAACAAAGTGCAAAACTGTTTTTATGGACGGGACATTCTCATATTGTGCTAAATTCTTCACGCAAATGTTCACAATGCATATTGTGGAAAATGGAAATTATGTGCCACTAGTGTTTTGTTTGCTGCCAGACAAGAAAACTGAGACGTACACAACGATGTTCAGAAAGTTGTTGGAGCTATGTCAAGAAAGCGGGGAAGATTTTTCTCCTGAAACATTCGTCGTCGACTTCGAGCAAGCAATCCACCACGCTGTTTACGATGTTTGGCCTACTTCAAAACTTACAGGTAAAATTAACATATTTTACCTTTACCATTGAAATTTGGTATATAGGTTCAGTTCCCGAATATCCCCAGACCATTTTTCCATTTTTTTGAATTTTTTATTTTAAAGGGGCATTAATGCTAATCAAATGGGAAAACAGATTTTTGCAGATTTGACCCCTAATATTTTGAGTAATCCAATTAAAAGTGACATATTAGTTTTTAGCTTAAAAAAACGTTTAATAAAATATCAAGAAGTACTATGTTCAGTACAACAGTTGCGAAGCAGCATACAAAACAGTTTTCCATGTTATTTAAATGGGAAAATGGTTTTTTGACAATTTATCAACCAATTTTCCAGATAATCCAATTTATATGGTTAGCATGTTATACAGCTTAAAAAGACCTTTCTTCCAGTATCAATAAGTAGTATCATAGGTGCATAGTGTGCAAAGGGGCTTAATTTTAAAGATATGGCTAATCGCAATGATTTTACACCCAAATACGGTAACCTGTTTTCTGACCTTATTAATTAATATTTTGGGCTAATTTTTTTAGGGCTAGCTCTTTGCATCTGATAGTAATGAAAAATGCTTAGATAAAGTTGAAAAAAACATTTAAACCCCATTTTAAAAAATTATTTTGACAACTGCAAAATATCCAATGTATTTTAAATGGGAGAATGGATAACAGGTTTTTGCAGATTTTACCCTTAATATATTAAATAACCCAATTGAGAGTAACAAAATAGTTTTTAGCTTAAAAAGACCTTTATAAAAATACCTAGTAGTATGATCTTCGTTACAATGGTTGCGAAGCGGCATACAAAACTGTTTCACATGTTAATCTAATGAAAAAATGAATTTTTGAAATTTTAACCACCAATTTTCTAGTTAATCTAATTTATATGGTTAGCATCCTTTACAGCTTAAAAAGACCTTTTTTCCAGTATCAAAAAGTAGTATCATAGGTGCATAGTTTGCGATGGTGCTTAATTCCGCAGTTATAGCTATTTGCAATGATTTTATAGCCAAATACGTTAACCGGTTTTCTTACCTTATTAACAAATGTTTTGAGCTAATTTTTTCAGGCTTAGCTCTTTGCATCTGACAGTTATGAAAACTGCTTTTATAAAATTTTAAAACACACAAAACCCTTATTTAAAATAACTATATTAACAACTAAAAAAATTCCAATGTATAACTTGAGGGACTATGGTTAACAACCATAACTACATAACTCTAATATATTAAATAGCCAATCTTAAAATCCATTTATGAAAATATCAAGAAGTATTATCTTGTACAAGTAGTACAATAGTTGCAATAGAAGAACAGTAGTTGCAAAGCGGTATACACATTTTTTTTAATTTTTTTTTTTATTTATTTACAATTATTTAAGCTCTTTCCACAAGTGCATTAGTTGTGAAAAAAACTGTACCACTATTGTATTTTAATACAAGAATGACTTTCACGTTCTTTTCCAAAAATCTTTTTAAGTATAAAGTTTAAGTATAGTTAAGGTTTTGATTACAATTTATAGCTGACAAATACAGAGTTTTCCCAGAGCTAGACTTATTTTCCTACAAAACTCATTAAGTTGTTGTGGAAATTCGCTCAGTACGCAGGTCTGCTGCGACGGGTGTATTTTCAATATTTTGTTTATAAGGGGTACTATCCCCCCCCAAAAAAAAAAAAAATCATAAATCAAAATTTCTTAAACAGACTCTAACTAGAAAAATGGAAATATCAAGTAACATAGGATTTTAAATATTTGTCGTGTGATATGTACTGGCATCGAATATAGATTCAGCTAGACTGCTAAAAGCAGTACGTTGTCCAATGCTTTTCTTATGGAGAATAATTAAATTATCTTTTATCTTGTTAAAAGGTTATTTTTCCTACAAACCAATAAATACAAAAATATAATTTATATGTATTTAAACCCAAATTTTGTAAATATTATAATACCAATGTTTGTATACTCGTCCCCCTTAATATGTTTATTAAATTATTGACTTAATAATAAATTATTATATGTTTCGATAAATGAATGTAGCTTTATAAAGAAAAGTAAAATCAGAACAAGTGTACAGAACGAGCTGGGAGAAAGTATGTGCCAGATATCTGGTACCGTTTATTTTGCTTATAACTCACGAACGGAGTATTTTTTTACAATAACTATCATATACTAAATTAAAGTACACTAAATTGACATAATTTAAACTTGGTCCGTCTGGTGGTTTTTGCGTGGTGGACGCACAAAACTCCATTCTTTTATCCTTTTAATATTCAGGATTATGCAGGGCTTATTTGTTTTTACAGGGTGTCGTTTCCATCTTACGCAGTCTTGGTGGAGGAATATTCAGAACCTCGGTCTGGCAAAGGAGTATAAAGACAAAGACTCCGAGTGTGGACGCTGGTTGCGGTGGATTTTTGATCTGTCACTTCTACGGGCGGAGGACGTAGAAGACTGCTTCATTGAAGACTTGATGACCGTGATGCCTCCAAAAGCTCAACCCTTTGCAGACTATCTAGTGGATACGTATGTCTCTCAAGACTCCCTCTTCCCTCCTCATCTGTGGGCTTCTGAAGAAGTGACATCCGAGAGGACCACAAACGCCTGTGAAGCATTCCACTCTAAGTTTGCTCAAAACTTTAATTCTTTCCATCCTAATATATTTACCTTTGTTGAAGTGCTGGTTGGAATTCAAGTTGATGTCTATATCGGGTTAAGAAGTTTAGGGAAACAGAGAATGTCAACAGACAAGAAATATCTGAAATCAATTGAGAATATCAGAGATGCGAGAAAGAAACTTCAAGAAAATAGCATTTCCAGGCTAGATTTCATAAAAAGGGCCTCCTTCCATTATAAAAAGTAAATGTGATTTGTATACTGAAATTCGTATAAACTTTGTAAATAAAACCATATTTTCTCTAAAGTCATTTAGCCTACTGTTTTTTTCCTACCATATCTTTTATTGTTATTGTTTTTGTTATTATTATTATTATCTATATACTTAATTCAATAAGGGTTTTCTCTGTTACATCCCTTTTTCACGCGTCCTACGTAACCGATTTTTACGATTGAGGTGTCATTTTAAAGCTTACGATCTAGCGCACATGCTAATGGTAATTAAAAAGGTAATTTCGTTTACGGCTTCGGCCCCCTAGCCTTTAATTTATTTCTAGAAGGCGCTTTCAAAGGTCCAGTGCTGACCAACTTGCATTATAACTGTTTAAGTATGATTGTAATTTAACAGCTGATTACTTTCAGATGTATTTTAAACCAAAGACAGATTGTAAACAAAAATAGATAGTTTTCAACTGTAAACAAGAGAAGAAACAGCTCATGAATATACATTTTTCAATACGTTAGTATTTGTTCATTAATAATTGTGATGTTAAACAAAAAAATAATACAATGCGCAATTTGCGCACAGGCCCCCTCGTTTAATACTTATTACCATAGCCTACTTTTTAATAGTGGGAAACTTTTAGGTTTGAACTAAATTAAGTATAGTTTAAATAATAATTACATATCGCCTGTAAATAAATTATTTATTGAACTATTATAATCCTCGTTATTAATTAACGAGGAAGTGTGGGACGAGGAAGTGTGGCAAAACGTTTGAAGATACGCGATGTTGGGTGGGGAAGGGTAACAGAGCGGTGAAGTCCGTTAAGTTTGGAGCGGGGAGGGGGGGGGGGGGTAGATTTTGACCGCCGGTGCAGTTGAACACTTTTCGTACGGAGGGATGTTTCGACCCTTGCAAATTCCTTCGACCGCCGGTGCAGTTGACTATCAGCCCACGAAAACAGTGGCAAAGTGGCGGATACTGCGTAGTAGGCAGGGAGGCCCAAGAAAGTTGGGGAACCAGAGGGTGGGGGAAGCGTGACACATCTTGCGGGCGCACAGGGCCACTCTAGTATCTTCTATTCTCGTTGGGCATACATTTACAAATTGCTAAATTAACTCTACAGGTGAATTGCAATGTATATTCAATAACGATTATGGAAATATAATGTCTTACCTGTATCAGCAATGTCCATTGTTAAGTAAAAGCAAAAAGATTTTGTTCTACACACACCTTGAACGTAATAAATGGCCAACGAATGAAGATAATCCCACTGCCGGTTATAAGGCACTTGTGTAAACAGGAATGATTCACTCATTTACTATTTGTTTGTAAACACGGTTTGGCGGGAAATATTAGTATTAAACGTCTTACCAACTAATAATTAAAAGGTCAAGCACTCAGAAATTCCAAAATTTTGACTTGACTTTTGTCCACCTAAATTGGTGATTTTGCCCACTGTGGGGCGGTCAAAAAATTGTTTTTTTCCCCATGGTCGATTCCAAAGGTTCATTACCGCAAATAATAAACCTAAACGGATTTTCCCTCCCACTTTTTGAATTTTGAAGACATCTAAATAGCACATTTTTTCTTTGAAACGAGCAAGGCGGGATAAAACGCTGTCTCTGAGCTGTGCTCTGCCTACAGCTTCTTAAATTACCATTCTTAAGAAATTATTGTTCCATTTGCTTACTAGTTTTACGAGGAAGATGAGGGGTTTACTGGATCTTTGGCGTGTAGATTGCAAGGGGGTTTATGGGACTTAGGCCGGGTAACTGGAAACAGAGCTAACCCAACTGACAGCAAACCCACGAGATCCATTTGGACGTGACATCGACAAAGACAGAATCACGAGTAAGAATTACCTATTAGGATCCTATTATAATGCCGAGGTAATTCCAAGTCACCGCCATAACACAACAGTCAAGTATTGGAACAGTCAAGTTTTTCTAATTAGATAATGTTTCTAAAATTTTGAAAAATCAGGCTATTATTATCCGAAAACGATGTAATCCGATATTATCCGATATTATGAAATTAGTACGCACCTTTTCCCGATCCGTAGCGAATAATGTACCTACTCCTGGCAATCGTTGCTGAGGAATAAACCAATACGCGCCCGCCATCTATGAAATAGCTCCATAACTCGTTACCACAGCACACCGCCAGCAATACATAGACGCAATGCGGGATTGCATAGGTCAGAACGACAACGGCACTCTCGGCAGACTGCGACTGCAACGGCACTTCCAATTTGATTTCATCCGAACCTTTTGGAGGATTTCAAAAATCCTATGGAAAGAAGGATTATTAACATACGTGCTCTTCATTGAAATGGAGAATGGTAGCCAGCGATTCAGTTTTTATGAAACCTAATATCTACAAGACGACTTAAAGCGTAAAAAAATGTGGAATATACTTTCTGATATATGACTCCCGCAATTCATAAAAGTTCCAGTCATGCAGCGCGATCGAATGAGCGAATGTTCGTAAAGTGTCGTATTTTATGTTGAATTGTTTTGAAATTTGAGCCTTTCGAGTGCAAGAAAATTGTTAATTATTAATTTTATGGAAAAAACCTATTGTAAGTAATGATCTGCTATTCAAAAACAGGTTTTGGATTTTAAGTTTTTTTTCAGTTTTAATCGATTTTCTAGAAAATTTTAATTAAATTTAAGTATATTTTTCAGCATTACTTTGAACATAAAATTTCATAGTTGAGTAAGTTTATTTGAGCAATATTCTGAGAAAAAATATAATTTTAACAATTTTTAGCCGTTTTTAACCATTTTTAGTGATTTTTTTTGTAACATTTTTTGAAATTTGACCAATTTAATGTTCTCAAAAAAAGCTGGCCAACAAACTCATCCTTTCGCTGGGAAAGCTTGATTTTTCGGTGCAAGAACGGAATTTTTATCTCAATTCAATCTTAAGGAGGGTTATCGTCTGTAATGACACATAAATGTATAAATAAATAAATATAAAGTGTTAAATTCTAGGATTCGTTTTAGAATGCCACAAAACGGATTTCAATGAAGACAATTTTTCAAAAGTATTGCTTTTAAAAATTTTCGAGCCATTGCAATAAGCTTCATTTTCAACGAAAATTCGCTAAATGAGAGGGTTAATCTGATTTTGGAGGTCTTGTGCTATCTAGACGTCCTAGAGAAAGTGAACACAATGCTTGCGATACTTTGGTTGATGCAATCAAAGTTTGGATTAAAAACAACGAAAAACACAGAAAAATGGCTCAAAATTTGCTTGGTATAACTTGAAGTTAATCCAGAGGTACAGATGAAAGCACCAGGCTGCTGGGATATTTTTACTTCAAATCCATAGGGAAAAAATATTTGAAACAGCTAAGTTATTTTTAATGATAAAAGTACGATATAGCCGCTTGGTCGTTTTATATTTTTTAGATTACTGAAGATGAATTCCAAGTAAACAGAGACCAACCGCAGTAGTTTTCTTTCTTAGATTTTTCAAATGTTTTTGCTTCGAACTGCCTAATCGCACCCCTCTGGCGCCCCCCCTGAAATGCGCGCGTTAGCTTGCAGATGGTCCCCTATCAGTTTCATTGTTGCCAAATCAATACTTCACTCTGCGCATGCGCAAACGTAAATTCCATTATGCTCCATTTTTTCACACCCTAGTCGTTCGATTTTGCTTAAATTTGGATGATAGCTGGAAGAGAAGAGATTTGATTACATCATATCAATTTGAACATGATTGTATCATTAATAGCTACTGCGCCAATGTGAAATCGTTGTAACGATCTTAATTTCCAGTTTTCATTCGATTTTAATGAAATTGTCATTGAATGCGCGGGTCAGGTTGTAAATGGTTCCCTACATATTTCATTGTTCTCCACTCATCAGCTCATTGTACGCATGCGCAAACGTAAATTACATTGAGTACGTATATTTTTTTTCGTTTCCTAATAGATCGATAACTTATGACGTTTCACGCTATTTCTTGATTTACTCTTTTCCAATAAGGAATTTTGCGAGGTCATTTAAAACTTTTCAACATAATTGTATCATTAATAGCTACTGCGCCAATGTGAAATCCTTGTAACGATCTTAATTTTCTCAGTTTCATATGATTTTGATGAAATTGTCAGAGAATGCGCGGGTTAGGTTGCAGATGGTCCCCTATCAGTTTCATTGTTGCCAAATCAATACTTCACTCTCCATTTTGCTCTATTTTTCACACCCTAGTAGTTAAATTTCGCTTAAATTTTGATGATAGTTGTGGAAAGACAATTCGATTACCCCATATCAATTTCAACATGTTTGTATCATTAATAGCTAATGCGCACGCGCCAATGTGAAATCCTTGAAACAAGCTTATTTTCCACAGTTTTCTTCCGATTTTAATGAAATTGTCAGCGAATGCGTGAGTAAGGTTGTAAATGGTCCCGAACTTATTTCATTGTTCTCCACTCATCAGCTCATTCTGCGCATGCGCAAACGTAAATTATATTGAGTGAGTATATTTTTTTCGTTTTCTAATAGGTCGATTACTTTTGACGTTTCACGCTATTTCTTGATTTATTTTTATCTAGTATTGCGATTTTAACATCCCATACATAAATTTCAACATGATTGTATCATTAATAGCTATTGTGTATGCGCCAATGTGAAATCCTTGTAACGACCTTAATTTTCACAGTGTTCAGATGATTGTGATGAAATTATCAGGGAGTGCGCGGGTTAGGTTGTAGATGGACCCCAAATCAGTTTCATTGTTGCCAAATCAATACTTCACTCTGCGCATGCGCAAACGTTAATTTACCAAGCCATTTTCTCACGCCCTCGTCGTCCGATCTCGCTCAAATTTGGATGATAGTTGGGGAATGACAATTCTAACATCCCATATACATTTCAACATGATTATATCATTAATAGCTACTGCGCCAATATGAAATCCTTTTAACGATCTTCATTTTCAGATAATTTTGATGAAATTGTCAGGGAATGCGCGGGTTAGGTTGCAGATGGTCCCCAATTAGTTTCATTGTTGACAAATCAATACCTATTTCACTCTGCGCATGCGCAAACGTTAATTCCATTGTGCTCTATTTAATCACATCCTAGTCGTTCGATTTTGCTTATACTTTGGATGATAGTGGGGGGAAGACGATTTGATTACCCCATATCAATTTCAACATGATTGTATCACTAATAGCTACTGCGCATGCGCCAATGTGAAATACTTGTAACGACCTTAATTTTCACAGTTTTCAGATGATTGTGATGAAATTATCAGGGAATGCGCGGGTTAGGTTTCAGATGGTCCCCAAATCAGTTTCATTGTTGCCAAATCAATACTGCACTCTGCGCATGCGCAAACGTTAATTCCATAGTGCTCTATTTTTTCACATCCTAGTCGTTCGATTTTGCTTAAATTTGGATGATAGTTGGGGAAAGACGATTTGATTACCCAATATAAATTTCAACATGATAGTATCATTAATAGCTACTGGGCCAATGTGAAATCCTTTTAACGATCTTAATATCCAGTTTTCATCCGATTTCAACGACATCGTCAGTGAATGCGCGGGTAAGGCTGTAAAAATGATCCCGTACCTATTTCATTGTTCCCCACTCATCAGCTCATTCTGCGCATGCGCAAACGTAAATTACATTGAGTAGGTAAGTATATTTTTTTCATTTCCTAATAGACCGATTACTTATGACGTTTAACGCTATTTCTTGATTTATTTTTTCCGATATGGAATTATTCGAGGTTATTGAAAATTTTTCAATGATCTATTCATTCCTGAAACGTGAACGAGAAAGCTGTATACCACATTCAACTTGACAGTCATTTTGGTTTATTATTTCCAATAATAAGCCTATGTGATCGTGTAGCAAAAAATTGTTATAACCCCCCCTCAAACTTTGCCACTTTACGTTTCAAGGTGCGTAGAATCCAAATTTGAAATGTCCGTCCGCCGTTCGCCGTCCGGGCCATAAAAGGCCTAAGAATTGACTTAAAAAACCTGTTCTTTCGCACATAGACTCCATTTGGGGTTTAGTTGGTCCTAACGTTTAACCAACCCGATCGCTTTACTCGCATAGATGCTATGGGCCAAAAACGGACGAAAAAGTGTCTTTTAGGACGTGTCAGACGCACGCTTGGCACGCTTGGCAGGGGGTCACGGTGGGCGGCGAGGGGGGTGAGCGGGGTGTGGAGTGAGAGGAGGCGCCGCGACACCATGAGGTGGGTACAGTGTTCCTTCGAGGCATGAATATGTTTTTTCCTAGGTCATATTTGTGTGTTAATACCAATGCTTTTCCTACGCATAATAACATATCCTCTCGACTTTTCGTTAGGGATGGGTATCGATGTATCGATGTATCAAAAACATCGATGTTTTTTCCCCAAACATCGATGTTTTTTTCATCGATGTTTACTCTTCGATGTTTTTTAAACATCGATGTTTTTCCCCAGACATCGATGTTTTTTTTTCAAATGTGTTTTTTTGTCGTTAATGTAAAAATGATGGTTCTTTTATACCTGAACAATAATTATTCTTGTTTTATAAATGCTTAATTGGTAGTTTATTATTCTTCTATAAAAATAATACTGTACAGATTCAAGCAACATCGATGTGTTTGAATCAAATCGTACTACGGTAATGTCGATTCGTTATCACATATTGTTATCAGTGTTTGTATCATTCATTATCATGAAATTCGTTGTCTCGCGTTTCCGCTGTTAGTGAGTTGTAAAACAAACATTTAATTTTTTACAACTTCTTTACAATTTTTCAGTGTTTTAATGAGAACATTTTCTTTCTACTTTTCTGCGATTTTACTTATGTAGGTACTATTATTAAAATTGTTGAAAAGAACTACTTTTTTTCGCAAATTTTCTAAGAAAATTAGTTTTTTCTAAAAACCATCGATGTGTCGAAACATCGATGTTTTTTCTCCGATGTTTTTTAGACATCAATGTTCCTTGAAAAAGGAAAAAAACATCGATGTGCAAACATCGATGTTTTGTTCATTGATACCCATCCCTACTTTTCGTACGTACTTAGATAATGATATTATTAAGGCAATAACTATTTGAATAGATAGGAGCTCAAATCGAGAAATATAAACATGCGTATATAATTATAGAAGCATAGGTTGTGGCAACTCGAAATAGGACACGCCGAGGAGTCTGGACGGGCCTTATGACGTACGCAAGCCAACTAAAACTACGATCATACTCAATTGAAAAAATTATAAACCTTTGTGAAATAATTTGCAGCGTTTTTTAAAATTTTATTCGACAAATCTGAGAAGTTCGCTCCGTCTTGTTTGCCGCTCCACATTCATAGCAATCAACATCTATCATCGACTAAGAAACGGAGGACGTCCAATACAGTCCAGTGGTTTCAGAGTAAATTGATGGAAAAGGAGGGGTCACTGACTCTGGAGGTGGCCACAGAAGAGGCCCTTCAGGGCGGTGCGAGATGAGACGATATGGGATGCTGGACATCTGCAACTATCCTACTAATCAGATGTGCACTCGGTCAAGCAGATCCTTGCCAGCTCCCACCCCAATGAGCTGACCTCGATAGGTGGAACGTGGAAACTGCCGTAGTAAATCTAAATAATGCTATTGTAGATATAGGATTATTTTGTTTAAGCACCAACAACACTTGTAATTTGTGTAACACTCATGATTGAAAATAAAAATACTCAACATGTTTTTAGGCTTCTTTCGCTGTAAAAACTTCTGCAACTCCAAGCACTCCACTACAGTCTCACATCTTCAACTGGACAATATAACCTTCACATCTGACTGTTTCCCGCCATTTTCCATCAGCTTTCTTGATCGCAAAAATGATAACACTCCTGAGGTCCCATTGAGAAGAGATATGGGTTACTGACTGAAATACTAGTTTTTCACGGGTTGGGAAAAATTTTTTAAATTTAAATCCTTACTCTAAATAAAGAGGAACCAACTTACTGCAGGTAGTAACCCTGGCCAGTTCTAGATTGTCATTGTTTCGTAACTACCTAACTTCTATTTAGGTGTTAGGTAGGAGGGGACAGTCACACTCATGAGTTTCCAGGATTTCAGGTTTCATTCGTCATTGCTGTGTATTGGTTAAAGGGGATTTTGGGCAGTAAAATTATTACTTCGTTGATCTCCCAACTTATACTACCCTTTTTTCCCCAAAATCACTAGTTTTGGTCAAGAATTTTGAAAATTCGACGTCGGAGACATGAAAGCGGCAAATGCAATGAGAATGACCCTATTATGTGCTGAAAATAGCTTACATGTCTCCGGCAGAAATTCCTAGTGAGCATTCATTCGTGGAGCATATTCCCAAAGCTTGTTTGAATTAACCCTAGAATGGCTTCGTGTGGTGAAAATCACCTCAATTCTTCCATAGTTCCAGTTATGCAGTATGATCGAATTTTGTAAATTATCGTACTATATTATGTTGCATTCTTTTCAAAAGTTACAATCAAGCAGCATAATCGAAAGAGCGATTTTTCTTAAATTAGTCCCTTTCGTAATAGGTAACTACGTAATACTCGTAATATTATGTTAAACTGTATTGAAATTGGAGCAACTTAGTTTTTTAAATGGTAATTCAAAACCTAAGGATCAAGAAAATATAAAGAAACAACTAATGAAATTCTATACAGTTATTAAAACACTGAAAAACTTAGACACGTACATTTTAGCATGAATATGCTTTAGCCGTGACCTAACTACCGAAAAATGTCCCACGAGAGTGCAACGAAAGTAGCGCCAATAATTGTGATGATTTCCGCTTACAACCGAGTCGTTGCTAGGGATATGATACTTCGTCGTTTTTCATCCCACAAAATTCGTTGACCATTCGTTCGAAAGCTCTCGATTTATCCAACCATACTATATTAACTACTGCGAAGTGCGTGGCCAACAAGCTGAGTTATGAGCATGGTTATATGAATAATTGTTTACACACAGGTGATCATTCTCAATTATTGATATTGTGAACATGATTGCAACCGCTTGTTAATTTCTGATGATTTCATTGAGCTGGTGTTTCGATTATGTGATTCATAGCAGGTGATCCGAATATTGCGAGAACGGTTAGATTTGTGAAGCGGTGGTTAAATTATTTTAATAGGTAATTTCTATACTTCACACTATAGGAAGCTGTAATTTCGTATGTAGCCTCTTTAGCCTCTTTCTATAATAAAGTGAATGTTTACTCGCGAGTTTCTATTAGGAGATCATCATCTCACACGGAATCTGCACTGATAAGGGTCCTAGATGACGTTCGGTTAGCAATGGATAGAAAAATGGTAACAGTATTAGTCATGATTGATTTTTCCAGCGCTTCATGGTTCGGCATGATATCCTCATAGCTGTTTTAAATTCGTATGGAGTAAAAGGTACAGAGCTCCGCTGGTTCGAATCCTACCTAAGGGACAGGAAACAATGCACGAAAGGCCCTGATGGTGCATTGTCTGCATGGAGTAGTACTCATTCAGGTACCCCGCAAGGTTCAGTACTTTCCGCAACGTTGTTTTCCATATTCATTAATACTATCCCATCAGTCCTTACTTTTTGTGACCACATGTGTTACGCAGATGACTTTCAGTTGTATTTATCGTGCGGGGTCGATGAACTCGACTGTTGTATAGGTAAAATTAACGCTGATTTAGATCAAGTTTCAAAGTGGTGTTCAGAACATGGTATGCTCATAAACCCCTTGAAGAGTAAAGCAATTGTCCTTGGATATGCTAAACTTTTAGACAAAGTGAAGTACAATGACATCCCAAAAATCAAAATTAATTATACATGTATCCCCTATGAACAAACAGTGAAAAATTTGGGTATATTAATACAAAATACACTAAATTGGGAGGCCCAAGTAACCTCTATAAGCAATAGAACCTTCAAAGGGCTTTACCAATTGAAAAGGATGGCCATAGATTTCCCTCAATATGTACGTCAACAGCTAGTACAGTCCCTGATAATGCCCATTTTTGATTACGCCGTCTTAGCATTTTGTGATCTAAATTCAGAACAAATGAGCATGTTACAGAAAGCACAAAATGCTGCTGTACGGTTTATATACCGTCTTAAGCAAGACGAGCACGTAACCCCATATTTCAAGAAACTAGGGATACTCAAATTCGCTGAAAAAAAGAAACTATTGCTAGCAACGATGATGTTTAAAATACTAAAATTTAAGAAACCATTATATTTATTTGAGAGGCTAACCTTTATGGATGAACACCAGGGAAGACAGACTAGACAAACGGGTACCACCATTCAAGTTCCACTCCACAGAACCACTTTATTTAACAAGTCATTTGTTGTACAGGCCATAAGAATATACAATGAAAATAAAGATAGATTTGATTTGAAGAAAACCGTAAAAGAATTTAAAAATGAATATCAAAAGATGTTACTAAAATCATATGATGAAAAGAATACTTTATTATTGTTGTAAGAAGTGAAAGTTTTTAATTTTATTTTTGTATATTGTACTTGTAAATATCGAGAAGTACAGAAAACTAATGTTCAATTATTTTTTGTTTGTAAATTCTAGTGAATAATTAAAATGTGTATAATTAGTGTATGTATATTGTTGTATTGTGTATTCCGATTGTATCGAGGAATATTAATTTAATGTTTGCCAGGGTCGATGTAAGAGAGGGCCACTAGGCCCTAATCGTACCCTGGTTGTGTAAATAAAAAGATCAATCAATCAATCTCACAAGAGCTCAATCGTCGTGATCATTTCTATAATAAAGTGAATGTTTACTCGCGAGTTTCTATTAGGAGATCATCATCTCACAAGAGCTCAATCATCGTGATCATTTCTATAATAAAGTGAGAGCGAGGAGCTAAAACATGATTCCATGTTTTAGGATTGATGGCAGAATGATAAGAGGCCGATGGGGGGTCGGGTTCAGAGAATCGACGAGGAGTGAGTCATGTACGGTGAAGCATATTCATGTTTTTTAATTTCACCCGTCAGGCTCAAAGGAACTGTGTTTTTTTTTCTCTCAGTCCAAAACAATATTTCCCGCTGTATCCCCGTATCCCCGCAGTATATACAGTACCGCCGCTGGATAAGTATTTATCAGACGAGTATAGTTCTGTTTTCCCCTATAAAATAATCAGGGACACAGTTCTAGATACGGATAAACGAAGATATGCCATTGGGTGATGGCTCCCACTGGTCACCACATGTACACCAATTAAGGACTCTGTATATTTGGTGAGATCTATCCAATTACCACCACTTATCTTGAACATTATACATCAAAATCATCAAATGAGAGGTTTGATAGGCTGTCTCACTCCATCAACCTTTCATCTTTATCACTTGAGAGTTTCTTCTTTCTTCTTCTCTTCATCATCTTTGCAATCCTAATCTTCTTCATCATGCCAACCCTAGTATTCATCATTGCTACTTTGTCATATCCATCTCCTTCTTGTCAAGTGGCCACTTAAAATTTCGTTTTCATTAGTGACGTATTTTCTCATTCGCATTATTGTACATAGTAAATAAATAAATTAATTAATTATATAATATCTTTTTAATTCTCCCCCACATATAGACCATATAACTTGATAACTAACCTATTTATGAAATACAGTCTACTCAAAATCCAAGGAATAGTGTGGTAGGACATTTAATTTATACATGTTCCTTGGCACTCTTATTCCTACAAGCTAACCACAATAATAGTTGGTCATTATTAGGCTAGGTAAGATATTTAATGAGGTTGGCGCTGTTCATACAGTAAGCTTTAATTGAATATCAAACGTGAGTTACAATAAACTTCATGTCATGATGATAAACGTGCCATGATGATGATTCCATTACTCATTTAACTGAGCAGCTAAAACGGTTACCGAACCTCAGGCGCTTGGTTAAAATAATCAGCGATTATCGGATAACTGAGCGGTGAAACTGAATTGATGAACAGGCATGTTAAAGATAGTCAGAGAATTGACTTAGTCAGACTTTAATTGGCTAGCAAATGCGATTGTTAAACCGACCCCTGTGGGGGCCGTGACGTCATAGGGCAAATGAATTTCAAGAGCCGTTTTAATGGTCAGATACCAATCATATGGCACCTTTTCGGAAAGCTCTCGCTCAGTTCTTTCTACTGAGAAAACAAAAAATAGCCATGAAAATCGTCCATTGGAGCTTCGGAATCGCAACGCCTCCCCAAGGGGGTGTCCAAGCCATTAAATTATTTAATGTAAAATGTTGTTAATTTGTAAAATGTTTTTTTGCTATTTGCGGATGATGTCAAAATTTTTTTACTGAGGTGAATGATCAGTCTGACTGATCAAACCAATCTGGACAGATTTAGTGCTTGGAGTTAGCAAACGGTTTGACATTGAACATCTCCAAGTGCCAGACATTGACGATCTCCTGGTGTGAACTTTTACAGTTCTTATATCATATCGATGGACACGATCTTGATCGTCAGAGTGGTGCGAGACCTGGGTGAACTATTTGATGTTCAGCAGAGCTTTTCGAATCATATCGATTTCATAAGCAATAAGGCAATGAGAATGTTGGGTTTTTTGAAGAGAACGACATCAGATTTTACCAATGTCATGGCCCTGACTCTTCTATACATTGCATTTGTCCGATCCACGATTGAATATTGTGCTATAGTTTGGTCTCATTTTTATAATGTAGCTAGATTTAGATTGGATAAGATCCAGAATAAATTTCCAAGATTTTTAGCATTTAGAGTGAGAGAGCCAATCAGTGGTGACTTGTTACATGACACGATGATGAGCATAAGTGGCCTGACTCGGTTAGATACAAGACGAAGGTCGATAGATGCAGCATTCGTTGTCAAGCTGTTCAATGGTGGAATCGACTGTCCCTCACTCCTCTCCTTATTTAATTTGTCCTTATTAAAATGTCCCCAACTACAGCATGCGCCACCATTTCATTTATTCTATTGCTCCACACTAATTATTTATTGAATAGCCTTTTAACTAGAATTCAGAGACACATAAATTATTTAGCTTCATTGTCCGAAGATTTAGATCACCTCTGGTCTTAGTTACTTCAGGAAGCAGGTTTTGTCCCTAATTTAATAATTAGTTCGGTTTAGCTTTCTCCTGTCAAATGACCTTCTTTATTGGAATTCGTGTTAATTTTTGATGTATTTTTCCTGTACCTTGTGATTTTAGTTAAGTTTAAGAAATTGCATGAACTCCAGCATCCATGTCATGAACTTTTCTGTTAGCGAATTTTTGAAGAAAATTAAGCTATTGCTCTCGCCTCAAAATTTGTAGAATGTGAAGTTTTGAAAACATTTTATGCAGAAATCCGTTTCAGACTATTCTGAATCATATTCTGAAGTTTAATGCATTTTTTTATGTATGTATGTATGTATGTATGTATATATGTATGTATGTATGTATGTATGTATGTATGTGTCATTCCAGACGATAACTGTCCGTAGAATTGTGCTAGAAACTTCAAACAAATTTTAAAATGTTAAGGACACAAGAAGAAAGTTCAAGTTCGTTGGCCAGCATGATCGGATTACATCTTCTGGTTGAAATGTTCAAAACTGTAGTCAAACATTTCAAAATAGCCTGTTTTTTGCGATTTGTTGTGCGAAATAATTTTTTCAGCACACTAACATGTGGTATTTCGGAATCAGCGTAAAATTTCCTATAAGAATATGTATCAAGTTTTCAAAAATTTCAAAGTTGAAAAATCAGTCAAAAATCGAAATAATGCCGTTCGCTAGTTGTAAAAATCGGTAATATTTGCATGAAACCTTGTCCAAATTCAGATTGAACTACTCTTATGGAAGTATCCCTGTATAACCGATCCTAGAACCATGCTGTTTAAAACGTAGGTAGTAGGTGCTTGTTAAAAAAAAAAAAAAAAAAAAAAAAAAGTAATCACAATTGATGAGTTTACTCTGTGAAATATTCCGTCCTCCGATTCTCTCGGTCGCTCTCTTTAATGTTTTACGCTCAACTGCTTTAGGACTTGATGTAGCAATCTACAAGATTAGTTTAATAATAATAAAGTATGAGTACCTCCTAATTATTTTAAATAATTTGATTCCATGTTTGTCTATCAAAATCATAAACTGAAATTTCTCTACTTGATCAATAGCGACTAAAATGTCCAAGATTTCTTCAAAAATTCGCTCATGGGGTCATGCTGCATGACTGGACTTTTTGTTATATACATCTATTTTGTTGTCATGCATAATGTAATTGGGCTACGCCCGTATCTATTCAAATAAACAAATTAAAAGAAGCCCTTGCTGATGGATGGGAATGCGTAACATTCCTGGCACTCTCCCACGTCCTTCACATTGTGTCAACCTGGGACCACCGACAACTATTTCCAAGTTCGAAATAACGGAGTTAACCTCAACGGAGTTGATGAAGCTTACTGTGAAAATGTTTGCCAAAATCTATACGGCGAGACTAAGTCTGAATAGGGGAGATCAAAGAGTTTCATTTTATAACGAGGGTTTTATTTACATTCCAGCGATTCGCCAAGGCGGAGTTGGAATTGGATTTTTTATGACGAGCTCAAACCTCAAAGCTCCAATCCGCGGCGGAACTAACATGGTTTCACCAAATGACTTTTTTTCATTTCACGATATTTTTTAAGAAACATAGTTCTTCATTTCTGCGTGATAAATTATTTACGCAATAATTCAATAACAGTTAGGAACTACTTCGGACAAAACAACACCCACAGGTAACTATGAGGAATTGTAAGTGGATTAAAGGTAGCCTGTACGCATGCGCATTACTGCATAACTTGATGTGGTTGAGGTGAGTTTCCACCTTATGGCTGCATAGTGAAATGAAGTAGGTTAAGCAATGTTAAAGGCAGAAACGTTGCTTCAATAAACAAATCATAAAACTGGCTGTCTACCGTCATTCCTCAAAGGAAAACACCTACATTACCGCATAACCTCGACATTTTCATCCGATTTCGATGGGATGCTAAGGGATTGTGGTGCTTGGTTCGAAATATTCCCTTTAATTCTCATCACTCCGTGAAATTCTTGTTATAATGCAAGTGATGAGTGCAGTTTTGATCCAATTTCGATTTATTCGGAGATTATGAGGGTTGGGCTACGAGTTTGAAGTGGTTTCCTACGAGTTTCATCAGTGTCAGAAATATCAGTACATAATTATTAATAGTAAAATCGCGTGAATGCTCCGATTTGACGTACACGATATACTGCTGTGCAAAATTAAGGGATCACTCTCAAAAAAAAAAAAAAAAAAAAAAAATCAGATTCAGATTTGTGCAGGTTGGCTGCTGTCCATAGAGACAAATTCTTACGTTTCAGTAAATAGACATCCAGAAATGAGTTTACGACAAATCCCAGCTATGAAGTGAACCAAGAACACATTTAAAAAGAAAAACGCGGCAGGCCCTTTGTACTTTCTAGCTTATGAGAGATGAGCTATGAGCATTGAAAATGTCTCAGTAATTTCAATGCTAATGTACACAATCATAACAACACCTAACTTGTTTATAGGTTGCGTGATGTTTTTTTCTTTGCGTCACAAAATTTCTGGTTAACCGACGACTAAGACATTTTCAATGTCAAAACATAATAACAATAATAATAATAATAAATCGATTTTTTCGTCTTTAAACAAATGGTCGTCGAATCGGTATGACTCAAGGGTTGACAATAATTGTATAGGCTATCGAAAAGCTGAATTCATTTTGATCAATAAAAAATAAAAATTTTCCTAACGCTTGCATACGAGTCTGCAACGCATTGGGACATTTTCATGTGTTTACCCATGAATGGTCAACGTCATTTCTGATGGTCATAATCATCGTTGTGGCTACTTGGGACAATTTTTTCGTGACGATTTTTTTGTTATGTGCCATATGAAAGACATGAAAATGTCAATAAGATTAAAAATCTTCAAAACTGGATCATTACTCAAGGTCTTACTGCCTAAAATTCACTGACAAAAGTAAGCGAGTTTTGAAAACTTGAGTTCAAATCATGGGATCACTATGTGTTGTGCTATTTTATTGGGGTTTTGAGGGTTGAATTGAGTTGGAGGCGTGAAAGTTTGGTTAACAGGCGTACAACTGTTACAAAAAACATTTAAAAAAGATAAAATAAAATAAAAAATAAATAAATAAAAAGGCCCTGCCTCAATGATAGGATGGTGCGGATAATTTTTAAAGCACGAAATGGACGGTACATCTAACTTCAATCCGTCCTCTCAAACACTGATCGTCTGGGAACAGTCGTTTTACCCAACTTTTCGTAGAAAAGGGGGTAATACAGCTATTGGCACAGCGGCACTTCGGGGTGGGGATGCATTTTCTTTGCTTTTAAGAGGGTGTAGAATACGTTTAAAATAGTCATTAGTTTTCAGATTTCTATATACATACATAAAGTTTCGGATTTGGGTTCTTGATGGTTGGTCTATAGATTGAACAACTCAACTAGGCCGACGTTTCGATTTATTTGTAAATCTTCTCCAGGACTTAGATGATGATTGCATTATTCTTGCATGTTGGCCACATAGCATCCGTCCTAGGTACAGGATAACTAGAGAACTCACTACTTACTAACTTTTTACTAACTATTGAACTTATAATATAATAGAGATAAATCTTCGGTTCTACTTATAAAGTTACACGAAATTTCATAATTTGTGGTAAATAGCAGTGACATAATGATTGACTTAGATGAGATCTCATCTGAATGCAATCATCATCCAAGCCTGAAGAAGATTTACAAATAAATCGAAACGTACCCAATAAATATATATGTACCCAATTTTTTGCTCACTACTCCTCCGAAACCGCTGGTCCGATTCGGACCAAATTTTGATATGTTTCATTACCAAGTCGGAACAGATATTTTACGATTCGGCCATCAAGAATCCAAAACCGAGTTTTTTCCGACAGAGATCCCCTTAATTTTGGTAAATATTTTTTATCTTTTTTTTTTTTTTTTCAATCAAGCATCTGAATAAAAATTTATTTGTTTGGATTTTATAAATCCAACTTCCGTAATACATTTCAACAATGTTATTGATACGAGGCAGACTTATTTATCATTGATATAATCAAACAATGAGTAATTATCCCTACAGGGTGATCCCTTCGTAGATAGTGAAGGAAAAAAAATTCATCAAACAACATTAAAAATATAGTAAATAGCCGTCAACCGCGTTATTTTATGATTTATATGATCTTTGTTCAATAAATGATTTTTCGAAGGGGTTTAGAGGCAAAATTGCATGTTAATTAAGAACATTCTAACATGATAGGTAATATTGTAACTTAACGAAAATTCGTTCATACAATGCTACATGATTAGTACGTTTGTTATTTATAGAATATTTGGCTGTATGATTGTTGGCTTTCTGTTTATTGGCTTGTGGCTCTCGGTCGTACCGGGGGCGGTCTCGCCTGGTGTTTTGTTTTCCAGTGGAGCGATTGTTATGATCGTGTCTAGGGGTGCATATCCAGAAATAGGTGTGCACCCTCGGGAGGCCGCCATGGTGGGTCGGGTCCGGGCTAGGCTGGGACGCCCTGGGCCAAGCCACCTTTTAAGGGGTTACGGACCACCTATTTGGTCTGCAGCCGACATTTTAGTTTTCTTCTTATTTATTTATTTTTTTATGACTGTTTAAATATAGTTCGTCCAAATGTGTGCTGATTTGATCATTTGGGAGTAGTGAATTTTAATTTGTTATTTGGCTTGTTTGTTTTGGACTATTGTTATCCACTTATGTGTGATGGCAAATAAAACTATCTATCTATCATGACTGGCACTTTTTTGACCTCTGGCATACAATTAGTAAATACTGTAACGGCAGGTATAAATAAATAAATAATTTATTGTTTAGTTTGGCCGGATATTAGCGCACACGGGATGTTCAATTCAGAAATAATAAACCTTGCATACAATTTTTCAGCTGTTTACGATGTTTACGAAGTTTCGCCCAAATCGTTTTTTGCGAATACGAGCAGATCACCCAAATTATAGATTTATTCGATTCGAAAAGAGGCTTGAGGTCCGTCTTGGGCGGGGCTTACACCTGACGGGAACGGGAAAACACCGTCCTAACGGACGGGGAAACACCGTCGCAGTGTTCGCGTTCGCGGACGGGCACCGATCTCCCGCAACATTCTGCGGGCGAAATTTTCCCCGTCGCGGGGATCGCCCCGCTCTCGCTCAGATGTAAGTCGATACACTTATTTCTTCGTGTTCTCCCAAAATGCGGGCCCGCTGAAAGGCGCGGGCCGGGCCCGCGTCCGTCAGGTGTAAGGCGGTCGCGGGGATCGCCCCGCTCTCGCTCAGATGTAAGTCGATACACTTATTTCTTCGTGTTCTCCCAAAATGCGGGCCCGCAGAAAGGCGCGGGCCGGGCCCGCGTCCGTCAGGTGTAACGCGGGGCTAAGGCGGGGCTTACACCTGACGGTAACGGGAAAAAACCGTCGTAACGGACGGGGAAAAACCGTCGCAGTGTCCGCGTTACACCTGACGGGCCACTTGCGCGGGCCCGTCGCTCCCACTCTGCATACCTCCATTTTTCAAACAACAAAATTCAAACAAATAACCGAAAAACGCCCGTCCCCGTCGGCGGGCGTCCCCGTCAGGTGTAGGACTAGAGATTCATTTCTACGTGTTGGCCACTCCCGGCGGGCCCGCCCCGTCGGACGGGCACATTTCTCCCCGCAACATTCTGCGGGCGAAATTTTCCCCGTCGCGGGGATCGCCCCGCTCTCGCTCAGATGTAAGTCGATACACTTATTTCTTCGTGTTCTCCCAAAATGCGGGCCCCGCGTCCGTCAGGTGTAACGCGGGGCTTGCATGTCGCCTCATGTTTTTTCAATTTTCCATTCTTTTCACGTTATCTTGTATTGATGTCAATGTACGAAATTGCGACAACTTTTGGTTTATTATGTCCAATAATAAGCCTATGTGATCGTATAGCAACAAATTTTTATAACCCCCCCTCAAACTTTGTCACTTTACGTTTCAAGGTACGTAGAATCCAAATTTGAAATGTCCGTTCGCCGTCCGGGCCATAAAAGGCCTTAGAATTGACTTAAAAAATCTGTTCTTTCGCACATAGACTCCACTTGGGGTCTATTTGGTCCTAACTTCTCGCCAGCTCGATCGCTCCACACCCATGGGTGCTATGAGCCAAAAATAGGTGAAGAAGCGTCTTTTTTTTGTATATTTCAAGTTGTATAGAAATTGGAGATTTATGAGTGAAAAGAAAATGTTAGCTATTAATTTTATGAAAAAAAAAGTATTCTAAATGATACTCTTCTATTCAAAAAGAGATTTTGGATTTTAGGCTATTTTTTCCAATTTTATAGATTTTATAAAACAAAATTTGATGAAATTCAAGTTTTTAGCATAATTTCGTACATAAATTGTTGAATGTTCTATTTCATAGTTGATAAACTTTATTTGACCAATCTTATGCTAAAAAATATCAATTTAACGATTCTTAGCCATTTTCAGTGATTTTGTCAGCACATTTTTTGAAATGTGACCAATTAAATGATATCAATATACAGCACAGGTAACACTTTTATGTGTTGGAAAGATGACTTGGTAATATATTGTTTTGTTTATCAACTATATTAAAAAGAGTAAAATTGTGAGATTCCGCTGCTGTAATGGATTGAACCCATTTGTGAGGTCCCAAGCTCCGAGTTCCGATACTAAAAATACTATAAGCGGCGTTTAATAATTATGGACCAGAGATCTACGTAGAAGGGCTGTCTAATACATAAATAATAAACCTTTGTGTAATAATTTGCAGCGTTTTTTTTTCTTGAATTCGATTTTGGTATTTTTTCCCCCTTGCGTTTTCTACCGGTATGTTAAAGCATGACGACTCCTTCCTGTAAATAAAATATACATTAATTTGTGCAACTTACGGGGAAAGCACTTTTTTCTGCCGAGATATAACAATTAAATTGACCTGTATACCGAATTCCTCCCTTCAGCCAATATAATCCTAAATGAACCCGGACTTCATTTGTGAACCCTGCCCATCCACATTTAACGAGTAAAGTTCGATGCACGAACGGTTTTTTCCTTAATTACCCGGGTGACTTCATTAGGGCAAGCCAAGTTCTAGATGAAGGAGTAGGTCTAGATGATCGTAATATAGCCCAAAACCATCCCTGGAACTTTCTCGACAATTTGCGCCCTCCCGCATGGAAATCGGTGAAACCGTTTGGACATTTCTAGCTGACAAACAAATTTACTCTTCAACAAACGAGACCTTCTCGAACGATCAAGTTTGTCCCCCACCCCGGCAACTACTTGGAACCGTTCCCTACAAGAAGAACTGTGAGTTCTTCAATTCCGTTCAACGCGGAGCAGCTCATGAGTCACAAATGAAAAGTCACATTTACGTTTCTAAACTGTTATGTGATCGTGTTATGACCACCAAACTATACACTTCATTCTGATCTACATATCCAACTAATCTGCATTTTGGTTTATTATTTTCAATAATAAGCCTATGTGATCGTATAGCAAAAAATTTTTATAACCCCCCCCCCCCCCCCCCCCCCCCCCCCCCCCCCCCCCCCCCCCCCCTCAAACTTTGTCACTTTACGTTTCAAGGTACGTAGAATCCAAATTTGAAATGTCCGTCCGCCGTTCGCCGTCCGGGCCATAAAAGGCCTTAGAATTGACTTAAAAAATCTGTTCTTTCGCACATAGACTCCACTTGGGGTCTAGTTGGTCCTAACTTCTTCTCATTGGAGATTTATGAGTGAAAAGAAAATGTTAGCTAATAATTTTATGGAAAAAAAGTATTCTAAATTATACACTTCTATTCAAAAAGAGATTTTGGATTTTAGGCGATTTTTTTCAATTTTATAGATTTGTTAAAACAAAATATAATGAAGTTCGAATTTTTAGCATAATTTCGTACATACATTTTTGAATGTTCTATTTCATAGTTGATAAACTTTATTTGACCAATCTCATGCTAAAAAATATCAATTTAACAATTCTTAGCCATTTGTAGTGATTTACTAAGGGATTGACTACTTGAGGTTATGTATTTTTGAGATGCGAGCTTGCGAGCATCCAGACCACCTAACTATACACTCTATTCTGACCTACATGGAATTGAAGAACTCACAGTTCTTCTTGTAGGGAACGGTTCCAAGTAGTTGCCGGGGTGGGGGACAAATTTGATCGTTCGAGAAGGTCTCGTTTCAACAATAGGGATCTTATAGGGATACAAATAAACAAATCAACAAAGCAGCTGTTTTTATAAACAAAATGTCCTCTTTGTGCGTGACTTTGACATTTGTGGACCTCAGTGGGGAAGCCTCAAGCGGTTCCAAGAGCGAATGACTCAGCGGGGGTGGGAGACCTGGGAGCCCCAGAGACCTTCTTCCGAACTTCAAACCCGACATAGTAGAAAATGAAAACATTCATCCATCGGGGTGAGAGGGGAAGAGGCGGGGGGAGCGAGTGCAAGAGAGAAAGAAGGAGTTTCTTGTCCGTATAAGGGCTCGGACGATGGGGAACTCGGTTGTCCCACATCCTGGGCCTTGGCCTCACCCCTGGGGCCCCGATCAGGGCCGCCGCCGGCAGTCAAGTTAAGTCCTGCGAGAAGCCGAACACGCAAATCCCAAGGACTCGCCACCTCCCCCACCGGCCATAACTTTATGTATATCAAGCCTGAGTAGGTACCTGTACATCTGTTTTAAACACCATCAAACGAGAATGGAACTTAATACGACCTGCAAGAAGTTAAATTGCCCAAATGCCTCTATTTCTGCTATTGTCAACACATCAATCATCAATGCAACCATTCCATCAATGCAGACCATTATTTAAAAAAAGTCCAGTCATGCAGCATGACCCCATGAGCGAATTTTTGAAGAAATCTTCGACATTTCAGTCGCTATTGATCGTGTAGAGAAATTTTAGTTTATGATTTTGATAGACAAACATGGAATCAAATTATTAAAAATAATTAGGAGATACTCATACTTTTTTCTAAGCCACAGTCAGTATTAAAGCTACATCAAGTCCTAAAACAGTTGAGCGTAAAACATTAAAGAGAGCGACCGAGAGAATCGGAGGATGGAATATTTCACAGAGTAAACTCATCAGTTGTGATTACTTCTTTTTTTTTTTTTTTTTTTTTTTTTTTTTTAATTAACAAGCACCTACTACCTACGTTTTAAACAGCATGGTTCTAGGATTGGTTATACAGGGATACTTCCATAAGAGTAGTTCAATCTGAATTTGGACAATGTTTCATGCAAATATGACCGATTTTTACAACTAGCGAACGGCATTATTTCGATTTTTGACTGATTTTTCAACTTTGAAATTTTTGAAAACTTGATACATATTCTTATAGGAAATTTTACGCTGATTCCGAATATACCACATGTTAGTATGCTGAAAAAATTATTTCGCACAACAAATCGCAAAAAACAGGCTATTTTGAAATTTTTGACTACATTTTTGAAAATTTCAACCCGAAGATGTAATTCGATCATGCTGGCCAACGAACTTGAACTTTCGTTTTGTGTCCTTAACATTTTAAAATTTGTTTGAAGTTTCTAGCACAATTCTACGGACAGTTATCGTCTGGAATGACACATACATATATACACACATACCTACATACATAAAAAAATTGCGTTGCTTCAGAATAGCCTGAAACGGATTTCTGCATACAATTTTTTCAGAAATTCACATTCTACAAATTTTGAGGCGAGAGCAATAGCTTAATTTTCTCCAAACATTCGCTAACAGAAAAGCTCATGACATGGATGCTGGAGTTCATGAAATTTCTTAAACTTAACTAAAATCAGACGGTACAGGAAAAATACATCAAAAATTAACACTAATTCCAATAAAGAAGGTCATTTGACAGAAGAAAGCAAAACCGAACTAATTTACTAATTATCAAACGAGGGACAAAACCTGCTTCCTGAAGTATAACTAAGACCAGAGGTGAACAGATGTAAATCTTCGGACAATGAAGCTAAATAATTTTTTCAAAAATTCACATTCTACAAATTTTGAGGCGAGAGCAATAGCTTAATTTTCTTCAAAAATTCGCTAAAAGTCACACATGTCCTCCATGAGTCAACACAGATCTCATTGAAGCTATTTTATTTACACCAGTTGAGCTGCGTTTACACTATGCGCAATTTCCTCGTTTGTTGGGAACCACTTCATTTGTGATTACACATATAATCACAGAAAAACTGTAATTACAAAAAATGTAATCATAATAATCAGTCATAGTCATACGAGTCTCCAGGTTCTGTGACTAGTGAGTAGGTACCTCTATACATCTGTTTTAAACACCATCAAACGAGAATGGAACTTAATATGACCTGCAAGAAGTTACATTGTCCACATGCTTCTATTTTTGCGATTGTCAACACATCAATCATCAATGCAACCATTCCACCATGAAAAAATAAAAAACGCTGCAAATTATTTCACAAAGGTTTATTATTTTTTCAATTGAGTATGATCGTAGTTTTAGTTCGCTTGCGTACGTCATAAGGCCCGTCCAGACTCCTCGGCGTGTCCTATTTCGAGTTGCCACAACCTATACTCCTATAATTATGTACGTATGTTAAAATTTCTCGATTTGAGCTCCTATCTATTCAAATAATCATTGCCTTATTAATATCATTATCTAAGTACGTACGAAAAGTCGAGAGGATTTGTTATTATATATGCGTAGGCAAAGCATTGGTATTAACACACAAATATGACCTAGAAAAAACCGTATATTCATGCCTTGAAGGAACATGAAATTGGAAAGCAATACAAGTGTAGGAAGTTTTCCACGCCACCCTGGAGGTACTCCCTAGGTCTCGTTACCTCACAACCGGAGGTTCACCGCCCTATTACGTTTACTCTATCATATCACTCATATTTTTCCATCAACATTCATTTGAAAGTTGTGCATTTCGAGATGAGTGAATTTTGTCCTAACATGTGAATAATAATTATTAGGTCGTGCAGTTGTGGTCGTGCATGATCTGGTCCTAAAGTGTTCTGCTGCGAAGTCCTACTGACCATTGTTATCCTAACCGTGGAATATTAGCTTGCGCAGTTGTGGTTGAGCAGGTTGGAGTTTTAACACGTCAGTCTAACACTCAAAACCTCGAAAAAGACACTTTTTCGCGCGTTTTGGCCCATAGCATCTATGCGAGTAAAGCGATCGGGATGGTTAAACGTTAGGACCAACTAGACCCCAAATGGAGTCTATGTGCGAAAGAACGGGTTTTTTAAGTCAATTCTTAAGCCTTTTATAGCCCGGACGGCGGACGGACATTTCAAATGTGATTCTACGTGATTCTATGTGATTCAAACGTGATTCTACGCACCTTGAAACGTAAAGTGACAAAGTTTGAGGGGGGGTTATAACAATTTTTGCTATACGATCACATAGGCTTATTATTGGAAATAATAAACCAAAAGTAACACATGTCCTCCATGAGTCAACACAGATCTCATTGAAGCTATTTTATTTACACCAGTTCAGCTGCATTTACACTCGGCGCAATTTCATCGTTTGTTGGGAACCACTTCATTTGTGATTACACATATAATCACAGAAAAACTGTAATTACAAAAAATGTAATCATAATAATCAGTCATAGTCATACGAGTCTCCAGGTTCTGTGACTAGTGAGTAGGTGAGTAGGTGAGAAGGTACACCAGTTAAGCTGCGTTTACATTAGGTGCAATTTCCTCGTTTGTTGGGAACCAGTTCGTTTGTGATTACGAATATAATCACAGAAAAACTGTGATTACAAATGTAATCATAATCTGTCGTAGTCATACGAGTCTCCGGGTTCTGCGACTATAACACTTACAGCCGTACAAAGAATGTATCCCGTATCTGCATTTTTGGTCATATTAAGCTAATGGTACCACCCCGTTTTGGGGGGTTGGGTTCTTTCGATTTTGCTTGTCTTGAAGTCGGATCTCAACGGGAAAGGCCTTAAAAACGGCTTACATCAGTTATCGCATTAACTACATTTTGGTTCGATTTACTAATGAAAATCCCGTAACTGTTCTTTACCAGAGCAAAATAAAAACCCGCATCTGGGCATCAGATGCGATCATTTTATTAGTATTCAGGTACATAGGAATTGTGACATTTGAAAGTCCAGATAAGAATTAATTTCTAAGTAATTTAGGACTCGTGGCGTCTGATACGATCTCGGAATCAGTGGTAGATACGATTTTTCTTCCCAGTATTTTCATCATACGAATCTTTTTTCTCTTGTCAGATCAGATACGGTTTTCGGAAGTTTGCAACCACGATTATTTCTCCTAGTAAGTATCCTGCATATACAAGAATATATATATATATATATATATATATATATTTATATACAAGAATATATATATATATATATATATATATATATATATATATATATATATATATATATATATATATATATATATATATATATATATATATATATAATGTGGTTTAAATGGCCCTACGAGAGCACAATACTGATGCGAAATTAAGAAACAAAAAATGAAACGGAAAGGAACTTCACAAACTAAATTTTTTATATTTCGGCTATTTTGCCTTTTTCAAATATATAACTAACAATGAATTAGGTGTTGGGAAATTTTACGTTGTCACGAAAAACTGGAGTCAAAGAGTTGTCGTGGGGATGTACTGGATGGAATTTTTATCTTCTAATATTGAGTCCTGGTGGCTCATATGCTCTCAATACATTACTATGAGCCTTCTCGGACTGGTGCAATGAGCCTTCTCGGTGCAAGGGCTCGGCGGATTGCCAAACACCAATGTGCGTTTATGAGTTGCTGTGCAAAAATTTCCCAGCTTTCTATGTTGGTAAAGCGGAAACTGCATTGAATCTGCGAATGAACAATCATAGACATTCAGTGGTGGTACAAGACCAGGATCTCCCAGTGAGTCGTCATGCAATCACACATGGCGCTCCTTTCAACGACTGCTTCGGGATAAAGGTCCTCCGAAGGATGAAGCCTGGTGAGAACAAGAGTAAATTGCACCAGTCCGAGAAGGCTCATAGTAATGTCTTGAGAGCTTATGAGCCACCAGGACTCAATATTAGAAGATAAAAATTCCATCCAGTACATCCCCACAACTCCTTGGCTCCAGTTTTTCGTGACAACGTAAAATTTCCCAACACCTAATTTATTGTTAGTTCTATATTTGAAAAAGGCAAAATAGCCGATATATAAAAAATTTAGTTTGTGAAGTTCCATTCCGTTTCAGTTTTTGTTTCTTATTTTCGTATCAGTATATATATATATATATATATATATATATATATATATATATATATATATTTTTTTTTTCGGTACGTAGAGCAGCACTAATTTTGTATTAGAAAAAACGTATCAGTCTTATTACAAAACGAAAACTCGGATGTGCACCAGATACGAGGAAATCGCCTAGTACATATGTTCTATACCTTTTTTGCAATTTTCTGGCCAAAATAATGTTTTTTCAGCCACACAACGCTCTTCAGAAAGGAATTTCCGTTGGAATGAGTGGTTTTTTTTAGCTCGAGACAACGTAAAATAGAGCTAATATCAGGAAATTTCACTTAAAACCTAGAGACGCATTTTCCTATTCTTAGTACGGCAGAATAGTATCTGTAATCAAAACTCTAAAACTCTATGATTGTAATCGTGATTATGATAACGATTACGCCCAACTCTGCCACTTTCCTATTCTTCAGGAGTCTCCCTAAAATGATCTGAAGAGTTATTAAAAAGAACTTATTACAACTGAAGAAGTTATTACAAAGTTAATAAAAACAACTATGTATTTACCAACCATATGTGATAATGTGGATTTCTAGACACGGTTTCAATAAATCCAATTCGACTTTTGATATCATAGGCTAAATGTCCAAATCGTGGTGCTGCAGAATGAATAGATATTGGAAACTTCAAGGGTGCAGGTGACTCAGTCAATAGTTGCACTACTGACCAAACCTATCAATTTCCAACCAGTGTTGGACAAAAAGTAGTTTCGATTAATTACTACAACTAAATCAGTTACTACAATGGCGAATAATAACTACAACTAATTATCTACTATTAACGATTTTCAGAGTAACTAGTCCAGTTATTCGATTAGGTTTCAAAAACTAACAACTAATGAGGTTACACAAAAAACTAATTTAGTTACACAATTTAGTTGCAACCAGCAAGTAATAACTAATTAGTTTTTAGTCGTTATTCGCGGGAATAATGACTAATAACTAAATTTGGTTCCGAATTTACCTGTAAGTGACGGAAACATTGTTTTCACTCTTGAAAGATGACATTGCTGTAACATGACTACAGGAGCAAATTTCTTAATTTGTTTTCTGGAAAATGCATCAGAATGGTAAGCATATTTGGATTTTTTGGGTCAAAATGCATGCAAAGACTAATTATGATTGTTGTTTTACATAAAAACTAGCACAAAAGCGGGTGTGGTTCGAAATCAAGCTCTACTAACATGAGACAAGGAGGTGATGGATATTGAATAATTACTCCTTCAAAGGGGAGACGCGATTAACCTGCTACACCCAGAGAATCGAGGAGGAACTACTGCTATCCATCACAAAAGTTATGTTGCGCGAAGGAAATTTCGTGCCGGTTTCGAGGAAGTTGACCAATTTCGATTTTGATGTTTTCAACGAAAAAAAGTGATCTATTATTCACGCGAACGATGACTAACAACTAATTAGTTATCAGTTACTGGTAGCAACTAAATTTTGTATAACTAAATTATTTATTAGTTTCACCTGCGTTTAACTAATAACTAAACACCAATTATTAGCTATTAGTTCAACTAATTTCTCCAAATATATAGTCGAAGGGTTGTAACTAAATACAAATTAAGGTGAATTTATCCCTAACTAATATATTGAAGTCACAGTTATCAAACTGAAACACTAGTTACAGTAAAAACTAGGTTATCACATTTAGTTATGGGTGATAACTACTAATTAACAGTTATTAGTTACAGCGTTAATTTAACTAAAAAATTTTAACAAGCGGTTGCAATCATGTTCACAATATCAATAATTGAGAATGATCACCTGTGTGTAAACAATTATTCATATATAACCATGCTCATAACTCAGCTTGTTGGCCACGCACTTCGCAGTAGTTAACATAATATGGTTGGATAAATCGAGAGCTTTCGAACGAATGGTCAACGAATTTTGTGGGATGAAAAACGACGAAGTACCATTTCCCTAGCAACGACTCGGTTGTAAGCGGAAATCATCAGAATATGATTGGATAAATCGAGAGCTTTCGAACGAATGGTGAACGAATATTGTGGGATGAAAAACGACGAAGTACCATTTCCCTAGCAACGTCTCGGTTGTAAGCGGAAATCATCAGAAATTGAGCATATTTCGTTACGTAATGTAACGTGACATTACGAAAATTTGGTTGTGTGCCATAGCAAAGACATGAAATGTCAAAAACATTGAGCATATTTCGTTACGTAACGTAACGTGAAATAACGAAAATTTGGTTGTGTGCCATAGCAAAGACATGAAATGTCAAAAATTTATTAAATAATGCTTCACTCAGTCTCCCCCCTCAGTGTGAAACTATTAAGCTGGAGGACCACAGCCGGCTTCCCTCTATGCAGAAATTTTTGCAGAAAACTGACTTTGAAGTGACAGCACGAGATCTCGTTGAAAAAGATGAAGATGTGATGTTGATGGAGGGAGCAAATAAGGCTTGATTTCTATGGAACTTACCTGCAACAGAGAACAAAATTAACATGATTAGATAAGCACTTAACCAATGATACATAAAAATTTATCAGTAGCTAATAAAATTACAACAAATAAAATTAAATTGTGTCAGAGCTTCCCAATCAATTTTGGTTCCGTGTCTGTCTGTTGTAAATCCTTGTCACGCTCAAAACTATAATCCTTGTCACGCTCAAAACTATACCAAGTTTTAGTCCGATGCCGATGAAATTTCCAGGGATTGTGCGGGTTAGCTCCTAGACGGTCCCCTATAATGTTCAACGCCGTTGAATCAACAATAGGGAGATTTTGTTTTTCCCGTACGATTTTCCCCCGTTAACGCGTAGAGCAGCGTCTAGAGCAAGCAACTGCAGATGCTAGCTCTTCGTGTATTTCTACACGTATGTACACGACTAACCGAACGCTATCGTCAATCTGAAGTTTCTTTAGTATTTCAATGTCAACGATTCTCTTGAATTCGAGATCGAGCAGAAGTTTGAAATTATTTTACTCTCAGCTTCATCAGCTACCTATCTTCACAGTCATCCAATAGCTAGGTTCAAGTACAGACCTACGACTTCAAAAAAAAAAAAAAAAAAAAAAAAGCCACAGTTCCTTTGAGCCTGACGGCTAAAATTAAAAAACATGAATATGCTTTAGCCGTACACGACTCACTCCTCGTCGATTCTCTGAACCCGACCCCCCATCGGCCTCTGAACTCTGTTTATCATTCTGCCATCAATCCTAAAACATGGAATCATGTTTTAGCTCCTCGCTCTCACTTTATTATAGAAATGATCACGACCATTGAGCTCTTGTGAGATGATGATCTCCTAATAGAAACTCGCGAGTAAACATTCACTTTATTATAGAAATGATCACGACGATTGAGCTCTTGTGAGATGATGATCTCCTAATAGAAACTCGCGAGTAAACATTCACTTTATTATAGAAAGAGGCTAAAGAGGCTACATACGAAATTACAGCTTCCTATAGTGTAAAGTATAGAAATTACCTATTAAAATAATTTAACCACCGCTTCACAAATCTAACCATTCTCGCAATATTCGGATCACCTGCTATGAATCACATAATCGAAACACCAGCTCAATGAAATCATCAGAAATTAACAAGCGGTTGCAATCATGTTCACAATATCAATAATTGAGAATGATCAAATGTGTGTAAACAATTATTCATATAACCATGCTCATAACTCAGCTTGTTGGCCACGCACTTCGCAGTAGTTAATATAGTATGGTTGGATAAATCGAGAGCTTTCGAACGAATGGTCAACGAATTTTGTGGGATGAAAAACGACGAAGTATCATATCCCTAGCAACGACTCGGTTGTAAGCGGAAATCATCACAATTATTGGCGCTACTTTCGTTGCACTCTCGTGGGACATTTTTCGGTAGTTAGGTCACGGCTGAAGCATATTCATGCTAAAATAGTATTCACCAACGCATATTTTGTTGAAAACATTGGTTCTCGTCTGATCAACGTAGTTAGTTTACATCGGACTTAGTTAGTACTTGGATAGGTGACCGTCCGGGAGCGCCGCAATTTCGGCATCTTTATTTTTTGTCACATCATTCAATTTTCCATCTACCTACATCATGTTTACTTAATCAGGCCTCGTGGAATAGTTCGTTTTGAGTGCCTTCCCTGCTTTATCAAATGGTCATTTCCAAGATCTGAGAAGGTACCTAGCACAAATTCTACTACCAACCTACTCAATTTGTTATTGGACTGACAACAGCTTTTATATAAAATCGTATTATTTAAACACAAACCTGATCGTTGTCTGAATCGTTATGTTGGTAGATACAACTTTGTAGTACGAAATGTACTAGCGAATGCTTACGAAGAATAGGTATGTATTTTAAAATCGGAAAAGTATCAACGACTGCATTCACTCCCAAGTAGGTGAACAGGATATCTGGATGTCGGACGAAGTAGGTCCTTATGTTCACATAATCAACGGAATTTGATTTAATAATACAGTTACTATATTTATCACAGGTTTTTACTTTTTTCATCTAGGTAGGTAATTGTGGAAGGGAAATGTTATATTAGACGACAGTCAGAGGGAGAACGAATGGGTACCTAACCTATACTGTTAAAACTGTGGTTTTGCGTCATGTTATGGTGACTACGCGTAGGACGGGATTATGGTGACTACGCGAGAACGAATGGGTACCTAACCTATACTGTTAAAACTGTGGTTTTGCGTCATGTTATGGTGACTACGCGTAGGACGGGATTCCAACGAAAGCATTTTTCCCGCCTACGTGTAGGTAGATAGGCCTCTTACCCATACTCGCGTAGTTCCACGCGTTGACGCGTAAATTCGCGCATGCTCAGTTGGTATTTCAGTCTTTTTGCGTACACGGGTAGAAAATTTCGGGAAAAACAAAAACTGAGCGCATACGTGAATTTCTCATAACGTCGATTTCTCATCATCTGTTGGTCCGATTTCGTTCAAACTCAGTAGGAAGTTGGATATATGTTCTAGGAAAATGCCCTATAAATTATATCGCGGTTGTTGGAGTAATAACCACTGCGCATGCGTGAAATTAATTTTGATTGATACAGGCAAAACTCCGAGTCTAATGGATCGATTTTGATGAGATTTTCAGGGATTGTGCGGGTTACCTTCTAGATAGTCCCCTATAAATTCCATTGCCGTTGCTTAGATAATTGACTGTGCGCATGCGCAAACGTTAATTTTTTATAACGTCGATTTCTTATTTATTTATTTATTTATTTACGGGCTAGTTAGCCCAATATACAATAAGGAAGCTTGCATAGAAAATACAGACATATTTAAAAAATACAGACAACGAGAGAAAGTAAATTTTACAGAGTTAAAAGTGTTGAAAACGAAATTAAATCACTGCACAAAAGATAATAATAGTAGGTACCTTTTACTAGGTCGAAAATTTAGAAAAATAAGAAATTATGTGGTTCTTAAAAACAGAAAAACCTAACCTTAGAACCTTTCTTATCATCTATTGGACTGATTTCGTTCTAATTCGGGTAGTAGATGGAAAAATGTTCCAGAAAATTTTCTTATGAATTATATCGCGATTGGTAGAGCAATAAATATAGCTCATAGCGCAAAACAAAAATTAATCTACACAGACAAAACTCCGTGACCAATGGAACGAGTTTTATGACATTTTCAATTACCTATTGTGTGGGTTAACCTTTAGACTATTTCCGCGCATGAAAACATGATTTATAGCCCTAATTTGCATTAAAGCATGTATATACACATGTATTAGATTCTTTTATACGTTGCATCCAATCATTTTGACTCATACTTTGTTCTTCAAATAGTTTTATACGTCCTTGTTACACTATGTTGGGAAGCTACACTGCCCACCCAACTTGGTAGACGTTTTTTAACTTTTATATGTTCTTGCATGAAAGCAAAGCTTCCCTACCTGTGTGGAAGTGAGGAAGTATAAGGTTCGAATACCACATTACTTAATTAACTCGGTATAATAATAATTATAATTATACATTTGAATTTTTAAATAAGCATGATTTGATTGATTAGGAGGTGATGAGATGATGGGTAGTAGAAGAGGGACAGCACGTTAGCGTAGGCGATCATTGAGTTTATACTGGCGCAGCTCGTAGCAGAGATAACTCACCCGCCCACTGAGAAAATTATGTTAGCGTCAGCGATCACAGATAATTATGTAGCTACGGCGATGAGATGAGTTGAGAGCTCATCTGGGGCGCAGCGTGTAGGACGTCACCGGAAGACGACACCACGTGTAATCGACGCTTCATATTACCAACACAGTGAGAAAGAAATACACACTATGTTACGAGTAGGTACTTAGATGAGTAGTATACTCACACACAATCTGACAAAAACATGTTATAAGAAATTTTGGCGACTTCAACTTAACGTCACACGTTAACTAAGACTTGAGGGAGCAAATGAAGATGCTAACCCAAAAGGAACCGGGAGAACGGTTGCCTCAATTTGGTGTCACATTACACGATATTTTCCCCCAGCTGTCTTGTTGTCTAATGGTCAGTGGCGAAGTTTGAGGAGGGGCAAGGTGGGCAGAGCCACTCCATAAATGATAGAGGATGCAGAATTTTGTTGTATGGATATAGCCAAATTAATAATTTTACGCTTCCAACTTCAGTACCTAACACCTTCAATTAAATAATGTAATTAGTAAAACACAGCAACTATTATTATTACACGATTCTGGTTGCCAAGCGGTCTTGAGTGGCTCTTAGACATTTTTATTAGGTTCGTTTGTGCAGGGGCAAAATGGCGTGGATATTGTACTGCCCCACGGAGCATAGTAAAATCACCTAGTCAACGAAACGGAAATGTGGATACTACAAACTGAAATCAAGTCGTTCCCCACTACCTTCTGGGGCGAGCCCATATGCGATTTTTCCCTAGAAAAATATCCATTGTTCAGTATCCACCAAATTCCCCTACTTTTCACTGCCTACTTGATCAAGCTTGGTTGTTCGTTTCAAAACCGTTTCCCGTTGTATTATACCATTAATTGACCCAGTTAAATCCCAGTTAAAATGAAGTAAGAATACAATAAATAGAATCCTGCAGTGGTGATTGAAATAGTTTAATAGAAAAGATTAAAATAATCTAGTGTAGCAGTATTTCTATTCTAACCTAGCATATTGCAGGTTTGAGTTTTTTTTACATTTTTTATGTTTCTTGATCTCGGTTTCATGTACTGTATTTCATTTCGCGTAGGTAGGTACCTGCTTATATAATACAATTGTATGAAATTGTCCAGAAAAAGTTATTTTCACGCGATAGTAACAATTGAGGATAAACCTGTAAGAGTGCATGTCCACATAGGTATGTGAATTTGCATGCAGTAAATCTAGAATAATAGTATAATAAACCTAGTGCTACTCAATTCATCGGTACTTACCTATTCGTATTTATCGTAGTTTTTCACGTCATGATTAGTTATTTGGATAATGTTTTTTCTAAGTAGTATTATGCTTTGATAATCCATAGGTAGGTTTATGAATATGAAGGCGTGATTTCAGATAATTACAAAAAGCCATTGAGCACCTACCTACTTATATGAACGTTTGGCAGTTTATTAAGAGTCTTCGTATACTCAGCAACAAGCACTAGAAATGAATAGCAAAACTATAAAATGAAATGAAATCCTCGACTGTTGCCCCTCCATAAGAAATGGCTTAACTACGCCACTGCTAATGGTTGACTAATCAATTTCTTTATTTCAATATGAAACGCCGATTTTCAATCCTAAATTCGAATTTCATGTTATTTTCATACAAATACGGGCTAATTTAGTCGTTACGAACTTCAGGTTTTTGGGTTTTCCGTTGGGTAAATAAATTATTAACAAGTATGGAGGATTTATCTCTATGACAATGAACCAGGATTTTCCCTGATAATCATCAGCGGAGGCAGCACTTCACGCAATGTTCACGAGAAAACAGCTGAAGGATCAGGCAAACTAAGAACAATACTGCGAAGTAGCAGTGTCTTGAAACTCAGGTTTCTCATTTAAAATATGTGAAAAAACAATAAAAACAAGACTCTAATCGACCAAATAGAGTCTGCGAGCAAAAGAACGGATTTTTTGCGATCGAGTTGGAGGCTAGTAAAGCTAGACAGCGGAAGCGGACTTCAGATGGTACATTCGGTTTCTACGCGCCTTGAAACGAAAAATAACCAGGTTTGAGAGGTGTTCAAAAAATCCACCCGCTACATCAACATAATTAGTGGGTACCTATGGGGAATTCGAAGAAAACTATTATTATTTACTTCACCAGTATTCGAGTAATTTTGAGGTGACAAGTAGTGTTATGTTTACAGGAAAAAAAATTATAAATTTAACGTTTTTTTACGTTTTTAGCCATTTTTAATGATTTTTTTAGCACAAGCATATTACCAATTTAATGTGCTCAAAAAGAGCTGGCTAACAAACTCATCCGTTCATTTGGAAAGCTTGATTTTTTGGCGCAAGAATGAGATTGTTCTCTCAATCCTATAAGGAGAATTAACGTCCGGAATGACACACACACGCGCGCGCGCACGCACACAAACACACACACACACACACGCATATATATATATATATATATATATATATATATATATATATATATATATATGGAAGTTTTAAACTCCAGGATTCGTCTCAGAATGCCTCAAAATGGATTTAAATGAAGAAATTTTTCCAAAATTGTTCATTTTAAAATTTTTTGAGCCATTGCAATAGTTCATTTTCTACGAAGATTCGCTATTAAGAAATCCAACTTAACTCACTCTGCGTCATCTCACCAACCTGCATTTATAATTTCTATGGGTCTTTGTCGTGGGGTGGCGAAAGGATCGAACTCGGGTGTGATTCTGGGTGTTCCAAAATGTTTACCCATGGAAATTTGTGAATACGTGTGACTTTGTTACTCATTCCAGAAAAACCTCCAAGTGTTCGAATTGTCTTACGGCACAAAGGTCAAAAGCAACGAGTGTGGGCCAAGGTTGGACCGATTATTCTCGACTCTGAGCACCTGCCTCCCCTTATTCACAAGTAGACAGGACTGTCCACACCCAGTGCAGTCCATATTTCCCACGTGTGGTGAACACGTGGGGACAGGACAGAGGACACGTGGAGGGGGTCATTCAAAGGAGAAGGCTGCACTTGCTTTCCAGAGCTGGATAATATAGACTTTATTTTTAGTTCCAGTCAAGGAAAAGGGTGGAAGGATCTTTCCATCGAAACAGGAAGTTCGAACGAAAAAATCCAAAAGCAGTTCAAAGCCACTGTCCAAGCATTCAGCCCAACCATATTTCTGAATGAGTCGAGCTCTTCTTAGTGCGACATTAGTACATTCTATAAAGAATCACTTGAATAAATAGAAATAAGATAAGTAATCGACCCTACAGATATAAAGTACATAGATATATCTTTATTGAATAAATTTAATAAATAATTAATTTACATAAGAATAAATGTAAAACATTCAACTACTGATCATTGTCCTAAAACTGATCACTGGTATATTATTTCCAATAATAAACGTTGATAATCGACCAAGAAAAAAACAATTTTGACCCTCTCCAAATTTATTAGTTCACGTTTCAAGATGAGTAGCATTTAAAAAATCCATCTATGACTGGAAATTTTAGCATGAATATGCTTTAGCCGTGACCTAACTACCGAAAAATGTCCCACGAGAGTGCAACGAAAGTAGCGCCAATAATTGTGATGATTTCCGCTTACAACCGAGTCGTTGCTAGGGATATGATACTTCGTCGTTTTTCATCCCAAAAAATTCGTTGACCATTCGTTCGAAAGCTCTCGATTTATCCAACCATACTATATTAACTATATATATATTAACTACTGCGAAGTGCGTGGCCAACAAGCTGAGTTATGAGCATGGTTATATGAATAATTGTTTACACACAGGTGATCATTCTCAATTATTGATATTGTGAACATGATTGCAACCGCTTGTTAATTTCTGATGATTTCATTGCGCTGGGGTTTCGATTATGTGATTCATAGCAGGTGATCCGAATATTGCGAGAACGGTTAGATTTGTGAAGCGGTGGTTAAATTATTTTAATAGGTAATTTCTATACTTTACACTATAGGAAGCTGTAATTTCGTATGTAGCCTCTTTAGCCTCTTTCTATAATAAAGTGAATGTTTACTCGCGAGTTTCTATTAGGAGATCATCATCTCACAAGAGCTCAATCGTCGTGATCATTTCTATAATAAAGTGAATGTTTACTCGCGAGTTTCTATTAGGAGATCATCATCTCACAAGAGCTCAATGGTCGTGATCATTTCTATAATAAAGTGAGAGCGAGGAGCTAAAACATGATTCCATGTTTTAGGATTGATGGCAGAATGATAAACAGAGTTCAGAGGCCGATGGGGGGTCGGGTTCAGAGAATCGACGAGGAGTGAGTCGTGTATGGCTAAAGCATATTCATGTTTTTTAATTTTAGCCGTCAGGCTCAAAGGAACTGTGGCATTTTTTAATTCGTTTTTTGGATGCTACCAAATATACCAAAGGGGTCCAAAAAGCGATAATTCCGTAAGAATGGAAGAACACGAATAGGCAAGACAATAGCGTTTTTGTTTACCCAACTGTCACAAACACCTACTTGGTACCCACTTCAAACCTCGTTTAGTTTCTGGTCAGTCTCATTACGAACGTCTCCCAGCAACGAGAAAATAAAATATCGTAATGTGTGCGAGTGGTGATGTAAAATACCCGAATATTTATGTTTGGGGATAAATATCCGATCTGGGTATTTATGTGGATATTTTTACTTTTAACCAACTTTTCATTAAAAAATCTGTTTTGAAAATGAACGAGTATTAATTCAGCGCTTGAGTAGAATTGAGATTCAATTTCAATAAGTTCCACTCCCTCAGACCCAATATTAGGACGCAGGTGACGGAGAGTATTATTTTTCGGACCCACGTCCGATAAGACGCCAACTTTGTTTTGGTTTATTATTTTCAATAACAAACCTTTGAAATCGACCAAGAACAATTTTTTGACCCCCTTCAAGATTAGTCCGTCAACGTTTCAAGGGCGTAGAATACAAAAATCAAATATAACGTCAACGCGTAGAAAATTGGCGCATGCGCAGTTGGTATTTCTTCCAGTTTTTCCAACCAGGATAGGTGCGAATATTACCGAATACTTCTCATGCTCAGAAGAATAAATTAAAGTCTGCATTTTCACGAAAAAGCATGCACAAATGAAGGGAAAAATGTTAAAAATGGGGAATAATTTTAAAATGCTTCAAAACGAACTCTAAAGATATCGATCTCAGTTCAACATTTGAAGCCATTGTAACAAATTATCTTACGAAATTTTTTTTTTAAATCGATTTTCTGTTACAACCAATAAATACAAATCATGTATCATGTTTTCTCACGTCGTTCAATACCAAATTTCAGCCTTCCAGGTCTATTAGGATAGAAATGAGCTATCGAGCTCACTCAGCTGATCTGGTTAGATCCTCAATTTGTCAATCGTACACAGCAGGCGTATATATGCTGAATACCAAATTTTAGCCTCCTATTACAAGTTTTTAACAACTTTAAGAACTGCTGTTTTTGGACTGTACGCCATCAAGTTCAATGCAAAGAAGTGATTAATTTCACGAGCTATATCACTAATGTCCCTGGTGCGATATAGAAATGTACAAAGGAGAGTTTATTCAATGGTGGTTTCAATTGCACAAATATCTTCAACACCATCATGTGCTGTAGAAATATGCTTCTCAGTCATTTCATCTTTATTGAACTTCAACAGGTGATGGATGGTAAATAGGCTCAGTTTTAATTTTTAGCTTAATAGGACGAATAGCATAGAAATCAGGAATTTCAGCAGATTCCGCACTATGAAATCCTATTCTACCTGTGTCTTAGGCTCTGCTTCAAATTTCAGCTGCATAGATTATGTAAACGGCATAGAAATTAGCTTAGAAGCTCAATCAGCAGATTATGGTGGTTTCGCTCATTGAAATTCTACTCAACCTGTCTCAAACAGGCCCTGTTTCAAATTTCAGCTTCGGAGATTAAATACTATAGAAATCAGCTTTAGGAGCCAATCAGCTGATTAGAGGTCTACGCTCGATGGTCTACTACTCCATTTAGAGCCTTCTTTTAGAGTTATTAATTCATTATAGTTATTTAGCAATATTAGTTTATAACGCAGCGTAATAAAATAGCATTCCTTGACACTACAGCGGCATAGGGATCAAGAGACGATATTGTGATAAAATGAGAGCATTCCAAAAAATGCCGAACGTTTCTCCTGCAATGAAAACTAAGGGAGTTACACTTCCCTAGCAACCCCCTTTGCTTAATTTTCGACAAAAAAACCCTGCGGTAAAACATGTTACATGTTAAAAAGCCAGAAAATTTGTATGCGGCTCCGCACCGGGAGTTGTTGTATTTTGATTGATAGATCAATGGGATTTTTCACAAGTGTCGAATCAATGAAATGTGATTTGGCAACACCTGCCGCAATACCCCATCCAAACACGTATGTTCCCATTCTAATTTATGATATCGATAACTAGGTGAGTCTTTCACTGATAACGGATAACGAAAAGGAAAGTAAACGAACAGCATTAGTATATCGATTGACCGATTTCACATCAAAGAATTCCCCCGAGGTTCCGATACAACGTCGAGTATTTTCACAACATTCAGAATGCGAGTTTTAGTCAGAGTCGGGCGTAAATAAATAGCGATGACGACACCACTTAACAGATGGCCTCGGAAAGAAGATCCATAGATAAGGAATAATGTGGTTATTGGGTGAAACCTTACTATTTGGCAACTCACTGGCATTTCGTTCTAATTGTATTTATTTATTTTTATTTATTTATTCATTTTAAATAGTGTATATGTACATACTAGTAACAAATTTACTAAGTAAGGTGACATACATCTGAGCGACTACAAGCAATTCATAGATAAGGAATAATTTGGTCATTGGGGAAACCTTACAACAACTCAGTTCTAATGGGGGCTCCGAACATGAGAAGTTCGAGGTAGAGCGCAGCACGTAAAGGTTCATTATTTTCAATGATGATTTACATTTTTGATGAAGTTTTACGCAAAAAAATATTTGCTTCTACGAGCGGTTCACCCCGTATAAAGAGAAAGCTCGGTGGTAGATGCATTTAATTACCGAACACCGATTCTGGTACGCTTGAAGTCATAATATTGTTTTGAGATAGGTATTGCCCTGATAGCTAAAGTGAGTAAACGCGAATTTAACACGAGTAAGCTAGGAAATTATATGAATATGTAATATGACTTATAGTATGCAAATATACATTTTATTTTTACAACGATATCAGCGTGAATAATTATCCAATCAGTCACCGCGAAAAGAGGACGGCTGAAACTCTATTGGGAAAACAGAAGTCGAAAAAGAGTGGGATTGCGAAAATTTCCACCACTTGAAACGCTCGTATTTCAGAGGATCTGGCACAACGCTTCAAACCTGATGCGGACTATCTCCAATCCATTCTGTTCCAATTCGCTGTAGATATTTTTAGCTATTCCTAGACGATTTGAAATATGTATAAATTACTGTTGGGTAGCTCTGTTGTGAACGTATGAACAAGCGGATAGGATTTTCTAATATGAACTAGGCGAGCCTTAACTTGATACGTATTGTGCACAATCAACTGTTTACTTGAGTTTTTGTTCTTCCCGTACGATTTTCCCACGTTAACGCGTAGAGCAGCGTCTAGAGCAAGCAACTGCAGATGCTAGCTCTGCGCGTATTTCTACATGTTTTTTTACACGTATGTGTACACGACTAACGAAACGCTACCGTCACACTAAAGTCTCTTAACTATTTCGAAGTGAACGATTCTCTTGAATTTGAGATCGAGTAGAAGAATTTTGAAATCATTTTACAATGCTTTATCAGCTATCTTCACAGGCATCGAATGACTAAATTCGACCCAAGAAAAAATAGTACTCGCCAACGCAAATTTCGTTGAAAACATCGGTTCTCGTCAGATCACCGAAGTTAAGCATTGACAAAAAGTTTTATTGGAAAAAATATACAAAAGTAAACGCATATACTTCAAATAAATCAGAATAATTCTACTCTTCTTGGGTTACCACAGGTCCAGCTTCCACCCTGGACAGATGTATGAAGCCTTCCAAGGAAGGATCATTGAAGATTAGGGGGGGTCCTTAATTTTTAAGTCTTCGTGCTTGGTATCATCTGTCGCATCTGTATCCGACCCCTTCGCTCTATCATTTGAGATGGTAAAGCTCATGATTTGGTGGCCTATCCCTCAACATTTCTCCTGAATGATGTCCATATAAGTCCACCGCCAAGCAGAACTCGTATACAGCCCATCCAAGAATGTACTCGGGCATCTCTAGCTTCTGGAGTAAGACAGCTGAATTTTTTGCCCAGACACCTCGCCAAGTCAAGATGGCCGGTATTACAACAATAGCTGATATTTCTTGCCCCGTCAAGGTGGCCACTGCCGCCAGTGAGTCAGGCTCTGAATACTTAATTCGTTTTGCCTCAAACATGGTTTCAAGTGTCCGAGAACCTGAACCAGACACAACTTCCACATCAATAATTGCCACAGACCCAGATCCAGGTACAACAATCAGGTCAGGCCGGTACCCTCGGTTTATGAGTGTGAAGTGCGGTTCTACAAACGTTCTCCATTCTCTTCTCTCAGCACATGTTGCAAACAACTCACATACACAGCTGTGTCTGGCTAGCCTGGGCAATCTTACTGAGGGACACACCTGTAGCACATGGGCAGCTGTTTCCCTAACTCCACATCCTGCTCTGCATGCCGTTTGCATTTGATCCCGTCTTCCTCGGGTGGTTCTCATTGCCGAAGGCAGAGACCCCGAGTGGACACGCACCATTCTTCGTCCCTTCCATGATGGCGATGTGAGATGTGCCTTTTTCAACCATAATGTTGAGGCTCTCACCTCTCGCGACCTTTGCAACTCTGATCCATCCGTAGTTGCATGCAACGTATTTGCTCTACCAGTGCGCCGCTCTTGAGTTGTCTCGTGCACCTCCTCCATCATTTTACAATGCTTTATCAGCTATCTTCACAGGCATCGAATAACTAAATTCGACCCAAGAAAAAATAGTACTCGCCAACGCAAATTTTGTTGAAAACATCGGTTCTCGTCAGATCACCGAAGTTAAGCAACATCGGGCTTGGTTAGTACTTGGATGGGTGGCCTTCCGGGAACGCCGCGATTACGGCATGTTTGTTTATGTATCTTTTTCTACGTAATCAGGACTCGTGGAATAGTTCGTTTTGGGTGCCTTCCCTGCTTTATAAAACGGTAATTTCCAGTATCTGAGATGGTACCTAGCACTAATTCTACCACCAACCTGCTCAAATTGTTGTTGAACTGACAACAGCTTTTGTATACAAACTTATTATTTAAACACAAACCTGCTCGTTGTCTGAATCTTTATGTTTGGTAGATACAACTTTGTAGTACGAAATGTACTTGCGAATGCTTACGAAGAATAGTTATCTACTTTAAAATCGAAAAAGTAGGCTGTCTGACGAAGTAGGTAGGTACTTTGTTCACATAATCAGCGTAATTTGATTTAATAATACAATTATATTTACTTACCACAGGTTCTTAGTTTTTTCGACTAGGTGGGGGGTAATTGTGGAAGGGGAACGTTATTGGACGACAGTCAGAGGGAGAACGAATACCTAACCTATTCTTAAAACTGTGGTCACCTTTGCGTCAGGTTATGACGACTACACGTAGGACGGGGTTCCAACGAAAGCATTTTTCCTGCCTACGTGTAGATAGGCCTCTTACCCATACTCGCGTAGTTCTACGAGTTGACGCGTAAATTCGCGCATGCGCGGTTGGTATTTCAGTCTTTTTGCGTACACGGGTAGAAAATTACGGAAAGAACAAAAACTCTCTACTAACTAGTTGGTTTGATTGTTTGCTGTTCGTTTCTTTGACAAAGTTTTCTTATTAAAACAGTAGTGTGATATTTTGTACTGCTGTCAGCTCTGTTCCTTTGTTAGTTGATGATCTTCCACGATCATTCACTCAAATTCTTAAGAATTCATGGAGATGACGATATTTCGTATAATTTCTTATCTGCAAAAAAGTAGGTAACTAGGGTGAGTTTCATCGAAATGGTCGGAGCCGTTTGAAAGGATATTCGAAAGAAAGCAACTGGAAATGACATTTTTTCAACTAGGTATTTGTATTTTTCATCACAAGCTTAATTATGAGTAATGAAAACTGATCGTTTGTAAGTGCTTTACTGATTATAGAAGTTTCAGTTATGCAGCATAATCTAAGAGTGAATTTTCGTAAATTATCGATTTTATTACGCTAAATTGTTTTAAAATTTTATAGCAAATTGAAAAACGTATACTAAATTTTATCCTGCGATTCAAAAAAGATTTTGAGTTTCAAGCTTTTCTTAGTTTCTATGAATTTTTCAGAAAATATTAATGAATACAAGCACATTTTAGCGATTTTTCGAGGAAAATGAAGCTATTGCAATAGCTCCAAAAATTTGAAAATCAAAATTTTCTATTCTTTCATTTTTCCAAATTTTTATACTTCCATTTGGATAACTTGATTTTTTGGCGCAAGAACGGAATTTTGATCACAATCCTGTTGTCTGGAATGATATACATATACATGAAAACGCGGTAAACTCTAGGATCCGTTTCAGAATGCCTCAAAACGAAGAAGATCTTGGAAAATTTTGATTTTATCATTTTTGGAGTCATTGCCATAGCTTCATTTTCTGCCAAAATTTGCTAAATATCTTCTTAAAGCAACTTTGAAACAAGATAATTTTAAATTTCACAAAGTTCGGAATGGAGTGGCAAATTGACAGACACACGTACTCACAAATTTTCAAATTTAGATGACGTATTGACCGACTATCATCACATTCAACATCCTCACATAAACACTATTTGGCGGTTATTGAAAATAATAAAACATGTTAAAATATTACAAACAGTGCTCTTGATTAAGCTCTCAGTAATAGCTACATGAAGCAGAAAACCAAAAGAATGTACACATTGCACACATATTCCCACGACATGACAATTCACAACAAGTTGGCGTCACAGAGGAAGCGAGACGCGATTATTGAGAGCAGTCAAGGACGGGAAGTGACAGGTCGGAAGGCCGTTTCCACCAAGTAGAGATGGATCTAGGGTAGGTAGGTAAGGTATTCCTTCGGCATGAGGACCCCACTTCAGAGAGCAGTAGAGTGGGGGCTCAGCAGGCTAATTATGAAGATGACTTCAGATCGGAGGAGTCGTGGAGAGGAATAGTTATGTTGTCGGGAAATCTCATCATCATTGTAGCAACAAATAGCTTAGATTCAAGCTGAACGATATTTAATCGCAGAGAAAACGTTATCCATCACGGTAAGCGACTGATGAAAAACCAGTGCAAGTCGTAAAGTATGACCCTATGAGCGAATTTTCGTCCTACTTAATCAGACCAAGCCATACATCCGGACTCAACTATACGACTACAACTATACTTGTCCGTAGTTTATTAATTTATTATGAATTTAGTATGGGCAAAGCCCAATTTTACATTTTGACATTGGAAATGTCTTAGTCGACGGGTCAACCAGAAATTTTGTTACGCAAAGAAAAAAGTCCAGTCGTGCAGCATGACCCCATGAGCGAATTTTTGAAGAAATCTTCGACATTTCAGTCGCTATTGATCGTGTAGAGAAATTTTAGTTTATGATTTTGATAGACAAACATGGAATCAAATTATTAACAATAATTAGGAGGTACTCATACTTTATTATTATTAAACTACTCTTTAAACAAGAAAGAAATTGAAACGTTTTAAACAGCATGGTTCTAGGATTGGTTATACAGGGATACTTCCATAAGAGTAGTTCAACCTCAATTTGGACAATGTTTCATGCAAATATTACCGATTTTTAGGTACAACTAGCATTATTTCGATTTTTGACTGATTTTTCAACTTTGAAATTTTTGAAAACTTGATACATATTCTTATAGGAACTTTTACGCTGATTCCGAATATACCACATGTTAGTATGCTGAAAAAATTATTTCGCACAACAAATCGCAAAAAACAGGCTATTTTGAAATTTTTTACTACATTTTTGAAAATTTCAACCCGAAGAAGCTGGCCAACGAACTTGTTTCGTTTTGTGTCTTTAACATTTTAAAATTTGTTTGAAGTTTCTAGCACAATTCTACGGACAGCTATCGTCTGGAATGACACATACATACACATACATACATATATACATACATAAAAAAATGCGTTAAACTTCAGAATATGATTCAGAATAGCCTGAAACGGATTTCTGCATAAAATTTTTTCAAAAAATCACATTCTACAAATTTTGAGGCGAGAGCAATAGCTTAATTTTCTTCAAAAATTCGCTAAAACGTCACGCAACCTATAAACAAGTTAGGTGTTGTTGACATTGAAAATGACTTAGTCGACGGGTCAACCGGACATTTTGTTACGCAAAGAAAAAACGTCACGCAACCTTTAAACAAGTTAGGTGTTGTTATGATTGGGTGTATACTAGCAATGAAATCATATGATGTTCGGTTGGAGAAATCAGTACGGGTTGTCACTACCAAGTTTCATGTGAAGCACTGTTCGGGCAAAATGATAGAACACTACAAAACATGAATGCTGACGAAGCACATAAAAATCACATTTATGAGACATTTTCAATGCTCATAACCATAACTCTTCTCTTATAAGAGAGAAAGTACGAGCGGGCTGCCGCGTTTTTTTTTCCCAGTCACTGAATAAAAGCTGTCACTTAGGTCATAATGTTTCAAACTATTTTCTTTTGATTTTCACGTACAACCAAGCCGTTGCTAGGGAAATGAAACTTCTTTAGTTTTCAACGGACAAAAATCGTTCTCCACTCGATGGAACGCTCTCGATTTCACGCATTTCATTCGCACTTGTTCTTCTATTCATGTCGTAGTTTTATACATGTCGTGATAAGTACATGTTACAATCAATTATCGGCGAACTCTAGAAAATTTCATAATAACAACAATACAACAAATTTATGGAACATTTCAACAAGAAACAAAATGAGAAATATCAATTAATGGTGTAGGCGGCGCACTGTGGGGCAGAATCGAAAAAACCTGGCCAAAATAAGAAAAATCGAAAGTTAGACATTTCTACCGGTAGCTTGTGTTTTAGTCACCTGACATCCCTGAGAACTCATTTCATAGGTATCTGAGCTCTGGACCCTCATTCCGGCAGAGTAACAATCGGAAAAACATTGACGTGCTCCGATCATCGATCAACCTGTTAATAGGTAAGCTGGAAGAAAAAACTGCTAGTTAAGTATTGTTCCGATGTTTAGTAGTGACGTTTCGAGCCGGATCTACCTGAAAACATGTCAGCTAACGGTAAGAAATTATTATCACAATTTAAAAGTCGTTTTAAAATAAATGAGATTATTTCATTAGTGAAAGTAGTAGTTTTTCAAAAATGAGATTATTTCAATAGTGAAAATAACTAGGTATTGAGGCGTATTGAATGTCGATTCTGTTTTTGTTCGATAGGGTAACTATTTTACTAACTTAATCCACTGAGATCGCCCGCTAATATGCGCTATTCTTGACGTCATCAACTTTTGTAGTTGAAAAACACGATTTCACGATTATTGTGAATCAATCAACATAATCAACAATTCGGTCAGCTAGAAATTTAATTTTATCGTCCAACTCTATTTTATTAGAATTCCACAACCATTCACAAAGTTGAAGCCTCGCAATTGAAGTTGTTGCTGAACAGCTTTACTCACACCGGCGCAATCTACAGAAAAACAAAATTTCCGTTACTTTGATTGAAATCGTGTTTTTTAACTACAAAAGTTGATGAAGTCAAGAATAGCGCATATTAGCGGGCGATCTCAGTTGATTAAGTTAGTAGAATAGTTACCCTATCGAATAAAAAAAGAATCGACATTCAATACGCCTCAATACGTAGTTATTTTCACTAATTAAATAATCTCATTTTTGAAAAGCTACTATTTTCACTAATGAAATAATCTCATTTATTTTAAAATGACTTTTAAATTGTGATAATAATTTCTTACCGTTCGCTGACATGTTTTCAGGTAGATCCGGCTCGAAACGTCACTACTAAACATCGGAACAATACTTAACTAGCAATTTTTTCTTCCAGCTTACCTATTAACAGGTTGATCGATGATCGGAGCACGTCAATGTTTTTCCAATTGTTACTCTGCCGGAATGAGGGTCCAGAGCTCAGAAACGTATGAAATGAGTTCTCAGGGATGTCAGGTGACCAAAACACAAGCTACCGGTAGAAATATCTAACTTTCGATTTTTCTTATTTTGGCCAGGTTTTTTCGATTCTGCCCCACAGTGCGGCGCACAGTGGATGGAAATAGCAGTTTTTGTGCAAAAACCTCTTAGATGAGCCAAGTGGTTGAACTTGATGTGGATTCTCATGTTTTTTGGGGTGCTGAGTCGATTGAAACCATTCCCGACTCGCTAACTATAATGACTAATCGGATAGCAACGCTTTAGCGAATTTTCTTAGAAAATGAAGCTATTGCAATGGCTCCAAAATTTTTAAAATAAAAATTTAAAAAAATTTTCATCATGGAAATCCGTTTTGAAGTATTCTGAAACGATTCCTGGATTTTAACGCTTTTTTATATGAGTACATATATTTGTCTATATAAGAATGCCCTGCTTTCTACATTGGAAAAGCCGAAACCAGTCATATCCCTTGTTACTGCACCAAGTATCTACAACCAAAACGATAACTAGTAAATAAAAGATGTGGCGCTGAAGGGCAAATGAGAACCTTTTTCATTTTTCATAGCGCGAAAGCTGAATCAAAAGTAAATCAAGCTGAATAATTATTTTGAAGGTACGTAAGTATAACCGCAATGGGTTTCTTAATTATTTTTTATTCACCTGATGTAAAACCGTTTCTTCCAAATTCGGGTATCGTTCGCACAGATCTTTCTCAAAATCACTTCCACTCTTAAATAAAATATCGCAAAGCACTGAATATGGAATTTCAAAAGACATTTTTTTTCACCACGATGCTACGATTTTCTTTTTCCACAATGTGTGTTTAAATGTTAGGTACCACGCTTCCGCTGATGATGAATATGATAATGATAGAAGACTGCTCCCAAAGAACTATTTTTCTAGACGAAGAATGAATCGTAACATTCATTCTTTGGACAAGGTTCCGACCTAGTGGTTTAGGTATTTACTCGTCAAAGCAGGAGTTGATAGGCGGGTGCAGTCAGTTACTTTTCTCAACGTTTTCGTTCATTGTGATCACCGACGGCGGAGAACGGCGATCAAATTAATACACAAGACACTTGAATGAGTGCGTAGTCGGATTATTCCAGTCCCAGGACGACCGGAGATGACCTGCACTTTTGGCACTCTACCAAAGTTAAATAATCACATGATTTTTCCAAAAATCCTCATAATCACTGCTTACTCTTGGTGATGCACCAAAAAAATGTGAAAAAATGATCAAGTACACCTAAACATGTATAAAATACTTGGTATATTTCGTCTTGGGGAATTTCCTCAGTTTTGGAGGCGTAATAAATCATCAATAACTGCTATACCAAAACCTTAATTTCAAGCATAGGACAAATTATCACACTCAATGCCTTCTCAAAATTTTCTACACGCCCAAATGGGGAAACTAAGGGCTAAGTTTGTGTCTGAAGGTATCTAGGAACAATATAAAAATGGAAAAACATTTTTATTAACGCTTTCATTTTTGGAGGTTTTTGCACGCTTCCATCCACTGTGCGGCGCACAGAGGTCCTGGGGTGGCCATAACCCCTAAATTTTCAAGTGCAAAAAAAATGTTAGTTTATTATTTTATCCACTTTCAGGATAGTTGAATAGAACATTTCATGGTAAACAAGAGATACAAATTCGTTGACATTGGTGTACCGAATCTTTAAAAGTTAATATTTGTAAAAACTCAAATTTTTCGTTAAAAAAGAGCAAGCTTCTTTCCTTATATAAATTCGATTGATGAAAGGTTAAGGAAACAAATTTTTTACTGGTTATAAATATAGATCTGAAGTTTCAAAAACGTGAGCAAAAAGGTTTTTACCCTCTTTTGGTTTATTATTTCCAATAATAAGCCTATGTATGATCGTGTAGCAAAAAATTTTTATAACCCCCCCACATTAAAGAGTATGATTGACAACGCAACAACACTATACTGTAGTGACTCTACATCTTTTCCCCCTCTGCCTTTCGCTCCTCAACTCACTGGTCGCAACTGATCGGCATGCTTCCTCTCTTCTTTCTCATCTACCAGAACATGATAGGACAAGTCTCCAGTTCGCCGTGTGATCCTCCCTCGTGTGTATCCAGTAGACGTCTTGTTTTCTACCCACACTTCTTGCCCCTCCTCGAACTCCCTCCACTTCGTTCCCTTGTCTCGATTTCCTTTTTGGTTCATCAGAGCCTCTTCCACGTTCTGCACCATCGATGGCTTCAATAGATCGAATGGTGTTCGCATGCGGTGCCGAAATAACACCTCTGATGGAGACCGCTTTGTCGTGCTGTGTGGTGTGACCCGATAGGCTATCAAAAAATTTCTTACTCTGTCCTCAATCGACCCCTGTCTGGATGCCTTTACTCTGCTCTTGAAAGTTCGCACAGCGCGTTCTGCCAGCCCATTAGACCTAGGATGGTATGGAGTTACCCTAATATGCTTGATCAAGTATTGTTTACAGAAGTCTTGAAACTCCACCGAAGTAAACTGTGGTCCGTTGTCCGAGACCATGCCTACTGGAAGTCCAAACCTAGAAAAAATGTCTTTCAAGGCTTCTATGGTGGTTTTTGACGTAGCTTTTCTCATAGGTATCACTTCTAACCATTTCGAAGTCGCATCTACAACTACAAGCCAGAGTAAACCTTGAAATGGTCCAGCAAAATCCAAGTGGAGCCTCGTCCATGGTCGTTCCGGAACATTCCAGCTATATATCGGAGCTTCTTCTGGCTTCTGTCTTCCTTCCTGGCATGTTCCACATCCTTTTGCGTATCGTTCAATTTCAATATCCATTCCTGGCCACCATACGTGCACTCGAGCCATGTCCTTCATTGCTCTTATCCCTGGATGCCCTGCATGCAACATCTCAAGAAACCTAATCTGGACTGATTTTGGTGCCACTATCCGACCATTCCATAAGAATATACCTTCCTCAACAGACAGTTCGTTCCGCTTCTCAAAGTAAGGAAATAGTCTGCTCTCCAACTCTTTCTTTTCTGGCCACCCTCCTTCTATGAACCGCCGGACTTTTTGTAACTCCGCATCCTCTTTTATTGCTTCTTTCAACGCTCGTTTGGTTATAGGACTTCCCTGCAATCTTATATGGAGCAAATGTATTCCCTTAGGTTTCCCACTCTTTTCTATGCCTGATGGTTCCACCCCTTCAAGTGGCATCCTGGATAATGTATCAGCCACCCAGTTTTCAGTTCCTTTGACATGCTCAACTTTAAAATTATAACTTCTCAAAATCAAAGCCCACCTTATAAGTCTGTTTGCGGCAATTTTTGGAATTTCTCTCTCTTCTGACAAGATCCTCATCAATGGCTTGTGGTCTGTTCTCAGCATGAATTCTCGGCCTCGAAGGTACTGGTCAAACTTTTTCACAGCGAAAACTAAAGCCAATGCTTCCCGATCAATTGCTGAATTTCTCTTTTCGGCGTGATTCAGAACCCTAGAAGCAAAGGCCACTGGTTTCTCTTCCCCTCCTGGAAATTTATGCCATAGTACAGCTCCCACTCCTTTTGCGCTTGCATCTGCTGTCACTCCAAGAGGTAGGTGTAGTGAGTAGTGTACTAATGCGCCTGCTTCCTTGATCTTATTCTTGAGCCTTTTAAACCCGTCATCTGCCTCTTTGGTCCAGTTCCACTTGATTCCCTTTCTGGTCAAATTATGTAATGGCACACAATCACTTTGTAGGTTTTGTATGAACCTTGAATAGTAGTTCACTGTTCCCAAGAACGACTTCAGCTCCTGTACATTTGTTGGTGGTGGCATTTTTGTTATTGCTTCAATATTGTCCTTGACTGACCTGATCCCATTCTTGTCTAAAATGTGACCTAAGTACTTCACACTTTTTTGTATCCACTTACATTTTTTTTCTTGTGTTTTGATTCCAGCCTTGTTCAACCTCGTCAACACCTGGCTTATGGCGTCGAAGTGTTCCTCTTCAGAACGACCTCCCACAATTATATCGTCCAAATACCAAGCTACATTTGGCAATCCAGTTAGGATGGCATCCATTGTTTTTTGAAACTTTTTTGGCGCAAAACTGACTCCAAAAGGCAATCTCTTATATCTGTAGTACCCTTTGTGTGTCGCCAGTCCTAGAAAATTTCGTGAACCTTCCTCCACTTCCAACTGTAAGTAGGCATCTTTAAGATCGATCACTGAGAAGATGGTGCTGCCTGTGAGCTTTGTCACAATTTCATCAAATGTTGGCATGGGGTGTTCTTCCCCTAGAACATGTGGGTTTATAGTTACCCTGAAATCACCGCAGATTCTGATCGACCCATTTGACTTTACTGCGATTACCACAGGTGCTGCCCATTCCAAAGGATTAGTCGTGGGGTCAACTGCCTCTATGATTCCCTGCTGTTCTAGCCTTTCTAGCTCCTCTTCCACTTTTTGCCGCATCGCAAATGGAACTGGTCTTGCTCGGAACACTTTGGGCTCAGCCCCTGCTCTTGTCCTGATCTTTACTGAGTGACCAACAATCTTCCCAGTCCCCTCCTCGAAAATAGCTTTGTTTTTGGCTTTTATTTGTTCCAGACGTTCTATCCTCCCCTTTTCTAACGTTTCGTTCCTATTTATCGTACAAATCCTTGCCCCATCCGGCATAGGTACATCGAACTTCATTGCCCAATCCAAACCAAACAGTGGCACGTCATCTGACTCCACAACAACCACCTTGAGTGTTTTTGCCTGCCCCCATGCTGTCACATCCACCTTAGTGCGTCCCAAAGTACATATTGGAATGCCTGTGTAAGCCACAAGACTCTCTGTCGGCTGCAATTTTGGAGCTCCGATTCGCTTCCACAATTCCTTACCAATTACAGTTTGTGCTGCTCCCGAGTCATATAGCATTTCACAATCCTGACCATTTATGATGATATGAAGCATAACTTTGCTTCCCATAGCCATCACATGGTTGGTATCACTTCCACTGGCATCACTTTCAGTTTCTCTCTCTGACCCTTTTCGAACATGTCGTGTATTATATTTCCTCACTATTATTGCCCGTTTCTTTGATACACACACTCTGCCAAAGTGTCCTACCTTCCCACATTCACCACAATCACGGCCCTCAGCCGGGCAGTTGGTGCTCTCTTTATGTTTAGGAAACCCACAGTTGAAACAATCCTGATCTGGATCTAACTTCCTTGGCTCAAAATTTCTCCTTCGTTCCTGCCTATTACTTGTTCTTCTTTCCTTGTTTTTAGGATTTGCTCTGATTTGTCTTGCAAATGAATCCTCTTGGTTCACTCCTTCTAGTGCTTGAAGTGTTGATCTTTGTGCTTGTGCGCGTTCTAGTCCTATAGCCGTTATCTCTACTTGCTGGAATGTAGCCGAATTATTTGGATGCATTCTTATGAGCTCCTCTTGCCATTTCGAATCGTTAATACCTATCACCAACTGGTCTCGTAATCGCTCTTCAAGGTTATCGCCAAATTCGCATGTTCCTGCCAATGTTCTCAACTTATTGACAAACTTAGCCACTGTCTCGTTGATATCTCGACGTTTGAGTGCAAACGATCTTCTCTCAGCAAATATACAGGTTGCCTTGACATAGTACCCATCCAGTACCTTCTTCAATTGTGTGTAAGGAACTGTGCTTACTTCGTTAGGTCGGAAATGGTCCACTAGCATCTTGAACGGCCCCGCTCCTATCGACGACAGTAGCAGAATACTCCAGAGGTTGTCTGAAACTGTTCTGCCCATGGTATACCGTTTGACAACTACCTCGAAGCGACTGATATAATACGTCCATGTCTCCTCTTCTTCCACGAATTCCCCAAATTTGAATGTTTGCATCAGACGATCCAAAAACTGTTTCTCCGATGCGGAGCTCTCCGTATCCCCACTCCCCGACGTTTGGGGTTGTTCCTCTCCATCATCTTCGAATCGTAGACTTTGTCTTCTCAGCATTTTTTTAAATCCGCAGCGCCAATGTAAAGTAGTATTCACATTTAGTCGAAGACTGAATATATTTGATAATCATATTAAGAACATTAAAGAGTATGATTGACAACGCAACAACACTATACTGTAGTGACTCTACACCCCCCCTCAAACTTAGTCACTTTACGTTTCAAGGTGCGTAGAATCCAAATTTGAAATGTCCGTCCGCCGTCCGGGCCATAAAAAGCCTAAGAATTACGTAAAAAACCCGTTCTTTCGCACATAGACTCCATTTGGGGTCTACTTGGTCCTAACGTTTAACCATCCCGATCGCTTTACTCGCATAGATGCTATGGGCCAAAAACGGGCGAAAAAGTGTCTTTTTCGAGGTTTTGAGTGTTAGACGCACGCCTGGCACGCTTGGCAGGGGGTCACGGTGGGTGGTGAGGGGGGTGAGCGGGGGGTGGAGTGAGAGGAGGCGCCGCGGCACCTTGTGGTGTCTGGGGTGACCAGGGGCGTAGCAGAGGGGTGTAGGAGAATGGATATTTATTAATTTTACGTGTTATACCCATATAATACACCGCGGCACCATGAGGTGGGTACAGCGTTCCTTCGAGGCATGAATATATGTTTTTTTCTAGGTCATATTTGTGTGTTAATACCAATGCTTTTCCTACGCATATTTAATAACATATCCTCTCGACTTTTCGTACGTACTTAGATAATGATATTATTAAGGCAATAACTATCTGAATAGATAGGAGCTCAAATCGAGAAATATAAACATGCGTATATAATTATAGAAGTATAGGTTGTGGCAACTCGAAATAGGACACGCTGAGGAGTCTGGACGGGCCTTATGACGTACGCAAGCCAACTAAAACTACGATCATACTCAATTGAAAAAATAATAAACCTTTGTGAAATAATTTGCAGCGTTTTTTAAGTGAAGTGCAATTTCGGTGGATGGTAGTGAAAAAAACCCGTTTTAAGAAGTTCAGAAGAGTGAAACTATGAATGTGAAGACGTGCGATGGGTTCTCGCTGTTACGGATACATTCAGTAGGGTCTCACATGAAAAGCGAGATTACAATCAGCTGCTACAATTTGCCCCCAGTTGTGTTCATTGAATTCTGATTGAAACATGTCTCTAGGTTAAGTTGAGTACTTCGAATAGGCACATAATCATATTTTACATTAGAAACAGTCTAGAAACTGACGTTTGTTCCAAACAGTACTAAAGAAAAGAATGAGTTCAAAAGCCTGCCAATTCGTACGTTTTTTAGATCAAAAATATTTTTTGAAGGGTTAAAAACTATTATAACGATATTAAAATTGCTGAAAATGGTTTTACAATTTTTTTTTCTGAAAATTTTAATATCTATTCACACTACATGCGACTATCACTTTTGCAGACCTGTTACAAGCATTGTTTTTTCCCCCAAGAAAGGTTTATTGAAAAATAGGTTTTGACCGCAAGGTACTGCTGTTTAACAAAAAAAATTACTTCAAATTTGAATTCAGCACCTCAAAAAAACGGGGGTTTTTAGCCAATACATATGAACAAGCGCAAACTTCAGGAATCGTTTCAGAATGCCTCAAAACGGACTTCAACGGAGAAATTTTTCAAAAATTTTGATTTTAACATTTTCCGAGCCATTGCAATAGCTTCATTTTCTACGAAAATCCGCTAAAACCGACCTTTGCCCTGCGTTGCTTGGCAACGACTCTGAAGATGTTGATCCTGGAAAAGACAGGTGATCAACATCAATGAGAGTCAAGTTCTCTCCGCATCTTCCACCGTCACCTTAGTACAACAAACCACCGGCCGCTACAGAGGAACTGTTTATATTTATCTCGCCAGATCCCGTCTAAAAATAGGGGGCGTGTCTCCCGTTCCGTTTGTTCCTCCGAGAGGCGTCTAGGTCGGATGAGAGCCCCCTCTGACTTTTATTATGAAGCGACAGCGACACTTGCGGTTGATCGAGTGGAGGAAAGTGTTGTTTATACAAACTGACACTCCAATATAAATTTATTTAGTTAAATGTGTTATATTCACATGTTGATTATTATGTTGTGTTGTCAACAAATAAAATCACTTCGCCTCTAAAATCTATCAAAGATAGTTGTGCTAATTTCACTTATAAAAATAACTAACTCTGCTAAAGTAAAATTCACTAAAAATCACATATTTACAAGAGAAAGTGACTCGGGAGGAATTCTACGACAGATTGCCAAACATTCAGCGGGTTAAGAACTGAATCTTTAGCGGTGAGGCTCTGGAAACAGAAGCGAATTTACGTAAAACAAGTTGGGTGGGCACTATAGCTTCCTCACATGCTGTAACATGGACGTATAGTATTGAATGAATATGAAACTCATTTCTGAATGAATGAAATCATGTAATACATAATAACCTAACAGAATGAAATTTAGTCTCCCTTATGGGTTATACCCGAGACAGGGAAAACGGTTGGTACCATATTATATTATTAATTGCTATGCAATTCTTAGGCCGACCCCCAACAATTTTTTTTGTAACGTCCGAGACGAAAATCCAGCACCTCCAAGCAGCACGTTCATGCGCATCGTAGGTTCGAATCCCAGCCAGGCTTGAAAATTTTTTTATATCCAAATTTTTTATATCCATTTTTTACGTAATTTATTATTTTATATCCATTAATTAATTTAATTAATCGTCGCTAGTATTGATAATATGCAATTAATAAATTGCAAAGCAAATTATCCTCGTTTTCTACGCAGTACAAAAGAGAAAAGATCCGGGGAGTCCAGGGGGGCGAAGCCCCCCGGCGAGGCGCGAATATATACATATATATAGTATTTCCAAATAGAGTTAATCTTTTTGCAAATCGAATTAATCTTTTGGCTAATTTAATTAAACTTTTTACAAATAAATTTAATCTTTTTACAGACAAATTTAATCGTTTCACAAATCACATTAAACTTTTTACAAATAAAGTTAAACATTTTACAAATACATTTAAACTTTCAGCTGCAGTAGGTAAGTTTGATTTTTGACGCATATCATGTTTTTAAACAAAGAACGAGAACATAAACAAAGAAAAGGGCAAAGAAAAACAACGTGTTCATAAAAAACGTCCTTTCTAATGATGAGGTGGGTGAACAAGCTCTTCTAATAAAGACTTTGTTTTTCATTGCCCTTTGCTTTGTTTATGTTCTTGTTTTTTTTTGTTCATGTTCTTTGTTTAAAAACATGATATGCGTTAAAAATCAAACTTACCAACCTACTGCAGCTGAAAGTTTGAATTTATTTGTAAAACGTTCAACTTAATTTGTAGAAAGTTTAACTTTATTTGTGAAAAGATTAAATTTATTTGTAAAAAGTTTAATTAAATTTGCTAAAACATTAAATGATTGATTGATGATTGATTGATTTGGAAAAAGATTAACTCTATTGCAAATACTATACTAGCCGGTTAACCGTTCGTTGCACGCACCCACCTGTGCGGGTTAGTCGGTGTATAGACTGCTGAAATAACTATATCCAGACTGTGTTCGTAACTACGGAGAATGCATGCCAAATGACAGCATAAAAGTAGCAAAATCAGGCTCGGACTGATCAGGAAAAAGCCCATAATTCCAATCAGCTCTTATTGTAACAGTCACCCTATCAAATTTCAACTTCCTAGTGTGAACAGGAGAGAATGTAGCTCACTCAGCAGATCAGAAAAGAGACCACCATTTCAATCGTCTTTTAATGACCCAGAGAGTCTCCCTATCAAATTTCAACTTCCTAGTGTGAACAGGAGAGAATGTAGCTCACTCAGCAGATCAGAAAAGAGCCCATAATTTCAATCGTTTTTTAATGACCCAGAGAGTCTCCCTATCAAATTTCAACTTCCTAGTGTGAACAGGAGAGAATTTAGCTCACTCAGCTGATCGAAATTGACAAAATCAAACACGCGCCAAGAAAGGCCCCGAACTGCGTGTTGGCAACCATAATAAAATGTCGGGAGCCAAACAAATAGGTTTTCCGCCCCTCTCTTCGCAAGAAACATAAAATTCCCGTCCATGACCTATCAATAATGCATTCCATGCTTCACTTGGAACATCCGTACAGCAACCCTTCAAAGCTTCTCCACTTGTCACGAATTTCCGCCGCTAACAAACTGCCTGTTAGCAACCATGATAACAAAAGTTCGGGAACTAAACAAATCGGTTGCGAAGGGTAGCGCCGTTTATGAAGTAGAAGGATGTTTTGGAGGTTCAGATCTAGCTTATCTTTTGCGCCGGGACTTGCCGATAATTTTACATACTTAGCTTTTTATTTTATCGGTCCAGCCGTTTTTCTGTTTCTTGGGGACATACATAGATAGATAGATGGATAGAAACAAACTTCGAGTTTTATATGTAAGGATTTACTAAGTAGGTGTGCAGTTCATTTTACATAGCACGTTACAAAAACAAATGAATAGGTATATATTTTAAAAAATACTAAAAAAAAAAAAAAAAAAAACTCGTACACGAGTTCCACTATCTGCTTTACAAGCAGATACCATGTTACATGGATATGTCTTTGATTGGGGATTTCATAACGGTTGTCCTCGAGTGTTGTAAACAAATCCTTTAACTTTAAACAAATCCCTGGGCCGCATTCCAACAAAACAACGGTTTACTTATAGAAATGTTGAAAATAACTGTGGAGAGAAGCCACTACAATAAGTTGTTGTTAACAGTCGACTGTTGTCAAGAGGATGAAAATGTTTCCTATGGAGTGGAGTAAATGATGCTATTGCTTTACGTTAAGAATATCGTACCCGGCTTATTAAAATTGTTTATAGTCCAATCAACTTAGTTTAGGAATGTAGCTAGATACGTAAAAAGGGGATTGGTAGCTTGAGATGTGAACATTTATCACATAAATCAAGCGCTTTCCAACGAGTGGCGAACGATTTCTGTGCGATGAAAACTGCGGAAGTTCCATTCTCCTAGCAACGGCTGGGTTGTACGTGAAAAACACGAAAATTGTGACACAAATTTTGCGTCACGGAAATTTTTGGTTGACCCCCCAGAGCAGAGATATATCCATGTCAAAACTACAGCAAATCAGCCATTTGAACTTATTTTATTTAATACTAGTGTAAAACAAAACACGAAAGTTTGAATATTGTGCAACATGATTACAAAATTAATGTTCTAGTTATTATGAACGGCATTGTAATATACGATATCTTTTTACGTGACGTATTATTTCAAGTCGAAACAGTATCCTGCAAACGTTAGAATCATATTTTCAAAATAACTCGGCCCTTCGGGCCTCGCAAGCCCCCCCGCTACGTTATGTCCAGGGGTGGCTTGGCCCCCCTGGATGTTATTACTTTGAGCCTGACTGCTAAAATGTAAAAAACATGGAATCATGTTTTAGCTCCTCGCTCTCACTTTATTATAGAAATGATCACGACGATTGAGCTCTTGTGAGATGATGATCTCCTAATAGAAACTCGCGAGTAAACATTCACTTTATTATAGAAATGATCACGACGATTGAGCACTTGTGAGATGATGATCTCCTAATAGAAACTCGCGAGTAAACATTCACTTTATTATAGAAAGAGGCTAAAGAGGCTACATACGAAATTACAGCTTCCTATAGTGTAAACAGGGTGGCCCCCAAATGGAAATTTTAAAATTCCCTGACATTTCCCTGACCGAACTTCATATTTCCCTGACAAAAAATATCAAACTCATATATATATATATATATATATATATATATATATATATATATATATATATATATAGCGTCACCTTTAATGCTTCCGAAATGAAAATCGTATAATTTAAAAAAAGAAAATCAGCCTACTCCAGGAATAATAATGAAGGTGAAGCATGGGAGAAAATATACTTTTTAAAGTCATTGAATTTGTGAAAGAATTTACTTAAATAGTTTTAAAAAAATCGCTGATAGACGAACAGAATGGTTTTGACACACTACATACTTAACGTAAATAAAATATTCCACAGTAAATTCAGGTAAAAAATAAACTGAGAATGAGGAAAAAACTACAATAAGTTTCAAAACCCAGTTTTGGTATTTCGAATTCAAAAACATAATAACGAATGCCAAACGGCCACAAGGTTCTTCAAACACTATCGTATCAAAACACTAGATTCTATGACTAGTGACCAGAATAACACAAAATGATAACAATTAACTGGAAGCTCTTAGAAGGAGATGTTTGAAAAACAACTTTTGCTGAACCATAATTATGGTACCTACACTTTATCTACGTACGTAATGAATAAATGCTTTGTTTTCACATAAAATTGTTATTTCATCACAACTAATTATTTAAAATCGACCATGTGCTGTGCAATGAAGTAGGTATTTCATAAGAAAGAATCAGTTCGGTGGACGACAAATTTTCAGTACGTTAAATTCGTTAAAAAGGAGCTTAAAAAGCACCAAAAATGGCAAAAACTGTTGAAAATAGTTAAATTTATATTTTTAGCTGAATATTACTCAAATAAAGTTTATCAACTATAAATTAGAACATACAAAAATTCATGCACGAAAACTATAAATAAATAAAAACTGCAGAAAAAGCAAGAAACCCGAAATCATTTTTTGAATAGCAGACCATAATTTAGAATGAGTTTTTTGCCATAAAATGTATATTTAACAACTTCATTGCCCTCAAAGTTCTCAATTTTTAAAACAATTTAACCTAAATGTAATTCGACAAATTACGAAAATTCGTCTTTAATCATGCTGCATTACTTTTCATTTAATATTTTATGGTCTCTCAATTTGTGATCTGAAGCGATTTGTTGAAGATCAAATTCAAATTTTAATCATTTGAGTTGAAAAAAGGAAAAGTTTTTAACAAGAATATTTCTTAGCTATGTTCCAAATTCCAAATTTTCGCCTGACTGCAATAAATGTCTCGCTTTTTTCCACCTACTTCCAATCGGTGCCTTATTTCCCATCCCACAAAAATCTTTCGTTGGAAAGCTATGAATTTATTACACATGGCTTCACATTTCAATAGGCCAACATGAGAAGTCCTAGCTTATGTACACCAACTCGTTGTTTGGACTCTTACTGGATCAATCCACTACTCTGTTGGGATTGCTCCCTAGTTCAATAACCTGTTGATTTTTCTCACATATAGTTTACTAATAGGTGATGTAGTAACCAGGAGGGCCGAAGACATATCCTTGTCACAATGTATCTGTGTGTAGCGTTGATAATCTTTGAACAGTACCACGACTCTTGACAATTATTTTTTTTATTCGTATTACCCATCTATAAAATATTATGTTGTGTGATAAAGTTTTATTGTTTAGGAGTTAAAATAAACCTAAAAACACTGCAAATGATTACACAAAGTATTGATTGAAAAAATTCCCTGACATTTTGGTGCTTTTTGCAAAATTCCCTGACATTTCCCTGACTTTTCCCGTCGCACAAAATTCCCTGACAATTCCAGGTTTTCCCTGACTTTTCCCGTTGGGGGCCACCCTGTGTAAAGTATAGAAATTACCTATTAAAATGATTTAACCACCGCTTCACAAATCAAACCGTTCTCGCAATATTCGGATCACCTGCTATGAATCACATAATCGAAACACCAGCTCAATGAAATCATCAGAAATTAATAAGCGTCACAATCATGTTCACAATATCAATAATTGAGAATGATCACCTGTGTGTAAACAATTATTCATATAACCATGCTCATAACTCAGCTTGTTGGCCACGCACTTCGCAGTAGTTGATATAGTATGGTTGGATAAATCGAGAGCTTTCGAACGAATGGTCAACGAATTTTGTGGGATGAAAAACGACGAAGTATCATATCCCTAGCAACGACTCGGTTGTAAGCGGAAATCATCACAATTATTGGCGCTACTTTCATCTCACTTTATAGTCTCACTTTTCGGCGGGGGATCCATCGCTAAAACATGATTCCATGTTAATATTTACTCTCTTTGGATGATTTACTAAATCAAGTTTGATATCGGGAGGAAAGTTGTTGAAAACTCTTATTCCAGTTTGGAAATGAGCATTTAGAGAAGCAGTTGTTCTCAGTTGAGGACGATTAATATTACACTGAGACTGAAATCTAGTAGATATAATATTATGAGCTGGTTGCGACAATCGCCTCTCCTTCAACACTTGTTTTACACAATCTGCTTCCACAAGGTAATGAAATTTCAAAATGTTAAGTTTTCGAAAAACTGGTTCAGAATGTACTTTTTGTAATAACACGAAGCAGCATTTTCTGACAAAATTTTACCGGATTCAGAGCTGTGGCATAAACTCCTCTCCAAGTAGACAACCCATACAACAAAACTGATTCAGCCAACGCAAAATACAATGATCTCATAAGCCTTAGAGTGTGAAACTTTCTACGGTTAGAAAATACATATACAAGCTTCCTCAATCTCATATAAACTAGATCAATTTGAGTTTCCCACTCCATATTTGAACCAAAAAACACCTAAATATTAATTATATTGGAGCATTTAGACACCTCGGGACAGCTTGTACAATCTATTGTGTTACAATCAAAATTATAAAGATGAATCTTTAGGTGGTCATTGGGAATCGTGGTGTACGACAGATTATACGGAATAAATTTAGATTTTTGGCAAATTCATAGTTAATTTATTTATATTATTTATACGAGTCGAAATGATTGAACTCAAAATATAACAGTATCTAATACATGTGTATACATGCTACAATGCAAATCAGGGCTATAATTCATGTTTGCATGTGACATTCCCAAATGACGTGCCTCAGGCCTAGACCCCGAAGATTGCCTGGTTTACCTGACTTTTATGAGCCTCATCCGTAGGTACAACGGTCTCCCCTATTGTGCAGCCACTAATAGCCAAGCCGAAACAACATGTTCAGACTATGTTGATGATTTTCATCTACGCTGGGATAACATTATTCTCAACATGATGTTCCTATACTTGCATGGATATTGATGATTTTCTGTGTAGGTAATAGCAAAGACGTTTCAGATTTCAAACCAAAACAATTAAAATTGTTATGGTTAACGATATATACATATATTGGATTATGGGATTATCAAATGGGATTGGGGCGTCGTTTGTTTCACATAATGAAAACCTAACTCAGGTAGTTTTATCAAAATCAGGGCAGAGGCTAACTTACAGGCTGGAGATGAGCCGTTTTTAAGGGCGCATCGGTAGGGCTGGTACGTCCCCGGCTGCACTTTGCCGTACATCGTTCTATCCATCCTGAAGAGATCTGCGTTCAACTATGGTAAATTTTCCGGCCAGAAAGAAGTTATAGTTGGAAACAGTTGCGGTTCACCGGCAGGTTAAACATGAGATACTCGTAACTACGGCAACATATCGACATCGGAGCACACGCTCGGCAAACAAGACGCTCGACGAAACTCGACCGGCGACTGGCGAGCGGGACGCCAGACAAGCCGCGGCTGAGGGCCCCTCTCTCCCGCCAAACAACCCTGCAAGTCCCCATCTACTGCCTCCTGAGCAAAGTTGCCCAAAAAGTAGTTACAACTAAGTGAAACCTAATAAATAAAGTTATTAGTTACTCGAAACTATAACTAAAAGTCATGCAGCATCGTTTGAGCGAATTTTCGTAAAATATCGTATTATATTACGTTACATTGTTTTGAAATTTGATCACTTTAAGTGCGAGGAAATCGTCAAATACCACATTTATGGCAAAACAAACTTGTCACGTTTCTTTATTCGGACAGTTCAGATTAAGATAAACCCCTGCTTATATAAAGTTATTTTCTAAAGTACACGAGATTTAAAACCTTGGTAATTTACGTTCGTCCGTATAAATAATCTAATGAATTCCGTATAAGTACTGAAATTAATTATTTTCGGGGTTGCACAACTAGACTAAAATTGGGATCGAATGTCGAAAGAATCTCGAAAATCTGTTGAGAATTTATTGTGGCCTGGGTAGCGTAGACAAAATTGTCACAAACACACTTTTTTTTTTTAAGTTCAAAATGAAAAAATAAACAAAATAAATGGTCATTTTGGCCCTTGACCAAACAACCCTGCAATTCCCCATCTACTGCCCCCTGAGCACAGTTGGCCAAAAACTAGTTATAACTAAGTAACACCTGATAAATGAAGTTATTAGTTACTCGAAACTATAACTAAAAGTCACGTAGCATGATCGTATGAGCGAATTTTCGTAAAATATCATACACATGTCTTGACACATCAAAAGAAATTTTGACTTTGACGAGCTATTAAGTTACGCTTTTTTCATTTGTTCAAACTTGAATCTTAAATCAATTGCTGAATCAGGATGTCTCAAACTGCTCAGTATTGAAAAAATCGATTTCAATCGAAATCAATTTTTCGGCCCAGTATTTGACAGCCAAATTTTTGGTTGTACCTGTGACCCGGGCACACTCAATGAGTGTGGCTAACGCCAGAGGGGACAGGAGGGCCTGCTGTATCATCAAGAAAGAGTGAGGGAAATCCACTACTGCCGCAATCATTAAGTCCTGCCAAGATTGTATTGGGCCAGAATGGCCCCAGAAACAATCTAACCCACTCTGATACAGCAGGTTGGTACCTGTGATTGACACCCTATGATTGACACAGCAGTTCTTCTGCAATAAATGATTCCGTGTATCAAAGAAACATTTACTTCAACATTTTACAAGTAAATTGAGCATTTGAACTTAGTTTAGTTAATCTAAATATAAAATTAATGTGAGACAAAGTTGAATCACCGGATGTTTCATCACGAAATAGGTACAATGTTTTCGTGATACCATAGGCACAATACGTTTCTAATGGTAAACTAGTAGCTTGTAGTTGCTATATGTTTGTATTAATGTAAAAAAACTCGGCGCTTTGCGCCTCGGCGGGGGGCTCCGCCCCCCTGCACCCCCCGGTTTATTTCTTTTTCCATACTCTGTATGAAATCATAGGAACACAGAATGTGTTTTTGCGATGCTAGTCATCCGTTAAATAAAATTAACAAGCGGTTGCAATCATGTTCACAATATCAATTATTGAGAATGATCACCTGTGTGTAAACAATTATTCATATAACCATGCTCATAACTCAGCTTGTTGGCCACGCACTTCGCAGTAGTTAACATAATATGGTTGGATAAATCGAGAGCTTTCGAACGAATGGTCAACGAATTTTGTGGGATGAAAAACGACGAAGTACCATTTCCCTAGCAACGACTCGGTTGTACGTGAAAATCATTATAAAAAGGCGCGTAACGGTTTTTTCTGTCGGTTTTTTTTCGGTAGGTCATCGCAAAAACACATTCTGTGTTAAAAGAACACATGACAAGAACGAATAGAGGTCTATATTGACAGCACTGTCATTCACTGAGGGTATCATTAGTTTGGGAGGGGACTACCTAGTGATTGACATTTGCATTTTCACATGTTATTATTTAGATTATTACTATACTATTTATTGATTATATTATACTATTTC